>CM029402.1:39634591-40234591 GCA_017139565.1 Luffa aegyptiaca | reverse complement strand
ATTATCCACTCCTCCTGACATAACACCCTTACTCACCCTTTTACATATATCTCCAACTTCACCTTTCCAACCTACCCAATTATCCACTGGTGATACTAATTCTTCTTCTCGTGAGATTTTTCCTGTTTTATCTTCTAGTATTGCAGATTTGTCAGCCAATGAACGAACTCATGAGAATTCAATATCTCAAAATGTTCAAATCCCAACAATCACTGTCAATAATCATCCCATGCAGACACGAGCTAAGTCAGACATTTTCAAGCCAAAGGCGTTTATTTCAACCATGACCACTTCTGTTCCAACAGACCCTACTTCATATTCTGTTGCTTCAAAGTATTCATAATGGAGATCTGCTATGTGTGAGGAATTTAACGCTCTTCAGGAACAAGGTACGTGGTCCTTAGTACCTCGTTCACCTTCCATGAATGTTGTGGGTTGCAAATGGGTCTTTAGGACCAAATATAATATTGATGGTACTATTGCTCGATATAAAGCTCGATTGGTTGCTAAAGGATATCATCAGGTTGAAGGTTTTGATTTTACTGAAACCTTCAGTCCAGTTGTTAAAAAGCCTACCATCAGGGTTATACTAGCTCTTGCTGCTCAGTATCAGTGGTCTCTAACTCAATTAGATGTAAAGAATGCATTTCTACACGGTTCCTTACAAGAAGAAGTTTATATTTCTCAACCTCCTGGATTCCTTGATAAGAGTAGTCCAAATCATGTCTATCGACTTCATAAAAGTCTTTATGGTCTAAAATAGGCTCCTCGAGCTTGGTTTGATTGCTTTACATCATATTTATTCACTTTGGGATTTACTGCTTCAGCGGCTGATCCATCCTTATTTGTACGTTCAGTTGGATCTTCTTTGACCTGTCTGCTACTTTATGTTGATGATATTATTATCACTGGACCGGATTCTTCATATCTAACAGTCTTGAAGACGCACTTGGCTACTGAATTTCAGATATCAGATCTTGGTGCTTTGAAATACTTCCTTGGCTTGGAAGTTCACCACACATCAAACGGTATTTTTGTTAATCAAGCTAAGTACCTGACTGACTTGCTTCACACTGCAGGAATGTCCTCTGCCAAGCCATGCTTAACACCCATGTCTACATCAGTTGATTTAAATACTTCTGCACCTCCATTCCATGATGCTAGACTTTATCGTAAACTGGTTGGTTCTCTTTAGTATCTCACATTTACTCGCCTTGACATTTCATTTGCAGTAAATCGAGTGAGTCAGTTCATGCATCGTCCTACAGTTGTTCATTTTTTTGTTGTCAAACGTATCGTACGATATCTCTCTGGGTCTAAACAACTTGGAATTATGTTTCGACGAGCAAATTTGTCTCTCACTACCTTCTGTGACTCTGATTGGGCTGGTGACACATCTGATCGCCGATCAACGTCAGGATTCATTGCTTTTCTTGGCTCCAGTCCTATATCCTGGTCAGCCAAAAAGCAATCTACAGTATCACGTTCATCCACTGAAGCTGAATATCGTTCACTTGCAACTACAACAACAGATCTTTTTTGGCTTCGTCAGCTTCTTCGGGATCTTCATGTCACTTTATCCGTTCCTCCGACTTTATTATGTGACAACGTCTCAGCTATTTCAGTTGCAAATAATCCAGTTTTTCACGCTCGCACAAAACACATTGAGATTGATTATCACTTCGTTCGTGAGAAAGTTGCCCGTAAAGACATCTCTGTTTGGTACATATCTTCTAAAGATCAGTTGGCTGACTTATTCACAAAACCTTTGTCATCTCAGACATTCTTATTCTTCAGGGACAAACTTTTTACTTCAAACCAGTCTTCAGTTTGAGGGGGCATATTAGAGTATATTACTCCCCAAATTGTTGCCTTATTTCATGCGCTTAATTTATGCCTTTGATTGTAAATTAATTGCTGTATTATTAGCTGTACATTTTCCTTTCTTGTATTCTCTCCTGTGTATAAATATACTCTTCCTCAAGTAATGAAGAAATGTCAATTACACATCTCTCTCTTGTGTATTTCTATAAAATGATGGTCATATAATTTTGTATGTTTCGATAAATTTAATCTCCTTTATTTTGAGTGAAGAATATGATGAAAAAGGTTATTATAACTCTCTTAGCTTCGAAGTAAATATTTGGTTGTATTCTGGCATGTCCAACTTTCTCCAAAAACAAATTACAAGATTTTTATTTGATAAGTTTCTTTTTTATTATTATTTTATACATGGATAGTTCACTCCAAGGACCACGATTTTGATATTTTTTGGAAACTATTTTTTTTCTTATAAATTATTGCTAGAACATGAGTTCCAATGCACCACATGTCCAAATAAAAGATAAATTACGAGTTATCCTTTAGTTTGAACCATCAAGTTCAAGATATTTTAGTTTGTTGTAACTCAACAGAAAACAATAAGGTTTAATCATTCAGTTCTTTTGACAGAGTAACACAATATAATTAAACTTTTAGGACTAGTAAATATGGACAAAAATATTTCTTTTACCATGCATTCCTAAGTTAGTATGAACAACATTGAAAATCATGCTATCTTCCTTCAAATCCCAATGAACACTTGATCCTCCATGGGAGTGTCTTGTTGCTATCACCCAAAAAAAATCACAAAGTTTTTAAAACAAGAAAAAACTAAAATAGATGGTTGCTTACAATCTTTTATTACTACTATTTTTCAAAGAGTTCAAAAAGTAAACGATGCTTGAACATGCTCATCTAAATATTAGATAATTTTTCAGTCGAGTTTATCATTTAAGATTAAAGTTCACTATCAGTTTGAACAAATTGACATAATTTTTTTTTGACAATATGTAGAGGTGGAAGGACTCAAACCACAGACCTCTTGATCGTTAGTACAAGAGTTATGCCAATTGAACAACTTGACAGTGGACATAATCCTCAACATACTCAACTTCCACAAATAAACGAAATTATTAAATCGTGAATCATGCGAAAAGGCCATAATAATAAACCCCACACAAAAGCCAACTTTATTATTGTTTTCTATCTAGAACATGCATCTAATTTTAAATATATAAAAGTGAATCTCATCCACTCTACTGCATTTGTACATCGCTATCAGGATATCACATCCATCTTGGGACACAAAAACCAATAATTAAGGCCCCGTTTGATAACAATTTGGTTTTTGGTTTTTGGTTTTTGAAAATTATGCATGTTTTCTCTCCATTTCCTTACCATGGTTTTCATCTTTGTCAATGACACATTTGATTTCCTAGCCAAATTTCAAAAACAAAAACAAGTTTTTGGAAACATATTAAAAAAACAAAGAAACTTGTAGATGAATAGTAGTGTTTATAGGCTTAGGGTGTGTTTGGTTTAACTTTTCAAGTGTTTAATTTTGAAAATAAATCATTTTGAAAAAATTTATAGTGTTTGGCAACCACTAAAAATGACTTATTAGAAAATGAGATTGATAAATAAATCATTTTGAGAGAAACACTTGAAACCAACTTTTTAAAAAAGACTTCTTAAGTAAACAATAACTTGTGTATAAAAACATTTGTGAGAAAATGCAACCAAACATATGAGTGTTTAAATTCTAAACAATTTTTATACAAAATGTTTTTTAAAAAATGCATTCTTGAAAAACATTTAAATTAAAATCTATTCCAAACGGACTCTTAATTTCAAAAACCAAATGGTTATCAAACGGGACCTAAACTAATTATTACAAAGATATATTAAAGTCATTGCAAACAATAATAACAATGATTATTGTTTGAAGTTATTATTATTATAGATATTTCTTGTGTTTTTCTTTAATATCCTCTTTGGAACAAGAAATATATTTATGACTAATTAAATAAACCACTTCAAAAAAAAAAAAAAAAAATCAAATAAACGATTGAACACAATAAATGAAGAGGTAAAATCAGCATAACATAAAATAGCAATATTTTCCCCCATATTTAAGAATTAAAAGACGAATTCTAAAATTGTGCAGAAAAAAAAAATCATTCATTTGTAATAATTCTCATGATTTATAGAATTTAACTCTGCATTTATCACATTCCAGATGTAGCTTGTTTTTTAAGTTTACATATTATAATTTTAATTCCTAAGACCTCATTTGATAATCATTTGATTTTTGAAAAATAAGTTTATAAATACTACCTACATCTCTAAAGGTCCGTTTGGAATACGTTTTAGTTTAAGTGCTTTTCAAGAATGCAGTTTCTTTTCAACATTTTGTAGAAAAATTGTTTAGAATTTAAACACTCATATGTTTGATTACATTACCTCATAAGTGTTTTTATGCACAAGTTATTATATACTTAAAAACTCTTTTTAAAAAATTAGCTTTCAAGTATTTCTCTCAAAATGGTTTATTTCTCAATCTCATTTTTTAATAATCCATTTTTATTGTTTGCCAAACACTAGAATTTTTTTCAAAATGATTTTTTTCCAAAATTAAACACTTGAAAAGTTAAACCAAACACACCCGGTTTCTTTGTTTTTTTAATACCTTCTTCCCATGTTTTAAAAAACCAAGTCAATTTTTGAAAACTTAAAAAAGTAGTTTTCAGAAACTTGCTTTTGTTTTTGGAATTTGGCTAGGAATTCAAATGTGTTCTTGAAAAACATGCAAACCATGACAAGTAAATGGAGAGAAAACAAGCATAATTTTCGAAAACCAAATGGTTATCAAACAGGGCCTAAGTTTTTAGGTCGTGTCTATTTGACAATTTTAAAAAGTGTCTGACAAGTTTCTAAACTTTCAATTTTCGTGTCCAATAAATCTCTAAACTTTAAAAAGTGTGTGATGGGTCCTTAAACTTTTGATTTTGTGTCCAATGAATTTCTCAATTATCAATTTGTGTCTAATTGATCCTTGATCTACTAGACACAAAATTGAAAGTTCATGATCCTATTATTACACATAAAAAAACATTCATTTTCAAATAGAATAGATCGGGTAATTTTTTAAAAAGAATTGAATAAGCCATGGACCAATTATACACAAAATTGAACGTTTTGAGACTTATTAAACAATTTTAAAGTTTAAAGATCTATTAGACACTCTTTAAAGTTTAGGGACCTTTTCGATACAAACTTAAAAATTTAGGGACAAAACTTGCAATTTAACTTCATTATTTTAATAAATTTAAAAGCTATTTTCACATTGCAATATTTTCATAATTTGGTAAAAAGAATTACAAGAAATGAAAGGTCCAGCAAATACAGTTTCAACTAAAAATACCATTTTGGTTATTGTGTAGGATCGTATGGCAACACTAGAGGGGTGAATAGAGTTGCTTAATAAAATTTAAAACTTTTTGCTAAATTAAAATGAATTGATTTAAACTAAATAAATTTAATAAGCACTATAAAGCATAAAGTATGCTAGAAATATTTGACAATTTTCCTTGACATGCAATCTACTCATAAAAATGAAATAGCGGAAATTAAAAGAGTAGAGAGAGAGATAACACCGGAAAATTTTATAGTGGTTCGGAAATCCCTACTCCACTCCCCAAGACTCCTTCTTGGGTATTTTACTGCAACGACTCTCTTACGGGTGAGAACCAAACCGACTCTTTTTCCAGGTTCAAGAGTAAACCTCTACCGATCCTTTTATAGGTTCAGGACCCAACCTATACCGATCTTTTTAAACAGGTTCAAGATCAAAACCACTACGATCCTTTTAACCGGGTTCAGGATCAAACCACTACAAATCCTTTTTCAGGTTTAGGATTAAACCACTCACTCAATTCCCAAGGTGCACCCACACCTTATTACAAGTTCCCAATAATAAATAAAAGAAGACAAGAAGCTCACAAAATAAAATACCTCTTGAAGGCTAATTACACAAGGTTGAGCACTCCAATAAAAAAAAACCTCACAAAATAACTATAGGCCAATTTAGGAGCAAGGGAGGAATTTGGACAAGAATGGAGAGTAGGGAGACTTGAGAGCTTAAGACTTTGATGTCTTTGAGTGTGTATATTGGAGGAGAAGAGAATGACTCAATTTATAGTTGGAGAAATTGAATTTTGGCCATTGGATTAAATTCAAAATGGATGATGGAGATTTGATTTAATGAGAAAGGAAAGAATTTGAATTTAAAATGAGATTTGAGAATATATTGAAATTAAGGGAATTTGACATTAGGATGAGGATTTGAAGGAAATCAAATTTGGAAAAGATTGGGTTTGAAAATGAGTTGTAAAAGAAGGAAATTTGGGATAAAATTTGAATTAAAAAAGATGTGAAAGGATTGAATTGAAGAGATAATGAGAATTAAAATTGGGATTAAAATTAAGAGAAAAATAGAGGAAATTGATCATTCACATCAGCTGCCACGTTGGATGCCACGTAAGCGCCACGTCACTGCCACATAGGCTTTTCTTCCAATCTTCTTTTACTTGTAACTTTCTCGTTTGAACTCCGATTTCAGCGATTCAAGATGCGTTGGAATTTTCTTTCCAAGTTCTACATTATGAAAACTTTAAAACACTAAAATCATTAGTAAATTAAAGTTTGTTATCATCAAAACATATAGTATGATTGAAGCTCGTAAAACTAACATATTGTACTTTGGATTTTGTTCTATTTTTAGTCCATATACTTTTAAATATTCAAATTTAGTCACTGTATTTTCAATAAAGCTTAAAATTGATACATATAGTGAATTTATTGTTAATTTCTCTAAAAAATTAGAAATATTCCCACTATGTCTTTTCTTGTATCAAAATTATTATTATTATTATTTAATCAATTTCGATAAAAATTAACTTTAGATTTATGGTAGGAATGAATTTTAAGCTTTATTAAAGATGCATACCCTAAAATTGGACATTTAAAAATATAGAAACTAAAATAGAATAAAATCTAGAGTAGAATGAAACAAAATGATATTTTAATAAAAAAAAAATAATAACTTGCGGGTGTATGGTCCAGTCAGAAATCATTTATCGATAACGTCCATCACGATTCACGTGTTGTTGATGACATATACAATTTTATATACTATTATATTACTTATATTTTTCTTATTTTTATATGGTTAAATTACAAATTTAGTCCTTGAATTTTTAAGGATGTTTGAATTTGACTCTTGTACTTTAAAAAATATCTCATAGTTGTCTGAACCTTCAATTTTGTATCTGGTAAGTCCCTAAACTTTGAAAATGTCTAATAAATCCATGAACTTTCAATTTTGTGTCGAATAGGTTTGTGGTATATTCGAGATTTTTAAAAATTAATCAATCTACTAGATTTAAAATTAAATTTTATGTCTATTGGGACCCTAAACTTCTAATTTTGTATCTAGTGAGCATGTGAATTTTAAAAAATGTTGAAAGGTCAAGGACTTACTAAACACAAAATTAAAAGTCGAGGGACCTATTTGACATAAAAATGAAAGTTTAAGGATTCGCCGAAAGTTCAGAGACTAAACTTGTAATTCAACCTTTTTTTATATTATCATTATCTTTACATCTAGTGTTTTAATTTTTTTTTTTTTAAATCAAGGATTAAATTATTACTTTTATCAAAATCGAGGTCTAAAAATGTTTTTTTTTAACCTTAGCTTTTAGTTTACATTTTATATTTTTATAAATTAATAAAAATATATTTTTTTCATTACAATATTTTAGTAATTTCTTTGAGATATTATTGGAAGTGGGAAGTACACACAACCTGTCCAAAACGTAAGATCAATCACGTGTTGTCATTTGATTACCATCACATATTTAGATATATTTATCAGTTCCATAGAAATTCATTGACAATTGAGCATAGCTCAACTGACATAAAGAGGTATACTCGACAAAAAGATCCGTGATTTAAACCCATCTACCACTACTTCATTTTTTAACTAAAAAAAAAATTTCATTGACCAATGTCATTGATGACAAAGTTTAATCATTCCTAATTTATAGGTGACTTGTATATAACACAACTTGTTAAGACATTAGTAGATTTATTGTAAAAGGTGTTAGGTTTGAATCCTCACACCTTTTGTCCAAATTGTAATATTTTCTAAAAAATTATAACTCTACACAACTCTCATGACCATTAAATATACAACATATTAGAAGATAAATTTTTTTTTGAATAAAGATAAAAATTAATTTTTGACCATAAATCTAATAGGATATTAATATAACTAAGCGAGTTTTACAAATTAATGTTTCTTAACACCATTACCCCTCAAAAAAAAAAAAAAAATCTTAACATCATTAGAAATACTAATTATTGATGAATTAAATACACAATTGTTTAGCTTGTTTAATGAGATCCTATTTTTTAATGATGGTCCTCAAACTTTTTAAATATTATAAATTTACGATCTCGTGTAATTGACAATCATATTTAATATTTGATCTCCCTTATGAATCTATTAGATATTAAAGAAGTCATTTTCACTATTAGAAGTTTGAAATCTTGCGCAAAGAGTGATCAAACTACACAAGTCGTTGAAGTTATTGACTCTTGGATTCTTAAAAAAGTGGGAAAAAAATTATAGTGGCAAAAATTATTGCAAGACACTTCTCGAACATACTACAGTTGACGCTCGTATATTTATTACTTACATTGTATTATTTGTATTATTTACCATATAGAACATGCATCCTAATAGTTATGTAGATCAGAATAGTATATCATCCTTTTAAGAAACATTTTAAATTCGAAATCTTGTCTATAAAGTGATTAGATGACGTGTTAGATTATTGAGTTTTAAGAGTTAAAGAGAAGGAATAAAAAAACCAATTAAATCGAATCTTTTGGTGACAAAAATTATTGTAAGAATATAATCTGTGAGACTCAATGTAGGTAAATGACAATCTGACATTTATTGTATACATTGCATTATCTCTAAATTAAATGAAAGTCTATGTGTATTGTGACATGCTATTCTTTTTTCTTATGATTTTATTTATTTCTTGTTTTTTTAATTTTTAAAAACTAAGCTAATCAATCCACAATCTTTTTTTTTTTTTTTTTTTTTACAAAAACGATGACATGTTTTTTAAAAATCACTTTTTTTAGCTTCCAAATTTTAGTAGTAACTTCATAAATAGTTTTAAACCATAAACAATCAAAATAGGTTTTAATATATGAATATAGAAAATTGAAAATACCATTATTAAATAGATCCTTTAATTTAGTTTTTGTGGTTATGTATGTTTGAATGAGTTTGAAGTAATTTATTTCAATTGAAGAATATGATGAAAAAAGTTACTATGTAAATTTTTTGGCTTCTGATTAAGAGTTTCACCATATTTGGTATGTTTGATTTTCTCTAATCACCAACTACAATATTTTTGTTGACCCTTCTTTTATTCTATTTACAGGTTAAATCAGGTCTATCTCTTCATTTAAGCATGTTTTCTTAAATTACTTTTGAAAAAAACGTATTTAATCGAACATTTGGTAATAATTTTTTTGTCAAATACTTTTAGTGACAAATTTATTTAGTTGTAGTACATTCAAAAGTGATTTCTCCTAAATTATAATTTTTTTTTGGGAAAAATACACTTTTAGTCCCTGAAGTTTGAGTTAGGTTTCATTTTGGTCTCTGAGTTTTCAAACTCAACAATTTAGTCCCTGAGGTTTGGATTTTGTTACACTTTTGGTCCCTCAGTCCAATTTTCTGTTAAACTCTAACAGTTTGCTGACGTGGCGTTATTATTTTAATAAAAAAATTGTTTTTTTAATTATTTAATAAAGTAATAATAAATTAATTAAAAAAACAATTTTCTTATTATTATTATTATTATTTCTTTCTCCATCCCTCTCCCCATCCTCTTCTTCTTCATCTTATTTCTTCTTCTTCAACAACATCGGCCGGCCAGTCGCCGCCGACGACCTTTCTTCTTCTTCTTTTTTTCTCTCTTTCTCTTCTTTTTCCTCTTTCCTCCTATGTTTTTCTTTTAAAAAAAATGAAAAAGCACCCTCCCTCGTTTCCGGCCGTTTCCGACGCCGGCGAACGAAAGAATGGACGAACAAAATCCACAATGAAGCTCTGAAAACCCACACGGGCGAACGAACGAACGGAAGAACAAAACCCACATTGCAGATTTGAAACGAAAGGCGTGACACCCACACTGGCGAACGAACGAACGAAACCCACATTGCAGATATGAAACGAAGGCTTGCGCGAATGGACGACTGGCGTGCAGCGGCGGCTTCCAGCTGTAAATCCCCTTCGATTCCACTTTGAATGAACAAACGAGCTGTGTATGAATGCTGGGGATGGCGCCATCCGGTGGGTTTCTCTTCTCGCTTGTCGTCGCGAAGTAATCGCCGGACGGAGCTGTGAGTCCTGCGTATGAAACAGATCAGAACGGAGCTGTGTATGAACCCACTGGATCTGGACTCTCAGGATCTCCCTCTTTTTTATTAACCAAATCTGGATTGAACTCGAACAAATTGTGGTACAACGGGGAGCGACACGACCTCCGATTCTGGTTCATGAATCAGAAAATCGCGGAAAGAGAGAGCGTCTTCGTCGTCAACGAGGTCCAGAACGTCTGGATTATGATCCACTACCGCCATTGAAGTACAAAACAAAGGAATAAAGAGGGAAAGAAAATGAGAAGTAAAGGAGAAGATTTATATATATATATATATATATATATATATGTCTCCGGCGGCGACGACCGGTCACCGGCGGCAGGATGGTGTTATGGTGAGACGTGAGAGGATGGTTGTAGAAGAAGGAACGTGGTGGGGAGAGGGTTAAAGAAGAAGAAAGAAAAAAAAGTTAAAAAAGAATTAAAAAAATATTTAAAAATTAATATTTTTATTTATTCTTATTTTAAAAATGAAAAAAAAATAATTTTTTTAATAAAAAATATTGCCTCGTCAGCATTCTGTTAACATTTTGTAACGCCCCAGGTTTTTCAACCTCTAGCTTAGTGGCGCCACTATTTACTCTAGACCCTTAAGCATTTAGGACAACTCTCTTTAAACCGAATGTATCAAAAATTTCGGCAGCATAACGGCGTAAAACTGGTTATCCCAAAATTTTACTTCACCTGATAAAAGACCTTAACACTTCTAAACAGGCAACCAACCAAGCTCCACCAAACTACAACCAGATTCACAAGCCTATCTCCTCTAGACAAGACAAACCTCCAGGCAACATTCAGAAAACTAAAATCATGCAGCGGAACATTAAGACATTATTAACAACAAGAGCTAGTCCACTAGCTATACATATTATTAAACTTAACCAAAACGAACAAGTCTAGTTTAATCTTAGAAACAAAACCTTCCTCAGGTGAATCCCTCACCATGTTGGACACTACAAAAATAAACCAACTTAAGCTAACTCAAGCAACAAAATAAAGCTACTAAGAACATAACAACACTCTAGGAATTTTCCACGTAGTTCTCCTTCTCGCCACCAAGGTCCGAATCATCCTCGATACTTGCAACATCTAAAATGTTGGGGGGAAAGGTGGGGAAGGGGGTATCAGTACAACCGCGGTACTGGTAAGTAGTTCACACGAGCCAGATCACAGACACCAAACAATTACAAACAACATGCTCTCACACGCATACATCATGCCTCCAAAAGCAGTAAAACTAACATGCTCACAAGCAATAAACCACATCATGCATATGCCTCCCACACTATACACCCACACTTTACGAGACCACACATGATTTACACGTCATGCTCCGTGTCACAATCCATCGTGCAAGTGATGTGGATTGTGCCCCCAAGTATGTCATCGAGGACGATGACAGTTTAAGTGGGGGAGAATGTCACAACCATACTAGAAGAGAGTAGGTTGTGACCCTCACTGAGCAGACAGTGAAGTGGTGGCACGTCGAGTGTCGCCCATCGGGCCATGTCAGAGGGCCGAGAGAGAGAAGTGCCATGATGCGATCGAGGAGGACGATGCATCATCCAACACACCAAGATGAGTGGACATTGATGTCACAAGAAGGCATGAGCATGTTGAGAAGCAACAGTGTCGTCAGACGCGTCAGTTGTATGCTTAATGGGGGTCAGATGGGGCCCCGGGCCATGACCTCGGAAGTCGGGGTTCCGTCGTGAGTTTTGACGAGCGGCTCTGGAGTTAAGTGCATATGAGTGAAGTATGCAAGCCCGCAAAGTTTCATGTCAATCGGACACCAGACGGGCGCTCCACGTTGGCGTATGACTCCTCGTGAATATGACGTGCAAGGGTGTCAGACCAAATATGCCTCAGAATGTACTATAGGGGGAGGCATGGTGTCAGCTCTCCACCACCCCTGGGCCCTGTGGCCTAAGTGAGCTACCCCATGGCACATGCGTGTGTCATGGCGTGGGCGAGCGCTGCAAGACGAGTGTCTTGGGCGTCTTCCTTTGGGAATGGGTTTCCAAGGACAGTGTCGGGCGGCACGGGTGTGCCGACATTGCGCCCCCGCCCATGGGCTAGAGGTTGCACCATATGGCCGGGCTGCGGCACGCTATACGAAAATGACTCGGCATGACACGGAAGGGTTCATGCCTCGATATGCCCGGATGGATGGATGTCCGGGAGGCCCCGGTTATAAGTAAAGCCCATGGGTCGGTTCTCGAGAAGCAGGTTCGAGCGAGCGGTTAAGTCAGATGACATCCCGAGGCTCGGGGTGGCATCGTGAAGCATCAGTGGAACCCGATAGTTCCCGGTTGGCACGGTATTTGCCCGAAATGTCCCGGTAAGCATTATAATGGCCCGATAAGCCCCGGTAGGCGTCGAAAAGCCCCGGTAAGCGTTATAATGCCCCGGTAGGTCCCGGTAAGTGCTGAAATCACCCGGTAAGCTCCGGTTGAGCGTTTTAAGGCCGTTTTGACCCGTTGAAGGGTCCGAACACATCCTGGCGAAGTTCCAGATCGATGTAGAAGCGTGTGGGCCGTGTTCTCGAGGTTGAAGAGGATGAAATGAGATGCGACGTTGCGTTCAGATGACCTTGGCCTGATGTAGGGGCAAGGTCGAGCCTTAGGACTTGGCCTAGAGTAGAGGCAAGTCGGCTAGAGTCGCGAATGAGTGAAAATACACGTACGGGCGACGTGTATGACCGAATGTTATTCCGCTGCAAGACGATTTGAGTTCGGTTGAGGATGAAGAACCTCGCCTAAGGTCCGATGAAGCACCAAAGTCCCGCGAAAAAGTATTATGGGTTAGAGATGACCCTTAAGGCTGGCCATGGTCGCGTGTAAGATCATGGCGCCGCACGGTTGAAAAGGTACGACCGTGACACTCCGCACCTAACACATGAATTACGCGTCATGCTGCGCAAACCAACACGTGCATTACGCGCCACGCTATGCAAATCCTTTCGCAAGCATTACACGCCATGCTACGCACCACTCGCATGCATTACGCGTCATGCTACGCTAAACCAAACACGTGAATTACGCGCCATGCTGCACACCTACCCATGAATTACGCGTCATGCAACGCTACCGCTAGACTTATGATACACTTCCCGTGACACAAGCTAGACTAACTAACATGCTTGACACCCAACACATCATGCTAGACAACAACCACAACTCAGCAAATCATGCTTATCACAATAACACACATGCTTATCCCAAGCACTAAACGAAATAAGCTCATCTCAAGCGATTCATAATGATTTTAAACAACCTAACATGCTCCACACAAGCACTTCAGTACATTTATATAGAACAAAACATGCTTTACACAAGAACAAGGGTAAACATAAGCAAACATCATGCTCACACAATCAAACAAGACCTAGCAAGTAGAAACTACCTACAAAACACACTTCCAAATACCAACGAGGCAACACTTGCACCAAGCTCCACAAGCACCTCGAACTACAACAAAAAACGCTACCATCAAAGACTAAACTAAGAGGAAACGACCTAATAAGCTGCTAGGGCCAAAACCACTTTACCCAGCTCATTTCTTTGATGGACAGCCTTTAAACGTACCCCAAAATGAAAACCCAAAACCTTTAAGGTTTTTCAGCCGCTGGCAATGGGTGTTCGCCAAACGGCTCCAGATAAGGTTTTTCAGCCGCTGGACAGCAAGTGAACGACCCACATAAAGTGCACTAAGAACTCCTAAGGACCGAGCACGCTACCAAACCTAAAACAACTAATGGGGATCTAATCTAACATGCTTTATAAGCTACAAATAGCAACCTAAAGCTCATTTAACTCATGTTTTAAGAACCTATAAGGGTCGGGAAACACACTAAGGCAACGAGACTTAATGGGCATTTGAAAAACTACAAGCTTCTAGCCAAAACAACCATGATAACTCATTTAAACGCATAAACTAGGTCCTATAAAGGTTAGGCAACTCCTACGAGCCTAGATATGCAATTGTTAATGATAAAATCATGATTCTAAGGCTAGGATAACTATTGAGCAGCAAACTACAAAGCTACAAACGAAGGGATAGCCAAGAACTTACCCAAACGAACCCGCTTCCATGCTAGACGGGTTTTACAAACCACAACCAACGAGCTAGAACGCTCCTTGGGCAGTGGGTATCCAAGTCGAAGTGTTTCGAACTTAATCGAACACCTAGACGGCGCTGCAGATCAGAAAATCAAACCAAACTCAATTTTCCAGCACCTAATACTAATGGGCATTCTACCAAGGCTCCAAACAAGAATGGGTAAGGGCCAAAACTTACCGAAAACGCTAATTGACGCCGGAAACACCAAATGACGTTGCTGGACAACGGTGAAAACGCGAGGAAAGGAGACTCCGAGCTGCTATTCGCGCAAGATCTAACCAATAAGGACTCAAGGGAGTTAGATCGGCCTTATCTCATCTAAGAATGAGAGGAACAAGAGCTTACCCATGATTTTGAAGGCTGAAACGCGGAGGAGACGGGGCTTCGAGTTGCTGTCCGTGCAAGATCTAACCATACAGACATGAGCGAGCCTTAGATCGGCCTTAAATCAACAAGAACGGAAGGGAAAAGGCTTACCCACGAGGTTTCTTGGCCGAACAACACACCGACAGGGAGGAGACGGCGAGGAGATGGCGAAGCGGAGGAGATAAAGCTGCGCAAAATCTCTCACACGTGACTAGATGGCGGCGGCGTGAGCAAGCGGCGGCTGTGGCTGAACGGACACCATGCGAACGCCGAGTGAGGGAGAGGGGCGATTTCCACGTTCAGGCGCGACGGCGGCTGAAGCTTTGATTGGGGAGGCAGCGGCGCGAGCTCGAGCAGCGGCGGCTGCTACCCACGGCTGGGGGTGTTGGGTTTTATGCCTTAAAACTCGTAGATAGTGAATGTAACCGTTGACCGGATATTAATGAAATAATATTGATATATTTTTCCATTAAATGTTATTAGTTATTTTATATTTGTCTTTGCCTAAAATAACCCTAATCCAATAAACTAGACATCCTAGGCTGTAATATGAGTCTTGAACTATATGTAGCGACATATGGGGATCATTGTTCAAGAAACAGCCTAAAGGGTCTATAGTATAGGGATAAGACTGGGTGCCTTATCCTGGTGACACTATGGATACGGCCCACTTTGTATTTGATACAAACGCTATGATCCAACGCGTTCGTGTAGGAGACATGCGAGTGGGGGTATCATATGCAATGAGTTTGCATAAGATCGGACCGCGAAATAGTAACCACTTGTTATAACACCGTTAACTAGTTGGTTTTCTATTTCACTAGGACGACCTAGACAACTTGGTCTTAATCCTGAGTTGATTATGGACTCTTGCTCATGAGGGATTGTCCTTTGATTTGTATGGGTGAGAGTGGCCCAATACGCCGACTCAATAAGCCTACCATTTTGAGGACAAGACCGAGTGGGGAGCTGGGAACATAATCGTACAAGATGGAATTCACTCCTTCCCGACTTTAGGGAAGCAGATGAGTGTTCCCTTAAGTGGTCGCTCCGAGTCTTGAACAAAGGGCCCTACCCTCTCAATGGCACGAGAGAGTTTTCGTTTGATGGTTGGACCACAAACAGGTTGTTCATTAGAGGAGAACTGGTACTTAAGGAAATAGAAGTAACCTAGGGGTAAAACGGTAATTTGACCCAGCTGGTGTTACGGACACTCGTGAAGGACTAACTAGTCGATATTGGTCTATATCCGTGGACACAGAAAATATGTCTGCAGTGAGAAGAGTGCAACTGTGAGTCTATAGTGGAATGTACACACAGTTAACGAATATTGATTAATTTGGTTAATGAGTTCGACCAATTAATCTCACATCGTTGGAGCTTCTGATCTGCAGGTCCATTAGGTCCCACTGGTAGCTCATAAAGTAATTTGAGGCAACTAAGTAATAAATGTAAATTGAAAGTGTTCAATATACTAAGGGAAACAATATAATATATATAGATATATTATTATGAGAGAAATTAATATTTGAATAAATTCAAATATTAATATAAATTTGAGTCACAATAAATTTATGGAAGTTTGAAAGAGTTCAAATATGAATTAATTAATTTTAAGGCCTAAAATATATTTGGGCAAAATTAATTAATTCAAGGCCGACAATTAAATATGTGATATTTAATTGGTGGTTAATTAATTAAAGAATTCATTAGCCAGGAATTAATCAATTATGGAAATAATTAATCACTTAAGGAAGTGATTAATCATTTATGGAAATGATCTAATCACTTATGGAAGTAATTAGTCATTTGTGGAAAAGATTAATCAATTATGGAATTGATTGATCTTGGATTGATTAAAAAGGAATAAAGATTGAATCAATTTTGGAAAAGATTGATTTAATTGAATATTTTATTCATGGCCTCTCTTCTATAAATAGAACACTAGACCTAATTGGTTCAGGACTCTTCTCTTGCTCTTAGACTCACAAGACAAGACCATAGAATTCTCTCCTAGCCTCCCTCTTAGAGAAAGACTCCCACAAGTCTTTTGCCTCCTAGACTTAGAGACATACCGGTGTAACCTCTGTGGTTATTGTGTCTTTGAAGAAGAAATTTCCAGCAAAGAAATCAAGAGGGAGTTGCTGCGTTTTCGGTCGTTGGAGCATCGTTGGCGAAGAACGGTCAAGTCTACAACGAAGGTTTGTAACGGTTCTTTCTCGTTTCTCTAGAAAAGCATGAAAATAAATTTAGATTTATTTTTCAGCATGTTTATAGCTATTTTCCAGCAACTTTAAAGCATGTTTAAAGTTTATTTTGCCTTTTCGTAACGATATTTTAATGTTAATTAATATACGGCGTAAGGTCCTTTCGATGCGCTTCCGATGCGTGGGGACTTTTATTCCCTACAGGGGGCTTCACGATAGAGAGGGAGAGACGCGTGGAGGAGAACCCACACGGCGGCGGCTGCAGATTCGGCAAGGGGAGCTGAGCCTCTCGGCTTGCTGAACGAACGGCTGGGGGGTCTCACACGAGATTGAGGGAAAAAGAAGAGATAGAGAGAGAGCTCTAGGGTTTTTCCTCTTAATCCTTTTCTTCAAAATTTCTCTTTTTCTTTACCAATTAACCAAAAACCCCAAAAATAGCCAATCCAAGATTAGCTTTCAACTAACCCCCAATAAGCGTGAATATTTCAACGCTTTAACTCTCAGGTAACCAACACCGGCTAACTTTAAATCGAGCTTTTAAGGAGAGAAACTAATTAACTTAACAGATTAATTTCCCCACACCTTAGTATATAATTAAATCCCTAAGTTCAAGCCAAAATATAATTTATTTTCTTTTCAACTCTAAACTCGGGATTTAAATACACCCAAATGTGCACCGGGCGTTACACATTTAACAGAAAAAATGGATGGAGGGACTAAAATGAAACTAAAACCAAACCTCAGGGACTAAATTGTTGAGTTTGAAAACTCGAGGACCAAAATGAAACCTAACTCAAACCTCAGGGACTAAAAGTGTATTTTTTCCTTTTTTTTTCTTACTATATAGTTTGAAGATTTCTAGTCAATCACTTTCAGAAAATCATCTCTAGTCAAGAAGAATTTTTAAATCAATAGAATTTTTTAAACTTTATATATTATCTATTCCTAAGGAGTTTTTTTAGAAACACATTTAGTCAAATAAAATCACTTAGAAAGGTTATACTAAACCCACTCTAAATTAGTAATTCTTATTTTAGTAGTATTTTAATTAAATATCACTCATCTATCCAATAATTCTCAAGACTTGGAATTTAATTTTGCAGTTATAACGTCTAGGATGTTGTGTAACCTGTTTGGCATGTTTCTCACATAGGACTTAATAAAATATCCTTTTTTCTTAAAAAAAAAAAAATCTTAGATGTTGTAGCTTATTTTTTAGTTTACACATTATTATTTTTTTAAACATTTTTTTCATTACATATCTTTTATAATTGTTTCATAAAAAGAATTAGATGGTGGCTGAAATTGAGATGGTGGCTGAAATTGCATGGAGAAGAAGGGGAAAAAGAATGGGAAGATGGCTCCCTAGGGCTCCGTGCGGCTAATTTAAAAAGGAAGACTTGGACTTGGCTCCAAAACCAGTATATTTACAAATATGCCACCACAGTCCAAATTTTAAAATTTCACCAAATTTTCAAGTCTTTTTAAATGTTGAAAATTTCCCTTTTAATTCCAAATTAACTCCAACTAAGGAAATTTGAAATTTATCTTAAATTACGGGAGTTACAAATACAACATGTATAACCCACATCGAAGAAGGATACATTGAAGAAGATAGAACGTAGCATATCTCACCAAAGCTCTTCTACACTCATAATCTTCAAGAAAATGGTGATATCACTGTTCAACAAATTTCTTCAAACGACAACTTGGCAAACTTATTTACGAAGGCAATGTCTGCTGCAACCTTTGAGAAGTTGGTGCACAATATTGAAATGCAACGACTCTGAGATCTCAAATGATGTTTCCATGAGCTAAATATACTACACTCTTTTTCCCTTGACTATGGTTTTTTCCCACTGAGTTTTCCTAGGAATGTTTTTAATGAGGCAGTTGTTAATGTATATGAAAAATGTACTATTTTTCCTTCACTATGGTTTTTTTCCCATTGAGTTTTTCCTAGTGAGGTTTTAACGTGGCATATCCTTTATATACAATGGATATCTAAGGAGGAGTGTTGTAAATATACATGGTATATATATTATAGATATTCATTACTCCATTAGCTTATTGAACCCATAATTATAGTTATTCTTTCCCATGACTCTCCCTCTCCCTTAGAAATAGTCATGAGATTCTCCCTCACTTCTATTTTAAGTATTTTGAAGTTGTAACCTACCCTATTGCATTAGTATAAATAAAATCCTAAGGAGTTTTTTAAATCAATAGAATTTTTTAAACTTTATATATTATCTATTCCTAAGGAGTTTTTTTAGAAACACATTTAGTCAAATAAAATCACTTAGAAAGGTTATACTAAACCCACTCTAAATTAGTAATTCTTATTTTAGTAGTATTTTAATTAAATATCACTCATCTATCCAATAATTCTCAAGACTTGGAATTTAATTTTGCAGTTATAACGTCTAGGATGTTGTGTAACCTGTTTGGCATGTTTCTCACATAGGACTTAATAAAATATCCTTTTTTCTTAAAAAAAAAAAAATCTTAGATGTTGTAGCTTATTTTTTAGTTTACACATTATTATTTTTTTAAACATTTTTTTCATTACATATCTTTTATAATTGTTTCATAAAAAGAATTAGATGGTGGCTGAAATTGAGATGGTGGCTGAAATTGCATGGAGAAGAAGGGGAAAAAGAATGGGAAGATGGCTCCCTAGGGCTCCGTGCGGCTAATTTAAAAAGGAAGACTTGGACTTGGCTCCAAAACCAGTATATTTACAAATATGCCACCACAGTCCAAATTTTAAAATTTCACCAAATTTTCAAGTCTTTTTAAATGTTGAAAATTTCCCTTTTAATTCCAAATTAACTCCAACTAAGGAAATTTGAAATTTATCTTAAATTACGGGAGTTACAAATACAACATGTATAACCCACATCGAAGAAGGATACATTGAAGAAGATAGAACGTAGCATATCTCACCAAAGCTCTTCTACACTCATAATCTTCAAGAAAATGGTGATATCACTGTTCAACAAATTTCTTCAAACGACAACTTGGCAAACTTATTTACGAAGGCAATGTCTGCTGCAACCTTTGAGAAGTTGGTGCACAATATTGAAATGCAACGACTCTGAGATCTCAAATGATGTTTCCATGAGCTAAATATACTACACTCTTTTTCCCTTGACTATGGTTTTTTCCCACTGAGTTTTCCTAGGAATGTTTTTAATGAGGCAGTTGTTAATGTATATGAAAAATGTACTATTTTTCCTTCACTATGGTTTTTTTCCCATTGAGTTTTTCCTAGTGAGGTTTTAACGTGGCATATCCTTTATATACAATGGATATCTAAGGAGGAGTGTTGTAAATATACATGGTATATATATTATAGATATTCATTACTCCATTAGCTTATTGAACCCATAATTATAGTTATTCTTTCCCATGACTCTCCCTCTCCCTTAGAAATAGTCATGAGATTCTCCCTCACTTCTATTTTAAGTATTTTGAAGTTGTAACCTACCCTATTGCATTAGTATAAATAGGGGTATGAAGTATTAAAAACACAATTGAATGAGAAGAACATTTGCTTTCCCTACTTTACTCTCTCCATTTCTCTCTTAGTGTTCTTATTGTTCTTCACGTTTTATAATAAAAACGAAATTGTGATCCAACAAAAGTCTAAACAAACTAATTTCTTTCATTGGTTTTATATTTATATTATATAATGGATTATGGAATAATTGGAAGGAATTTTCGGTGGAGCGGTGAAATGTGTAGAGATGGGAAAGAACACCAACAACAAAAGCACTTTATTGGGTCGACACTGACACTGAGAGACAAAATCTACGGGAGCGAATAGGATTAGATACCCTAGTAGTCCTAGACGTAAACGATGAATACTAGGCGTTGTGCGCAACAACCCGTGCAATGTTGTAGCTACGCCTATGGAGTATGTTAGCAAGAATGAAACTCAAAGGAATTGACCGGTTGCATTTGAGACAAAAAAATCTTCACTGCTTTTTGTGTTTGGTAAAAGTGATTATGAATGAACCCATTAAAATCAATGAATAGATTCTCATAGAACCCAATGCCTCCTCTCAAGAACAAAGTTTCAATTTTCAATTTTATATATTTTAAGAAATTAAGATTGATTTTATATATCTATTATTTTTCTCACAAAATCTAACTCTATCTACTCATTTTTCAAATGGATTAGATAATGCAATCAATTTTTCTTAATAACTAATACGAGGATACTTAAAAAAAAAACCATAACAACTATACTTAGCAAATAATTTAAATTGAAAACATATAACATTTTAAACAATGATTTAAAAATTACTAACTTATAAAAAAAAATAAAATTAGATAATTAGATCTATTTTAGTCATTATAACTAAATAACAACAATTTTTCAAAAAAAAAAAAAAAAAAAAAAACCTAAATAACAACAATTTAGTATCCATTTATCAAAGTTTGTTTTTTGAAGTTACTCAAATTTACCAAAAACTTTATTTACTCCAAATTAGAATTGATTTTTCTAAAAGCACTATCAACAATCAATTTAAAAGCTTTTTTTTTTTTTTTTTTTTTTTTTTTTTTTTTTTTTTAAGAACACAATCAATTTAAAAGCTATCACCATCTCAAACCGAAATTTGTATACTATAATAACATTAAGAAAATGAGAAACAAATATGTTGAATAATTATCAAATACATACATGTTTCTCCCATCCAAAAAGAAAAAAAAAAACACAATTTCTCCAAAAAAAAAAAAAAAAAAAAAAAAAAAAAACCAATTATGAAACCCCTTACCAGTTAGGGGCACAACAACAAAAATTGGATTAAATAAAAACCATGCATTTACAATTGCTGTTGTTTTTTTTTTTGTTCATGATGTTGAAAAAAAAATAGAGTTGCTAGTCCAGCCAAGATCTTCTGTCTGAATATGATGACGTGCTGCTACCTGATTGGCTGTCTGAGCTCTCAAACCATGACCGCATTTGATATTGACTTGTCGGTTCCTGTTTTAAGATTAAGATACTTTATCATTATATTTTTTTTTAAAAAAAGATACTTTATCATTATCAATCAAATTCATTACTTTTCTTATTTATAAAAAAAAAAAAAGAAAAAAAAAAAAGAAAAGAAAACGTTACTTTGTGCTTTATTTTAAATCATTTTGTTTTTCAAATCAAATTCAGTCAAAATTTAAATTTGTGGTTTAAAAAATTTGAGCTTTGGTTAAGATTTGAAGAAAGAAAGGTTAGTTCTCAAAACAGAAAATTATCAACAAAATCATCATAAATAACATGTTGAAAAGATAGCTTTATTCCAATGTTTTTTTAATATTTAATTTTAATTATTTGAAATTTCAATTTTTTTTTAGTAAGTCCACTCCTTACTATTATAAAATGTTTAATATTTATTGACAAAAGTATGATGAAGCATTGATATTCGTTTATTTATTTTTTTTGAAAAAGATATTCATTTAATTAATTGAGTATAAAATACTATCTATTTTGATTTAGAGAAATAAGCATTCATCCATACAATCAAAAACCTATTTATCGGTATTTTTTATCAATCAATCCAAGTTCTCAAAAGAAAAGAAAAGAAAAAAAAGCGACCGTTAGAAATATTAATATACTAATAGTTGATAGTCTTTTTTTTATTCAACCACATGTGGGAGTGGGAACAAATTTAACCAGTCGAGCTATACTCAGTGGCGGATCCAGACTTTTTGTTTAGGGGGGGCTGCCCTTAAATTTTATAAAAATAATTTACAAGTAATCAATTTAAGAAATTCGTAAATGAAAACTGTACTACTAATTTAATCCATTGCAATTGTCGTCGACAAGTTTTAATATTATGAAATTAATTTTTAAAAATAACGGAAAAAAAAATTAAAATATTTCTATCAATTTCCATTTATATTTGATATAAAAAATTAAAGAATAAATTAAAATAAAATTTATAATATTATATATATTTGTTAGGGTAAATGACTGGTTTAGGTCCTGAACTTTCATTTTTGTGTCTAATAGGCCCTATAACTTTCAATTTTGTGAAAATGGGTCTTCGAACGTTAAAAATGTCAAATAGGGTTTCTAAACTTTCAATCTGTCTCTAACAAGTCCTTGACATATTCAACATTTAAAAAAAATAATAATAAATAACAATCATATTTGACATAAAATTGAATTTTCTGTCTAACATAATGTTAAAATTTCAATTTTATATTCAATAAATTCATGAATTTTAAAAAATGTTGAATAAGTCAAAGATTTATTAAATACAAATTTGAAAGTTCATGATTTTTTTATTTTTATTTATTATTATTATTATTTTTTTTTTTGTGTGAAAGTTCATGAATTTATTAGGCATAAATTGAAAATTTAAACACCACCTTTTAAAGTTCGGGGATTGATTGACGCAAAATATTGAAAGTTGGACCTATTTGATACTATCTAGTTCTAGGGACGGCATATGTAATTTAATCTATTTGTTATTGTTTCATATCTGTAAATAACTTATACCTATAATTTTTTAAAGGGAATATAAACTACCATTTAAAGTTATAAAACATAATTTTTTGAAATACAAAATTCAATTTTAGAAAAATAGTTTTGTATATATTTTTAAATGAATAAAATAATCACAAAAGAATCAAAACACTTCCTCAAAAACAAAAACAAAAAAAAAACAACATAAAAAAAACACGCTGACTACTGAAAAAAAAATAAGAAAAAGAAAAAAAAGCATCCATCAGCGTGCTTTGAAAAAAAAAAAAAAAAGAAAAAAAATCGTTCGTAAGCGTGCGTTGAGATTCGAACTATGGACTGAACAGTCATTTTAGAGGGGGCTGAAGCGTCCGTGCCAACCAAGCCAAGATACAATATTGGCTGATTGACCGAATTATTATATACTAATATTATAACCTTTATAGTTCAGGAGGGGCTCGAGCCCCCTCTGGACCCAAGGTAAATCCGCCGCTGGCTATACTAGATTAGCAAACGGTTGATAAAAAAAGATGAAATATAAAAAATGACAAAATAATATAATTTGGGTTAAATTACATGTTTAGTTCCTAAACTTTCAAGATTGTGTCAATTTGGTCCCTAAACTTTAAAAAGTTTCATATAGGTCCCCAGACTCGTAATTTTGTTTCCAATAGATCCCTGAACTTTAAAAAATATCTAATAGATCCTTAAACTTTCACTTTTGTGTCCAATAAATCTCTCAACTGTTAATTTTGTGTCTAATAAGTCTTTGACTTATTCAACATTTTTTAAAATTCACAAGTCTACTAAATACAAAATTGAAATTTAAAGTTTCAACTAGTATAAATTTCAATTTTATATATAGTAGATTTGTTAATTTTTAAAAATATCAAATATATAAAAAATTTATTAAATACAAAATTGAAAGTTCAAATACTTATTAAACATTTTTAAAATTTAGAAACCTATTAAAAACAAAATTGAAACTTTAGAAATCTATTAAAGAAATTGTAAAGTTCAAAGACCTAATTGATACGACCGTGCTAATGTATGGACTAACATGGTAGTAAAAGGGATTTCAAAATTTGAAACTCAATGCAAAATCTAAACAGCATCAATGGCGGGAAAGAAAGGAAGGGAAGTTACCTGAGAAGAAGAAGCTTGGCTTGCACATGGCGATGAAGACGAACTGCTATTGTACGGCCGAATTCCCATACTCTCTTCCGCGATCGCTCTCAACCGATTGAGCTCCGGCAGCACCACCTTCCCAAGATCCGGTCGATCTCTCTTCCTCATCTCCGCACACTGAATCGAAAGCTTCGCAAACTTCAACGCTTCTTCGACCGGCCAATCCTTCACATCCGGATCAAGCATCTCTTCAAATTTCCCCTTCTCAATCGCCCTGCCCACGGCGTGCGCCAGTCCGATCGGCGGCCTGGCCGTGATTATTTGCAGAAGCATCACACCGAGCGAGTAAATGTCCGATTTAATCCCTAGCAGTCCTGTTTGCTGATACTCTGGATCGATGTAGAAGAACGTCCCTGCCGTCGCCGTCATCCGATACTGAGTCACCGAATTGGCCACCGATGGAGGCACCAGCCTTGCCAGTCCGACGTCGCTGATTTTGCTCACGTAGTTCCGATCGAGCAAAATGTTCCCTGGTTTCAGATCGCGATGTACAATCGGCTCTGGTCTGGTTTGGTGCAGGAAGAGAAGTCCGGTCGCGATCTCCGCCGCGATACGGAATCGTAACTGCCATGGAAGAACTGGATCCTCGGGTTTTCGGAAGAGACAGTCTTCTAAGCTTCCGTTCGCCATGAATTCGTAAACTAAACAGCCGTTCTCAGGACAGGCTCCGAGGAGGAGAACCATATTTGGATGTCGAATACAGCTTAGAACCTCAACCTCTTGCTGAAATTGCGATCGGCCTTGAGCGGCGTCCGGCCGGAGGACCTTGATCGCGACCGGCGTGTGGTCGAGTTCTCCACGGAAGACCGGACCGTAACCGCCTTCGCCGATCTTCTGAGTAGCGGAGAAGCCGTTCGTGGCGGCTTCGATTTCCTCGATTGTGTACTTCCTGTATCCGATATCTCCATGGCCGAATCCTGAAAGTGCTTTTTTCGTTTCCTCTGCTTCCATGTCCGCCATTTTCTCAGCGGTCGCTCTTTTCCTCGCCTCGAGTGCTGCGATCTTTTGTGCGGCTTCGGCTGCCTCCATCGCCGCTTTGCATTTCACCTTCTCCTTCTCTGCCATCGCTAATGCTGCTTCCTCCGCCAGTCTCGCCTCTTCTAATCTCTGTTCTTCTTCCAGTTTCCAGCGGTGGAGCTCGTTCGCCTGCAGATTCCGAATTCGATTTGTCAGTCATCAGTTTGAACCTGGTAAATCGAGATTAGAGATTACGGAGAAACGATTTGAGGTTTTGGAAATGGCGGAAACCTTTTGCTTGGCGTTTAGGGCTTCTTTGCAGGCAGTACTGTACATGTCCATGGTTTGTTTGAGCTCCAATTTCAGCCTTCTCATCTCAGCTTCAACATCATCCTTTTGAAATTGCACATGATTTCAGATTACAAATGGCAAAGTATAGAAAGAAAAAGAGAAGAAAGAGCTAGCGAGATTTGCAGTGTGACCTGGGCATTTGAATAGGAAGCCCAAGAGAAGGTCTCGCTTTCTAGGGAGCAAGAGGACATTTCCTGAGGGTAAGTGTTGGAAGAGGCGTTGTAATTATGATTATCAACGGACTTCCTTCCTCCTCCTCCTCCTCCTCCCACTCCCACGATAGGCGAAGGCGAAGCCGGACCCGGGCTGAAAATTTCTAACTCAGAGCCGTTGGAAAGCCGATACGAGTCGCCGCCGGAGTTCCACGCCGACGGGAACCCTCGGTCCACGCTCCGCCTGCCGCTGCTCACGAACGATATGTCGGAATCCGGCGTGAATGGCTCCACCCCTTTGCCCATTGAAGCCCTTGAACCCGGCCTCAGAAATGGCGACCTGCCCACCGCACTCAAATATTTCATTCCCTATACTTCCGAATCTTCCTTTTCATCCTAAATTCTGATATTAAAAATCCTTTAATACAAATTACATTTTAATTTTAAGATTTGTTTTTTTTTTTTTTTTTTTTTTTATAGTTCAATAACATTGAGACCTCTTGGTTGATGATACATATCCATTAATGTCGAGCTATGTTCACTTTGGTCATTTTAATTTTGAGAGATTTATTGAGTTTAATTTTGTGTTAAAATTGTGATTAAAAAAAATGAGGGAGGAAATAGACTTAATCCAAACCTCAGGAACCAAAACTGTATTTTTCAAGTTTATAAACACTACTTCAAAATCCAAGTCCATTGTCAAGTTTTGATAACGAAAAAAAATGAGTAGTTTTTAACAATTTGTGTTGTTTTTTTTTTTTTTTTTTTTTTTTTTTTTTATTTGGTTAAGAATTCAAATGTTTTCTTAAGAAAGATGTAAAGAAATTGTGTAAAAACAAACACAATCTTCAAAAATGGAAAAAAAAAAAAAAAAAACGGAATACTTATCAAACCACTTTTTAGTGATTAAACTTACCCTTTAACCTTTTATTTTCTACTTGTAAAAAAACGAAAAACAAGTTTTTTTTCAATAAAATAAAAAAGAGTATTGTTGGGATAGTCTTTTAAAATTGTGTATTTATGTGTATGCACCAATTCTATTTGAAGAGAAAATTGAACTTTTTTTTTTTTTTTAATTTTAAAGTTTTAATGTATGGGGAGGGCAAAGATGTAAAATCACATACTTGATTTCAAAATCTTCGTGAATGGCACGAGGAGGTGGATTTGATAACGTGCTTTCCTGAGTCTCTAAATCTGCAATCAAATCACCAAACACAAACTCTTGAGGATAAAATAGACATTTTCCTCCAAAAAAAAAAAAAAAAAAAACTTTTCCATCCCTTTTTTTTTTGTTTGTTTGTTTTTTTTGGAAATGTTTCATCTATCAATTATGAGCTTGTTTTTAATTTTAATCCTTCAATTTTCTTATTGGATAATTTTAATCCTTAAAAAATTTAAAGTTACGATATCAGTTTTCATTTGAAACTTTCAATATCAACTGATGGAACTTTAGACCAAGACAACTATTGCAATTTTTACTCTTTGTTTAACTTATGGCTAGTTCATCAACTAATTTTCAAAAAAGCAAGGTTACAAATATCTTAAACTCATTAATTTCAATAAGAATCCATTTTTCACAAAATTGACTATTGAATAAGTCTCTAAAAAACTACAAATTTAATGAAAAGTAGCTTTGTTGTTGCTTTTCTAAAGTTCCATCAATTTTCTATCAAACATATATTTCAATAAATGCACAACAAGAGTTTTTTTTAATGATTTTTTTTTAAATAAAAAATTTTAGAAGGTAAGAATTGAAATATTTGTTCAAGTTTAAGATAAAAGATTGTACTACGCTTATCTAAGTTTAAGGTAAATTTGATGAAATTCAATGATTAATATTAAAATTGATACATCGTGTCAATTTTAGAGATAAAAAGTGATATTTTTCCTTTTCTTAAAACTCGTCATACTACATTAGCATTCATCCTCTCATATTTATATGAAATATTTTTAGCTCGACCCTCGTCAAAATCATGAATGTTTTCTAAAACAAATTAAAAAACATCATAAAATTTTCAAAAATTCAAAAGCGATCCAACAAAAGATCAATCAGTACGATTCCAGAGACCAAAAGTAAAGGAAAAGAAGACATACATCTAGACGGTTGGGAGCGTGAATGGTTCGACTGCTCGGCTGCAACCTCGGAGGCGTTGGTGAGCTGATGCAGCAGCTGAGGACGCGGCGGGGCGGGCTGCAGCTGGCTGCGCGGAGGAGGAGTGGGCTTTGCAGGCGCCGGAGCTGTGGATTGTCGCATTGAAGAAATCTTGCCTTTGTTGCCAATAATGTAAACTGTGCAGAAATCTGGTGCTCCTTTTGACACACTACTTGGGATATCTGTGGACTTGAATCTCCTACAAAGAAGAAGAAGCCATCATTTTGTTGGACTAGTTTGAAACTACGTGCGTTGCACGTGTTATAATATCTTTTAAAGTATAAGTAGTTAATTAGAAAATTTGAAATATGACTTGATAATGTACCAAAAAAATATAAAAATGAATAAATACACATGAATTTATAATTATTGCAAAAATTGATATGTATGCGACCAAATTGAACCATTCTAATAAAAATGGTTTATAACTAATATCATGGATATAAATCAAATATAAAAAATCTCACCCGCTTAAACATTTTTTTAAGATTGAAGATAACGAAAAGTTTTGTTGGATATGATCATGGTTATGTAATTTGATTTATTTTGATGGTGTTTTAGTGTCCAAAATGGGTGGTTTTGTCTCGAAAAGTTAGCTCGATCGAGAGATGAACCTGAAGTTTCAATTATGCTTAAACTAATTGCTTTCGACCTTTATGACATACTTTTAAAGGAAGAAAAGATAATTTTATAAGTTGACAAAATGTGACTATCACAAGATTTAATTTTTTTTAATCCTATTGCACCTAATAGGTTTATCCGCGTGGAAGTATCAACAAGTACAGTCTCTTACAAATCAATATCCAATATCCAATTCTTTTACCATCGATAAGATGATCCAATATATTTCAAAAAGATTTAGGATAATTTCTTTTTAGATAATATCCTAATATGCAGCACTAATATATAAGATAATGAGGAGAGAAATTACTTGACAATGCCAGTTCTTGAAGGGGCACCAAGTACTAAACTGTCTATAACATTTTTGTTGACATAATTGATTAATGTTTTTGAAATCTCTGCCTCCTCCAATATCACCTCATTGCATGTTACCTGTTCAAACATATCATATATAAATCATTCGGGTTTAAAACGTTTTCTTTTTCACTTAACAACACTTTTAAACAGTTACAAAATCATTTCAAACAAACCCTAATTATTTTTTTTAAAGTTTTGTTAATTAATGAAGAATCATCCTTCACAAATTCATAATTTCTTGAACAACTTCAATTATTTATATATATCTATTTAATCATATGTCATTCCTAAGATCAAACAAAATAATATTAAAGGAAACTTTTAAGAAATAGTTATTGGTACTCGATGACAAGTTCTAAAAGAATCACATACAATATTCCATAAAGTTATTATCTACAAGTCAACACTTTTTTTATTATGTTAAATTAAATAATTATTTTATTCCATGAATTAATATTTCTCCAGCTATATATAGCTTCACTCCCGATTGTAATATATAACTCAATTCTATATGTCAAAGTGAGCATAACTTGACTGTAATTAACATGTATTCTCAAACCGTTCATCTCCAAATATTGTTGAACTTAAAAAAAAAACTCCATTCTATTCATTTTTTAAAATTCAATATGGAGGATGCAGGATGGTAGGAAAATGAAAGAGCTACTTTTCAATCCATTATATTGAAGTAATCTTTTAAAGAGAGAGAATATATATATATATATATATATATATATATTTTGACATATATTTAAGAGAAAATTACAAAAGCCACCCTTAAATTAGAGAAGTTATTACAATCATCAAACATGGTCACAGTCAAAGTTCACAAAATTTTGTAATTAGACCCTTGAATATTATAAAATGTCCATACCACCCTTGAACTATAATGATTATTATAATTAAACTCTCTAACAAAAGAATCATTACAATTTAACCTAATTTTTTAAAAACTTTATAAAATTTGAAAACTATAATATTAACCCTTAAGATTATTTTAGGCTTTTAGATCGATATTGAGCTGACATATTGATTGAAGAAAACCAAAAAAGATATAAATAATATGACTTTGATCGAAATAATTTTACAATTTGAATGTTTAATTGAAATAATGCTGATTTTTAGCTTTTGAAATATTTATCGATTTAATTGCAACAATTCTGTAAGTTTAGGAGGTAATGGATGAACTAAAAATATGAATTTGATTCTAAACATTCTTTTGTAGAACAATACTGATACCGGTGAGAAGGGATCTCCCACATACTCTTAATTTTTTGTCAACATGGTTTTTGGTGAATTAAAAAAAAAAAAGTAAAGTGAGTTTTTGCAATTTTCGTTTATTTAAAATATAAAATTATGGAATTGATATTTAAATATAAAAAACTAAAGAAAGAGAGGAAGAAACTGACATTGGTTCTTGTGCACATGCAACGAAAGGGGAGGAAGAACTGATCTCTGGCGTGATTCTCAAGCTGCTGTCTGTACACAGCGGCCTCATCCGAATCAGCACCGAGGTTCATCGCTACAAACCGATTGGATCGAGAACATTCAATTCAACGGCAAAAGCACAAATCAATCAAAGAGGTTAGGGTTTCGAATTTCCCAATTTAATTTCTTACCAGAATTCGACGATTTCTGTTTGACGTGAACCAGAGTAAGAACTTGGCCTTTGCTCAGAAGCCGTTCGATTGTCCATTTCACAGCCTGCAGGCTGAATTTGTCTTTGTCGACCGCCACCGCCACGGATTCGTCTTTCTTCGGAGCTCCTGATCCTCTGGCCATTATTTGATTTGTATGAGTCTTCGCGGTGAATAATTAATATCTGTGGAGAAAGGAAGAAGGAAAAGGACTCTGGAGAGTTGAGAAATGGAGATCAAAATGATTCTAATCGAAGGGGATTTTGTGGAGATGGATCGATCGACCGATCGGCGTTTTGGAATCAACGGCGTAACCATATGTTCTTTGTGAGTGATCTATTTTTAAGTGGTTTCTGTTGAAGTTGAATCAGAAGAATTTCTTTGTACAGGATGTCGTTGCTGTATTGTTGAAGAAGACAGGGTTTTTGAATTTTGTTTCATTGGATTTACAGTTGCATATTCCTGCTTCCTATAGTATTGTATTGTTGATTTTGATCCTAAATATCTCCATTATTATTTTGCATGGATTCATATATTATATTTAACGTTGAAATATCATTTTCGTGGGTTTTGACCAATTTTCAATAAGCTATGTTCAAATGTCCATAATAAGTTTGCGAATCCCACCGTTGGATGTTATATATCCTTGAGTCAAACAAGGGGTTGGGTATAGTTATTAAAGGCTTAGGGTACGTTTGAAATACATTTCAATTTAAATGTTTTTTAAGAATGCATTTTTTAAAAAAACATTTTGTACAAAAATTGTTTAGAATTTAAATACTCATATGTTGGGTTACATTTTCTCACAAGGGTTTTTATATCTAAATTATTGTATACTTAAAAACTCTTTTTAAAAAAGTTGGTTTCAAATGTTTCTTTCAAAATGATTTATTTTTCAATCTCATTTTCTAATAAGTCATTTTTAGAGGTTGCCAAACACTATAAATTTTTTCAAAATGATTTTTTTTCAAAATTAAACACTTGAAAAGTTAAACCAAACACACCCTTAGTTCGAGATTGTTGTAACTTCTAAAATAATTGCAAATTAACTATATTTTTTCAATGAATAATATAGTTATTGTTGATGGCAAAATCTGGTCGGGAGGAACTCACCTGACCTTCACGTGCCACCAACGGTAAATTTGTTTGAGAGGGGGGAAGACGTGGCCTGCAAGACAGAAAAACCTGCACACCGGTGTGGTGCTTGCCACACCGCCTCCGATGCTTAAGTCAGAAAGCAGAAGGAGGAGAGCAAGAGAGCAAGAGGAGAATCAGAGAATAGAGTTCGGGATCCTTTCTTCAGTGATGAAGAATGGTTTAAATACATGTTCTTGCTCTAGGATTTTTAGGAATTCGGAGGTGTTTCGGGATGAACTAGGTGGAACCGGGGCGGCCAGAGGCAGCAGGGACCGAACGGAGGCGGACGGACTCGACCTCGGGCTGAGGCCGACCATATGGGTCTGGCCAAGGCCCGGTCCCTCTGACCTTTTGGCCCGTTTCGCCTTCGGGGTCCATCTTCCGGTCCTATTTCTGGGCTCGTGTCGGGTTGTCCTCGTCAGCTCCTTGTACATCGGAGTGGTCCAAAATTACCTATAACAGTTATTAAGGCTTGAGATTGTTTTGTAAATTTTAGTTTTATAGATGAAAAACAGAGTTGAAGTGTTTGGTAAATTAATATTCTAAATCATTGCAAATTAACTATATTTTTTCAATAAATAAATTTAATGTTGAAATTTAATTTCAAAGTTTTAAAAGATAATTTCAAAATTATTTTAAGATAATATATATTTTTTTTGAAACATATAAGATATATATATATATTTTAAATTTCATATGATTTAAAATATAATGTTATATTTAATCTAGGATGTTCTTATATTTTGTTGAGAAATATAATTTTCTACTTTGTATTAAAAAATATATATTATTTCAATTTAAATAAAAAATAAAAACAAATAATTTCAATTGAGTATTAGATTAGATAATAGAATAAAAATATTTAACTTAAATTAAAAAAATGATTGAAAACTGAAAAGTTACTATTATTGGATTTTGCAAATCAACGTATTTGAAAAAGCACTTTTATAAAAATTATTTATAATCTATTTTATCAAACGCTAAAAACGGTTAAGATTCTTTTTTAATCACTCCAACCTCCTCCAAAATTGACGCCAAACGTACCCTAAGTTCACCCAACTCCTACTTCACAACTCCTTGAGCCAAACACCCCTTAATTGGTCCCTAAAGTGAGATTATTGTTAATTTTTCTAAAAAAAATATTATTCTTTATTAGCCTTCTTTCTATAAATTTTAGAAATATGTTCATGTCTTTTATTGTATGGAAATTATTATTATTATTTAACCAATTTTGATGACAATTAACTTTAACCAATTTTAAACTTTATTGAAATACATGACCAAAATGATATTTTAACCTATATTTAATGTAATAGGAAAAGATATATTATATTTAACTACCAAAATTGTTACTAACTAGAATTTATGTCAATTCAAACCTAGTTTAATGGATAAAGACACCGATTACCATCTTAAAGGTGGATGTTTGATTTCCTGCAATTGTTGGACACAGGAAAAAAAACCAATTTAAATATTAGTAAAGTCATTCACATCATTTGGTCAACTATGCATAGGGACTATTTAAAAACCAATCTAAAACTTCAAAGACTAATTAGAAACCAGATTGAAACTTTGGGGACTCAATATATCACTTTTAAAACTTTAATAACCAATTGTGCTGCTACATTTTTCGTCTTCATTTTAACGGAGAAATTCAAATTGTTTTGAATCATTTTTGAAGTTCTAATGGTTAAAATGAAACTTTAGAATCATAGGATATAGTTGCCAATTTTTTTACACTATATGTAATATCTACTTGTCACAATTAACTACTATGTTATATTTTCATCCTTTAAAAAAGTTGATGGAATATTATTTTTGAAATAACTATATATAAACATTAAGGTTAAAATGAAAATTCTATTTTAACTAAAGAAAATAATGAAAATGACAGATAATTTTTTATGTAGACAAAAATTTCTGGTTGATTTTTAGTAGCTTTGTGATAGAGCTGTCAATCTCTCTCATTTGGTTCATTTAGTTATATTTTTGTTATGTAGTTATTTTGGTAGTTACCATCATTTTGGTTGTTTTGTCTAGCTATATATAATCCAACTATCTCTACAAGAAATGGGAGGGCAAGTTTTATTATGGCTCACTAAAACCTAAAAAGAGAGCTCTAGGAACAAGAATTTGGAAGAGCTTTGCCTTTTGTTTCTGGATTAGGGTTTATATTGTATTTTCATTTCTTTATTTAAACTTTGACCTGACCAATTTCCTTTGATATATATATATCTCTTTTTTTCCCTCCTAATAAGATTATTGCAATTTCTTAGATTGAACCACTATAATCAATAATGGTGTATATTTTAATTTCGAATTGAAAAATCATGAGTGATCCATCTAACTCTTGTTTTGTTCTTTAGAGTTCGTGAGGAAGACTTTTTTGATTTGATTATAGCATTATTTTCGTATTGATTTGATACTTTAAGGGTCGTTTGGAGTGTGGGAACGGAATGAAATGTGATACCCATGTTTGGTGGGCCAGATTTGGGTGAGGTTGGAATGGAATTGTGGGCTGTGGATTCCAACCCATTTCCCAAATTTTGGTGGGTCCCACTATTTCTCTCCCCATTTTTCTTCATAATTTTGATGGGACCTGCCACCATTTCTTTTTCTATTTTCTTTATAATTTTGGTGGGTCCCACTATTTCTCCCTCTATTGATTCTAACCTAAATCCAGCGCACCAAACACATGGATCATGATTCTCAGGAATCCAGATGCCAGCAAAATATTCCCATGGGAATCACATTCCATTCCATTCCATTCCAATCCAATTCCAGCGCACCAAACGGCCTCTAAATGTTTTATGGTTCAAATTCTTAAATGATTGAAAGATGCAATTCAGATATTTTCAATTATTTTTAGATTAACACCACGGCTAAAAATGTCCAACTATATTATGGAATGAATTCTTACCTTTAAGAATCTTTTAATGCACGAGATACTTAAGTATAGAAAAAGAAAGTAGCAAAGCTCCAAATCGCCTGTCCATGGCTATATCAATTAACTAACATAGTTATTATAATTACGAGCTACTATTAAGCTAATTATCTAAAAATATAAAATTGTACTTGATGGTCCTTTTGTTTTTCTAGTGATACTAACATGATGGACAACAAACAAGTAAAATCTTTCGAGCATGTGCTATGCACAATGGGTTATAATCATCATCGACTTTAACTTAGGGTTAACTTTTTCTACTCACTCCGATCAAGACCAATCATGTTTTTTGGCTATTATAGGGACTGGTTTGGTAATGTTCTTGTTTCCTGTTTGACACATAGTGAAAGATCTAGGAATTTTATATGGAGGCACTTCAAAACGATGTAATACAAAAAATCTATTATGAAAATTTAAAAAATATGCATAGCTTCATAAATGAACTAATTTAATACATAATACATTACAATTGTCTTCTATGAGTTTTCTTGTTTTGAAATTGATCCATTATAACTTTACTATCTAATTTGTCAAATAAATCTTTCTCAATATATGCTATTTGACAATCATTCCATTCATTTATATCCCACTCGATCACGCAACCTTATCTTCATAATATTTATGACAGAAAATGTTTTCTCATAGTAGCTATTGGTATCGGTAAAATAAACACCAAGATGAGCAATTAATAAACTAATGGATAAACCTTATCTCTATTTATTATGATCATTTTTACTACAAGATCATTGATGCTTTTTAGTTCAAGAAACTCAAATATTGAGTGCACATCAATAATGTAATTTTGAAAGCGATCTTCAAGCAAAGAGAGCTCAACAACTGAATAGTCTCTTGGATAAAATTGAGCAAGCTAACTTGTTTTAGTAAAATGATTATTCAACTCTTGAAGTTGTATATCAATGATTTACAAAAAAAGCTTCAACACGAAAATGATGCAAATTTGTAATTAATTGGTTGAGATTTTCGCGACTAAAAAATATATCAACTTGAATATCATAGTGATAACTCTTAGAAATAAGAGTTTAGCTAATTCTTTAGGCTTAAAACTCTGTTCTATGCTATGAATTGGTGTGAATTTGTGCTTAATTGTGTGCAATTATGAGTTAAGAGGTGACTAGAGCAGTATGATTGAATTTGGTTGTTTTTGGTGCATATTCTGGTCTTTCAAGCTAACTTAGATCTGAGCAAAGCTCAGGAATTGCTATAGCCTCTTGTAAGTGTAGCCGGTCCAAGGATTTGGGAGCTTTAAAGATCACACAAGATCTCACACGTGGGAAGCTCATTAATTGAGCTAACATTCCTCCAGTTGAATCAGAAGATTCCAGCCAACGGGAGAAGTCTTAGGTGGACTCAAACATCCAATCAATCCTGAAATCAATGTAGAATGGAAGGTATAAAAGGAATAGGAGGCTAGTTTGGAAAGCAATCGATTGGAAAAGAACAAACATACCTGGGAGCTACTGCAACTTGCGGAAAAGAGGAAAAGAAAGAAGGGAAGCTGTTGATTAGGACTATTCAGCTTGGAAAAGCTGAATTCTCTTTTGGAAGCTTCTTTTTATCTTCTTATTTTATCTCTTCTCCCTTGTATTAGTTTGTATTAAAGGTTGTGAAAGATGGTTTGTATGATTGGTTTCTACTATATTAACGTTGTTTCTTCCTTAATCATGAGCTAATCCTCAAGGAGGATTAGGGAGCTCTGTAATTAAAATAAATGTAAAGCTTTGGTAAACTTTGTTATTTCCATTTTAAAGTAAAGTGTGCTTCATTTTAATGCTAGATTTTCATTTGGCCAACCATTAATTATTTAGCAATGTTGTCATTATTTTGGGAAAAAGAGTTATAACCGATTGCTTTACTTTACATTAGGTTGTTTTAAAATAGCGGCTAGCTAGTGGGGAGTTTAGAAATAAACACTCACCTAATGTACAAGTCATTAGAGCTTAAAAAAGAGTGTTTAAATGGGAGTTCAAACACTTAACTTAAGGAGAATTGAAAATTTCCTGTAGGAAAATACCGAGTGATTTGGAAATTGATTGAGTATTACTATAGTAAAACATTTGGTGACAGTATAAAGCCCCTAATCTGAGTCTATCTTTTCCTATCTGTTCATCCATTTTACCTGCCGTTTTTCTAACTTTTTACAACTTTAAGCTTCTGTTTGCACTTTAATTTTACTTGCATATTAGTTAATGAACCATTTGTCATTAGGTACTATTGAATTTCACTAAAAATAGGCTTAGAAGTAGTAAAATTTCTAAAATCAATCCTTGTGGAGAGAACGATATGTAAAAAATAATACTTATCACTTGCTGTTAGATGTGTCCACTTGCACGTTTGTGAGCTGTTATTGTGTGTTTTAACCTCACATTATAAAAGGCAACATATAGCCATCATGTAAATAAATTAGGTACATCTAAAATTTTACAAAATTTGACTAAACTCATTGCATTCACAATGTCGAATGATTGGACTGAACTTATTAGAGTCTCTACTTCATATTTTTGTTCTGAATTTGATCCACCTTGTACAATTGTCTCAAATACATTAACTACTGACGAGAACATTGTAATAAAACTCATGGATAATGCAATCCCCATCATGTATCTCATGGTCGTTTAGTCATTGTTTTTTAATTTAATCATCAATCACTTGATAGTTTTCACCATTATTTAAAGCTTAAAACAATTTCATACTATATGTTGCTCTCATAGAATATCTCGATGTTTTTCTGATACTCCAATAACATTCACCACATTTGTAACAATAAAAAAAGACCATCAATTTCTACATGATCTTTTTGCAGGAGCTATAAGAGCTAATTGAAGTTGATGAGAAAAACAACGAATGAATAAAACACATTAATTTTCTTTCAAAATAAGTGCTTTCAGTTCATTTAATTCTCCCCGCATATTACTTGCTCCATCATATTCTTGTCCTTGCAAGCTAATGATAATTTGTAGAAATACAAGTTATTGGCACTCAAAATTATATTATCTTTGCTGCTTTGAGAGTTTGTGTTGTTGCCAAAATCCGGACAGGAAGAAACGCACTTGGCTTTCACGTGACAACAATGGTAAATTTGTTTGAGGAGGGACGACGTGACCTACAAGGTAAGAAAACTGCACGATGTGGTGCTTGCCATATCGTCTCTGATGATTAAGTTAGCTAAGAAGTTATGAATGTAACAAGTAATTGAGAATGAGGAATAAACTTAAGAAAAAGGGAAAAATACACTTTTGGTCCCTGAGGTTTGAGTTAGGTTTCATTTTGGTCCCTGAGTTTTCAAACTCAACAATTTAGTCCCTGTGGTTTGGTTTTAGTTTCAATTAGGTCCCTCCATCCAATTTTCCGTTAATAGTTAACGGATTGCTGACGTGGCAAACATTTTTTATTAAAAAAATTATTTTTAAAGTTTTCTAAAATATAAATATAATAAAATAATAATTATATTATTATTATATAATTTATTTATTTTTTTCCTTCCTCTCTCTCCTTCTTCTTCTTCTTCTTTAACCTATCCAACTCTTTCTTCTTCAACATTTCTCCGGTGACTGCCAACACAAACCGACGGCGGCGGCTGCCGACGACCGGCCGGCCGCCGCAGGCTTTTTTTTTTTTTTCCTCTTTCTTTCTTTCTTTCTTTCTTTCTTTCTTCTCTTCCCTTCTCTTCTCATCTCATCTTCTTTTTTTTAATAACAAAGAAGAGGAGGACCTCCCCGTTTCCGCCGCGAGTTCCATCTCAGATCTGGGTTCTGGATCACGCCGTCGAGTAGTTCCTAAAGTTCGTGCGCGTGGGTCTTCCGAATCGTGCGCTTCCGGCAGCAGTTCCTGAAGTTCGTGCGCGTGGGTCTTTCGATTCCGACAGTCGTGGGCTTTCAGATCGTGTCGTCGAGCAGTTCCTAAAGTTTAGATCTGAAACCGCGTCGTCGAAAGTCACTAAAACCGGAACTGCGCGTGGGTTTTTCGATTTCGGATGCCGTGGGCTTCATATCGTGGGTCTTCCGATTCTAGCAGCTGTGGTCTTCAAGCAGTTCCTAAAGTTCAAATCTGCTGGAATCGCACGAACTTCAGGAACGGCTGCCGGAAGCGCACGAATCAGAAGATCCACGCGCACGAACTTCAGGAACTGCTCGACGGCGAGATCTGAAGCCCACGATACGAAGCTCGACGACGCGATTCTGGAACCCAGATCTGAGATGGAACTCGTGGCGGAAACGGGGAGGTCCTCCTCTTCTCTGTTATTAAAAAAGAAGAAGATGATGATGGGAAGAGAAGAGAAGAAAAAAAAAAAAAAAAAAAAAAAAAAAAAAACGTCGGCGGCTACCGCCGGTCGATGTTGACAGTCACCGGAGAAATGTTGAAGAAGAAAGAGTTGGGTAGGTTAAAGAAGAAGGAGAGAGAGGAAGAAAAAAATAAAAAAATTATAAAATAACAATATAATTATTATTTTATTATATTTATATTTTAGAAAACTTAAAAAATAATTTTTTTTAATAAAAAATTTTTGCCACGTCAGCAATCCGTTAACTATTAACGGAAAATTAGATGGAGGGACCAAATTGAAACTAAAACCAAACCTCAGGGACTAAATTGTTGAGTTTGAAAACTCAGATTTCAAAATATAACCTAACTCAAACCTCAGGGATCAAAAGTGTATTTTTTCCTAAGAAAAATAATAAGTACTCAGTTGAGCTTTCTTTCCTTGGAGTTACCCTCTTCTATTTATAGTTAACCTAGGGTTCCTTATTTCCTTTTAGGATAAGGAATTGAGATAGGGTTTTCCGTTTCCTGGACGATTTAGGATTGGAGTGAAACGAACCAGGCCATAGGGTATTTCACCAAGTTAGAGACATGCATGATGCATGTTTTGCATGTTGGGTCTAGGTTGGCCTCGGCAATGGATCAAGGCTGACCATGACTTCAACCTCAGTAAAGTGTCATTTCCTCTTTTCTGCTTTGGAGCTCGAGCCTTCTATGTCTTTATCCAATTTCATTCCATGTTGGTTCTGTCCTCTTCTTGATTATCGAAATTATGCAAAATTACCTATAACATTAAGCATCAACTCCTTAATCCGAGTTTATAGTTTGAATTGTTGTTATAAGTTAAATGCACCCAGCCCAATTTGGGAATATAGCCTTTTTTTTTTTATGTTTGATCCATGTTAATCCCCATTGGGGTGGTTTTGGACTTTTTTTTATAAAAAAAATTCTCGAGGTCGACCATAGATTTATTTATCTTGAAATAACTTGTCAAGCCCAATTAGGCTGACTCTTGGTTTTCCAAGATTTCATTAAACACTACCTGAGATAAGTCTCATTTATATTCCTCTTTACCTATCAAGCTCGTTGGGTTGGTTTCTTGGCTTTTCTAAAGTTTTAACATATGCTCAGGGGTAGGCCCCAGATTTATTTTTCTTGAAGTGGCCTTTCAAGTCTTGTTAGGCTGACTTCTTGGTTCTCCGAGATTTCATTAAACAATACCTAAGGCGAGTCTTAGTTATATTCCTCTTGGAATGACCTATCAAGCCTGTTGAGTTGATTTCCTAAGGTCTGTTTGGTAACGTTCTCGTTTCTTGTTTCTGTTTCTTCATTTTTAATAAAGAAAAATAGAATTTCATGACCTAACACCTATACATTCAATAATAATAAACATATATTCTTATTTATGTTTGGAAAAAATTAGAAACAATAACAAAAAAGGAGAAACTAGTTTTAGTTGTTCCCAAAAGTTCTATACAAATTTTGGGAGTGTTTCTAAAAAATGAGAAACAAGAAACATACATAGTTATTAAATGCTTAGATTTCTTAAAAAAAATTGGAAACAAGAAACAAGAAACGAGAACGTTACCAAATGGGCCCCTAGTTTTCCAAAAGTTTTAACATATGCTTCGAGGTAGGCTCCAAATTTGCCTTGGAATGAGCTATCCAAGCAATTGAGTCAAACTTTGGTTTTCCTAGGCTTCATACATGTTTGGTTTCTCACACCTAATTTATCTTGAATTTTTGGGCTCGACAGGAATAAGTAGCCAAACCCCTTTTGAGGGCTCATCTAGCCTCCGACTCGCTTTTCTAAGCAAATAAGCAGAGTTCTAGCGTTAGTTCATGCCTTTCTCGTCCTATAGGACCAGCTTAGGCATACTTAAATGTGTCCTGTTTCAGGGGTTACTTTGGATTAGGTGGTGTATACAAAGTGCAATTACGCTAAGTGCAAGTCAAGTTATATAAAATGAGAATTATTTCAAGTATCGAATCCTAAGGGAAAGAGTTTGCAAAGGTTTTTCTATATGAAACAAGGACCTCCTCTAAGTTTGCAACCGAGGAGTAACCGAGATAAATAGATAATAGATTTTGGATTTTGAATACTAAAAAGTAAAGAAAACAAAAAGAAAATAATTTGAGCAATTAATGAGAAGAGAGGGAAATTGAGAGGAATTTCAACTCCAATATAGAAATGCACCCACACACCTTTTGTACCAGCAATTTGCCCACTAGGCTCGCTTCGGTCAGTGATTACTGCCTATATGCACCCGCATGGCACTCTTTCGAGTTCTGTATGGTTCAGACATAACGCACACTTGACTTGTGCCTGCGACCTATGCTTTTGACTCTTAGCCTGTGAGTGAGTTCAACTTCTATTTAGCTCCACTTTTGGTGCCTTTAGAAGACTATGCAATTAAACTCCTATGTCTAGGGCTAATTTTAGCTCAAATAAAAATAAAGTACACAACTCAAACACCCTATTGGTCCTTGTCCTATGTCTAGGTATAAGAAGCAAAGTTCTATTTTTAGGCTCTTTTCCAATATTGCCTTTTGTGAAAACGTGTGTGCAGCCCAACCTTTTCAGTATTGAACTTCACACATGCTATGTTAACCCAAGTGATCAATTTAAGCTAACAATAAAACTTAAACTCAACAAAAGAAAACGGTTCTAAGCGTGAGCAAGGTTACTTTTGCATTAGGTGGGACTTTTCTTCTACATATTTTGAATCTCCAAGTAGAAGTTTAGCTCATGATGGAGACAAAATTAGAAATAAACATAAAAGAAAGAACACACCTAAATGAAATGAAGATTTGATTTATATTAATGAATAAAACTAATACAAGAATGTTTAGAATAAATGTAACGACCCGACTTCTTAATAAGCCTTTAAGGGACCGTTACGACAATGCATGCTTTGGAGGCCTTTTTAAATAACAATAATAATTTGAAAACATAAACACCAATTCAAACAAAACCTTAAAACAAAAACTTTTAATTCGGGATCCCTAAATTTAAAGATTTTAAATACTCTTAACCAATTGGTAAAACATAAATATTCATGGCCTCTAGAAAATTTCTCGAACAGATTTATAAATCAATAAAGTAAAGCAGAGTTCTTAAGCGGAAGAAAAATATGAAACTCAGGTCCCCTCATGGCTGTCTATCGGATTCTCATCATTCGCCTTTCATCTGCCCTTGCCTTTACCTGAAAAAAATATTTTTGAAAAGAATGAGTATTTTAAATACTCAGTAAGTGACCCTACTATTGAGGTTGGGTCACGTTTTAGAAACCTTTTAAAATCAACAACAAATATAATTTTGGTGGGTCTAAACTTTATTTTAAACTTTAATTGGAGGGAAGATATACATCAATTTCATGCATATCCTAGACACATCAATTTCATATGTCTCCTACGAAGGCCGTCAATTTCACGAAACCTCGAGGTCGTCAATTTCACAAACCTCGACTTAGGTACATCAATTTCATGTCCCTAAGCCCTGTGTAGGCATCTCCGAATGTACATCAATTTCATGCACACTAATTTAAACTCATTCCTTTAATGGAATTTAAACTCATAAATAAATTTAAACTCAATCCCTTTAATGGGATTTTGAGAGACCACCAACTCAACTACTTTAAACATAATGAATTTCATGCTTTCAATAACTTTTCATAAACCCATACATAATTAAAGTAATAAATTGTCATGCTCAATTTTCATGCTTTTAATAATCGTAATAAACTTCAAGAACAACTCATAAACACGAATATTTTAGAAAATCGAATATTCACGCCCAATTAAAAAGGATTCAATAATAAGTTCACTTACTTTGACTTAACCACTTATGCAAAACTGACTTAATTCCTTAGCTTCCAAGCCTTCAATCACGCCAAAACAGAACGGTGCTTGCTGTTCGGGGTCTACAAATCCGCTCCAATTCGATAATTAATCTTCCAAATGTCAAGGGAACCTTGAAATCGAAAGCCACGACTAATGGGTATACTTGAATAATCGATAAATAAGCCAAATACACTCTAAATCTCACTTACCCAATCTAGAAATCGCCGCCGCCACTTACCACCGTCGGGAACCACAAAGTTACGCCGGAAAAATGCTAGAGCCGCCCCAAATCTGCAACGGAACTGCTGCTGGTCGAAAGCTTCTCCTTTTTCTTCACCGAACAGCCACCACGAACGACCCCAACACCGGCACTCGCTAAAGAGAAAGTTTGTCGCCGACTGTCCTGCTCACGTCGACCACGAATCGCGCCAAACCAAGACGCCGCTGAAGCTGAGACGCTGCACTGTCGCAACGCCACTGGAGAAGAACGCCGCGCGGAGACACGAGACCCACGCCACTACTTGCACGCTTCTGATCGTGGTCGCCGGTCTTGAAGGGGACGCCGCCGGAGCAGTCACGGTCGCCGGAGACGGGTCTGCAATGGAGTTGCGGCTGAAAGAAAAAAAAAAAAAAAGAAGAAATCGAAAGGGAAAGCTGCTGGTCGGCTGAAGAGAGAGAAGAAGAATGGGATGAAGACAAACATGTTGACCTAGGGCTGCGTGAGGTTCTTTTAACAAAAGACCTAATGGGCTTGGGCTTGGCTCCCACTTCTCAGAATTTACGAAAATGCCACTCCAGCTAAATTTTAAAATTCCACCAAAAATTTTCATCCTTATAATTTCCCTCCAATTCCAAGATAAGTCCCAACCTAAATAAATTTGAATTTTTCTTAAGATACGGCGTTACAATAAACGAATAAAAACTTGCAGAAAAATAAAAGACAGAAACATAAACTTAACTTCTACAACAAACGACAAACGAATACAAGGAAAAAATATTTAACTTTGTCTTTCTTGTGTAGCTTGCTCAACCTTTTTCAAGGAAAGACAAGCACTTTCACTCCTTTTCTTTCAAAGGGCGTGACCGACAAGTGTTGGAATAGGTTAAGGGACTCGATGTAACAATAGAGAAAACAAAAGACAACAATATTCTAATGATCCTAATGAAGCTCTTCAAAGTTCGTCGATTGTAATGCTCTAGTTGTCTTTCTATAGACCTTAAGGCCCAGAGTTTGTTGTCGAGATCAGTGTGAGGATCTATTCTCGTGTGTAATCCCTTGATTTGAGGAGATTTTCTAGAGAGAATTTGAAGATCTTGCAGATTCCACGATTCTCGGAAGATTTATTGAAGAGGTCCAGTTGCGGGTGCATTTTTGTAACACAATTCTTCATGGACTGCACTTGGCTTGTTCCAACTTTCTTCTCCAAATTGTAGGTTCATTTGGACAAATTATAGCTTCTGCACAAAAGCATTAAACTAGGCCAGTTTCTTACCAAAGACACTTCTATTTACACTAATTTCTCAATATTTTCATATTTCAAGATTCTAAGGCATGCTTTACTGATTTTTGCTTAAATTCACCCAAAAAGATATAAAAACAAGCATGAAGATCTTGCTTTCCACTCAATAAGCTTTGTTTTTAAGGTCAAATAACACTCATAAATGAGTGTTACCATTAGGGTTTGCAATTAACTCGTCTGGCCCTTTCAAGCTAGATTCAGCCCTTTGAAATTTCTTGATCTGTATTTTTGTTAGTTTTTTTTCTGGCTAGAGACATATTTGAGATATGATAAGGAGAAGATTTGGCCTCCTTGACCTCCGTCTCTGCCTCTTCTTCGACTTTAGCTATGGTGGCCGAATTTGAGTGTTCGCTTATTTTTAGGGCATGTGTTTGGGCACGTCTCAACTTGAATTACAAACATTGTTGGAGATGGGGTTTTTAACAATCAAATAAAACCATAATATGAACCAAAAAAAGAGAGAGACACAGAGAACTGCAAGAGAAAACCCTTTGCTTCTATATATTTGTTCAAGGAGAGGATTGACCATATATAGAGGTCTGGGGAGAAAAACTCTTGCAAAAAATCAAGGAGAAAAAACCTCACGCACACTCTCTCGAATCTTCTTCACATTTTTCTGCCCTAATTCTAACATGCATAACTGAATGAATACACAACCCTAAAATACATGGGTTGAAGAGAAACATGGGCCTGAATTACAAAAGAAATAATAACAAGGCTAAACTAATGGGCTGTCTTAACAGGGGTGAGCATCGGTAGACCTTCGGCATGTGTTATGCTCATGGTGGGCATTGTAGTGCATGTGGCTTTTGATCGGGGTCGGCTTCGGCCTTGGCCAATGGCTGAGGTCAACCTGATGTTTCTATTGCGCGCTAGATGCTACTACGTGCCAATAAATGGGGAGTTTCGGCCCTATATTGTCACACCATTTTCTTTCTTCCTTCAAGTTAGGGTTCTTGTGTCTTCTCTCATTGTTTCCAAATTTAGTGATGAGAGTTGTAGCTTTTACAGAACTTTTCCTTGCCTTCCCTAGACTCGACCTCCACCTCAACCACCTTGGGTTCAACCAAGGTGTTCATTTGAATTTTCAGTGGCTTTTGGTCCTTTGTTGCTCCTTTAGTTGGATTACCAAGATGCGTTTGGTACAGTTGATAGTTCATATAGTGGTTAAAGTGTTGTATTGCGTGCGTTCGAATCTCAATTCCTCTAATTTAATTTTTTTTCCTTTTTCTTTCTTCAAATCGACAACTACATCTACCCTTCACTCCTTTTTTAAAAAAAAATGATCTCACTATTGTTTCTCTTTGTTTTTTTTTTTTTTTTTAATTTTTTATTATATAATTTTTTTTCACTTTCTCCAATCTACAAATCCACCTTTTTTTTAATTTATTTATTCTTCTTTTTAATTTTCAAACTTTTTTTATTATATAATTTTTATATTTTTCTTATTTCATTTTGCATTATATTTAAAACAATATTTTGTATTGCAATATTGTTAAATGTATTTTTTATTTACATTTCTATTAATTAGTAAATTAATCAAATTTATATTCATTTCTCGAAACATATATTATTCTACTAAGTTTTGTGTTGTATGCTTAACCTATAAAATGCATATTTTGTGAATATTATAATCCATTTTTAATTTATCAAATATCGTATAAAGATTATTTACATCTTAAGAAAAATTGGCAACATAACTTTAATAATTTAGATTTTTATGTTTTGTTAAATTTTTAATTCTCTCTTTTTTAGTTTGATTTTATATTTTATATTATAATTAGAATGCACATTTTTTTTAATATTATCAATTTTAATTTATCTTTGGAAATATAATGAATTGAGAGCAATCCTATCATTCTCAAAATTACTTATTGTAATGTTGGTCTAATGGCCCAAAATCATATTCTTATTATTGAGTTATGAATCATGTACTTGTTGACCAAAATTGTTTTATATATAAATTATTCAAGTTAATATTTATTTTACAGCTTTTAATACTATTTATTATTGTATTAATGCATATATTTGGCTTTTCATTCTTGATATATTTGCTTAAAGTAGTAGTTTATGCCTCAAAAAAACTTGTTTTAAAGTTTGACAATAAAATTCATAATATTTTTATAAGTTTCCGTAATATCCGTAATTTTTTTCCAGAATATCCATCGATATTCAAATATTCGTTGATATATCCGTAAATCTGAGTTACCGATATTGGTATCGATATCGATATTTTCATCCTTGACAATATGTTGCTCTTGTTTCAAAAGAGCTTCACATTTAACCCAACCTTGATTGTGTGCACTATTAGAACCACCCACGTGAATTTGCAATTTCACATTTTTCTTCCAATTAGTAAATTCGCCACTTACAAAACATTCACCTCTCGATTGTTCACCAACTTTTTACGAGGCTACCATAAGTGCAGGGTTGTACACCAACTTTTTACGAGGCTACCATAAGTGCAGGGTTGTACACCAACTTTTGGTTTGAACAAAGAGCAACATAAACAAAATATAACAAATACTATAGAATATTCATTAAACCAAGCTGGATTAAATCATAAAGTATAATTTTAAGGTTGACAATAATATTTTTGAAAATATACGAACTTGATCTTGAATATTAGAATTATAATTATAAATTTCAACTCGAGATTGACATATGCCTTTTTGTAAATATGCTCTATGAACTTGATCTTGAATATTAGAATTATAATAAGAAATTTTAGTTCTTAAACCAAGATGGGTAGTTTTCCTAAATTGATTTCTGTATAGGATATCTCATAGTATTACTTTTCTTTCCTAAAGATGATTGACTGTGTTGTTTTTCTTTTATAACCCTGAACCCTAAAAATAATTTGAACCAGTGACAGAAAAATTATATCTCTTAATATTAACTCTCAAAGTAATTAAAAAGCACAATATCAATGAAAAATTATTTGCAAATAAAAAATAAATGATACCTTTTGGAATTTTGATAGAGCTAAAAATTCAATTCGTATGTTATTGAGAGTGAAAAGCTTTCTGAATAGGAAAAAAATCTAAAGAAAATAACAGCTCACAACTTTTCTTTTCTATTTCTTACTATTGAAGGATATTATTAGTTGAAGCCAAACTTGGTTTTGGGCACACATCTACTTTTATACTGGGTTGTGCTAGTTTTGATACCTAAGACCCCGTTTGATAACTATTTGTTTTTTGTTTTTGGTTTTTGAAAATTAGGCTTATTTTCTCTCCATTTCTCTTCCATTTCCCTACCATGATTTTCATCCTTGTCAAGGATGAATTTAAATTCCTAGTCAAATTCCAAAAACAAAAACAAGTTTTTGAAAACTACTTTTTTTTATTTTAAAAAATTGACTTGGTTTTTAAAAACATGGAAAGAAGGGTATTAGAAAAACAAAGAAACTTGTATGTGAAAGTAGTGTTTATAAGTTTAATTTTCAAAAACCAAAAACCAAAAACCAAATGGTTATCAAACGGGACTTAAATAATCAGAAATTTTAGTTCTTAGACCAAGAGCTACGGCTAGTTCTAAATTGACTCGCATAAGATCTATCAGAATTAGTATTACTTTTCTTTTCTAAAACGATGAGAATATACAAGCCCTGCAAAGCAACCAACAGTAACCAAAAAATGTGCATGCAAGCATTGATTTATAAAATATATATGAACTCCACACCACCTGAAAAGGTCATCTCATTGCCAAAACTGGAAAGTTGATCCAAGTACAAAGTAACTGTTTGCACAAGATATACAAGCAGTACATACAGTTTTTGCTGATAATTAAAAGAAGGAAAGGGAAGAAAAACAGTAGATAGTGAACATACAACAAGCATATAGATATACTCTCCAGACAACAAAATGTGATTGAAAAAAATACAGGCTCTTTGAAATTTATGGATAGAGCAGTTGGTAAAAAACAAGTCTTGCACATTTTTGGCATCCATTCTATCAACACATAAAACCAGTTCAACTTTTAATAGATGCTGTTTTCTCATGGGAAACCAAATCTGGGGGAACAGTCCGAAGATAGGCGACAGGAGATCGAGATCCTTCAGGTGTCCACTTTTGCTTCTTGTGTGCCCCTGTATGTTGTGCCCTTCTGTTTTTCTTTCTTTGTTTCTTCTTGTTCAGTTTCTATTGTGTACTGTCAGGTGTGTGCTGATAGAGAAGCCCGGTCTCAGGATCGCTATCTTCCGTACTCTGAAAGCCCTCCAAAATTTCTACCACCTGGCTCATAAGGGGTCTGCCTTTTGGATTTTGGCTCAGACATTGATAAGTCAAATAAGCAACCTTCATTGCAGTTTTAGTGGAATATTGTCCTTCCATTTTAGGATCCAAAATCTTGAAAAGTTTCTTGTTGTGGTTCAAGAGCGGACGAGCCCACTCGACCAAGTTGTGCTCTCGACTTGGTCTGGTCTTGTCCATTACTCTCCTGCCAATAAGCATCTCAAGTAGAACCACCCCAAATCCATAAACATCACTTCGGGCAGTTAAATGTCCTGGTAATGTCAATACATGGGCTAAATTCTTGGAAAGGGTAGCAACCTACTTAAAGCTCATCCTTTGAATTCAAAAACTAGAAGGACAAAGGGAGAATAAAATCTAGCAAATCACTCTATGATTTTTTCAATAAAATCAATTTGATGAAAACAGAGGCAGTTATGTACTCATTAGATCTATCATCACCCTTTGTTACAACCATGACTAATAAGATGCTTATATATGGACTAAACTAGTATACTTCACTTCAACAAATACATGCAAACATTCTTGTTCAATTATACCAAAAGAATAAAAGACTATAGGCATTGCAATTGTTCTGTATTAGTATCTACAAACTCACCAGTCATTACATATTCAGGAGCAGCATATCCATATGTACCCATCACTCTTGTTGACACATGAGTTTGATCTCCCATAGGTCCTTCTTTTGCAAGGCCAAAATCTGAAAGCTTTGCATTGAAATCCTGATACAGGTTACTTGAAATTCAGCAGCAGAACTTAAAAGAACTCAATAAACACAAATGCATCTTTGTTCATCCCTAGTAACCCACTTCGAAAGTTGAATTGGAGGTCCAATTTTTGCATTGCTAATTTAAAACAGAAAAACTTGACTACTTGCCCCTAAAGAAGAATAACGTCTGACTAATAAAACAAAACGATAGGGGAAAGGAACTAACTGCATCAAGCAAGATGTTTGATGACTTGAAATCACGATATATGATAGGCGTTTCTGCGCCATGAAGAAACGCAAGTCCCTTTGCTGCATGTAAAGCAATCTTCATTCTTTTCGCCCAACTCAGTGAACTACCCACTCCTAACACCGTAGAAAAGTGCAATGAGGGAGAAGAAAATTAATAAATAAGCATGTTTCTCCAGATGAAGCGTATCTAACAATCTGCAAAGGTATTTAAATTGAAACATGTAAAGGCCATATTCAAAAGCACTTGCTCAACTTCCCAAATCCGACTGTTAGATCACATCATCTCCTCTAATTTTTTTTTTTTAAAAAAATGTTGTCAGCAGCATGAACTAAAGGTAAGAACAATTGGAAACCTTAAAGCATAATAAAAACATTTAAAAGTTCATGAATTAAGTAGATGCAACACTCAAAATCTACAGATAAAAATGTAACTCAAACAAAAATATACAAAACCACAATGCATAGAAATTGTTTGAATAACTTGTCAAAACTTTAACAATTTCTTAATAGGATCTAAAACATAATTTTTAATACTTAGATATATAAACATAAGATTGTATCAATATATAATGACACAACTTAAAAGAAATTTTACAAGATAATTAAGAGAACGTAATAAAAATAAATATTATGCTATATTTTGGTATAAAATGTCTAAATTATTTGCTTCATATTCCTATGCATTCCTTCTTATCAATTGGGATAGCTTTTTGTAGTCTACTTTGACTTATCATCTCTTTTGTAAATTTCATACATCAATGAAATTGTTTCTTATAAAAAAAATAATAATAAATAAATAAATATTAAAGAGAGTGATAAAAATCATAACAAAATTATAATTAAACAGAGAAGATTGTAATGACATTTTTTTTTTTGAACAATGATTGTAATGGCATGTTATAAGTAGCCATTTTGTGGCTTAAATAATATGGGTAGGTCATACTTCATCTCAGAACAAATTTCGGTGAATTGAATTTTAAGTAATTGAAATAAAATATTTCACTTAATTAAAACTCTCAGTGAATAAGAAATTAATACTCCAAAGTATACTCATGACATTGAAAAATATAGTGAAAGGTCGCGTCGTCCCACGAACATTTAGTAAGGTTTTGAAGTGTTTATATATGAACGACATCTCTAGTAGGTTAGATGATATAATATTACCAGAAAATTCTCTCTCATGCACTTACTGACTTACACGAGGAATGCAATCCATGAGCTCAACACAAAGCGTGAAAGAACACACTACCTATAACCGCAAATAAAGCGACTTTCAATGCCTCACTTATTACCAGCCCAATTTACTATTTATCATTTTTATTTCCCTAAGTTTTGGTCTATGCAACAAAAAAATTTCCCAAGTTCTTTTCTTTTGGGAAAAGGTTTTTTTTTTTTTTTTTTACATTTTGCCACTCGACATTTGAATCAATATCGACCAAAACCACTCACACCAATGTACTACAAACTTCAAAATTCACCAATTTATCAACTACATTGACCAAGAAAAATGAAGAGAGAGACTACCCATGACTTCGGTTTTTTTTTAAATGAAAAAACACTTTAGCACATGAAATGATATACCACTGGCAATACCCCAAAAAAAATTCTAAAACGCCAAACAAAAAAGAATAAATACAAAACTCTTTAGGCATTTTCACCCAAAATGGGATATTGAACTTAGCTATGGAGTATGGACCAAACCTCCCCCAAGAACGCTCCTTCCCTCTAAAGATCTCCTAATTCTCTCGAGCCAAATATTCCATTATTGGCTAAAAAGACAATCTTCTACAACACTTCCTCTTTGTCTCTAAAGAGAGGATAAAATAGCATCTCTTCAACCATCAAGTGACGAGCTCTTACAAATAAGAAAATACCAAAAGGTTCCACAAATGCATCCTACAGGAAGCAAAGTTGCATCTTTAAGGTACAAGATCCGAGCTCTCCAAGGCACATTTACACAAAATACACCACCACATACCCAATAATATAAAGGAAGTCTTTTGCAACGATCAGGTAGTATTACACCTCCCATGCAATGACCTATCATACTGAGACTCTAACTTTTAAGGGAGGGTGTCACCTTCCACAACAAAGAAAATAACGAGAGGATAGGGATAGAGATCACAGAAAAGGGGAAAGAAAGAGCTAGAGGAAAAACTACGACCACCTAAAGGGGGGCTCCATATACTAGGGTTGTTCATCAGTTGGTCGGTGTCGGTTTTGGGCTAAAACCGACGCCGAAAACCGACCTATCGATTTCGGTCGGTTGGTGGTTACCGATTTAAGAATGCATCATGAAACCAGCCGATTAAGTAGTCGATCGGTCGGTCGGTTTGGTCAGTTTTGAAGCCAAATGAAAAAGAAGAGAAAACATGAAGCTTGGTGAGTTCAATGAAAGAGAAGAGAGTGAGAGGGAAAGAAAAGATAAAAAACGATCTATGAAGAAGAGGAAAAAAGAAGAGAAAGGAAAAGAGAGAAAAGATGAAATCGGTGACAGAAGAGGTTAGGAGAAGAGAAAGGAAGAAAGAGAGAAGAAGAGAAAAAAACATAAAGAAAATCTGTGAAAAAGATGAAGGAAGAAGAGGGAGAGGGGAAAAGAGAAGAGAGAGAAAAAGAGAAAAAATAACCATGAATTTGTGAAAGGGGTTAGGAGATATTGGAAAGAGAAGAAAAGGAAAAAGAGTGCAAGGTGGAGGAGGTGGAAGAATCGTCCAATGAAATGAATACGGTTAAATTATCCCTCAACACAGTCATGGGCTTTTCATCTTCAAGAACCATAAAAGTGAAAGGAAGAATCGAAAACAAAGACGTCGTAATCTTGGCGGATTGTGGTGCCACCCACAATTTTATCTCCCAACGACTGGTCGAGAGAATGAAGTTGTCGGTCTTGAAGACGTTGAACTATGGCATCATCATGGGAACAGGGACCGTAGTGAAAGGGAAAGGAATATGCAAGGGCGTAGTCGTGTCCATTGATAAGTTAACCGTGGTGGAAGATTTCTTACCGCTGGAACTTGGCAACCTCAACTTAATCCTGGGCATGCAATGGCTTAAAACACTCGGGGTCACCACCACCTATTGGAAGGTGCTTACGCTGACTATCGGAAATGGGGATTCGAAGGTCGTGATAAAAGGAGACTGTTCTCTGACCAAAACCGAAGTATCCTTGAAATAGCTAAAGTGTACCTGGGGAAAACATGTTGAAGGTTTTTTAGTGGAACTCAAAGCGATTACTGCAATACTGGGAGAGCCCGCTACGGTTGAAGCAACTCCACCCTTGACTATACCAACCGCCATTGATCGAATGCTCGATGAGTATGGGGATGTATTCACCACACCGTCCTAGTTACCACCTCCTCGGGAGGTCGATCACTGAATTCGACTGAAGGATGAACAACAGACTGTTAACGTGAAACCATACCACTACCCATATACTCAGAAGGGAGAAATCAAGAAAATGATCCAAGAAATATTATCAAGCCGAGTACCAGCCCGTTCTCGAGCTCGGTTTTGTTGGTCAAAAAGAAAGATGACAGCCGGAGATAGTGGCGAATCCAAAATTTTAGGTCAGAGGGGGCACAAATCCTCTTTTAGACTTGGTTTGATAACCATTTGGGTTTTGGTTTTTAAAAATTAAGCTCGTAAACACTACTTTTCACTTACGAGTTTCTTTCTTTTGTTATCTACTTTTAAAAAATTTTAAAAATCCAAACCAAAGTTTAAAAACTAAGACCCTGTCCATTTGGTTTTTTATTTTTGGTTTTTGAAAATTAGGCTTGTTTTCTCCTAATTTCCTTATGATGGTTTTCATCTTTTGTTAAGGACACATTTGAATTTCAAGCCAAATTCCAAAAACAAAAAACAAGTTTTTGAAAACTACGTTTTTTAGTTTTCAAAACTTTGACTTGGTTTTTGAAAATATAAGAATGTAGATGACAAAACAAAGAAATTTATAGGTGAAAATAGTATTTATACGCTTAAATTTCAAAAACCAAATGGTTGTTAAACGGGACCTAAAAGAGTAGTTTTTAAACTTTTTTTTTTTTTTTAAATTGGCTTTCATCTTTTGTTAAGGACACATTTGAATTTCAAGCCAAATTCCAAAAACATAAAACAAGTTTTTGAAAACTACGTTTTTTAGTTTTCAAAACTTTGACTTGGTTTTTGAAAACATAAGAAGAATGTAGATGACAAAACAAAGAAATTTATAGGTGAAAATAGTATTTATAAGCTTAAATTTCAAAAACCAAATGGTTGTTAAACGGGACCTAAAAGAGTAGTTTTTAAACTTTTTTTTTAAAAAATTGGCTAAGAATTCAATCATTTCTTCAAGAAAACGTAAAAAATCATAGTACAGAAATTATGAAAAATAAAAATAATTTCAATTACAAAAAAAAAAAAAAAAAAAAAAAAAAAAAAAAAAAAAAGTCATCAGATGGAGCTTCAATATTTCTTTTTGTAAAATAAGTTCTTTCTTCTTCATTAGATTGTAATTTTTATGCAATTAAATTTTTTCAAATAATTTATTAAAAACTTATCAAATTCAAAAACTAACTAAAATAAAGACTTAATAATGTATATTTATTATTATTTTATGTTTGTAAATACTTCAGATTGTAATTTTTATGCAATTAAATTTTTTTAAATAATTTATTAAAAACTTATCAAATTCAAAACTAACTAAAATAAAGACTATAATAATGTATATTTATTATTATTTTATGTTTGTAAATACTTAATAGATATATTTGAGTTTCCAATACAGATTATAAGAGGTAAAAGTGTTGTAATATTGACTAAGAGGTCGGGTGTTTGAATCCTCTACCTCACATATATTGTCAAAAAAGAGTTTATTATATATACATAAATACATATGATAAATAAAGAAAAATTAACTATCCAAAAAAGGAGAGTTTGATAGGTTAAATAAAAAAAAAACAATGATAACATCAAACCGGACTCGAACTCAATAGCAGAAGAAAGAGAAGCGTGCACTAATGCCAATGAGCTACAAAGAGCACTTTGAATCTAAATGTGGAAATATTAAACATAAGTAGTAATATTAGTTCCAATTATATATTAAATATGAAAAATCGATAAGTTGAGGGGGCACGTGCCTCCTCTGGCCCCTTAATAGATCCACCCCTAGTCGGAGATTGTGTTGACTATTGAGTGCTCAATGACGCTACCATTCCGGAAAAATTTCCAATACCCGTGATTGAAGAATTATTGGATGAATTACATGGGGCTCGTGTGTTTTCTAAGTTGGGTTCAGGGTATCCCATACGATATACCGAAAATAGCCTTTAGAACACATGAAGGCCATTACGAATTCTTGGTGATGCCCTTTGGTCTGACCAACACACCGTCAACCTCCCAAGCTCTTATGAACCGGGTATTTCGACCTTTTTTACAGCGTTGTGTCCTTGTGTTTTTTGATGATATTCTTATTTATAGCCTAGATATGGATACTCATATAAGTTACTCACTAGGTCTGGGAGTTGTTTTAAATGTTATGAGAGATAATTCCCTTATTGCTAATCTAAAGAAATGTCAGTTCGGTTTTCTCGGGCTCACCGGATATTATCGGAGGTTTGTGGAAAATTACGGCGCTAAGGCATTTCCATAGACCCAATAGGAAGGATGCATTCGAGTGGACCAAGGTTGCTCAGGAGGCCTTTGAGAACTTGAAAAGAGCCATGGTCACCATACCCGTACTGGCCTTACTCGACTTCAATCAGCCATTTATTGTAGAGACAGATGCATCAGGAACGGGGTTAGGTTCGGTATTGAGTCAACAATAGTGCCCCGTGGCCTTTTACAGTTAGACTTTATCACCTCGGGCTCAAGCCAAACCTATATACGAGCGGGAACTCATGGCGATTGTGAAGCCAGTGCAACGATGGCAATCTAATCTCTTGGGTCAACGATTTATTATCTGAACAAATCAACAAACATTGTGCTTCCTCGTAGACCATATGGTTATTCAACCAGATATCAGAAATGGGTCTCGAAACTACTCAGGTATAACTTTGAGATTCAATTTCGCCCTGACATGGAGAACAAAGCAGTCGATGCCTTGTCTCGTATGCCCCCAACCACACATTTGGTCGTACTTACGGCTCCAGCAGTACTTGATGTGGCAATGGTAGCCCAAGAAGTGGCAAACGACCCCAAGCTCCAAAATATTATCAAGGAATTGTTGGATGATCCCTCCCTTCATCCCAAATTTTCATTGCAACAAGGAACTTTACTATACAAGGGAAGGTTGGTTTTATCTGCCAATTCCAAACTTATTCCAGCCTTTCTTCACTCCTATCATGATTTGGTCTTAGGCGGTCATTCGGGATTTCTCCGAACGTACACGCGCCCCACTGTCGAGTTCTACTGGCTGGGAATGAAAGAGGACGTCAAAAGATATGTGGAGGAATGTGAAGTTTACCAGCAGAATAAATCGATGACATTGTCTCCGACGGGTCTTTTACAGCCTTTGTCAATTCCTAAGCTTATATGGCAAGACATTGCCATGGACTTTATTAAGGGATTACCATGATCCAGAGGCTATGATTCCATTTTGGTGGTCGTCGATCATCTAAGTAAATACGCTCATTTCACTCCTTTGAGCCATTCTTTCAACGCCAAGGGAGTAGCAGCCATTTTTGTTCAAGAAGTGGTCTACCTTCATGGATATCCCTGCGCCATTGTGTCTAACCGAGAAAAAATCTTCATCAGCCATTTTTAGGCTAAAATGTTTCAATTCCAAGGTACTCAACTTCTCCGAAGCACGGCCTACCACCCTTAAACCGATGGCCAAACCAAAATTGTCATCAAGTGTCTCGAGACTTATTTACAGCGTTTCTGTGGAGAAAAACCGAGGTAGTGGAAACGCTGGCTCGCACGAGTCGAGTATTGGTACAATACGACTTATCATTCATCGCTGAATACCACCCCATTTCGTGTTGTTTATGGTTGGGCACCACCTATCTTGATGTTCTATGGTTCACAGAAGACATCCAATGCAACTTTAGAAGAACAACTCCTTGAACTCACTGTGTTGGACAATCTGCGTTCCAAGTTGCTTATGGCTCAGGATCGAATGAAGAAGTTCGCAAATCGACATCGTCGGGAGAAGGAATTTCAAGAGGGTGATTGGATATTCCTCAAATTACGACCTTACCACCAAGTTTTTGTGCTTCACCGTCGAAATGAGAAGTTATCTCCCAAGTTCTTTTAACCCTTATCAGATTATAGAATGTATCAGCACAGTGGCCTATAAGTTGGATTTACCGGCGACAACTATACATCTTGTCTTTCATATCTCCCAACTAAAGCAAGTCATGGGTAGTCACTCGGCCATTCAGAATTCACCTCCTATGTTGATCGAGGACTTTGAGTGGGTAGCAGAACTTGAGGAGGTCAGGGCATACCGTTGGGACCGAAGAATGGGAACTGCTCATTCGATGGAAAGGACTTCCCGAACATGAAGGCATATGGGAGCTTCTCGAGGATTTTCGCAACCAATTCCCCACCTTTCCCCTTGAGGGCAAGGTGGCTTTCACCTCGTGGAGTATTGTTAGGCCCCCAATAGTCAATACTTATGTTATGAGGGGTAGAAGTGGAAATTTACCATCTCCCTAGGGTTGGTTTAGAGTCGGTTTTCTGATATTTGCTATATAAATGATGTTTTGGGTTGGATTAAGGTATATTTGCGTATTTTGGAACTAGACTGTCTTAGAGATAGTTTTGGAGAGTGCACCCTCTCGAATGGCGGAGATTGCAATACCCATGTTATTAGTAATCTATTTTATTGTTTAGCGGTTTCCTAATAGAACCGTGTTGGAAGCTCCCCTATTAGTCTCTCCTTCAGAATGCAAAGGAACATCTGCCATTACCACCATCAGCAGCATCTTTCCTCTGTCTTCCTTCAATTTATCCTTATCTTCCAGTTTTGTACAATTATTGATAGCATCAAACAAATTTCTTCTTTAAACAATGCAATGTCCTCTCACATTTCACCTTCACTTTCTTCTACGGCAATTAATACCCCTGAGATCTTTTGTTTCATGACTTTACTTCAATGCAATTTTTCATCTTCTTTTCAGTTGCCACTAAAATCTATGCCCCAGTATCACAAAAGGAGATCTTTTGTTTCATGACTTCACTTCAATTCAATTTTTCATCTTCTTTTCAGTTACCACTAAAATCTATGCCCTAGTATCACAAAAGATAGAGGCTCCTACTTATGTTCAAATAATAAAACAAAGCTAATGGAGAATTTGAGAGCTCCTTATTATCTCCTAGTAACAAAGTATGACCCAAATTGATCAAAGATTTTTCATCACACGCTAAGGTATTTAACCATATTTACAAACTTTCCCTCTCAACCCCTCCAACAAACACTTAATGGACCCCACTCACACAACAAAATTTCACTCCACTCATAATTCAGTCTCACTAGCTCTCCCCTTTTTCCTACCATATATTTTCGCAATTAGGGATATAGCAATCTCATTTATGGAAGAGTCAATGATGTTGAGTTCATGAAACTACTAAAGACCTTTCCTAAATCTTCTTTCATGAACTTCCTTTTCTCTGGAAACAAAGCCACTGAGAATCAAGACTAAATGTCTAACCTAGCAAAACCAAAAACCAACTTGCTATAGAGGGTCCTGATTCTAGTGGTTGATGGGAAATGTTTGATGGAAAATTCTCTCAGAGAGAAACAACGGGCCAATGCATCTCCCCTCACTCCTCTTCCTACCTAGCCGATATCCCTCCTCCATTTTCGATCATCTTAGCTTCTCTCGGGCAATTTTCCGGTCACCCTTGTTCCATTCCAGCACCCGACCTTCCCCTCCAATAATACCCTTCCCTTCGAATCTTTCGTAATAGTCCCAACCAATAATCTTTTGCAATGATTTGTTTCAGATTTTACTAGTTTCAGTTTTATCTTATATGGAAGTCACTTGTTGTTGCATCCACTTCCCTTTTACGTTGGTTAGAGGCAGCTTTAGTTGAGTTATTGTAGAATCTGGTTACTTCTTTTTTTCATCAAAAAATTAGGGAGCATTTTGGGAACATCTGATTGGATAAATTCAAATTAAAGAACGGATGGTTTTTCGAATGCGTTGTTTTGCCTTCCACGGGTGGAAGGAAGAATGTTCAAGTTCCAACGGGCACAGCTAAGAAGGGTTGGTTCGTTTTTTGGGAAATGATCAGTGATTTTTTTTTTCTCAAAGTACACTCTTCAGCTAACCAGCAGTCAGCAGATTTGGCCGTTGTCCGATATTAAGAAGGAAAATATAGCATAAGAAGATAAAACAGTAGGTGGGGACACAGTGAAATCTTACGCTGAAGTGGTTAAGCTGGGTGGTTCACATCAGAAACCCAGCATCTTGAGAATTTAGAGCTAAAACCAAATGCCAAGTTCCATAACCAAAAATCTTTTTGGGTTCAAAAGAATTGGGAAGTATTGAACTTAGATTTGGGAAATTCTCTTGTCGTCTCTAGAATGCTGGCACATTACACTTGGAAGGATGAAAAGTTACTCGTTGAAGATTACTTCCAATCTTCAATCTCAATCAACCCTTTTATAGATGATAAAGCCTTGATCTAGGTGGCTGGTGGTACCTCGAGTCTCTCTTTTGATGGTAAGTGGCATACTTATGGGGACCTTCATTTGAAATTGGAATATTGGTCTATTGAGAAACATTCCCAACTGGAATTTATAAAAGGCTATGGTGGATGCATTGCAAACAGAAGTTTACCTCTAAACAGGTGGAACCATGCATCTTTTGAAGCTATAGGGAAGAATCTTGGTGGGCTGGTTAGTATTTAATCCCAAACCTTAATTTATTAGATTGTTCTGAAGCAATTATAGAGGTAGAAAGAAAAATATATGTGGATTTCTTCCTACTGATATTAATGTTAAGATTGGAAATTAGATCCATTTTTCATTACGGTTTGGAGACATTGATCCATTAGAGTCCAGAAATTCAAAGTATGTTTTGAGAGGAAAATTATCAGCCAATGACTTTTCGAATTCTCTGGATTTAATAAGGATTAACCAAGTAATGTTGGATGAAGAATTTGTTTTAAATGATGAAGGGGAAAGGTGGGTAGAGATGCCAACGGTTTCTCGTTATCAGAAGGATATAAAGAGGTATTGGTTTCTCCCAGAGTTGCTCTGCATGAAGAGACCATTAATGAAGACGGTTACAGTGAGTTTAATTCAATTATTAAAGAGACAGCTCCTATTCTCATTCCTACTGAAGTTTTAAAGTCTCCAACACAACATCCAATGATTAATTGCTCCAGCCCACATGAAGCCCAGAAGTCTCATCCTTTTGATTCTCTCTCTCAATATTAATGAAGAAAATATTTATCTAGAGGGGTCCCATCAGCAGACGAATTTACAAACTTAGTGTTGGAAAAAGGCTAATTATTCAATGGCAGAGACGTCCATCAGCAATCCGGATAAGTTGGAAGCAGATTGTGCACGCTGTGATAATTACAAAAAAATGATTTCAGCTCATCAACAGCTAATGGAGCAGATAAACATTTGAAAAACATTTGAAATCCAAGGATTTTATTGAATGACCATTCAACTTCCAGGGTTAAATGCTACTTTTGTTAGAGGTGTGGCTTTTTCTTCTAATTCAAAAGAGCATTCTTCCTTGGATTCAGATGATGAGTCAGTGGTCAACCTAAGTAGTGAGGATATTGATTCCTTGCATTCCGAAGTAGATTGTCTGGAGCATTTTTTCGAGGAATAATTTTGGAAGGCATTGGTTTCTCCTTATCCCGAGGATGTTGACTCTTCAGGCAGCCGGCATTCAATAATACCAGAATCTATATTGTCATATTCTCAAATTCCTAATCAATTCTTTTCAATAGTGGAAATTGGTGGATTTCAATTGTGGAAGGTTTCTCCTCAGTCACCAAAAGCCTTAGTTTGATTTTGATTCAAATCAGTAATGAAGATTATTTCGTGGAATACTTGGGGCGTTGGTAAAAAATCCAAAAGGGTGGCGCTCAAGAAATTTCTTCAAAATATTTGTCCAGACTTAGTTTTAATATCTTGGTAGGTTATATCCAATGGCAGCCGATGATTGACAAGATACAAAAGAAGCTTGATAGATTTAGAAATCAAGGACATAGTTGTACAACCTATAGAACAGATCCTGTTCAAGTAAGGTCGTAAAAGAAGCTTGATAGATGAAAGCAGTTGTAGCACATTCTCTTTTACTGAATTTGAGAAAAAACCGAGTTGCATAAAGTCAATCTCCCACCAAAATAAATTAAATAGCTTGATAGATGAAAGCAATTTAATTTATTTTGGTGGGAGATTGACTTTATGCAACTCGGTTTTTTCTCAAATTCAGTAAAAGAGAATGTGCTACAACTGCTTATTGGTCCTTTTGCTTCAAGACCGAGATTATTATGGATTAATGGTGTTAAAGCTTTGATATTAGAAATTTAGATGGAAAGAAATCAGAGAGTTTTTTAAGATAAAGTGTGGCATGCTAGCTCATTTGGAATCAGATAGCTTAAAGGCTTCCTCCTAGTGCACTCTTTCTAAATTTTTTGTTTGTTTCTCTTCCGAGAATATTTGTTTTAATTGACATGCTTTTATTTTTTCTCCATAATCTTTGTTGTTTTTATTAGTTCTCTTTAGTTCCGTTTTCTATTCACTCCTTTGGGAGTTTATATCCTGAGCAATAGTCTCTTTTTCATTTCATCAATGAAAAGTTTCGTATTTTGTTCAAAAAAAAAAAACAAGCATTCCGCTATATTATATGTCTTCCTTCCTTATGCCACCATAGGTTGTTATGGAAGTGGAACAATTAGTCAAATCTTTTTTATGGGAAGGTAGCAATGGTTCCAAGATTAATCATTGGGGATGGGAGCTAGTTTCTAAACCTCTCTTAGATGGAGGTCTCGGTATGGAAGGCTTGAAAAACAAGAATTTGGCCCTATTAGCCAAATGGGGGAGGGAGATATATGAGAGAGCCTGATTTGTTATGGTGTAAAGTTGTTAAAAGTATTCATGGGCAAAATCTTCATAATTGGCACACTTCCGTAAAGGTTGGGTTGAGTCTCTGCAATCCTTAGATTAATATCTCTAAGATATGGAAGCAAGTTGAGAGTTTGGTTGTATTCAAGCTAGGGAATGGCTTTCCAATCGATTTTTGGCATGATTCTTGGGTTGGAGATCTTCCTCTATTTTTTAAATTTCTAAGGCTTTTTCGAATTGCTTCGCAACCAAATGCCTCTATTTTTTATCACTGGGATGGTGCAACCTTTTCGTGGAATATTTCCTTCTGCCAGCTCCTCAAAGAGAAAGAGATTATTTATTTCCAGCAGCTGGAGAGCTTAAATGGTCCCTTGAGGAATCGAGTTTGTTTCAATTAAATCTCTTTTTAGTCACTTGGCAGCCTCTTCTCCTATGCATAAGTGTTTACAGCTCTAAATGTCCCAAGCGAATTAATATCCTCTGTTGGGTCATGATTTTTGGCTCTTTAAATAGCTCATGTTCTTCAAAGGAGGCTCTCTTAGCATTTTTTATCCCCTTTAATCTACCCATAATGTTTGAATGACGGTGAGTCTTTGCAACATTTATTCTTTGATTGCCTATATTCTCATCAGTGTTGGGGAGAGGTTATGTCTATTTTCAAGTTTCATTGGGTTCTCGATCGGTCATTTAAAGGAAATTTGTTACAACTGTTGACTGGGTCATATCTTAAGCCTATTGCTAAATTGTTGTGGTCAAATGTACTAAAAGCCGTTTTGTCAGAGATTTGATTCGAAAGGAATTAGAGGATTTTCCATGATAAATCCCTCCCTTGGAAGGATCGTTTCGGTTTTGCTCGTCTCAACGATTCGTCTTAGTATTCTCTATCCAAGATTTTCTCAAGCTACTCCATTCAAGATATTTGTCTTAATTGGAATGCTTTCATTTTTCCATCTTAATTTTTGTTATTCATTTGAATTTGTTTTTAAACTTTCGGTACTTTAATCTTTATATTTAGTCTCTATGTATTTTGAGCATTAGTCTCTTTTCATTAATTCAATGAAAAGTGTGGTTTCCTTTTAAAAAAACAAAATTCTCCTCTATAGAGAAAGGAGCCTTACTCCCCTATTCCTGATAAAAATGGGAAATTTAAATCATCAATATAAGGTCTAGGACAAACAATGGGAGAGTAGGACTTAAAAGTGAGAGAACTTTGTCTTCCGTTGTTTGATCCCCCACCACCACCGCTTCTTTCTCCCTCTCAAAGGAAGCAATGGAATTCTCATTCCTTCTCAAGCTGGCAATTCTAGGAAAGGATATATTACAATCACCCCCTTAACCCATTTCTGATAGGATCTAGGTATTATTTATGAAACAAGAGTCGTTACACCTTGGCAAGGATTCGAGAGCTTCCCTATCTCTCCACTTGACCTCTTACACTTCTCTAGCCAAAAGGGTACTTGACCCTCCTACAACTACTAACTATATACACATAGACATAACAACCATAACAGACTCTAGTAACAATCCATAACAGATTCTAACTACCCTCCCTTGTCCCCACTTCTATTCTTCTTCCGTCTCCTACTGTATACATACTTGATGGGGGGTCTATCAATTTCGTAGCCTTTTGTCTACCGCACATCCTCCTTACAAAGAAGCTCCTCAATGTCTCCTTTTAACCTAATCTGCTCATCTCTCATATCATCACTAAGACCCCAAGACTCATCCAAGCTATCCAACACTTTAATCCTATCCCCTTTGTTTCTTAATCTTAATATCTGTAGACACATTCTTGTTCCACTCATTCAACACAGCTTAAGGGAAGACAACTTACTTTCAAACTCTAAAATCCCACCAAGATGAAAGAAGAATTTCAAAAGAGGATGAGATAGCCACATATTTTCAAACTAAAGTGGACATGGATCGCATGAGATATGACCCTGATTCAAGCAAACCAACCATTTTTGGATGTAACCTAAGGACATAGAAATTGACGACCTCTTAAAACTAAACAACCCAACCCCCCAAATTAGACCAAGAAAATCTACCATTCACAAGGGGAAGGTCCATCGTGTTACAATCCTCGGTTAACTTGTTAAGCACCCTCAAGGATATCAGAAAATTACCAGTACTTAGACGTTAGACCTTTCAAAAGAAAATCTAGGAACACTAAGACCCCCTGCCACAACAAGGTTTGCATAATTCATAAATGCTTCCCATAATTCATAAAGGCTTACCAGCTCCTCCCAAAATGCCTTTATCCTTCTAACCCTTGTGAAGTCCATAAACCCCAATCATGAATCATCCAACCTGTTTGATTATCTGAGAACTTAAACTAAATAGACAAAGAGAAAGCCCCTATAGCCACTTCTAAGGATAATCTAATAGGAATTAGTAATTGAAATGAAAATTACCCGAAAGTAGTATGTATATAAAGAAGACAAATTACAAATTTTTCAAACACTTTGAGAGGTCTAGACGCTATTACAAAATTTTGCCAGAAACTACCTTCGCAGACCTTCTAACCCCCTCTATTTATAGTTGTGAACATAAAACAACTTCTAAGTATCTACAAATATGCCACTACTACTATTACTAATATTATTCTCACTGCTTCCATACGAATACTCATATAATAATTCTTTCCTCTTTATTTATGTCAATAGCCAATAGGAGAACTTTTTGTCATCTCCTTGACTTTTTGTATTGGAAAAATGTTTCATAGTTCATTTGGTTTAATGAAATGCTAAAGCATTAAAAAGAAAAGGAAAGAAAAACAAAACGAAAAAGAATTAGGAAAAATATACAAAATAGTTCCTAATCTTTTAATTAGGTCCTTAATCTTTTTAAACCCTTAATTTTACCCTTAACGTAAAAATAAAAAATAATAATAATAAAAATAATAAAATTTTAAATTTAAATTAAAAAAAAAAAAAAAAAAAAAAAAAAAAAAAAAAAAAAGTCAATTCATTTTGTAAAAGATGTATAAACAAAAAGTTGCGTACCCTCAAACTTCTTTTTCTTATCAAGAAGTTGTGCATCATTGAGTTATTAACATAATAAACATGTCATTCAGCTGCCACTTGACACATGGAATTCAATATATACATTAGAAAAATCTAACCGCCTACCAACAAAATTAATTTCTTCTAAGCCAAATATGTTAACAAAATGACACATCAACTTTTTTGTTAACATTTTTATGGAAATAACCAAAATAAGAATTTTTTATGTATTAATGGTAAAATTGAGAATTTTAAAAGATGAAGGACCAAATTTAGAATCACCTAAAAGATAAGGGACCACCTGCTACATTTAACCAAAAAAATTAACATTGAAAAACCTTCAACAACTTTCTCCATAAAATATGGTCCTTTACGCATCAAGTCACTTACAGCTATCAACTTTACAAGAAACCAGATTGGTTTTTTGCTTCATTAATATAATTTGCGTAGTAGCTGCACCAATTTTAATTTCAACAGACTCTAGCAATATAAGTGCATGGTTATTGAAGACTTTCATATATGTTCAAGCTATTTACATGATGTTCTGATCGTTGAAAATAATCAATTATATGTTGCATCCTAACGAGCAAATCAAATTCCCACTCACCCTGGCCGGAAATCCTCTCTGCCATGCACATAGACTATTATTAACTTGGTCAGCAGTCCTCACATGACCCTACAGCTACAGCATTTGGCTAATCGGGAGAGTTCATAAAATTTCAAAAGTTCTTTCTTTCTTTCTTGACAAGATTAGCGGATGGAAGGACGTCTATTTTATAACCAGTAGGCATTGTGCAAATGTTCAAAGTCCTGATAGAGACTTCAACTTTGGTAATGAGTTCCTAACATGAAGATATATATGAATCTAGAATCTCCCAGGAGGCTTCCAATGGCAAGAACCAACGTTGTTTCAGCATTTGGTCATTGATAAGTCCATTTTCACCAAGAAAGCTTCTCACCATATTGGAAAATAAAAAAATAAAAACAATAGTGCAGTACAAAATCACGCAGTGGATATAAGAGGCTAATTTAGTACCTAGCACCAATCCTTGCTCTTCATACAACAGCGTTAGTGAAAAAAATTATAGCACTTAAGATATCCAGAACTATAATGATTAGAAAAAGTTAAGTCCTTATTTCATTTATTAACCAAGACTTACTGCGGAAAAGATGCTTCTCCAGGCTCCCATTTGCCATATATTCATATACCAACATCCTGTGCTCATCCTCACAGCAATAACCAATTAGCTTCACAAGATTAGGGTGACTAAGCTGCCCGAGATAGTTAACTTCTGCCTGTATTACAAAGGTTAACAAAAAGTCATGGAAGCCCCTCTTTGAATATTATTATTTCTAGAAAACAATCAAATCAATTATTTCCGAATCAGTAAATCATTTAGTGATATGGTAAAAATAGCTCACAAATTATAGACTCAATAAGAAAATTACAGAGTCAAAAGAAATTGGGAAACTATATACATTGCAATCTGAGATCCCACTTTCTAACAGACTAATGTTGGTGGGGATGTCAACGTCCTATTGAAAGGAAAGGAAAATTCTTAGGGTTGTAGAGGCCTCAGCTATTTGTAGGTTAACTTTAGGTTTGTGTCTCAGATGTTTTGACATTTGGAATAATGCTCATTTTGTAGCTTCTTTTTGGCTTCGACTACAGTTTCACAGAATTCCTCTTTGTAGGACTGGTAACAATTCGAGGAGTAAGCCTATATGGACGAGACATTTGGCAGTCTATTTTATATGGAACATTCATTCTGATTGGATCATTTATCCAAATTGCTTTTTTTAATATAATCATAATTATGCTTATCCAAAAAAAAAATAATCTAATACACAAAAATTCCACCGTTACTTTACAAGGTGATACGAGCATCATTATTTTTATCCCCATAAATTTGATATTTATTATCCAATCATTTTTTAATCCCCATAAATTAACAGATTTGATATTTAATATCCAAGTAGAAAACTTCATCCTACTTAAAACATACTTCTTCCAATCCTAAACAGACAACGAGTAACATGGAAAATTTAGGGTTTTCTTTTTTTGTGAGGAAGTGTAAAATTTAGGTTTTGTTTGATATTCTATTTTTCTATTATTAATAATTAAGTTCGCTTATTAACAATCTTTTTCTTTTTCCATTTTTTGTAAGTTTAGAAATCTTGGCCTAATTTGAGAAACCAAAAAACAGATTATTGCAAACTATTTTTTTTTTTTAGTTTTTAAAACGGTAAAAAAGAAAGTATGTTAAAAAACAAAGAATTTGTAAATAAACAAGCTTAATTTTAAAAATTGGAATTCTAAGAGCAAAATCGTTATAAAATGGGACCTTAACTTCTTCTCTATAAGTGATGTGTATTTGCATTTACTTTGTACGAAAATAACTAAGAAAATTCATAACTTGTCCTTGTTTGATATATATGCTTGCAAACTGTGAACGTGAAAGTGCAAATATTTCTTTAAAGCCATCAGTTGACTTAGTAGAGCTTCAAAAAGAAAACCTTGAAAAATTAGCCTAAAACGTTAGTTTCATAATTTCTGCAAATGAATTGCAAATATCAAAACTGTGGGATTTTTTTGTGCATTATTAAAACTTCTAACATTAAATTTAAAACCATTCTATGCAACTCAAGTTCAAGAAAATATATTAGGTAGCAGAAAAGAAGCATACCAGCCATTCCCTGTCACCTTGGAAACCTTCACGGTTAAGCTCCTTAATGGCAACCTGCATGGTCTTAAAACCTGGTCTTACATTATCATCAATAAATCCTTTGTATACAACTCCAAAACCACCCTCTCCTAGAATTAGATCTGGGCGAAAATTCTGTGTGGCAAACTTCATCTCCTCATATGCGAAAATTTCAACATCACTATAAGCGGGGGTTTCACGGAGAACATCAATATTCTTATTAACCATGGAAACTCCAACTGTAGTTCCCTCCGGTTTAGGAGATTCACCAGCCATCTCTAAAATAATATTTATGAAAAAAGACACGGTGAGCCAAGAAGATCAGTAATGAAAATACATTTTTTGAAACAGAAGCAAAAGTTAAGTATAGTTTCACAATTTGATCCCACCATACCTTACCGTTACTATCTAATATGCACCACCCACCATAAAGCATTACAAGAAACTTCCTAAAACAAGATATCATAAACCCAAAAATAATTACAAGAAAGCTTCACAGCAAGAATTTTTTAATTTTTTTAGCCAAACGATAAATAATTCCTAAAAATCTTTGGAAAGAACACACCAAGAAACCACTGATGTTTAATCATATCAAATCTTTCTTCCCACAAGGGTTGTTTTTCATCAAAGAGACTCTTATTTATTTTTGTTGAAGGTGATAGGTTATGTGTGGACAAAAAAATAATGCTACGGCTTTTTGACGGAATAAAACAAAACGGACGTGCCCACGTTTTTTTGTCTGATGAAGATTCAGCCCACTTGACCTTTTCTTTTGGGCCTCTTATGGGATTAGGTTTCTGCACCTACACATATATATAAATATGGGTTATTGCGGCTGGATGAAATGGAGCAGTGACCTATCCAGCTGATCATTTTGAAGTGAACATGTGCAGCCTTTTTTCGTGTGTGAGGCAGTGAGTTCGTGAGAGTTAGTTGCAAATTGTATCGGTGACTACTCTTTGTCGGGTTGAGGGTTTAAATTTGTAGAATGAGTTTGAAGGCTTTTTATAATCTTCAATTTAATAGAACCTACGGTTGTAGAAGACTAGACGCAGTCCCAAGTTTGGGGCGAACCAATATATCTTTCGGTGTTGTTTCATTTTTTCCCTATCCTCCTTTTCAATCCACCGCTGCAAAGCAACATAAAAATGTTGGTTTTTGCTATAAAATTGAATATCCAAGCAATGTTGAAACTTCCAAATAAGGCCTCCCGCCTTTTCCTGCTATAAGAACAAGAAGAAGGCCAATGATTGACTTTCTCTTTTACTTAGACTGCACCAAACTCGGGCTTTCAGCTGAATATCTTCAATAAAGGCTGCCCAGACCAATATATTGAGTTTTTAGGGGCATTTTAGTTTCCACAGGGCTAATAAAAAACTTTTTTCCTATGGAGAATTGCCTGCTATTTGCTTGTCGTTTCCTAAAATTCTAGGAAGCACAGATACTTCTCCAACTCTCCAAGGTTAGAGTGTTGGTATTTCATGCCGAGGATGTGCCTTGATATTTATTTGCAATGCAATTCCAACTAGGATGTGATTGAAACAACATGAGGTAATAACTAAATATATCTTGGACGCAATTAGCATACAGGTCAAATGAGCTTTTCACAGTTTGGCAATTTAATCATAAGAAAGGCTATTACTTTTTTTTTTTTTTTTGGTAAGAAACCACGCTTTCATCGAGAAAAATGAAATAATACAAGGACATACTCAACAAAAAAAAGGAGTCTGACCCTAACTACATAAAAGGACTTCAATCTAAGAGAACCAAACCAAGATCATAATTACAAAAAAAAAAAAGCCTAGGGACCGAAGCCCACAATGAGGCATTAAATCTAGCCACCTCCCAATCTCTCAACCTCTCTAAAAATTTTGTTGTTCCTCCTAATCCAAATACCCCACAAAAATGCAAAGAAACTCGCTTGCCACAAAACTTTGCTCTTCTCCCTAAAGGAGGATTCAAAAGCACCTCCTCCATCATAGACCTCCCATCTCTATTGCATGCCCCCACAAACCTTGAACGAACTCTTCCAACAACCCCAAAGGTAAAGAGAAAACTAGCAACCCCACAGTAAATGATCAAGACTCTTCTCATGCCTCCAGTAAAGAACGCACTATTGCAGATACAATACAGGCAGAATGTCTTTGGATCAATCCACTTTCCTATGTAAAACCTGCCACACAAAAACCTTAACCTTCTTTGAGATTTTAACTTTCCAAAGTCAGAGAAAGCAAAAGAAACCAAATCAGCAAGAGAAGGAGAAGGGATAGACACGATATGAAAAAAGAATGACACAAGAAACCCTTAGAAAAATGGAGGTCCAGATTCTAACACCCCTGTTGTCGGATGGGATCAAAGGCACCTGACCTTCAGGAATCCTTTGATAAAGAACCGAGCTTTCATTGAGAAAAAATGAAAGAAAACAAGGGCAGCCAAAAAAACCAAGCCCAAAAAAGGAACCCAACTAAATGAAGGGTTTCCAATCAATCAAAATAAGACCAAGAGGGGGTAATTACAAAAGCCTTGGCAACCGAGGCTTATAAAGAGACGTGAAACCTAATATTAGCCCTAACCTCACAAGAATGTCTCTCAGTCCCTCTAAACATTCTATGGTTTCTTTCCCCCCATAAACCCCACAAAATAGCACAAATGCCAGCATGCCAAAGGAACCTTCCTTTCTCCCGAAACGACAGATGGAGGAGGAACTCCTCGATCATCTCCCTACAACGGCGACGACCCACAAACTGAAACTCTAAGACCTCAAAGAAGAGGCTCTAGACAGAGCGAGCAAACTCACAACCCCATAACAAATGATCAAGATCTTCCTCCGCCTTCCGACATAGAATGCAGCAGGAAGGGCCAGTCTTGAAAGCCTATCAAAAGTGTTAACACGGCCCAAGATGACCTGCCAAACAAATAACAGGACTTTTTCGGAACTTTAACCTTCCACAGACACAAAAAGATAAACTCTCTAATCGGGGAAGGATTGACCAAAAAATGAAAGAACGACCTGCAAGAAAAGCCCGCTGAGGGGTCGAGACTCCAGAAGCAAACATCCCTCTTGTTCGGTCTAAGGCTAACCTCCTCAACCATAGTGGGGGGTGGGAGGGATATTTTTTTCTCGGAGGATTTTTGGGTGGGGGATTGTTCCCTCTGCTCATTGTTCCCGCGTCTATATCATTTATTATCGATGAAAAATCACACTGTGGCTGATGTCCTTGGATGCGTGGGGAGTTCCACCTTGTTTTCCTTTGGTTTTCTTCGTCTGTTGTCTGATAGAGAAACCACAGACATCATGGCCCTCTTATCTCTGCTTGAGGGGGTTAACCTTAGACCGGATAGGAGGGATGTTTGCTTCTGGAGTCTCGACCTCTCTGGGAGCTTTTCTTGCAAGTCGTTCTTTCATTTTTTGGTCAATCCTTCCCCGGTTAGAGAGTCTATTTTTTTGTGTTTGTGGAAGGTTAAAAAGTTCCAAAGAAAGTTCTTTCTTCGTTTAGCAGGCCATCTTGGGTCGTGTTAACACTTTCAATAGGCTTTCGAGAGTAAAGGCCCCCTGGTTGGCCCTTTCTGTTGCATTCTATGTCGGAAGGAGGAAGATCTTGATCATTTTTTGTGGGTTTGAGTTTGCTCGCTCAGTCTGGAGCCTCTTCTTTGAGGTTTTCGACTTTCAGATTGTTGGCCAGCGTCATTGCAGGGAGATGATCGAGGAGTTCCTCATTCATCCACCGTTTCGAGAGAAGGGAAGGTTCCTTTGGCATGCTGGCATTTGAGCTATTTTGTGGGGTTTATGGGAGGAAAGAAACAACAGAATCTTTAGAGGGATCGAGAGACATTCTTGAGAGGTTTGGGCTAATATTAGGTTTCATGTTTCTTTATGGGCCTCGATTGCCAAGGCTTTTTGTAATTACCCGCTAGGTCTTATTTTGGTTGATTGGAAACTCTTCCTTTAGTTGGGTTCCTTTTTGGGGCTTGGTTTTTTTGGATGCCCTTGTATTCTTTCATTTTTTTCTCAATGAAAGCTTGATTCTTTATCAAAAAAAAAAAAAGAAAAAAAGATTTTAACATCCCTTCTCCCAAGGATCACAAGCTTGTCATGAGGAAGAGAAAAGAGACCCGCCACATCAACCACACCTCTCTGTCAAACAGAGGACGACTGAAGTCTAAGGAAATCGAAGAGTTTGGGTCTAAGGAAGGCAACATCAAGGCCACTAGAAGTAACCTCTTATTCAAATGATGATAATGACATGAAAATAGCACGCATAAATGCTTATCACCCATCCAATGATCCTTCGAAAAATAAACTTTTGAGTCTTACCCAACAAAGACTAATAAATTGAAATAAGGTATGAAAGCCAAAAGAAATAGCTCTTCAAAGATTTTTGCTAAGCCATCTAGACCTACCATTAGCAACCCACTCAAAAGGGTGAAGATCATGCCTACTCACAATCACACTATACCACAACTCATCAGCTCCATGAAGAATCACCATAACCATTTTGCCAGGAAAGCCTTGTTACGTAATTTTAAGATCTCTATACCTAATCCACCTACCTCTACAAATTTCAAAACCACCTCCCACTTCACCAAGTGCGAGCCTCCCCACCTCAACCCCTTCGCACAAAAAATTCCTCATGATCCTCCCAAGATTCTTACTCACAAGGTCTAGAATTCTTAAAAGTGACAAGAAGTAATTGGGAACCCGTTCACCACCACATGAATGAGTGTAAGTTTCTCCCTTTTAGAGAAAAAGGCCTTTTTCCATGAAGACAATTGCTTTTGAAACTTTTCAAGGACAAGGTTCCAGCACAACTGCCTTTTTAGATTTCCTCCCAAGGGAAGCCCTAAATAAGGGGAAGGGAGCTAACTGACCTCACAACCCATCATTACCGTCCAAGAGCCTAATTTGGACGAGCAACAATTCAACCCTATAATGGACCTCTTCCCCTATTCTTAAGACCAAAGATTACTTTGAAAAATGATAAAGACCAGTCAAGATTAACAAAGGAACTCTGCTAGCCTGAACAAAAGAAGAGTGAACCATCTACAAACTAAAGGTGCTAAAAGTGAACCATATCCTTCCCTACCTTAAACCCCTCAATCACTCCCTTCTCCACATCTGACGATATTAACCTACTTAGGACATCCACTGCCAAAAGAAAGAGGAAAGGCAACAAAGAGTCACCTTGCCTTAGCTTAGACCCCTACTAGCAAAGATCTTGCTCCTAGGCTACCCGTTAACAAAGATAAAAAAGTTCACCAACCAAATACAATTCCATATCCAAGCTCTCCACTTGACCTCGAAGCCCTTCTTGCCTATAACTTTGTCCAAGAAATTCCAATCGACATGATCATAAACTTTCTCAAAATCAATCTTAAAGACACATTTCTTCAAAAAAAAAAAAAGAAAGAAAAGAAAAGAATCTTAAAGACATTAATTAAAATTAAACACATTGGAGCTTCAACACTTCAAAACCACATCACCAACTCCCACATTAAATCATAATTTCATCCCTCTAATGAAAAACTATTGATCACTCGAAATCAATTAAAACATACATGTAATGAATAAATCAAATGTCACATTAGTATCCTAATTTTTTAGAAAATGGCCCATCTGATTAACTGCAAGTCCATTTGGTTGCATCTCTTGCCTCATTTGTGCTTATAATTTCCTTTTTTCTTTTTCTTTTAGATAAGAAAGGTGAAGTGTTAGAGACAAAAGAAACAAACAAACAACCTGGGGGCCAAGGTTAGAGAACCCCCCCCCCCCCACACACACACAAACTACCATTCAAATCGTTAATCATCATGAGGAGAGATTGTAGTTACAAAAGAATTTCTTGTGGATTGAGCACCACCAAGAGGTTTTTTTTTTTTTTTTTTTTTTGATAGGAAACAGAAAACATTCATTGATATGATGAAATGGATTACAAAAGGGCCTATCGGAAATTATTTACATAAAACACCTCCATTGGTTAACGAGGGTAGTGAGGTTGTAATTACAAAAAGAGGGAGACAATTTACTCCAAGAAACAACTTAAAAGAGAAGTAGAATCTAAGAAGAAGCCAATATCTTTTGTCTTGTCCTTGAAAATGCGACCATTACACTCCAACCACAGGTTCCAAAAGAAAGCCCGAACGTGACATAAACCTGGGATCTTTTTGTCATTTTTGAATGGATGGCCCAAAAATAAAAGAGATAGAAGATAGAATATCACTTGGTCTAGGGAAGGCCCAGTCAAAAGCGGTTTGCAGGAAGCTCCAGAACTTTGAGGCATAAGAACAGTTGCTGAATAGGTGAATCAATGATTCTTCATCACAATAACATAACGGACAGCAAGATGGCAATAGCATCATCCCAGGATATCTCTTTTGGAGCTTGTCATGTGTGTTGATGCAAGAATGGCTTACTTCCCATAGGAAGAATTTCACCCTTTTGGGGTATCGATCAGCCCAAATGTATTTGTATAATTCAGAATAAGCACTCGGCGAGAAGGATGATAAGAGGTTAGAAAGAGATTTAGAAGAGAATGATTTATCTCTCTCCAAATCCCACCACCAAATGTCGCTTTTGTTATCATTAATCACCGATTGCAAGTTGGATACTAATGAGATCCAATCTTCAGTCTTTGAATCTGCTTGGATAGAACACCCAAGATTTAGATTGGGAGCACCAAAAATCAGCGATGGGAGCATCTTTTTTGGTCGAAAGATGATATAATCTTGGAAACAAATGTTGGAGGCTCATATTCCCCAACCATGTGTCCTTCCAAAAGGAAGTGCTTTTACCATCACCCACCTTGATCGATACATTGGAGTACACCAGTAATTTCGTGCTATCAAAATTTTAAACACTATTACAAAAAGAATCCACCAAAGTCATCTTGTCTTAAAAAATCCTTTGATTTCTCTCATTCCAAATAAGCCAAAGAAGAGCTCCCACCAAACAATTCCACAAGATCTTAGCTTTGCTTTTTATCATCATGCCACCAAGAATTTCCAAAAGCCAAAGATCCACCCATAAAGGAAGGGAGGCAAAACGCCGTACCAAATTAAGACAAAAGAAAAAGACCAAACTCTTGGAGCAAAAGAACAATGGAGGAAGATATGGTCAAGGTCTCGTCATCCCTCTTACAAAAACAGCACTTAGGGTGATAAAGTCCAGTGGGGAAACTTCCCTGCAATTTATCAGCAGTATTGAAACTCCTACAAACAAGAGACCAAATAAAGATTGAACTTCAAGATGTAATTCACCAGAGAGGCTTTCTACTTGGCTTTTGGTTTAGTAAGGTGGATTACCGCTGACAAGCCATTTGGTTCCAGATTCCAATTGATTCTGTCTTGGCTAATTCCAATCTGAACCGCATCCAGCTTTTCAGTAAAGGCAGCCCATTTAGCTACCTCTCTGTCAAACAATCTTCTCCCTAACCCAAGGCTGATGCCCACCCACCCAAGATTCTGCTATAAAAGCCCCATTTTAGACAATAGGGCATAAAACTCAGGAATTGCAAAGAAAAAGGGGCCGCCTCAGCTGGGCATCCTCCCAGAAACGAATACGTTGGTCATTTGCTACTTTGAACTTCAAAAAAACTCAAAAAATAAAAAATAAAAATAACCATTCCTGCTGTTGTCTATATCCACTCATGGTCTACCTCAAGCCGGTATGTTAAGCCATCCATGGGGCTCATTCCCATATAGCTGCAGTCACAATCCTCCATAGCTTTTTTTCCTCGTGGGTAAATCTCCAAAGCCATTTAAAATGAGGACTATGTTCCTTTGCTTGAGAGAATCTACCCCTGGCCCCCATGTTGAGTTGGGTTCACTCCATCTTACCAGGTGACTCCCTTGGCTGTATTACCAACATTTGTGCATATAATTTCTTGAGAATCGTGTTTTGAATTCTTCCAAGTTTTTTTCTTGGTTGGAAGTGCCTGGAAAGCTTGGTACCAATTACTAATGAGTACATTCAAAGGAAAGTTTCTTTGTAACTTCAATGGTCTGATTTTTTAAAAAAGGCATGGGGATTTTGACCGCCCTTGCATCCACTGCATTTCCATTTTGTAGAACAAATTCTTAACTAATCTTGATGTTTCTTGGAACTGCATTCAAATTGAGTATCTATTTAAATCTAAGAAAATAGCTGCCTAATGACACTTAAGTTTCAATAATATTAGACACCTAACATTATCAACCCTCAACAGATTGTACGATTGTATCAGACACATATTAGACACCAGCATTTCAATAAATCTGCCTTTAAATTATAGGATTAGGTATTCATAATTCTCTATCATTCGGGAACACAATGGCATAGAAAAAAGAATACTGAGGAAAAATTATAGAATTGGGTATTCCTAATTCTCTATCATTCGGGAACACAATGGAATAGAAAAAAAAAAACTACTGAGGAAAATTTATAGGATTAGGTATTCATAATTCAAGGTCCGTTTGGAATACCTTTTAATTTAAGTGTTTTTAAATGATGCATTTTTTTTATAAACATTTTGCATAAAAATGGTTTAAAATTTAAACACTCAGATGTTTGGTTACACTTGCTCATGAGTGTTTTTATACACAAGTTACTATATGCTTAACAACTCTTTTTAAAAAAGTTGCTTTCAAGTGTTTCTCCCAAAATGGATTATTTCTCAATCTCATTTTTTAATAAGTCATTTTTAGTGGTTGCCAAACACTATAATTCTTTTCAAAATGATTTTTTTTTCAAAATTAAACACTTCAAAAGTTAAAACTTGAAATATTAGTAGAAGAAGAAAGCATCGAAGAAGAGGCACATGAACAAGACAGTGATGATCTATTTGCTAATAGTGATCTTGAAGATATTGAAGTTAATAGTTGAATGTTGAAACTTGGAAACAAAGAAATTGTTCTATTGTTTTTAATGTTTTTAAATTTCAATGTTTTTCTTGGGTATTTTGAACTTTGAAGTTCATGTTTTATTTCTCGGGTATTTTGAACTTTGAAGTTAGTTAATGTTTTCCTACTTATTTTGAAGTTATTTAATGTTTGACTATTTATTTCTCTATTTTAAGCTTTGACTATTTATATTTATATTTTAATGTTATTTACCAAATTGAAACTTCCAATACACAATACGTTACGATACACTAAATTTTAATTTCGATACTCGTTCAATTTCACAAGTTAACAACCTTGTATATGTGTATATATCTTTTCATAAATGTGTCTGACTTTTGTAATGTTTGATGTCTTAGCTTCTGAAAAAGAAAAATGGCATGTTCTAGCACCTGTCATGTACTATATATGTATTCATTTCTATACTTCTTGGGCAGCTAAATTGGATGGAAGAGAAACATGCCTTGGTTGCTACTACCATCATTGTGTATTAAGGTCCAAAGGGAACAGAGGAATTTTTCATATCAAGATTGTGACATCAATTCAATCAAAATAAGATTCATCTCAATAATTCAATAAGAGCTTTAGTCACATCGATGTTTATAACATCCTCTTGTTTCTTTTCTTTTTAGTTCAACGATTGCGGGATTAGGGGATTGAACCATCAAGGATGGTAGTAGGCATCTTATCTTTATGTTCGGATTCACATCCTCTTGTTTTCATAACTGATAATTGGATAAATTTACAATAATTGATTTGGCTCTATCACATTGGTCCTAGTTTTTGGCAGAACATTTTCCTATGTAGGTGAATGTATCATCATCTAAAAGTTGAAAATCAAAATGTACATCAATCAACCCGTAAAAAGGACACAATCAAAGGAAACGAAACCTCATAGTAACATCATAATTCAGAACCATTACCTGAATTCTTTCCAGACGAAGCCTTCCGTCGCTCTCCCCTTACCTCAATGCTCGTACAAATCCCCATGGGAACTCAACCTGAAACCGGCCTCACATTCTAACCCCATAATCATTTGGAAAACAAAACAGCACGGGCAATTGCCATTTCCAACCAAGAACAACCACTTCTTCAAATCATCACCTCCACCGCGAGCTTATGGTTGTTCCTAAAAAAGGGACCAAATTCAATGTTGGTCCCTCAAAATCCGAAATGGGTAGTGGGGTATTGAGTGAATTTCACCGGATTCCGATCGAATTCCCAGAAACAAAACAAAAAAGAAATCGACACTAGAAAGACGATCGGCTCTGGAAAAGAAAAACCTGAAGGAATGTACAAATACAGAAAAGGAGGAGGAAAGTTTCCAGGAGAACGATCCAAGAAAGCACAGAAAAGGGTAGCATGTCCTTTTATTTCGCATGAGGAGCGCATTAGGCGCAAAGCCAAATGCAAAAGCTTTCTTTTTTTTCAGTTTGGTTTGAAATTATTCAAAGTTTGAGTAGTTGGAGTCTATGTTTATCATTTGGTTTTGCTTATTTTAGAATATGAAATTTATGTTGCATTCTATCTTTAGTTGGTAAGATTTGGAATGTCTTTTGCTTGGAATGTAATATTTTCAAACAAATCTATATTGTAATCTACGAACCAAAGAAGATGAAGTGAATCAAGTTGAAGGCAAAAAAAAAAAAAAAAAAAAAACACTTGAAAATGTGTGCTCAAATAGTAAGAACAACAAAAAGTGGTAGTAGTTTTTGTTCTACAAATTCAACCAGACTCTATTTCTCAATAGATTGTGATATCCAGTGAATGATTTTATTGTGTTTAGCTCCTCTTGTATATGGCATAATATTAAATCAATCGATATTTATTTAACAAACATGTCTTATCATTATTAATGTTCAAGACTAGTATTACATGGAATCAAATTTAATTAGTTTGTTGGTCTTCAATCTCAAATTAATTAATTAATATTTGAATGATAAAATATGATGCTTGAATGAGAAAGATGGATCTAGCAAACAAAAAGGCAAAAGGTAGAAAAAATAGTTTAGAAGCTAGGGTTTCAAATCCCCTCTCCAAGGTTGAAGAATGATTTATATACGTTGACTCATTTTTAGGGTTTCTACAAACAGATTCGGGTTGAACCAGGTCGAATCAGGCTGGCCAAAGACTCCCGGAGCCGAGCGAAGAGGAAACAACTCGACTCACAGGAGTGAGCGGAGGATCGACCCCGACCAAGGGATTTTTAAAGTTATTTTTTAACTGAATTTTCATCTCCTTTTTCAAACCATTTTTCTCTAAAAATCACAACAATTATCCATTTGAAAAAATCATTCCTCTACCGAAAAGCTTCAATTTGTCGATCACTCTCTCCAAGCTAATTTTGTTTATGGGTAAAAAATAATTTATACTTCTAAACTTTGGGTCCATATCACTTAAAACCTTGAACTAATAATTGTATCAATTAAAACTCTAAACTTTCACGAGTGAATCAATTTAAACCTATGTTAGAATTTCATTTTAAACCAATTAAGGCATAATTTTCACACATGTATAAGACTTCTTTAAATATATGGATTAATATAATATTAAAGAAAAATGTTTGAGTCAAATAGATGATAACAACTTTTTTTTAAAATCAATATGAGTGGTTTTTTATCTTCTCGTCTTCCTCTATTTTTCTTGACTTGTTTATGAAGAATTCTGCGATAATTTTTTCCAGCTACTTTGGTAGGATTTTGGTAGAAAAAATAATTTGTGTTTAAATGATTTTGAGTTATTTTAAATTAAATCAATTGAAAATAGTTATGAATCACTACCAAATAGTCTAAATTGATTCACTTATGAAAGTTTAGGATTTTAATTCATAAAATTATTGGTTTGATGTTTTAACTGATAGGGCGTGTTTGGGCCACCATTTTCAAAAACCCGAGTTTCCAAGTTCCCCTAAAACCGCGTTTGGGCCTCCGTCTTTCGAAACCCGAGTTCCCAAATCGGACTTCAACAGTACGGCACTGTTGAAGTCCCCCTAAAACCGTGCTTTCTCTCTCCGTTCTCCGTTCTCTCAGTTCGCCGACATGGGTCTTGCACGCGAGAAGAAATCGAGAGGGAGGAGAAAGAAAGAAATCGAGAGACAGAGAGAAGAGAAAGAAAGAAATCGAAAGAGATAGGGAAGAAATAAAGAACGAAATCAAGAGAGAGAAAAAAATCAAGAGACATAGAGAAGAGAAAGAAGGAAATCGAAAGAGACAGGGAAGAGAAAGAAATAAATTGAGAGAGAAAAGGAAGAGAGAGAAAGAAATCGAAAGAGAGGGGGAAGAGAAAGAAAGAAATCGAGAGAAAGGGGGAAGGAAGAGAAAGAAAGAAGTTGAGAGAGAAAGGGAAGACTAAGGGATTGAGTTTCAAACTTTTTTTAAAAAAAAATTTTAAGAAAACAGAAATAAAAGGAAGGGAAAGAAGGAAGGGAGTAAATAGAGAAAGGAGAAGGAAATATGTGTGATTTTATATGCCAATTTTTAAACATTGGACATAATCACCTTTTGAGAACCTATAATTAATTAAAAGAAAAAAAAATAAATTTAATCAATTTGGAAGAAATCTAGTTTTCTAAGTTAAAGATAATAAAAAACTAAAACGAGTGTCATTAATTTTCAAAGAGATGGTTCATTTGGAAAAAAAGAACACATTTTCAAAGTTTGGTTTAGTTTTTTTTTTTTTTTAAAAAAAAAAAGAATGTAACCAATTTTAATTTTATTTGGAAAAATTGTATATATTTAAAAAAAAACAGCTAGCATAAATTCAGACTTCACAACTCTCGTTGCCCCAAACACCCCTATAGAGTTATTAGTTTGGAGTTTTGATTGATACAAGGGCAATTGGGCTTTATGGGCCCCTTCCATTTTTCATTTGAAAAAATGGCCCAATTTTCGAATCTTTTATTTGGGGGCTCCTTAAGGGGTGAAGTTACCATTTTACCCTTTTTAATTTCAAACGTTTTCTTCTTCTTCTTCCCAACGACAACGACTTTCCCTCTTCTCCCTCTCAAGCTCGAACGTTCCGATTGCCAAAACCGTACTCTGCTGCCGTTTCTTTGAAATTCTTCCGACGACAACGAAGTTGCAAATACACGAGGTGAGGATTGACTTCCATTTTTGGGTATTTCTTATTGTTTTAATCGTTTTTTGAAATTATCTCGTCTAAATGTGGGTTTCTTAGAAATCTAGGGTTTCTTGCTTTTTTACTTGGCCATTATATGTTGTGAGTGATTGTTTGACTGTTTCGTTGGGTTCTGTATTGAATTTGGGAACGAAATCGTGGCTTTTGGTTGATTTTAGGATGTAATTTTTCTGGAAAAGGGAAGAATCTCAGCCGGGATGCATCATCTCCAAATTCTCGGTCGACCGAGAAAAATGGCAGTAAGTTGATATTTTTCTCGGTTAACCGAGTTTTGCAAACGATGCTTTCTCAGTCACGATTTCGACCGGGAATCTGACCGGGAAGTCTCGGTCAACCGAGACAAGAGACAGTGAACCTTATATTTTTTTGTTTTGCAAAAGATACTTTTCACCCCCCGATTTTGACCGGGAATTTGACTGGGAAATTTGACCGGGAAGTCTCGGTCAACCGAGAAAATAGACAGTAAACGTTATATTTTTCTCGGTTAACCGAGATTTTCAGTGGACACTTCCCAGTCACGATTTCGATCGGGAAATTGGGCAGTGAATTCTTTTTAATTGTAAGCAATGTATATATATATTTTTAAAATGTTGATTATAATTGCTGTAATTTGCTAGGTCTATTATGGAAATCACCGAGAAAATCCCCCTCGCTGACCATTTTCCCGCTGCGTTGACATGTTGCTCACACTTGAACAAAACCATTGGCAATATTAAGTCAACCCTAAGTCCAACCCAATTAAACCTTTTTAGGCAAACATGTTTCGGGCCCTTAATAGATGTAAATGTTATTTTTAACGGCCAATTAGTACATTACATCCTCCTTAGGGAAGTAGAGGACAATAGGGCAGATGTGATGAGTTTTAAATTATTGGGTCAGAAGGTTTCGTTTGGTAAGAGGGAATTTGACCTCATAACTGGCCTTCGTCATTCCTTTAGACCAATGAGGAGAGATATAGAGGGTCCTCCAAATAGGCTCCTAAGATTATATTTTAGGGAGAACGTAGGTATGAAGGTCGAGGAGTTAGATAAGTCGTTTCCGACCCTTCAGTTTGAGAACGACGAAGATGCAGTTAAGATCGCATCGTTTTATTTTTTTGAGTTGGCTTTGATGGGGAGGGAACGCAAACAACAAGTAAATGCCAGCACTCTAAACTTGATGGATGATTGGGTTGCATTCTGCAACGAGGACTGGAGTACCATCGTGTTTGACAAGACAATAAAAAGTCTAAAAAAGGCACTGAACGGGAAGGCTGAGTCGTACAAGCGCAAGGGCGGTGGTCCAAAGAAACACGAGACATACAGTCTGTACGGTTTCCCGTTTGCTTTTCAGGTTAGTAGATAATTAAACTTTTGAAATGTAATCTTCATATAGTTTGGTACGGTTTCCCATTTTTTTCTTTTATTGTTTATTTACACAGATATGGGCTTACGAGACTGTTTCATCTCTCACTGGACGTGTTGCCAATCGTATAAGTGAGACGGCCATCCCACGCATTCGTCGATGGTCTTGCTCCCACTCCCCATCATACACAATCATTGCTGATGAGGTTTTTGGATCCCGAGCGGTTAGTTATTTTATTTTTTTAAATGTTTTGTCTTCATTATTATTTGTAAACTTTTGATGGTAACTAAGTCATTTTTTTCAGGCAAGAGTTAGGTTGAGTCGTGTTTCTTCTGCAGAGGAGAGTTAATTCATGAATCGAGTGATGGAGCCTCCACGTGCACCGGAGCCAGTGCCTGAGCCAATACTAGAGCCAGAGCAAGAACCAGATCAAGAAACAGAGAGACAACCTACTGTATCTGAGGTTATACTCCCTGTTGTAGAGGAGGCTACTGTAGCCGATACTGAGATGTTGGATGTCACTGAAGTTTCTCCAGAAGTTTCAAATAAAAGAGGAAGGGAACAAGATGACAAAAACAAAGGGAAAGAGAAAGAGAATGAAGAAGAAAAAGAGGATGAGAGCACGAAGGAGAAGAAAAAGAAAAAAAAGAAAAAAACAAAGCAGACTTGTGAATGTAGCCAGTGGCTACAACTTATGGATAGCCGGATGGAGAGAATGGATGCTCGCATGTCTAATATGGAGACATGCCTCAAGTCTATTACCAAGTTCTTGCGTCGTCTATCTAAGGTATTTTGGTAGTTGATCATTGTTATTGTATTGGTTGGTTTTATTTCTTCTAACATTTGTAAACTTTCAGGGTAAATTCGTGGACCCTGAGAAGTATTTTGGACCTAAAGATGGTCCGGATGATGAGGGTGGTCCATCAAAAGGACTAGATGACGTCGGTGGTCCATCGAAAGGACTCGATGACAAGGGTGATCCATCGAAAGGATCGGATGACAAGTGTAGACCAGATGACAATAAGGAAGGACATGAAGGAGGAGGAAGCGGCAGAGGAGAGGACGGGAAGGAGAAGGACGTTGATGATGCGCACGACATAGAGCATATTACGGTAATAATATTTCTTACCCTATCATATTTTAAATTTAACATTTCCATAAATAAATGTACCGGGATTTATAGGAGTTGGAGTCTCAACCAACCATTGACGTATCGTCTCACTCCATTACTGACGTGGAGTCTCAACCAAGTACATACCCAGTCGAGTTCATTGTACCTAAGACTGAGGTAATTATTTGTCTTAATGTAAACAATATTATATAAATCTCACTAATGTATTAAATGTATGTTTGTAGCCTGTTGAGTTAAGTGATGAGGAGGTTGAGGAGGTTAAAGTTATTGGGCCGCATGAATTGGTAAAAAGACGGGGAAAGCGGACCCGACAAATTTCTTGGAAGCTTCGGTCTCCATGGGCTGACACCAGATCGGACGGCAAAAGGAGGAAAGTTAAGCGATACGATCCCATGCGTGCCATTCCTGAGGAGTACGAGACCAAGTTCCAGAAATGGTTGGATGACCCATTGTCTGATGGATCGGAGCGCAAGACAATCTATGGATACAGAAGTAAACAATGGTTCAAGACGTTACTCACATCGTCTCATTGGATGGGTGATGAGGTACAACCCATTTTATCACTGTTGTTGATTTGTAAATGTTATGGTTTATGATTCTACAATTCACTATTCTTCTAATTCTATAGGTGATTGACTCTCTCTTCCTCTTTGTTCGAAAGAAGATGGATACTCGTCCTGACTTATGCCATCGAAAGTTCGTCACGGCTGATGTATTTGTAACAGTACGTATTTTCATCTTTATAGAATGACAATTAATCTGAATTGTAATATTGGATGTTGTGCAGGAATTTTTGAGGCGCGAGGATGTGTACGAAGAACTCCTTCATAGTGACCATTGGAACGACACGTTCGATTGGAGTAGATTCAAGACGGTCACTAAATACGTAAAGGGAGAACACACAAACTATAATGTTCATTGGAGTTCGGTTGATGCTGTCTACATGCCCTTCAACTTAGGTAGAAACCATTTGGTTCTACTGTGCACTGACTTGGAAATGGGCGAATTTGTGTTGACAGACTCCCTAACGGCACTGAATTCAGATGCAGACATAGCGACGCAGATGAATACGGTATGCACCATTTTCCCTAGGCTGCTACTGAGGTGCGACGTTATGAAGGAGAAGCCGTCTCTTCCAAGACATCCATGGCGATTCAGAAGGAAGACCCAAGTGCCACAACAACAAGATAGTGGAGATTGTGGGGTTTTCACTGTAAAGTTTTTAGAATATGATGTAACTAAATCAGATTTAGGTAGTCTTAGTCAAGAGAAAATGGAGTTTTGTAGGCGTCAATTTGCTGTACAACTTTGGGCCAATAGGCCGTTCTTTTAGTAAAACATGATTTCGTTATATTTCAATACCCTTGTAGTTAAAATGTCACTTACATACTTATCGTACACGTTAATAAACAGACTATGCAACGTAATTTCAAGCCATGCAACGTAAAATTTCAAGCCATGCAACGTAAGATTGATATGCATTTCAAGCCATGCAACGTAAAATTTACGCTATATAAAGTAAATGATGAACGGAGAAAATAGATACTTCAAAATATAGAAATGTAATAAAATTCATGTCTAAAACATCTCCATGATACAAATATTCATGTCAAAATAGAGAAATGTACTAAAATTGTCTAAAACATCAAGAATTGTTCAATGGTTGTCTGCATGTTTTTCTGTTATTACCCCTATTCCCGCACCGGCTGCATTTGCGGACATGCCGCACTTCTCCCGTAGACGGTATTCTCAACCTCTGACGACGACCAACTCTAGGCACTCTTCGAGGAGGCAAGACTTCCACATCGACAAATTGAGGTGACCTCTTCCACTCCGACTCATGCCCAAGAGGTTGTGTGGGTTGTGCATATGCATCTATCAAAGAGTCCACATGGTAGACTCTGGAACAAAGTGTATGATGGTCTATATGTCGATAAGTGCATGCAGTGATCGCATGGGAGCATGGAAGTTCGTAATACTCAAATTCACGACATGTGCATGTTCTAGCGTGAAGGTTGACACGTCCACCCAAATGTCCGTCCTCGACATCAAACTCATATCGAGCAATAGGTTTGACAACGTGCCTCCGTGACTTCTCCTCTGCTGTTTCCAAAACTTCCATTGCAAACTTCGACCACTGACTCGGGTTACTAGAGTGCTTATTCCTGCGTTTGTAGTATTTTGCTTGGAGCCACCCTCTGATATAATTCATGAATGCGGTGATTGGGAGCTCTCGTGTTTCTTTCAACACTGAGTTAGTGCACTCCACAAGATTGGTGGTCATTTGGTTATACCGACGACCACACTGGTATGCTCGAGCCCACCACTCAACTCCGACCCCTTGTAGGTATGTCCTGACATTTTCTGGGAGTTGCTGCCAATACTCATTGAATTCAACCACGCGAAATGCCCTTGCAGCTCCGTCAAATAGTTTCATAAAGTTCTCGGTCTTGAAATGCGTCTTCAGGTTCTCCCCTAAGTGCCGGATACACACACAGTGAAATGCATTAGGAAATACAGTTTTGACTGCCTTACCAATGCTGGCATGTTTGTCAGACACGATGACCAGATCAGGAACTTGTCCAACTGCACGTTCCATCTATGGAAAAAAGTACGTCCATGACTGATCAGTTTCTCCCCCAGCCAAGGCCCACCCTACAGGATATAACTGGTTGTTACCATCTACACCGGTCGCAATAAGGAGCTTCCCACAGAATTTTCCACGTAAGTGTGTTCCATCAACCACCAAAACTGGATGAATAGAGCTTTTGAACCCTCCAATAGAAGCACCTAGTGCCATAAACACATGCTTAAAGTGTCCATCGTCTTCAAGTTCTAAGTCGAACACTGTACCGGGGTTTTCAATTTTCAATGCTTCACCAAATCTTGGTAACAATCTGTAAGATTCTTCTGGAGATCCTCTAGCAAGAATAAAAGCTTCTTCTCTAGCCCGCCAAGCCTTGTCGTAGCTTAAATTCACACCAAAATCTTGTCTAATATTGTTCACAATATCCTTTGGCCTATAAGTACGACCGACGTCTTGGAACCTCGACTTGATCAAATTTCCAATAACCCAACTCTTCGCTTGCCTATGATCATGGGTTAACATTTCACGTACACAGGTGTGGATATTACAGTACTTCGTGATCTTAAATATTTCACACCCCTTAGTAACAGTCATAGCTCGAACCCTCCATTTGCATTCTTCAATTACACACTCAGCTACCCATATGTTCTTCTTTGACTTTTTAACCTTAAACTGGAAGTTCCTTCTCATTGCAATCACAGACATCCTCATGTACAAGTCTCTCTTACACATGAATACTTCTCCAACTTCTACATCTTCAGAAGAGGAAGACTGAGTTGTCATGATGATTGCCTTGGATGAAGTACTCAGAACGGAAGAGCATGTCGCCACTTGTTCGGGCGCAGAAGGATCCTCATTGTAATGTACGTGAATCTCTTCCTCATCGTCACCCACAGCTACATCAACCTCTGTGTCCATGTCCTCATCATCTGCGTACTCCTCATAATCTCCGTAGTCCCCCCAATCTTGGCCACCATAAAGTTCACTACCATAGTCTTCATCATCCCCCAAGTTATACGAAGGAATATTTTTGGATTCATCGCATGGGAAGGATGTAGATGTCGATGGTATATTGTTTGGGACTGATGTTGATGATAAATTCGGCTCCACCTTATTTGGCATGACGCATGGGATGGGAAATGGTCGTGAGTCTTGGTTACTAGGACACTTTGGGATTGTGGATATGTATATGGGTACATCAGAGACCTTATTCCACGTCAAAAAGGTGTTAAGGCCTTCATCGTTCCTAATAACAAACGCAGGGGCCCTAGACATCAATTGGACTACACATCTTATTCTAAGGTCAAATTCCTCTGAACTTATACTGGTTAATCTATATAATCGACTTAAGAAGTCACTGTATGCAGTACCAATGTCGATGTCGAAACCCGTCAACTCTCCACCCTCATATTCATTTTCCTTCTCATTCCACAGGCCACCATAACAAACCCACACACGAGGCATTATCTGCACGAACAGGAAAAAAATGAAAAAATAAAATAAAATAATGAAACTGCCAAAATTCCCGGTCGAAATCGAGTTTTCTCGGTCTCGGTAGCTTTTCCCGGTCTCGGTAGATTTTCCCGGTCTCGGTGGCTTATGATTCCCGGCCGGGAACAACGAGTTTCGACCGAGAAATCGAGCAGCGCGACGCAAAAATAAGTCCCAACCCACGAACGTACTCTTAAACGTAAAAAATTGAACGATCAAAACTTGAAAGTGTAGTAATCACGTACCTCCTTCAGAAACTCGAATGTCGGAAGTGTTTTGAGTGTGATTGGCCAATCCAAAACGTGATGATGTGGTGAAATCGGGTTGAGACCAAAGAATATTGTATGGGGACCAAAGGACTAGAAGAATTAAGAATGAAAATGCGAATAGGAATGAGAATGAGAATAGGAAACTTTTTTTTTCATTCCAAATTCCTTATTCATTAAGGAAAATAATGGAAAATTGGTGGGAAATCTATTTTGGTGGTGTAGAAAATTAATTTCCTTTTTTGAAAATTGAAGAAAGGCTATAATGGTCATTTATACCATTGCTGACCTCATTAAAATCAACAAAGGGTCCCCAAATAATAGATTTAAAAAAATGGGCCCTTTTTTACAAAACAACAATGAAAGGGGCCTATAAGTACCAATTGCCCTTGATACAACCCAGAGTTTAGGGTACAAATTGATTTTTTGAAATTATGCTAAATAGTCAATTTTAAAACCTATATTTCACATATATAATTTTTTTAGAAAAAAAATTCAGCTTTAGCTTGACTTTGAGCTTCTACAATTTTTTCTTACGATTTTACCTTCACTCAATATTATCTCTTCATTCTCCCTTTTAAATTTATTATTTCCTAATATATATATATATGAAATTATTACATACATTTATGATAGCTCTAATTTTTAGAATTTATTTTTTTAATCTATGATATTTCGTAATTATTCCATTAAGATTTTTTAAAAAAATAGACAATTTTTTTTAATATATTTACTTTCATATTAGGATTCATGTATAACATATACACTATGTTTATATATATTATTTTATCTTTTTTGAGATATGTATTTCAACTATTATTGATTTCATCATATTCACTCAATATATTTAGTCATTTTCAAATATATACTTGGTATATGTATGTATATGTATGTATGTATATACATACATATATATATATATATATATATATATATATATATAATTGTATAAACAATATGCACCTCATATTATTACATATATATCCCTACATTTAGGAAAATATAAACATGGTATGAATGAAACAACTATATAAAAATAACATACAAAATATAAACATGTATATATTTTGATGACATGTATATATTTTGATAACCTTTTGTTTGGAAAATAAGCTTGTTTGGTTGGAAAAAGGAGCTCGTTTGTCAATAAAGCAAAACCTTTGTTCATTCTTGGAATGAAATATACCGTAGATATATTAACTTTAATTTCATTTATTAAATTTATTGTTTTTATAAATTTCAGATTACATGGACACCATATACTCCTGATATTATGGTCTTACTACCGGACTACTGTCATAATGGACAGGAGATTTGGTTGATTGTAAGCCCTCTCATATGTTTTCTTATTGTTGAGTGACATTACCCAAATTGAGTGTTGAGACAATTTGGAATGCGACAAATGGTGCCGCCATATTGTGATACACACATGGAGTTACATCAGTTGGACTTGCGAGGTAAGCACGATCACGATTGGCGACAATATCATGCAACATTTATATCACTGAGGCGTGCACGTCGTGATCATTGTGCCTTGGGCGACATAGAAGACATGTCAGCTGTGTTCGATGACTACTTACACTGGTATGATTCAATCACAAGGAGGTATATCATTCGTGAGGGTGCTTATTATGCTTGCACGGTAAATAGTACATACTTCGATTTGTTATTATTGAATTTCAGTTATAAATATTTTCATTATATTATTTTAATTATTTTCTTCTTATAGAATAACTTTGTTCGAGATGTATAACATTTTTTTGTGGAACAAAATATACCACAGTTAGGTTTAATGTGTGAGCAATACGTCACAAACATAACCGACATCATTCAACAAACTAGGAGGTTGGTCGTTGTTGCAGACATTCCACAACAAAACGAAGATGAAGAACCTCCTATAGTTGATGATGACACTTCAGCTCTTCCTGTACAGTCACTGGCAGATCAGACAGACATTGCTTCAAGTTCTGGTCATGGTGACATAACTCAACAAGATATTGATGATGTGGTTCATCATCAATCACACATGGAAGCCCCTCAACCTCGTCGAGGAGCTCGTCAGAGAAGACCACCACGCTGTGGCACTTGAGTTTTTATTAATTCCATAAGATTGTTTATATGTAATTTTTTGTGCTAGCTTTTGTAATAGACATTCTCTTTAACTAAAAAAAATTGTTGTTTGTGAAATTTTAGAAAAATATCTATGTATGTTAATTATGAAAAAAAATATTTACTTCAAAATAATAGAAATATACTATTGAAGGGGAAGACAAAAATATTCAATATAGAAAAATATATATATTTGTTTTTTTTTTACACTACATTATTTATAAAAAGAGAAAAAAAAATCAGAAAAAGATGTGAAATCGTGTACCTGGTACACGATTTCGTCCACATAAATCGTGTACCGTGTACGCGATTCCTATAGGAATAGCATACCACGTACACGATTTCATCCACCTCATCCACATAGAAATTGTGTATCAGGTACACGATTTCTAACCACCCTATTTTTGCCAATACTTTCAACTTTCATCCCTACTTTGTAATTTGTTATTTTGAGTACATTATTAATATTATTATTTTTAAAATTACATTAATTTTGTCATTTTTTTAAAAGTACATTACTCGAGAAATTAGTCACATATTAAATGCTTCTCAAGTAATACAAGGAAAATCTAACAAATTTGCAACAACTAAAAATTGGTAAGACAAAACAAATAGGCTGAATCCACCTGACACGGGAAAAAAATACAACGATATAGCTTAAGAAAAAAAAAATAGGAAGATAAAAAAGAAAATGTGAATGGAATAAGGCCAGAACGAAAAGAAAAAAAATGTGGATTTATTTCAATAAGAAAATGATCGAAACAAAACAATAAAGCAACCAAAACAAAAGAATAGTTTGCATTACTTTGTTGAAAGAAATTGGGAAAAATACACTTTTAGTCCCTGAGGTTTGGGTTAAGTTACACTTTGGTCCCTGAGTTTTAAAACTCAACAAAATTACCCCTGAGGTTTGAGATAAGGAACAATTTGGTCTCTGCCGTCCATTTTGCCGTTACATACTAACAGATGTGGCCATATTTTTTAATTAAAAAAATTGTTTTTTTTTTTTAATTTTTTAAAATAAAAATAAATTAAAAGAATAAAATATTATTATTTTTTCATTTTTATTTCTTTATCTCTCTTTCTTCCCTTCTTTCTTCATCTTCTTCAACCTCTCTCTTCTTCTTCAACCCACCCACCAACACACTTGCCGGCGGCGGCCGCCGACACGACGGTCGTTGGAACTTTTTTTTTCCTTTCTATTCTTTCTTTCTTCTCCTTTCTTCCTCATCTTCTTCTTCTCTCTTTCTCTTTCTCCTTCTCTTTCTTGGCTTTCCACATCGGAGCGAGGACTGCTGCAACCCACGACCACGAATGAAGAGCAAGGATCTGCAGTGGCAGTGACCTCACAAGACGAAATCAGGCTGAACGCGGACTAATTTGGGTCGTGGTGGGTTTTTCTCACCGGCGACTTCTCTCCTCTGTTCGTGCGTGAGGGGGAGAGAGATGGCGGCAGAGATCTGGGTGGGATTTTCTCAGCGGGCACAGGGCTCGCGAACTGTTCGTGCGTGGGTTTTTCTTCAGATCTAGGAGCTTTGCAACGTGGGTCTCGACGAGAAGACGACGACGAGATTCGAATACTTGCGAGCGGCGGATCTGGGCAAACGACAGCGAGCTTCGATGGATCTGGGCGAGCGACGACGAGATCTTGTTGTCGCCGAAGGAGAAACGAAAGGGAAAGAGACGGGGAGATCTTGCTGTCGCCAGAGGAGAAACGAAAGGGAAAGAGACGAGGAGATCTTGCTATCGCCGGTGAACTCAAAATCAAAGGAAGGGGAGGTCGTGTGAGAGAGAGGAAAGGGAGAGAAGATAAATAGAAAGAAAAAAAAACGCCGGCGGCCGCTGTCGCCGCCGGCAGTCGGCCACCGACCGCCGGTGAAGAAGAAGAAGAAAGTTGGCCGCCGGTTATGAAGAGGATGAAAGGAGGCTGGCGATTGAGCTTGTTGAAGAAGAAGAAACAAAAAACAAATAAAAATATATTAAAAAATTAATATTTTTATTGTTTTTATTGATTTTTATTTTTAAAAATAAAAAAAGAATTTTTTAATTAAAAAAATATGGCCACATCAGCATTCCGTTAGTATATAACGGCAAAATGGACGGCAGGGACCAAATTGCTCCTTTTCTCAAACCTCAGGGGTAATTTTGTTGAGTTTTAAAACTCAGGGACCAAAGTGTAACTTAACCCAAACCTCAGGGACCAAAAGTGTATTTTTCCCAAAAAAAATTATGTTGGAAAAATCATGCAGCGGCTGGGAAGTTAGAAAATTTTTGAAAATGATTGTAGAAGGGTTGATCGATTGGGAATGAAAATATGGGGATCGCGCTAGCACTCTATTAAGATGAAAAAAAAATATATTTTTAGTTCCTGAAATTTAGGTTAAGTTGTACTTAGATTCTTGAGTTTTCAAATTCAACAATTTGAGGTTTGGATTGGGTTCCTCCGTCCAATTTTCCGTTAACTAGTATCATGTATCAGTGTTCCTAGTAACTAATGGAAAATTAGATGGAATGACCAAAAGTGTAACAAAATACAAACTCAAGGGTATATTTGTTGAGTTTGAAAATTTAGGACCTAAATACAACTTAACCAAAATCTCAGAGACTAAAAGTATATATTTTTTTCCTTAAAATTAATAGAAATAGTATGTAATTAATGGTAAAATTATTTACCTTAAATGAACAATCAATATAAAGGTTTGAGAAGGAGAATCTAAGACTTGATTGACTAGTAATGATAATGAAGGGTAGATATGAAAAATAAGACAAATTTTAGGTGAGATTTTGAAAAATTAACGGTTATGGAAATTAACTCTTATTATTATTTTTTCTAGAATTTTTATAAAACTAGTTTTTTAACACGTGCCTTGCACCTGATATTCCCAATTATTTTATCATGTTGATAGTATTTTATTTTCATTTCATCATACATATATAATATATAATAATAATTTATATATAAAAAAGGTTGTGTATGTATCCGACACTCTCATTTACACTTACAATAGAATAAATGAATTATAAATTAATACATAATTTTCAAACAACATTTTTTTAGAACATAGATAAGACAACAAATTTTATGCAAAAGAATAGAGGAATTTTTTTATATGGTTGTAGAAGTTCAAAATTATTCAAATTTTCACTTTTAAATATATATAGATATATAGATATAATATATACATTATATGATTAAAGATAAACTCATAATTTTATAATTCATTTTTTTGGTATAAATTGATAAAACTCTTAATAAATTAACCTAAATCAATTCTATGTATTTAATGAGATATAATATATATTAAAAAATTTGTATCAATGGTTAGTTTTAGAAATTATACTAAATAGAAATCTTATTTAATTTAAGAAAATATTTTAAAATTTTAAATTTTTAGTTATTTTTTATTTAATACTAAAAAAACTAACAGTTATTAAAAAATAAATAAAAATAATAAAATCATTTTTTAATATTGTGATTTTATGGAGAAAATCAACGAATATAATCATGTACCACGAATTAAGTTTAAAAATCATAACACAATTATTATTATTATTTGAAAGAAGATAAATACATTTACAAAAGAGAATACTCGTACGCTTAACTTAAAAACGTTGTTAGGTTTGACTTCTATGGACTATATCATGTTCAAGCTTCCCTATTTGCATATCTTGAAGGTTTTTCTCTTGAATTATAAAATATTAGATTTAAGCATTGCAACACCCAAAAAAAATGTTAGATATTAAGCAATCTAATAAAAGTTATAAGGCAAAGCAAAACAATGAATAAAAGAAGAAAACAAACCTAAGTAGAAGTGAATGTCCAAATGTTTGGAAAAAAAAAAGTCGAAGAGAGTTCTTTATATAGTTGTAGAAGATAAAAGTTACAAAACCTTTGAAATCTTATCATTAAATATACTTAAAGATAAAATCATAAATTTTAGAAATAAAGACATATGACTTTTTACATTCTAACATTTTCTTAAAGATAAAATCATAAATTTTAGAAATTAAAATTATATAAATTGAGAGATATGACTTTTCATATTCTAACATCTTCACTTAAATACATCTTCTCTTAAATACGGTTAAGTATGGAGGTGATAATATGAAAAGAAAATTAAACATTTGATGTTAATATTATTTTTTTTGTATAAAGAGTGCCTTCCGATATTTTTTGTTGTAAACAAATTATTTTTTATTTTAATTAAATAATAAAACAAAAAATATATAATAAATATTAAAAAAAAAAACTATTAGTATGGGTGGTGAGTCAATTTTTTTGTGCTAAATAAATTTAATAAGAAAAATTTAGGTATTATCTTAAAAACAAAAGATAATATTGTCCAAAAAAAAAAATTTCACCTTCACACTTTTATGAAATCATAAATTTTAGAAATAAAAAGATATATCTTTTCACAATCTAACATCTTCTTCAAGATAAAATCATAAATTTTAGAAATTGAGAGGTAGAACTCTTCATCTTCATACATCTTCTCTTAAATACTTATAGGTTATGTATGGAGGTAAGAATATGCAAAGAAAATTAAATAATTAATATTAATATTATTATTATTTTAGAAATAGAGAGGTAGAATTTTTCATCTTCTAACATCTTCTTCTCTTAAATACTTATAGGTTATGTATGGAGGTAAGAATATGCAAAGAAAATTAAATAGTTAATATTAATAATAATATTATTATTATTTTATAAAGAGTGGCTTTCAAGGCTTTTTGTAGTAAAAAATGATTTTTTTATATTTTAATTAAATAATAAAACAATTGTTAAAATATGTTATAAAAAAAAAAAACTATTAGTATTGTTGGCGGATAGATTTGTTTTAATTATAATTTTCTTTTTTGTGCTAAATCAATTTAATAAGGAAAATCTTGGTATTATCTTAAAAATAAAAAATAATATTGTCCAAAAAAGTTTTTTTTTTCCACCTTCATACTTTTATGATTAATAATGACATGTTTTGTAAATTTAAAATTTGGCAAATGGACAAAATGGTCCAAAAATGATTCTCCTTCTTAGCCACTTTTTTAAGGTAGTATTTTTAAGGTAGTATAAGATATAAGATATAGATATAAGATATAAGATTAGATAAGATAAGATTATAGATTTAATTCATTCACGATAATTAATTTAATTTATTATTGATAGTTAATTAAGTAATTAATTTTTATTTATAATCAATTGAAAATTTTGTGAGACATTAAGTTACACATTATATTTTTTTCTCAATAAAATAAACATAAGCTTGTAATTGATGCAACACAATTCCATTTTTCAACCAAAATTATTAATAAAAAAAAATACACTAATTATAAGAGAACGATACAAAGATCAAATAGTAATTAAAAAAAATCAAGATCCAAGATTCACACCCTTTTCTAGATTTGCTCACTTGACAAACATTGATATACAAATACAATCATTCAACTTCATCAAAGTTGAGTTGTAACATCAAAAGTCTAGGATTCGAGATAGATTCGACACATGCATCCCTAATACAATTATTCAACTTCATCGAAAGTGGAGTTGTAATGTCAAAAGTCTTGGATCCGAGATAGATTTGACTCATGCATCCCTTACAACGACTTGAATATACCATTACCAACACCTTGAGATGTTTTGAAGATTGAAGAGGCTTTGAGAGCAAAGAAAACAAAGAGAAAAAAGATGAAGAAATAATGAAACTCAAGTGTTGGGGAAGGAAATGGTGAAAAAATCTCATTTTATAGTAGTGGAATATGATAGTTACAAAACCTATTGAATTCTATAACTTCTATAATTCCATTATGAGTTATAATTAAAGAAAATTGTAGGAAAAACTTTTTATATTCCCATCTTTTAATAGTTCATATGTATTTATTATTGTTAACTGTATTAATTAATTAATTTACTATTTATATTTAATTGTCAATGGCACAACTTGTAAATTAGTAAATCAAAGCAAAGACAAAAGTGTCCAAAAAAGTTTTACAAACCTCCTCACCTTTTAATATATTATAGATTATAGATATAACAGACATTTATGTATATTCTCAAAAAAAAAAAAAAAAAAAAACAGGCATTTATGTAAAATCATCCTCTGTTAGCTTGGTTTTTGAGAAAGTTGATAATTTTTTTTAAACTAGACATTTATGTATGTTGAGGTACAAAGCACGGTTTTTTTTAGAAAAGTAGAAAAAAAAAAAAGAAAAAAATTAGGCAATAAGGTGGTTTTAAAACTATTTTGAGATATGAGGTGTCGCGTCTCTTGAGAGACGCGACCACTCCCCAGTGCTGACTTTTTTTTTCCTTCTAATTTTAATTATTAAATTATTATTATTATTATAATATATTATATTATATATATTCTGTTTAATAATATTTTGATATAAATATTAATTTTCATTTACTTTTCCAAATAATCATATACTTTTCTATGATTGTTTTTTTTTTTAAATTAAGTTTTCATTTTTTATATAGGTCTTTAATTTACATGATTTGAAGTTTGATTTTTTTTTTCTATATCATTTTTTTAAATACAAAACACTACCTTTTAAATTCAACTAATGTTACGAATAGATTTTTCAAAAATTATTATTGTACATTAGTTTTAGAAATTTTTCGATAAAACTTTATATAGTTACAACATAATTAAATTTATGTATACATGAAAAACACAATTACATTTTAAAAACTAACAATCCTTAACATCTTCAATTCAATTTCAAGTATAATTAATTTAAAAATTGATAACGATTCATTTTTTTCTGTTCAGAAGAACCATTATTGACTAGCAATTTTAGTAAACTATATAATTAATTTAGATTAGCGATTCATTGCATTGAATTATAAATCCATATATATCTATAATCTATGATCTATAATCTATATAAATGAGTCTAAGAGAGGAGAATCTTTGTCTTCCTATTTTGCCCTTAAAATTTTAATATATTCCTGTTTTGTCCCTCCCTTCGAATAGTTTGCTTTGTCTACCTTTTAAAATTTTATTAAAATAAAAATTATATAATATTTATTTATTACATATTACAAAACTATTATTTTCTCATATTTTAATTTAAAAATATAATATTTCACGTGCAATGCACGTGGTACTAAACTAGTTTATTTTAAATGCAAGTAAGAATAAGTATTATTTTAAATGCAATAAAACAAGAAAAATTCATATACTTATTTTTAAATTAATTGTATTTGAAATTGAATTGGAGATGTTGAAAAATGGTTAGTTTTTAAAATGTAATTGTGTTTTCTATGTATACATAAATTTAATTATGTTGTAACTATATAAAGTGTTTATTCGTAACATTAGTTGAATTTAAAAGGTAGTGTTTTGTATTTTAAAAAAATGATATAGAAAAAAAAAATCAAACTTCAAATTATGTAAATTAAAGACCTATATAAAAAATGAAAACTTATTTTTTTTAAAAAAAAAAAACAATCATAGAAAAGTATATGATTATTTGGAAAAATAAATGAAAATTAATATTTATATAAAAATATTATTAAACAGAATAGATATAATAATAATAATAATAATAATAATAATAATAATAATAATAATTTAATAATTAAAATTAAAAAAAGAAGAGGCCTATCTAAAAATAGTTTTGAAACCACCCTTATTGTCTAATTTTTTTCTTTTTCTTTTTCTAATTTTCTAAAAAACCCTACAAAGTGGCCTATCTATGTAATTAACCTATTGATTTTTCCCTTTCTGTTTGGTATCTTCATCTTGTTATTGTTTGAGAGTTATTGTTTATTGTTTTAAATGGATTCACTTACAAAAGTTTAGGATTTTAATTTATACAATTTACTATTGTTATGAAACAAATACCCAGCTAACAACAAATACAGTGTAATCGTAACCCAGAACAAAAGAAGAAGAGAAAACAACACGAGATTTAAAGTGGTTCGGCAATATAGCCTACATCCACTATGAGAAGCATTCAAGAAGGGGTCAAGACACATACATATCTCCACAATGGTATGATATTGTCCACTTTGGGCATAAGCCCTCATGGTTTTGCTTTTGGATCACCCAAAAGGCCTCATACCAATGGAGATACTAGTCCTCCCTTATATACCCATGATCATCCCCTTATCTAGCCAATGTGGGACTTTGGTCGCACTCCCAACAACTATTTTGGGCATTTAGTTGCCACAAAATTTAGGGGTATAAATTTATTGTGACGATTGAATTATATTATAAGCTTAATTTTGTAAATCTACTTTTTTTCTTTTAGAGTTTTTGTAAGTCAAATTTTTCAAAATTGTGAGAGCTACTTTTTAATAAGTGAAAAGAGTTGCGTAGGGATTGGACTTTGAACCATGACAAAAAGTAGATTTTGGTGAAATATTCAAGAGGTGCTTAGGGAGTGAAGTAGTCCGAATTTAGCTAAACTAGCGTCAAATTTCTCTAACCTATCTCCTCTTTATTTTTGCGATTGATATTGGTTATTACTTATTGCATGTTCTTAGGTGATCTTATTTGATTATTGAAGCTAGTGGAATTTATTGTTTCATATTTATTATTAATCTTATTTTTAAAATTAAATAGAAAATCTTCTATAAAAAAAAGGAAAAAAGAGAAAAAAAGAGAAAAATTGTTTTTTTAGTACAAAATAGGAATTTTGTTCATTGTTAAAAAAAAAAAGGCTAAATTATAAAAAATACCCTTGAACTGTGGGGTTTGTTTCAAAAATGCCTCTGAACTTTGAAATGTTTCAAAAATACCCCTGAACTTTGAAAAACGTTTAAAAAATACTCTTGCCGTTAATTTTTGGATGAAAACCGTTAAAGTTTCAGTTTCAAAAATGCCCTTAAGCTTTCAAAAAAGTTAAAAAAAATACCCTTATTGAAAAATGTTTCTTCTTTTTTCCTCCTCTCACCGTAAATTCTAACGGTTTCCATCCACAAATTAACGGTAGGGGTATTTTTGAAACATTTTTCAAAGTTTAGGGGTATTTTTGAAACATTTCAAAGTTCAGGGGCATTTTTGAAACTAACCCCATATTTTAGGGTATTTTTTATAATTTAGCCAAAAAAAAAGGAAAACGAAAACGTATTGATGGGTTATATTGGACCCACATTAGAGAAAGTTTAATTAAATCTTATCCATTTATATTTAGACTTGTCATCCAATCAAATAACTTAATTGGAAATGATTAAAAAAATTAATTGAAAATTTATGAAGTTTTATGACTAATAAGCATATTATATTTTTTATTTTTTTTCAATATGTGGGATGGGAGGTTCTCAATAAAACGTATATATGTTTTATGATAGTTGAGTTATGCTTTATAAGGATATATATTTATTATTTATTAAAATATATATATATATATATATATATTTATTAAAATTCAAGAATTCAATATATAAGTATATATTGATACTTAAATATTGATTTATCTTACATAACGTTGAGATGGCTGAGTTGGTCTAAGGCGCCAGATTAAGGTTCTGGTCCGAAAGGGTGTGAGTTCAAATCCCACTCTCAACAAATTTTTTTTCCTAATTTTTTAATGTTTTCTTTTTTTTCCTCTCGTTTTTTTATTATACTCTTGCTTTATTTTCTTTGGTGTTTTTAATATTTCCTTTCATTTTTCATGGAAAAACGTGATATAACGCCTGTAAAAAAGAAAAAAGATGGAAAAGAAGTGAACGTAAATTATTATTGTTATCATTTTAATTATTTTGGAAGAAAAAACAATCCTTAAAATAAACCATTAAATAATTTTGTCAGGACTCATAAATTTCAATTAAAAAAAATATTTGATGTGGTTTTTCTCTAAAACCTCTTAATTTCGTACTAGACTTACGTTTTATAATTCATATGCCAATAATAGTGCTTTTGTGCAAATACGTGGAGTTAAGAGAAAGCTTACAGTTGGTCATCCTCGCAACTGATTGAAAGATCTATAAAAGAACCAAGTTCAACCAATTGTGCAAATGAAAGATTGGATAGGTTCATTGTCAATGAGGAGTTCTGCCAATTATTCCCTCAATTTACTGTTACACATTTAAATTGGGCACGTTTTAATCATCGTCCAATTATGATGCATGTACTCCCACATCAGAGTGATCTTCATCAGAGGAATCAAAGGCAGAGAATATTTAAGGCGCCAGATTACATAATGTTGAGATGGCCGAGTTGGTCTAAGACGCCAGATTAAGGTTTTGGTCCGAAAGGGCGTGGGTTCAAATCCCATTCTCAACAATTTTTTTCCTAATTTTTTAATGTTTTCTTTTTTTCCTCTCGTTTTTTTTCCTCGCGTACTTCCAGAAAGTGTTCACATCCATCGTTCCAAGCGAGGCTTCTTTCGACACCGCTTTACAGGAGATACATTGTAAGGTATCCGAGGAAATGAATGATAAATTGTTAGCCCCGTTTGATCGAGAAGAAGTGGTTCGAGCTGTTAAGAAAATGCACCCGTCCAAGGCCCCCGGACCTGATGGTTTTCCGACTCTCTTTTATCAGAAGTATTGGAACGAGGTAGGCAAAATGACTATCTCGAACTATTTGGATATATTAAATCAATGCCGGTCCGTTAAAGATTGGAACGATACGATTATTACCCTCATTCCAAAAGTAAAGCAACCCAAACAGGTCTCTGATTTCCGCCCTATAAGTCTATGTAATGTCGCTTACAAGATTGTGGCCAAGGTAATTGTCAATCGGATGAAGTGGATTCTTCAAGATATAATCTCCGAGAATCAATCGGCTTTTGTACCTAGGAGATCCATTTTTTATAACATAATTATTGGGCATGAATGTCTACTTACCATTAAGTCAAGGCGTACAGGGCGCAAGGGTTGGGTTGCCCTTAAACTTTATATGAGCAAAGCGTACGATCGAGTTGAATGGTCCTTTTTGAAGTAGTTAATGATCAAACTTGGGTTTCACCCTTGATGGGTAGCTTTACTAATGGATTGTATCACGACTGCAAGGTTTTCCATCCTCATTAATAATTTGCCTACTGGTACCATTATTCCTCAGCGGGGTTTATGTCAGGGGGACCCCCTCTCTTCATACTTATTTTTGCTCTGCTCTGAGGCACTGTCTTCACTAATATCTGGGGCGGCCAATCGGAGCGTTATTACAGGTATGAAACCTGGTAAGTATTGTCCAGGGATTTCTCATTTGTTCTTTGCAGATGATAACCTAATTTTCTGTCAAGCATCGGCTGCCCAAGTCAATGCATTACGCGGGCTTCTACATGCATATGAGACGGCATCTGGACAAGTCATTAATGTGGCAAAATCAGCGATGTTTTTTTCACCAAATGTAAGTAGCAATGTGCCCACAATGCTTCAAAATATCATGGGTATGCAGGTTGTGGACTCCTTAGGGACGTATTTGGGTGTTCCTTCCTCTTTTTCTAGAAATAGAAGAGAGGATTTTAGAGGGGTAAAACAACGTGATTGGCAAACTCTGCAAGGTTGGAAGGGGCGATTTTTCTCCATGAGTGGGAAAAAGGTACTTATTAAAAGTGTGGCACAAACTATTCCCATGTTCATTATGAGTTGTTTCCGTCTCCCTAGCACACTCTGTGATGATCTACACAAAATGATAGCCACGTTTTGGTGGGGGATCTACGGATACTAAAAAGAAAATTCACTGGAAGAAATGGGAATTTCTATGTATTCCCAAAGAAGCAGGAGGCTTGAATTTTCGAGATCTAGCGAATTTTAATAAGGTGTTGCTGGCAAAACAGGTTTGGCGGCTATTCACAAACCCAAGTCTTCTGGTTTCTCGAGTTATTTATGCCAGGTATGCTCATGGAACCTCATTATTATCCGCTCCTATTAAATCAAATAGTTCTTTTTTTTTTGGTGGAGTTGCGTTTGGGCTCGAGGCTTGCTTTCACAAGGTATGCATAAACATGTGGGAAATGGCTTGAGTATAAATTTCTTTAAAGATCCCTGGATTCCAAAAGAAACTACCTTCAGGCCGATTCTCAAAGGAGCCTCACAAACTCATGAGGACAGGATTGTGGCTGATTTCATCACTCCATCAAAAGGGTGGGATATATCCAAGCTGAGGGAACATGTTTGGGAAGAGGACGTAAGGTAGCTACTGCTATTCCCATTAGTACGATAAATGTTGAAGATAAATGGATCTGACATTACTCTAAAAATGGCAATTACTCTATAAAGAGTGGTTATAAATTAGCCATGTTGTCTTCAACTACAGGAGGTGAGTCAAGCATGGATGTTCTGAAGGGTTGGTGGAATGTGTTATGGAAATCACAGTTGCCATCGAAGATTAAGTTATTCATTTGGAAAGCCTACCATGAATGCTTACCAACCAACTACTGCCTGTGGAAAAGGAAATTACAAGTCGCGCCTACTTGCTCCATGTGCAATTTGGAGATTGAGACAATTGATCACGCCTTATGCGGTTGTAAACGAGCAAAGTCAATATGTGATTGCATCTTCACTCGGATTGATGATCATATATTGGTAAGTAACAATTTTGCTGACCGTATTGTTTTCTTAGCAACAAATTTGAGTGCAAGTGAGTTCGAAAAGGCTTGTATCGTTTTCTAGTCCATCTGGAATAATCGGAACTCTTTCCGTGAGGGTAAGCCTATTGCTGGTTGGTATCAACAAAGCGAATGGATCATTAACTACTGGGAAGAAACAACTCAAAAGAGGAGAGCAGAAGATATTGTCGGACAACAGTCAAAAGAGCAAATGCGTATGACAGCTCCCAATCACGTGCAAGTCTATACAGATGCAGCGGTGAATCCCAATCGTAGAGGTGTGGGATATGGTGTTGTTATAGTTGGGGACGGAGACATCCTTCATGGCGCAATGGAGATGGTTGATAGTCTGGATTTAAACCCACTGGCAGCAGAGGTCCAAGCCATTCTACATGCCCTTCGACTCATACAACGAATGCAAATCCAAGAAGCTCATGTGTGTTCTGACTCTATATCAATGCCATTAGGATGATTACTAAGGAAATGGATATTACCACAGATGTGGCACATTGGATAGTCTGCATCCAAGAGATGTGTATGGATTTTCAGGCTATTTCTTTCCATTTTATTCCTAGGAGTAGAAATTTGAGAGCTGATGCTTTAGCCAAACATGCTTTGGCACACAAAAGTACCATGCTGTGGTTATCGGATTTCCCAACATGGTTATTGTCTTTGGGTAATGTTGCCCATTGCCAATGTATTGACATTTGTCACTGTTCTAATTAATGAAATATTATTTCCTATAAAAAAAAGCTAATCCATACCATAAGTACGTACATGTTTGGAAGTGATTTTGAAAGTGTTAAAATCACTCTTGTCATATTCAAACTCAGTACTAAACATGCTTTTTTTTAAAAAAAAAAAAAGACTAACACATGTTTTTAATTATTCAAAATCAATTTTGATGATATGAAAATCGTATTTAAAAGTGTAAAATCATGAAGAAAGTTTCACATAGAACAATTTGTGCTAAAGAAAGGGATTGTCATTACGAATCCCTTGATTATAGCAAATCTCTTCAATGACTGATTGAACTTTTCGTTGGACTTCTTCACTGTAGATTTTTTCGCCTTTTCTTCTGCCATCTAATTTCCTTATAAGATTAGATCTGTCCCTTTTTAAATTTCAGCCAATAATGATTGATTTCTCTTTTAAAACTTTCCTTAATTATTCCTTTGGTGCTAGTTTAAAACAACTATCACTTTTGTATAATGCCAATAGACAAAGATTGATTATGTAATTTGTAATACAAGTATTGAGGTTATACAAAAGTGTTTATGGCATCAGATCCAACAAGTCCTCGTATTCTCATGACCATAAATAAGAAATACTAAACCTTAAACCCTAAACTTGTTGAAACTCAATTTGAAAGGAAAACCAAAGTTTTTCAATCGATGGTAGAAGAGAATTCACTTCATTGAAACTAAAACAACTCATGGAGGAAATAGTATCCGTCATCAAATGAGCTACCATCACACTCCACAACAAAATGGAGTAGGCCGAAAGGAAACATAAACACATAGTTGAGACATGTTTGACCCTTCTCTTCCAATCTAAAAATTTATTTCTTAAGTATGGGGTAAATAGCTTCTTGATTGCTATCTTTCTGATAAATAGAATGTCTTCTTCCACTTTAAAAATGAAAACGCCGTTTGAAAATAGAGACTAACTACAATAACTAGAAATTTTTTGGATGTAGATGTTATCCATACAGTAGGTACCAATAATATAATAGAAGGATAAATTTGTAAAGAAAACTTATTTGTATTCATAGGATATTCATAAACGATATAGATGTCTTGAACCTAAAACCAATGAAGTTATATTTCAAGACATGTTATATTTGATGAAAATTATATACCTTTTGATGGCGCTACTAATGTTGGATTTATGAATATAATTATTTTAATAAAATAAAGAATCACAATTTTACGTGAAAGGGTGTGTCTTTTGTAAAGGACACAACCCTATGTGAAAGGGTGTGTCTTTTGGAAAATGATACAACCCTATGTGAATGGATGTGTCCATTTATCAAAAGACACAACCCTTACACGAAAAGATGTGACTATTTGAATGGCCACAAATAGTCTATAAATATGTGATTCATTTTGAGTTTTGGAGACAAGACACAAACTCTTCTTTCAAAAACTCTTCTCCTACTTCTCTGTACGATTACTTAAATACCAGTGTTCGAGAGTCCTGTGATTGGAGTGCTACATTCATAGGTGGGTAATCCGTCCTATCTTGGGAGACAATTGTTCGTGATACCTTGAGCACCATAGAGGGAACAAAATTGTCTTAATGAAACAACGCTATCGTTGGGTTCAGATTGATTTTGTCTTTCGTGTTTCCTTAAGTGTTTATGTAAAGGGTGCCAACAATCTTAAGACAATTTTGAATGTCTTCAATAATACCGAAGACACCGAGTCCCATACCACAAGGTGGTGGAAATTATGGGGAAAAGCCTGAGAAGTTCAATGACAGTGACTTCAAACGTTGGCAACAAAAGATGTTCTATCTCACAACATTGAGTCTGGCAAGATTTCTCAAAGAAGATGCTCCTGTTCTGGATAAAGGAGAAACCGACAAAGAAAAGTTGCTGGCACTTGAGGCATGGAAACATGCAGAATATTTGTGCAGAAACTATATCTTGAATGGACTTGACAACACACTATATAATGTTTATAGTGGGGTTGATTCGGCAAAAGGTCTTTGAGAATCACTGGAAAAGAAATATAAGACAGAGGATGCTTGAGCATAGAAATTTATAGTTGGAAAATTTCTAAACTATAAAATGTTTGATTCCAAATCCGTCATAAGCAAGGTTCAAAAACTTTAAGTTCTCTTACATGAGATTCATGTTGAAAAAATGTATGTCAGTGAACCATCATAAGGGGACTGAGTGCGCCCCTAACGTTCCTGACTCTGACAATTAAATGGCATAGCAGAATGGAAAAATCAAACATTGAAAGAAATGATGAACGCTATGTTGATTAGTTCAGGATTACCACAAAATTTATGGGGGGAAAGCGTTGCCTACAACAAATTATATCTTGAATAGAATTCTGTATAAGAAAACATAGAAAATTCCATATGAATTATGGAAAGGTAAAAAACCGACTTATAAATTCATGAAAGTGTGGGGGTGATTGACAAAGTGGATATATTTTTACACTTGGAAGTGGAGTTATATCTTGGAAATCTTCTTGGAAGTGGAGTTGTATCCTGGAAATCTTCTAAAAAAACTTGTATAGCAAGGTCCACTATGGAATCCGAATTCATAGCTTTGGCCAAAGCAGGGAAAGAAGTCGAATGGCTACGTAACTTTTTGGAAGATATTCCTAATTGGACTAAACCTGTACCCCCAATATGTATACATTGTGATAGTCAAGCTGCTATTTGGAAGAACACAAAACTTGATGTATAATGGTAAGTCTCAACATATACGTCGAAGACATAATACCATAAGACAATTGCTCTCGAATGGAATTATATCTATTGATTACGTGAAATCGAAAGATAATATTGCGGATCCGCTTACAAAAGCTTTGGCAAGAGAGCAAGTGAAATTGTCTTCAATAGGAATGGGTTTGAAGCCTATAAAATAAGAGTGGAAAAGATGTGACTATTTGAATGGCCACAAATAGTCTATAAATATGTGATTCATTTTGAGTTTTGGAGACAAGACACAAACTCTTCTTTCAAAAACTTTTCTCCTACTTCTCTGTACGATTACTTAAATACCAGTGTTCGAGAGTCCTGTGATTGGAGTGCTACATTCATAGGTGGGTAATCCGTCCTATCCTGGGAGACAATTGTTCGTGATACCTTGAGCATCATAGAGGGAACAAAATTGTCTTAGTCAAACAACACTATCGTTGGGTTCAGATTGATTTTGTCTTTCGTGTTTCCTTAAGTGTTTATGCAAAGGGTGCCAACAACTAATACATCCATGAAGCATGAATCTTCATGACTAGACATCTTCACAACAATTTTTTTCACATTTTCTTCTGTGTTTTATTCCTTATAAGATTATTATTATTTTTTTCGACAAACATGTGGGGTAGAGGATTTGAACTTCTGATCTCTTGGTCGAGAGTACACGTTTTATGCTAGTAGAGCTATGCTTTAGTTGGCCATTTCCTTATTATAAGATTAGATTTGTCCCTTTGTAAATTTCTATCAATAATGACCGATTTCTCTTTTAAAACTTTCCTTGATTATTCCTTTGGTGCTAATTTAAAAATAACTATCACTTTTGTATAATGTTGATAGAGATTGATTCTAGAATTTGTAATACAAGTATTGAGGTTATACACAAGTGTTTAGGTGTGAAAAGTCCAACAAAACTTCTTCATCAAATCAATCAACACTTACCCATATGTACAATATCAAACACTAAATTCTAAATATGCTTAGTTCTTCTAATAAATATTTTTAATTTAATTAGGAAAAAAATTAAAGTATTCTTTTTTTTGACATACACAATTAAAGTATTCTTAAGAAAGATATAAAAGGAGAAATCATGAATGACCTTCAAAACCTTAATAGCTAAATTTTTATCCCAAAAAAGAAAACCTTAAGCTCAATGTTATATTTATTATCAAAATCTTTTTTTTTTTTTTAAGCAAAGGGAAAAATTACATAGAAACTAACGACAAAGCTCCCTCGACATAAAGGAGTTATCCAAAAACTCTCTACAAACAAAGCCCTCAATAAACTCAGGTACTTCTTCCAGCCAAACTCCTTCAAGATCTTCATTTAAGGCCATCCTCGCAGCGGTATGAGCCACCAAATTTGCCGAACGACGACACCACGAGAAGGTACAGTAGCTCAAACCACCTGCGATTTGTTTAATTTCTGACACCAGCGAACCCACTTCTGAAATATCTTCTAGGTCCGATCGGAGAAGTGCTACCACACGGGCAGAGTCCGAGTCCACTTCCAAGGACATGAACCCAGCCTCTTTAGCCAATTGCAAACTATCTCTGATTGCCATGACCTCAAGCGTATCAACATCACACACAAAGGGGATCCGTTTCGAAAAGGTAAGCATTGCTTGACCCTTTTCATCTCTAATTACTGCACCAATACTGCTCATCTGAGGATCTCTGTTTGTTGCTGCATCTGTATTTAGTTTAAAATTTGGGTAGATTGGGGGGCACCACCCTTCATTTTCAGATCTAGGACCTCTACATACAGCTCCCTTCCTCGCCTGAAAAGCCCTAAAATGGGCAAGATATTCTGAGATCCAATTCCACCCTCCATCGGCACAATCCCCTCTATCTCCATTTTGAAACAATTCCTTATTTCTCCTATTCCAGATCCACCAACACATACTCGCAAACTCCTCAAATTGAGAATTTTTCATGGACTCCTTACACCACCACAACAGATCAGCCATCCCTCTTATAGATCCCGGTACTTGGGCTTGTAGGACAGGAGATTGATTCCAATCCGCTCATAGTTTCTTGCACTCCCAAAATGCATGAAAAGTTGTTTCCTCCCTCACCTTGCAACGCGGGCACACTAGGGAAATATCCATCCCTCTTTTCCTCAAATTAATCATTGTTGGGAGATAATCGTTAAAAAGCCTCCAACAAAATATCTTCACCTTACTCGGAATTTGCCTTTTCCACACGAACAACCACCATTGCTTCATTTTATTTGGGCTTGAGCAACTCGCTCTCTCCCTCTGCTAACAGGCCAAGTTATAGCCACTCCTCACTGTATAGATCCCATTCTTTTCATAATGCCACATCATCTTATCACATGAAGCACTTCTCAGCCTTGGGATTTCCAAGATGGCTTTTGCATCCTCTTCTTCAAACATATTCATAACCAAGCCCACATTCCACGACCCATCCTCATTTAGTAACATTTCCACTCTCGCATCAGGATGGATCTCCCCCTTCCTTATAACTTTCATAGTTGAGTTTCTTGGGATCCACCTATCATTTAGGATATTTATCTTCCTTCCATCCCCAACCCTCCACCTTGTACCTTCCCTCAACAACGATCTACCCCACATCAAGCTTCGCCAAACAAAGGAACCATTTCCTTTATGCCTCGCTTCCCAAAAGTCACACTCCCTGAAATACTTCCCCTTCAACACTTGATAAGGGTAAAAAATATACCTATTTTGCCCTTATATTTAACTCATTTCTTTGTCAAATATTGCATGTTTAGATCAATTTTACTGTTCCCGAGCTCAAAATATGTTAAAGTTGATAAGTTAGGGTGTTGAGAATCACTTTTGTCAAAATGTGCTCATTTGTGCTTAAAAAGACTTAATTTTAAGAAAATTTGACTAAGTTTATTGCTGTGCAGAAAAACAGAGGAAATGCTGGAATCTGCCCAGAAATGCGACCGCATTTTTGGGAAGGCAAAATGAAATGCGATCGCATTTCTGGAAAAACAGAGACGGTTCTAAGTCATCCGCGGGTCGTTGTTGACGAGTCTTATTCGCACCTAACCGACTGTTTTGACCCCGAAACTGACTGGGCTACCTACCAACACCTATTTCGCAGCTCCTCAACATTTCCCACACTATATAAGCTCATGATTCGAAGTCAAATTGAAGCAGAACTCATTTGGAAGAAGAGGGTGGTGACAGAACCCTAATTGACGCCTATGAGTAAGGATGCTCGAGGTCCTTCTTAGATGACTAAATTCTAACCTGAGTTAGACATCAAACCTTAGGGTTTGTAGGGATTTTCACCCATTCCCACCTTGTAAAAGAGAGAGAGTGGAGTGTCTAAACGAACTCTAGAAGGATTGAGTAAATAGAAAAACCCATAGTATTTGGCTACTTTCATTATTTCCAGCTTTTGATACTTTTCATTTATCTGTATTCTTTACATATTATTTTCAATGGAAATGTATTCATTTGCACTTTATCTCACCATGAGTAGCTAAATTCCGTTGAGGGGTTCAATATGGTGAATTCCCTTACGGTTCAATAGCTTGAAAGTGTTTTAATTGCCTAAGTTTTGTTCAATGCATGTCATTCTTTATTGAATATCATTCTGATCTTGCTGAGTTTAAATTGACCACTTAGACTTTGCATGCTATGTGAGTTTGATCTTGAAAGGGACAAATGATATCGGTTCTCATAAAGGTGATATAGGAGAAAAGGCTCGAAAGAGATTATTCGACGGTATAGGGCAAGCTACCTAAGGCACCCTATATCGACTATAGGGTTATAGGTTGCATTCGTGAATTATCTATGTCAGAGTCGAGTCATAGAAATGTGTATAACGGTACTCGCTTAGCCTCTTAACGGTTCTTGGGAGCAAGGCCAAATAGAAGTTAAATCTAACCTAATGCATTGAATAGACTTAGGTTAAATAATCCATGATTACGGTTATTGCCTTTGGGATGAATCCATGTTGAATACCTCGTTTTATTCTTTATTGTTATTCTTTTATTCATTTGCTTGTTTATTCTATTTTTCTAAAAATCAATCAATCAATCCTATTTCTTTGGTTACCTTTTCAAAAGCAATCATTTGAGCAGTTTCTTCATCAAATCTGAATTTACAATTTAGTCCTCGTGGGATCGATACCCTTGGAATACTTCTAAGGTTTTTTATTACTACGTTCGACAGTGTATACTTGCACTAGGGTTACCTGAATTTATCTTTATTATTATTATTCATCTTATCTCACATTCCATCCATTCAGCTGACGACGCACCAACACTCTAGCCTACAAAGAGTTAGGCTTTTCAATTATCCTCCACCCTTGTTTCGCCAGGAGAGCCTTGTTAAAAAGCTCTAAATCCCTGAAACCCAATCCCCCATTACATTTTGAGACACACACCTTCCTCCACGAAGCCCAATGAACTTTCCTTCCCCCTTCCTCATCACCCCACCAGAATCTAGCCATAATACGATTACACTCCCGGATTAAGCTCTTGGGCAGTTGGAAGCATGACATGGAATAGCTAGGGATAGCCTGAAGCACGACTTTTCTTAGAACTTCTTTTCCCCCAACTGAAAACCATGAATGCTTCCATTTATGGATGTACGCCCAAATACGATCCTTCACATATTTGAAAGAAGCCCCCTTCCCTCCTTGAAGCACAACAGGTAAGCCCAAATAACGATCATGAAGGCCCACTAGCTGCACCCCCAGCACCCTGGCAATATCCTCTCTAGCTTGGCTGTCAGTATTCAGACTAAAGCATATCCCTGACTTTGCAAAGTTTATCTCCTGCCCCGTTAGTTTTGAGTAAGCACCAAGGCATTTTGCAATCAGCGATGCCTCTGAACACCTTGCCCTGAAAAACAGAAAACAATCATCCGCAAAGAACAAATGCGATATTGACGGGCTACCCCGGGCAATCTTTACACCACTTATTTTCCGTTCCCCCTCCAACCAGACCAGCATACGAGAGAGACCCTCTACACATAACAAGAACAAATAGGGTGATAGTGGATCCCCCTGCCTCAATCCCCTCAATGGTTTAATAAAACCCGTCTTCTTCCCATTTAGCATAAACGAGTAGGATACCGACTGCACGCACCTCATTATTAAGTCAACCATTCTCCCATTCAAGCCCAGAGCAGTCATAAACTTTTCAATAAAAAAACCACTCCACCCTATCATAGGCCTTACTCATGTCTAGTTTCAAGGCAGCCCACCCCACTTTTCCTACCTTCTTCTGTTTAATATAGTGCAGGCACTCAAAGCCAAGGATGGCATTATCACAAATATTTCGACCCGGGACAAAAGCACTTTGGGATGGAGATATGAAACTATCAAGGACCCTTTTTAGCCTATCAGTTAGTGTTTTCGAAATTAATTTATAAATAACGTTACACAAACTAATAGACCTAAAATCCATCATACTTTTAGCATTTCTACACTTAGAGATCAAAGTTATCACTGTACTATTAATCATCTCAACAGAACCACCTTCATTAAGAATATTTAAGCATAGAGAGGTTACCTGATTTCCCACGATCCCCCAATATCTTTGGTAGAACATAGCCGTAAGACCATCCTCCCCAGGAGCTTTAGATGGACCCATCTACTTTAGAGACATCAACAATTCCTCCTTAGTGAATAATCGCCCCAGATGCTCATTTTCCTCAACACTGATACGTGGATGGATATGAGACAACAATTCTTGCAAACTCTCACTACTATGCTGATCATTTGAAGTAAACAGGCCCTGGAAATACTCAGTCACTATTTTCTCCATACCATCCTCCTCCGCTACCCATCTCCCACTCTGATCCACTAGGCCATCAATGTGGTTAACTTTCCTTCTTTGAGTTGCTCTTTGATGGAACCATTTCGAGTTCCTATCACCCCATTTCAACCAATCCACTCGAGCTCTCTGGCGCCAATAAATCTCTTCTTCTCCAAGCAGATTCTCTAGTTGAGCCCGAGCATATTGAACATCCCCTCGGCTGGAAATTGCCATCTGTAAACTCTGGCGAGCTTGGCAAATTCTATTGTTATAATTCCCTTTCTTCAACTTCCCCCAACTAGAGAGTTCTACAGCACACTTCTTAACTCTTCTCTTTCATCTCTCTGAAATAGAGCCCTGCCCCCCAATCTGATTTTGGTTTGGCAAAGTCCATCCTCTCTCAACTGCCGCCACACAGTCCTCAAATTGAGTCCACACTTCCTCAAATCGAAATATCCTATGCACAGGTTTCTTTGGCCTAATGAATTCATGTCTAGCCTCGATCAGAACAGGACAGTGATCTGATAGACGGAAGTCTAGGTGGTGCACATCTGTAAAAGGAAACATATCATAAAAGGCCGGATCACACAAACCACGATCCAATCTCTCTTGCACGAACACATTTCTATTCTTCAATCTGTACCATGTGAAGGGTGGACCTCTAAACCCCATATCAGCCAACTCACAATCATCAACAGCATCTCGGAAGTCTTGCATCTGTTTCCAGCTCCGAGCATTACCCCCTTGTTTCTCCTCCCTGCTCAAAATTTCGTTAAAATCTCCTCCCACCAGACATGGAAGTGAGGATCCCCCTCTCAACCTTCTGAGCAGATTCCATGAGTGGCCTCTGTTAGCCACTTCCGAGTCCCCATAGAAGCCCGTGAACCTCCACATCCCCTCCTTTATCTTAACAGTCACATCAATATGAAACCTACTCCATGACCTTAACGTCACCTCCAACCCATCCTTCCAGAAAAGGCATAACCCGCCACTCTTTCCCACGCAATCCACCACAGCGCACCTACAAAGCCTAATTTCGACTTATATAGATTCGCCTTCTTACTTCTAATCTTCGATTCTGATATAAAGAACAAATGGGGATCAACCGCACGCACCACTTGGTGCAAATCTCTGAATGCCTGAGGACTCCCCACTCCCCGAATATTCCAACATATGGTTTTCATAATTCTCGGCGACCCTGATCCACAGGGTTCGCCGCTACAGATACCTCATCACCATCACCCAAAACAACTTTATTTTTCTTCCTACGTGACACCTCCATACCCTCCTCTAACCCTTTCTCCATTCCCCCATCTGGCCTACGTTTCCCACTCCGAAGACCGTCCCCCATAACCATACCCACTGCCCCATCTTTCGCCATTCTCTTCCACTTCTTACCAGACCATCCCTTCCCTTTAGACATACTACTCCCCAAAGCGTTCATCTCACTCCCTGAATGCATTACCTCTCCCTCTCCAATCGACCCTTTAGGCCCCATCCCTATACCCAAAGAAGAATCAACCTCCATTTCCCCCACAACTTCCTCCACTACCACTTCCTTCCCCTTCCCCTTAAATTTCTCCCCCTCCCCCTACTGCAGGTCCCCCTCCAGATAAACAGTGTTAACCCTATATCCCCCCTTATCTCTCCTACCCTCCCCCGAAACCAAAACCGGGATCAGCCCCTCCCCCTGCTTCTCTGCCAAGCCCTCCCCCCACGATTTGTAGCACTCCCTCCCCTACCAGATGACGACAGCTGCGCCCTCTCCTCTCCATTCCCACTCAGCCCCTCGCCCCCCTCTACAGCCTCCTTATCCCTATCATTAGTGTTAATCACCACCTCCTCCCTCACACCACTCCTCTCCTTCTCCCTTTCTCCCAGATGGGATGGCATTCTCTTAACTGTCGAGGCCCGAAGCCAGTCCCCATACACAAAACCTCCTACGCCATTGGCCTCAACACTAGCTTTCTGACACTCCCTGCATGAATGACCAATTATTCCACAATTAAAACAAAAATCAGGGAGTTTCTCATATCGAAATGGGCACCACACCTCCCTTCCTCCTCTGATCCTGATTTTAACACCCCTCTGAAGAGGGCTAGTTATATCCACTCTCAACCGCATTCTCATCACAGGGCCAAACCAACTACTCTCCCCGTCCCAGTCTATCTCTTCCACAGCCCCCGTAGCCTCCCCTACTCGTTTGGCCATCTCAACAGTCATACAATTCACTGGCACATTATGGATCTGGACCCAGAAAGCCTCCTCACTGAATTTCATATCAACAATCTGATCATTCTCCTTTGGCGATATCATCACTATAAGTGATTTATCGAATGTCCAGGGACCTGAACTAATAACCCTTGCCTTTTCCATTTTAGTCTTAAACTGGACAAAAAAAAGACATTATTCCCAGCAGACACAAATATTGTGTTATGATGCACCCTCCAAACTGATCTCATAACAGACCTAAAAGCATCACAGTTCGCCCTCTTGCTAGATATCACTTTTGTGACCAAACACAGATCAATATCCTCATTCGAAAAAAACACATCACCATCTATCGCATCCACAACCTTCCCCTCCTTCTCTGTTAGTTCCCACGTCTTCCATCGTTCAACAAGATCTTCGATTTCAGCCATTGATCTCTCAGAAGGCAAACCAAATCACCCCAACGGCAGTCAACAAAGAAACACTCACACTCACCTCTAAGCGCTGTCACCACTCTCACGTAGGAGAGAAAACCCTCACATAGGAGGGAAAATATTATCAAAATCTTAAGAGAGGAAAAATATTATATTTATTGTATTTTTAATATTTCTTATAGTTAAATGTTTTTTTCAATGTAAATGGAACCCAATTTCTATATGTTCGCAATTATAAGACAACAAGCAACATCCATTGATAAAAATGTTGGCACAAGCACTGATATGGCATTCACTCAATCACTTAAAGGTAAATTTTGTATCCAAAATAGTTTAGTTATGCTTTAGTAAAAAGATACTTTAGTTACATTGTATAGTGGATATTAATATTTACCTTGTATAATGAATATTTGTTAATACTATATATTATATGTTTGGTTTGCAGAAAACTTTGGTATTGAACAGAAAAACTCCCACCCAAAAGTAAGGAGATTGAAAGTTACAAACATTGAGTATTTTATATAAGTCAATTTTGATTTATTTTTAAGTCACAAAATATATTTTATTAAATGTTTATACGAAATTATAAACCTTGGGTGCTTTCTATAAGTCAATTTTAATTTATCTTTTGTTGATTTATTCGTAAGAGTTGGATTTTATTATTTTTATGAAAAAAAAAAAACATGATACTGTGTTAGTTTTTGCGGTAAATTATAAAAGTGCATTATTTTTTATGATTTTATGAAAAAGTACAATGTTCTAAATTAGTTGGTTTTTTTAGGTTATTAGATGTCTTTCTCGCATTATTGCTTAGAACGTCCCAATTTAGTTGACTATTGAAAACAAATTATATTATTTCATTTAAAAGATGTGATATCCGAAGCAAATTTTCAAGAAACTGCTCGAGTTTTAGCAAAAGTTGCTCTTCTAGTTGAAAGTTCTAAAAGAGAACAGAAAATATGAAAAAACACAATAATTTTTTTTTAAAAAAAAATTCAACTTTCAACTATTCATATCTTTAGATTGTGCATAAAATATTGAGTTTTGTTTAAAGAGGGTAGAAAAAAGAAAAGTCGAAAAGAATTGTAATACATATATGTTCTCAAACGTAAATGTGAAGAAGTGAGGAGATACAATAAATTAAATTGAGAGAAAAAAAAAGGTTTAGGTGAGAAAAATGAGGGATATGGTGATGTATGTATTGAAAAGATATAATCCATACTATATATATATATAAATATAAAATATATAAAAGGGGCTAAAGGAGAAAAATCTTTGCTTTCCTCTTTTGCCCTTATAATTTTAATAAATGTCCATTTTGTCCTTCAATATTTATTAAAGAGACACAACTCTTCGAGTTAAAGTGTCCTTCAATCTTTGCTGATGGGACGCGATTGTTCAGACAGAGGTAGTTACACATCAGATGCATCCATTTGAGGATTAAAATTAAAAATACTAGGGTAATTGGCATGATTTTGATGGTGAAAATTTTGAGGTCGTATTCATGACTTAAGGAATAATACTTTATTATATAATATTGATATAACTTCTGAGTTTTCTACATATTTTTCGACTCTAATTTTATCACTATTTTGATCTGTATAGATTTTTTTTATCAAAATCTATATAAAACAAAAAAAAATGCATAAAGCACCAATAAAATATAGCGATTGTTACCATTGCTATGCTAAATTTTTAGTTTTAAAAATTAATTCATAAACTTATATAATTGTAAGAATTACTCTTTTAAAGGTACATAATTGTAAGAACGTGGAACTCAAAAAAAAAAAAAATTGTAAGAATGTGGTTTTTTACCAAATCTTTTAATTCATTCTCTATTAGTTATAAAGTGAGATTCCCTGTTTCTTTTTAAGTGAGCATTTTATCTTTTTCAAAAATTTGTTGAATGTCTCGCTTCATTTTACTTAAAATATTATAAATGAAACATATTTTAAAATTTTAACGAATAACAAAAAAAAAAATCATTTTATGAAAATAAGTACCATATTCATTAAAATTTAAGCTCATTTTGATTAAAATATAAGATTTGAATAACATTTAAATATTCTCATATTTAATAATTATTGCACAAATGTCCTCACAAGTTCCACTTAGTATATTGTTATTAAAAAAAAAAAATCCACTTAATATATTCAATTTGAGTTGTCGCATTCATTAACATGAATATAATTTATTCTTTTTTCTTTTTACTAAAAAAATTGTTCTTTTTTTTTTTTTTTTTTAAAAAAATCACTAATAAACTTTTTTTTGGTATCAATATATTAATAGTCTAATTGTTATGCAATTACTTTATTTTTTTTCTTTTTCTTAAATTTATAACTTTTTCTTGCAATCTTTGTACCATTCCTTTAAAGTCCTATGTAATTTATATTTACCTATTTGGAGAAAGTTCTTCAAGAAAAGGTATAGGAACTATATATTTAAATTGTCAAAGTAGTAATAGGAGAACATGCAGGGAAACACATTTTGATATCATGATTTCCATTAATTAAGTCCACCTAATGGCACAAAATGATATCCATTCAAGTTTGAAAGGAAACAATTTCCTGTTATATTATGTTGTGTGATGACATTAAACAAAACACAAGGACAAATTGTTCCGAGACCGACCTTGGGGTTGGGCCAAGGCCCAATCCCTCCAGCCTTGGCCCGACCCTCTGGTCTATTTCTCCTCTAGGGTCCTTCACGTCTTTGGGTTCATGTCGTGTTGTCTTCGTCTGCTCCTTAGATTCCGGGATGGTCCAAAATTACCCATAACATATGTATTTTAATTTTAATTATATATCTTTTATCATTACTTTTTTTTATCTATTACATTATAGTTTAATGTCAAATATTTACTATTTGAACTAGATGAAAAATATATTTATTCAAAAGTTAACTTTCGCCATAAAAAATATATTCCAAAGATTTCAAACCACATGCAAAATATTTCATATTCATTGTAAATGAACATAGAACAAGATAATATATAGTTTTAGACTTCTAGGCACCATCTTTTATTTTTTATTTTTTTTATTTTCAATTAAAACAGTGAAATTTAACGTGCGATGCACGTGTTTTTAAACTAGTAAATAAAAAAGAGTGAAAAAAGGAGAAATATGAAGCATTAAACGTAGAAGCGAGAGAAGACACATATTTTCTAAAAAAAAATTATGTTTTATTATAGGTTTAGTCCCTAAAATTTCAGGATTGTATCAATTAGGTCCTCGAACTTTAAAAAGTTTTTAATAGGTTCCTGAACATTCGATTTTGTTTCTAATAGGTCCCGAACTTTCAATTTTGTGTCTAATGGGTCCATGATATATTTGATATTTTTAAAAATTAATCAATCCACTATATATAAAATTGAATTTTATGCCTATTGAGACTTTAAACTTCCAATTTTGTATCTAGTAGGCTTGAGAATTTTAAAAAACATTGAATAGGTCAAGGACTTATTAGACACAAAACTAAAAGTTGAGGGATATATTATATTGAACATACAAGTGAAAGTTTAAGGACCTATTAGATACTTTTTAAAGTTCAAGAACCTATTGGAAATAAAATTGAAAGTTCGAGGACCTATTTGAAACTTTTTAAAGTTTAGAGACTAAATGGATACAATCCTGAAAGTTCAGGGGACTAAACATGTAATTTAACCAAAAATAAAATAAAATGTAAAATTTGTTAGGTGAGATGTGAATGAGACTTTGTCGAGATTTTGACCTTCAATAAAAATAAATAGAAATAAAAAATAGAGACGTGTCTATAAAGCATTGGTTCATGTAAGTGGTAAGAAGGAAATTCCTTTCTCATCGATAGGGTGGGAAGTATTATCCATAATTATATTAATCAACTTTCATTTTGATTTGATCAACTCCATTATCCATTACCATTTCTCAACAATATTTTCGTTTCAAAAAAAAAAAAAAAATCTCAACAATATTTTATTTTTATGTCTACCAACATTTAACTTTTTTTTTTCCATAATCTTTTATAGAAGTTATTCTTATCTACCTATACAAAATTGATGACCAAATTTTTTTCCCAAGAAAAAGAAGTTGATGACCAAGAAAATTTCCACTTTGAATGACGTGGCAATGTGATATGTTCCATGTATGTTTCAAACATCTTTGGTTGAAAGAGTCATAATGCATGCATGTGAACTTTCCCATATTAAATGTAAACTTCCATTTTTCTATTTCCAAAAGAATAATTGTTTTGATTTTTGTCCCTTAAAGCTGATTGGAAATATATCATTATTAAGAAGTTAATTTTGGAGACATAATAACTAGAAAAATTAGTACTTATCATTATTAGAAGAAATTAATTGGTAATTGTTGAGATAATTTTAGGTAAATATCAACCCTAAATTGATGATGGGGGGTGGGGATTTATGAACGAATATATTATTCTCAAGTAAATGTTTAATATTATTCTTTAAAACAAGTTTTTTTTTTGTTAGTTCAAAAACATTTGAGGGCGGGGGAATTCGAACCTCTAATCTCTTGGTTGAGGATATACATGCCAATTACACTGTGCTCGCTTTGGCTATTTTCTTAAAACAAGTTGTATTTTACAATTATTGTTGTGAAACTACATTTAAAAAAAATTGAAAAAAATTACTTAAAAACGAGAGATTTGTTATAAAACAAGAAGAACAACAAGATTAAAAGAGGAAATTGAGAGAGCAAAGTAGGGAGAGCAAATGTCTTCTCATTCAATTTGTGTGTTCAACACTTCATACAATAGGGATGATTACAACTTTAAAAGGCGTAAAATAGGAGGGAGAGAGAGAGTCTTATCACTATTCTTAAGTAGATAGGGAGTCATAGAGGAGAACCTTAAAATAGTAGAGTTGAATGGTTAAAATGGATATCTATATATACGGTGTATTTATGATAAGATTATTCTTTTCTACTTAAGTTTTTTATTGCCCTGACTTTGCTTTGGTCAACTTCAAATAGCTAAATATATTTTTTTCTTGGAAAAAGAATGAAATTGTTTGAGTAATTTTTTTGTGTTGAGTATTAAAGTGGAGATCCTAATCTCTAGAATTTCTTTTTAAGTCTAACACGTTCAACCATTAAATTCATTTTCAATATGACATCAAAAAGGGAGTTGCACATTAGTAATATGTAAATGAGGTATCAATTGATTCATGCCCATTGCCTCGAGTGTCAAAGTATTCATCTTTATTTGTATTCGGATATTATTTATTCTATAGATGTGTACTTGTTGCTAGACTTTATATATTTCATTTCTTAACTTTAAGAGAATCCAAAGCGAGTATAACTTAGTGGTAATTGGCATGTACCTTCGACCAAAAGATTATTAGAGGTTCGAATCTCTCACCTCCAAATGTTGATGTACTCAGAAAAAAAAAGTTGGTTAGTTTTAAATTTGAAAGTTTAAATAATGAAATAAAGATTGTTGATGGTCAAATTTGGTCAAGGGGCTCACCTGACCTTCACGTGCCACCAACGATAAATTTGTTTGAGAGGGGGGAAGACGTGGCCTGCAAGACAGTAAACAGCACCACACCGTCTCCGATGCTTAAGTCAGCAAGCAGAATGATGGGAAGCAAGGAAGTAAGAGCAAGAGGAGAAAATAGAGAATAGAGTTCGGGATTAAAGTTCGGATCCTCTCTTCAATGGCAAAGAGGGGTATAAATACCTGCTCATGCTCCTAGGGTTTTTAGGAATTCGGAGGCGTTTCGGGACGAACCAGGCGGAACCGGGGCGGCCAGAGACATCAAGGACCGAAAGGAGGCGACCGTGCGCGGGCCGAATGGTCGGGCCAAGTTGGCCCGGCCCTTTGGTCGGTTCTTCCACTGGGTCGGTCTCCTAGTCCTATTTCTGCCTGGATGTCCTTGTCAGCTCCTTGTGCATCGGGGTGGTCCAAAATTACCTATAACATTAAGCCCCCACTCTTGAATTGGGATTCAGGGTGACTTATTGCTATAGGTTGAGCTCCTTAAGCCCGATTTAAGAGTAAGTAATGATCCTTGCTCTGGGTTGACTTTCGTGCGGATTCATTGCTATCCTGCATGATGGGATAGAAATAGACAAAACAAAAACTCCCTGAATAGGGGTTAGGTTAGGTGAGATAGAAATGAGAAAAGTGAGGGATTAAAAAAATGGCTCTGGTCGGTCTCGGCCTCGGGAAAAGGCCGAGCACAGACATCTCTCATTTTACCTTATCTGGTCGGCCTCGGCCTGGGGAAGAGGCCGAGCACAGCAGTCTCCCATTTTAGCTTATCTGGTCGGCCTCAGCCTCAGGAAGAGACCGAGCACAGAAGTTCCAGATCCAAGGCTTAGGGCTTATCCACAAGTAAACATAGAAAAAGCAGAGGATTTCACGATCCTGCATCGAAAAGTTAATCTCTGCAAAAGAAAAATGAGGGAAAAGGCTAGGGTCGGCCTCGGCCTCGGACCCCTGTTAGCTCAAAATCTAGCTCCCTGCATTCATACGTTAGTCCTTGTAGGAAAATAATGAAAGAATAGGCTAGAGCATGTAATCATTGGTTAGACATGCCAAACTAGTGTGTTTTTTGTTTAATAGGGAGTGCATATCCCCTGGGTAGCCCCCAATCTCAAGTAGAACTTCACTGAAACATAAAGTATAGTTGAGTAAATAGGAGAAGTACCTTTAAAGTTTGTGCTCGGCCTTGGCAAGAGGTGCTCGACCTTGGCAAGAGGTGCTCGGTCTCGCCCTTCGCCAGGTGAGCTTGACTTACATGAAGTGTTTGAGCAAGTGTTTGAGCTCTGAGGTGAGGTAGACTCGGTAGTCCAGGCTCGTGAGCAGTGGCATGGGCTCTAAGCGTGGAAGCCTAGGTTCGCATGAGAAGCGTGGGCACTAAGCTGAAAAGCCTAGGCTTGCAAGTAAGCGTGGGCACTAAGCTGAAAAGCTTAGGCTCGCATGTAGGTGTGGGCACTATAGGCTCGCAAGGTAGGCGTGGGCACTATAGGCTCGCATGAAGCGTGGCACTATAGGCTCGCATGTAGGCGTGAGCACTATAGGCTCGCATGAAGCGTGGGCTCTATAGGCTCGCATGTAGGCGTGGACACTATAGGCTAGCATGAAGCGTGGGCACTATAGGCTCGCATGTAGGCGTGGCCACTATAGGCTCGCATGAAGCGTGGGCTCTATAGGCTCGCATGTAGGCGTGGGCACTATAGGCTCGCATGTAGCGTGGGCTCTATAGGCTCGCAAGGTAGGCGTGGGCACTATAGGCTCGCATGTTTGAGCGTGGGTACTAAGCTGAAAAGCCTAGGCTCGCATGTTTGAGCGTGGGCACTAAGCTGAAAAACTTAGGCTCGCATGGAGGCGTGGGCACTAAGCTGAAAAGCTTAGGCTCGCAGGGAGGCGCTGGCGTTAAGCTCGAAGACTTAGGCTCGCAGGGAGGCGCGGGCGTTAAGCTCGAAGACTTAGGCTCACAGGTGTTCAATTTTGCTTGCAATAACAGGATTGGCCTTGGTCACAACCATGACTATGGTCGGCCTCGGCCTCAAGCATGGCTCGAGTCAGCTTCGGCCTCTGCCTCGGCCTCGATCATATCTGAGGTCGGCCTCGGCCTCGGCCATATTCGTGGTTGGCTTCGAACAGTCTGTCGTCCTTCGTGTCCGGCTACTTCGCTTCAATATGGATCTCGCCTTGTGTTCAACTGCATTGACAATCTGATTTGCCTTGATTATGTGATCTTGGGGTCACTTTTGAGGTCTTGGATGGTCGGCTTCGGCTTTGGCCTAGGGTCGGCCTCGGCCTCGGTCTAAGGATGACCATAGCTTAGGGTTGGCCTCAGCCTGATAGTTTCTTCCTCTTAGCTAGCCCCCAGTCTTGTTCCAGTATACGCTGTCTTAGTTTTGGATGTTGATGGAATGGCTTCCAACCCTTTGACTAGCTCCTTTTCCTGGTGCATTCGATCTTGTTAAGACTTGTATTTGTTTTTTTATTTGTCCTCCAAAGATGGTTCTGATCTCCTGTGGGTTTCCTCTTAATCGGTCTGGATGAACATCTCTGGTCGGCCTCGGCCTCGGCCTGCTCGGCCTCTTCCTGGTCGGCCTCGGCCTCTGCCTTCGCACTGTTCGTCTTGTAGTCGTTGTTCGTCTTGGAGGCCTTTGCGCATAACTTTTCTTTCGATTTCCACGGATGATGCTTATTTTCGGAAGGTTTTGTATATGGATTCTCTTCTCCATTCCCTTACTCATGGAATGACCGATTTGCAGATTTAGCAAACTTTCTTCCCCACAGACGGCGCCAACTGTTGATGGTCAAATTTGGTAAAGGGGCTCACCTGACCTTCACGTGCCACCAATGGTAAATTTGTTTGAGAGGGGGGAAGACGTGGCCTGCAAGACAGTAAACCTGCACACCGGTGTGGTGCTAGCCACACCGTCTCCGATGCTTAAGTCAGCAAGCAGAACGATGGGAAGCAAGGAAGTAAGAGCAAGAGGAGAAAATAGAGAATAGAGTTCGGGATTAGAGTTCGGATCCTCTCTTCAATGGCGAAGAGGGGTATAAATACCTGCTCATGCTCCTAGGATTTTTAGGAACTTTAAGGCGTTTCGGGACGAACCAGGCGGAACCGGGGCGGCCAGAGGCATCAGGGACCGAAAGGAGGTGACCGAGCTCGGCCCGCGCAAGCGGGTCGAATGGTCGGCCTCGGCCTAAGGCCGAGGTCGACCATATGGGTCGGGCCAAGTTGGCCCGGCCCTTTGGTCGGTTCTTCCTCTGGGTCGGTCTCCTAGTCCTATTTTTGCCTGGATGTCCTCGTCAGCTCCTTGTTATCGGGGTGGTCCAAAATTACCTATAACAAAGATAAAAAAACACGAAAAGTTTTATAGTTCAACTTTTATTTCCAATCAAACATTGGAAAGTTAGAAGTTCCTTGAAAATTCTAATATGAAGATTTCAACTCTCTCGAACCATTCTAGGTTTTATCATCATGTTGATTATTATATTTTATTATTATTATTGGCTTTGTTATTATTTTTTGAAATATGATCATATCTATTAAAAAAAAGAAGACTTTTAAGCAAAATCAACTTCATATCTATTTGTTAACATAAGCATAGTTTGCCGATAATTGGTGTGTACTCTTTTCGAGGTCAGAGGTTCCAAACTCCATCCTCCACTTTGGTTCTACTTATTAAAAAGAAAAAGAAAAAACGTGGCCAAAATTTTTCCATGCAGCAGGACCTTTTTTTAAAAAAATATATATATATTTTAAGGACAAATTACAAAAGGACAATTTGACCTGTTTGAAGATTGTCTTTCCAAGTAGACCAAGGATCATAAGATTATCCGAATGAATAGATAAACCCAAAGCCCACTAAATTTAAATAATATCATTATCATTAAATATAAAAAGGTTCAACCTTGTTACATTCTTCCATCTATATAAACATTGGAAAGTCACTTTTTCAACCATAAAATTCATTCTTAATCCCCCCCCCCCCCCAAAAAAAAATGTAATTAGTGTTATAATAATTAAACAGATATTAGAAAAAGAGAGATTATCCCTTTCATACTTTTGAATTTTATATGTCTCGACTTTCTTTTTGGTAAATTTCGAATGTTTTCATTTCTTGAAAATTTGAAAAATAAAACAAATAAAATAAAATAGTTTGAGTCTATGGGAATTTTTCTTTTTAAATATGGGAGTATGGGACCAGGGATTTTGCACCTAGTATTGCTCCAAGAGAATTTTATTTTTTTTAATAGTAGACACGGATTTGACATTTAAAATTGCTCCAAGTGGAACAAGTGTAATCATGAAATTTCTTTTGAATAAGTTACAAAAAAAAAAAAGGACGACATATAATTTATTTATATGTTGGCTTATAAGTGTGCTTTAAATGAATGCAATATCAAGAATATAAACTGTTATAGGTAATTTTGGACCACATTAATGTACAAGGAGCTGATGAGGACAACCCGACAAAGCCCAAAAATAGAACCGAAAGATGGACCCCAGAGGCAAAACGGGCCAAAAGGTCGGGCCAAGGTCGGAGGGATCGGGCCTTGGCCCGACCCATATTGTCGGCCTCGGGCCTCGGGCCAAGGCCAAGGCCGACCACTCGGCCCACTTGCATGGACCGAGTCCGTTCACCTCTGTTCGGTCCCTGCTGCCCCTAGCCGCCTCGGTTCCACTCGGTTCAGCCCTGAATCGCCTCCGAACGCTTAGAAACCCTAGAGCAGGAACAAGTTTTTAAACCCTTCTTCGTCACTGAAGAAAGGATCTTGAACTCTATTCTCTATTCTCTCCTCTTGCTCTCTTACTCTCCTCCTTTTGTTTTCCGACTTAAGCATCGAGGCGGTGTGGCAAGCACCACACCGGTGTGCAGGTTTTTTTGTCTTGCAGGCCACGTCTTCCTCCCTCTCAAACAAATTTACCGTTGGTGGCACGTGAAAGTCAGGTGAGTTCTGTCTGTCCAGATTTTGCCATCAACATAAATATACACATAAAGCCATGGAACACACAACATAGCTCAACGGTTGCAACAATGTTGGGTAGTACCCTTTATATAGCCTACTTTCCTCAGTTTTCAAATTTTGAGTTGGATTTTGAAAACATGGGAAGAAAGTAGATAACAAAACAAAGAAACTTATAGGTGGAAGTAGTGCTTACAGACTTAATTTTCAAAAACCAAAAACAAAAAATCAAGGCCCCGTTTAATAACCATTTGGTTTTTGAAAATTATGCTTGTTTCCTCCCAATTTCCTTACATGGTTTTCATCTTTGTTAAGAACACATTTGAATTCCTAGCCAAATTCTAAAAACAAAAACAAAGATTTTGAAAACTATTTTTTTTTTAGTTTTCAAAATTTGACTTGGTTTTTGAAAACAAGGGAAAGATGTAGAAAACAAAACTAGGGGTGTTCATCGGTCGGTCAGTTTTCCAGAATATTGGAAACCGGCGTCTTCCGAAGAATGTCGTCAACCAACCGACCGGTTGGTTCTTCTTTTTTTTTTTTAATTAATAAATAATAGAATATTATTTTTTTTCTTATACCCTTTTGCCTTTTCTTTTATGACTTTATGGATATTTTTTTATATCTTCTTTTTTAGGAGTTTTTTTTAATGTTGTTATTAAAAGTTAAGATATAATTTTTTTATAATGATAATGAAAGCGTATGTTTTATTTTTAATTACCATATAAATTATAGTAATGTAATATCTAAATTGACAATAAATTGAAATATTTTCTCACCTGTAAATTGAATAATAATAAATGTACAACATTATTTATTGAAATGTTTTCTCACCTGTAAATTGAATAGTAAAGAATGTACAACATTATTAATTGAAATAGTCTCAAGTCCTATAAATTGAAATAGTCTAAAGACTCTAAACACATAATTTGAAAGTCTCATAAATCTTATAAATTGAAATAGTCCAAACATATCTAAAATTTAATAGTCTCATAAGTCATACATTGAAACGGTTCAAACAATAACACACATGATCTGAAAGTCTCATAAGTCACAAATTACAAACAACATGAACAAAAAACAATTAACATAAATTACAGATAATTCTTCAAGAGTCCTTCAAAAGAGTCCTTAAAAAAAGTTCTTCAAAATGAAACATAATTTAAGCCTTTAAGGGACAGACATAATCACAAGTTCGAAAAGTCAATCTCATCAACATCCTTTTCTTCATCAATGACCATCCTAAATCCTACAAAACTAAACACAATATAACAGTAACTTCTAGGGATTTTTTTTTCTTTAATTCCTTTTCCTTATCTCTCTTTTCTTTTCTCATAAACCCATAAAACCAACAATCCCAAAAATAGGATTACCAAGAATAGAATCCCAACTTAAACCCCTTTGATTAGCATAAACTTTTCAACGCTTCCACCTTATAACAGTAACTTGGAATTTAACGAGCTTTAGGAAGGAAATTTAATTACTTTAACGCTCCTATTACCTGAATAATTTCCTAATGCCTTGGTATTAAAATTTAAATCCCTAAGTTCAAGTCGAAATAGCAATTATATTCCTCTTGACTATATTCATGAAATATAATTAACACCAGAAAAGCACGAGGCGTCACATGAGTCTTCATCCTCCAATCTCTCAAAAGCTTTTTGGAACTTTGTAGCCGCCTCAAGCATCATATATGTAGAGTTCCATCTAGTGGAAACATCTAGACACACCAAACTCTTAGAAGTAATCTTTTCAATTTCAATACACTTCTTAAATTTTGTAGCATGTGCGGGAGAAGACCTCACAAATCTCACAATATTGCGAATCCTAGTAATGCACTCATAATGCTCTTTAAAAGCATCACATACAATGAAATTTAATATGTGGGCACAACATCTAACATGCAAAAAATCACCTTTCAATAACAACCCACTACTAAATCTCTTAATAAGATAAGCAACCTCAGTATCATTTGAACTGGCATTGTCCACAGTCAAAGTCATAACTTTATCAATACCCCAATCCTTTAAATTCTTTTCGATGGTTTTACCGATGGTATCCCCTCTATGATTCTCAATTGTAGAAAAACTAAGAATCCTCTTATGCAAATTCCAATCAGAATCAATAAAGTGTGTCGTCAATACCATGTAATTAATGTTTTGTCCAGAAGTCCAACAGTCAGTAGCGAGAGAAACTCTATAACGTTTTGCCTTAAACATGTCTTTCAAACGTTTTTCTCACTAACATATATCTTAAGCACATCCCTAGCAATAGTTATTCGAGATGAAATGACAAAATTAGGAGCAAACAAGGCTATTGATTTGTTGATGAATCTTCGAAAACCTATGTTCTCCATAAACCTAAAAGGCAATTCATCTAGAATAATCATCTCAGCAAGAGCTCTTGTACAACTCTCCAGACTGAAAGTATCACAACTAAGTTTTGATTCAGAATTATCAATCGCTTCTTTAGGCTTGAAAACCAATTGTTTTTTTCCTGGATCTTTTGTTCTTTACTAAGGGTATTTCTTACAATTTTCTAAATGGTGTTTCAAACTGCCGGTACCATTACGCTTGGAATGACATGCATACTTAGCCCCACAGTATTTACACTTAGCATAGGGATCATTAGGATCACAATCTTTAATTTTCTCAAAATGATCCCAAACAACAGAGATTTTAGTATTCTTACGCTTTTTGGTTGGACTCGAATGACCCACTTTACTTTTCTTAACTCCACTTGATTTCTCAACATCCACAGCATGGACTGAACTTTCTTCCGAACTTTCTTATGGAATACTATCCATGTTGACTCTGTGAAAATAAACATTGAATGAAATTAATATTTAACAAACACTCATCATTAGAAATGAAAAATTAATAAAATTAAGCTTTCAATTCTAGTTCACTAAAACTTTCAAAAATTATTTTTTGAAATCTAAAATCTAAAGCTTTTGAGTCGATTTCCCAAAAAATTAAGCTTTCAATTCTAATTCTAATTAAGTTTTCAAATTTAGTTCTAAAAATTAAGCTTTCAATTCTAGTTCTAATTAAGATTTCCCAAAAAATCTAAAAATTAAGCTTTCAATTCTAGTTCTAATTTTCAAAAACTGGTGTTTTGAAATCTTACTCTTCAGAGGAGTCCAGCTTGTGAGTCGAGAAAGACGGTGTGCCGGCGACGATGTTGCTGAAACTGAATCAGAAAGATGGCGTTAGGTTAGGTTAGGAACTAAATTAATCCTCCAACTCCAATCTTACTTACAACTAGATTCCACTCTCAAAAATAAAATAAGCACATACACTGCCGTCGAATGTGAGTTGAGGATTCCTAAAGAATGTGAGCTGTCGGCGACGAATGTGAGCTGCCGAGAATGTGAGCTGAACGGAATCTCAAACGCGATGAATCGTCTATGAGGGAGATGAAGGCGAACTGGCAAAGGGCAAAGGGGAATTGGCGAAGGGCGACGACGAACTGGCGAAGGGCGACGGCAAACTGGCGAAGGGCGAAGGCGAGTGGGTGGGGCAACGGCGAACGACGAAGCTGATCTGAAAGTGGGTGGGGCTGTGGATTTTGAACGACAAAAGGACGTTAGGGTTTTTTGTTTTTCAATTTATATGTGTTGAACTGTTGATTGCTGAAGAGTGAAACGTGAACTGAAGACTGAAGGAGGTGGGCTTGGGCTTGGGGCCTTGGGCTGAAGCCGCTGAAGTCTGAGTCTGAAGGATTAATTATTATTATTTTTTTTTACATATATCAACGGCGGTAGGTCGGTTCTTGAGAAATAACCGAACCGATCGACCGACCGGTCGGTTTTCCAAAAACTTGGAATCGACACCGATCGACCAAGTCAGCCAACTGACCGACCAAGTCGGTTCGGTCGGTTTCGGTCGGTCGTGTCGGTTTTCAGTCTGAAGATGAACACCCCTAAACAAAACAAAGAAACTTATGAGTAAAAGTAGTGTTTATAGGCTTAATTTTTAAAAACCAAAAATAAAAAACGAGATGGTTATCAAACGGGCAAATAATTATCAAACGGGGTCATGTTTTCAAAAACTTGTTTTGTTTTTGGAATTTGGCTTAGAATTCAAATATGTGCTTAATAAAGATGAAAACCATGGTAAGGAAATTAGGAGAAAACGAGCATAATTTTCAAAATCCAAAAACCAAGGCACCGTTTGATAACTATTTGGTTTTTGAAAATTAAGTTTATAGACAATACTTCCACCTATAAATTTCTTTGTTTTGTTATCTACCTTCTTCCCATGTTTTCAAAAACCAAGTCAAGTTTGAAAACTAAAAAAAAGTAGTTTTCAAAAACTTGTTTTTGTTTTTAGAATTTGGCCAAGAATTCAAATGTATCTTTGACAAAGATGAAAACTATTGTAAAGAAATTGAGAGAAAACAAAAGTATAATTTTCAAAAATCAAATTGGTTATCAAATGAGGCTTTACTGATTGATTTCCTCTCCTTTTCTTTCTCAGGCGACATATATTGAGAATAGGGCCTTAGGGTTTTTTTTTTTTTTTTTGGAAAAATATATTTTTGGTCTATGAGGTTTGGGTGATTTCATTATGGTCACTATGTTTTCAAACTCGACATTTTAGCCCCTGAGATTTGGAGTTCGTTTCATTTTGGTCCCTCCGTCCAATTTTCCGTTAGATATTAACGCAATGCTGACATGACACCTATTTTTTATTTTTAAAAATAATTTCTTTAATTTTTAAAATAAAAATAATATAAAATTAATAAAAAAAAAATTATTTTTCTATTCTTTCTTCTTCTACTTCTTCTTCACCACCACCACTACCCGCCACGGGACCGTCGTCGTCTATCGTCGTCGTCGTTTTTCTACCCTCTCCTTCCCTTTTCTTTTTTCTTTTTCCTTTTTTTTTCTCTTTTCTTTATCCTTTTTTCTTCCATCTTCTTCCTTTCTTCTCTCCTCTTTCTCCTCTTCCTTTTTCTTCATTTTCTCTTCTCTCTCTGATTTTTTTTTAAAAAAAAAACGTGTATGGAAGGAAATTTCCCCTTCGATTTCGGGCTAAAACGAAGAGGAAATCTCCTTTTCGTTCCAGATCTGAAACGAAACCCAGATCTAAAACTCCCCTTCGTTTCAGCCAAAACGAAGGGAAACGAAGGTGCGGGTGGGCATTGACATTCGATCGAAGGTGGCGACAAAGCATAAACCTTATGATTTCGATTTGAAAGGTATAAGAAAGTTATGAGTTCCAAGTACTATAAAAGAAGCCTATGACTTCGATTTCAAATCATCTCAATTAGAAATACTTTAAAGTTGTTAAAAATAGAATTGATTATATTTAGTTTTTGTTGCTAGTCTTTAGGGTTGCTATTCTTTGTGCTAGTCTTGTGCTATTTGTTTTAGGTGGTTAGTTTGCTATTTTTGGTGTACTTTGAGCCTATATAAGGCCTAATTGGAATGGAATTCAATGTACTTGAGTTTTTACACCACTTCCTCTCTTTTACTAGTTCTCTTCATTCTTGTCTAACAAGTGGTATCAGAGCTTTGTTGTGGCATCTTTTTTTTAGCCATTAAAGAAACTCTCATTCCTTTATCTTCTATAATAGCTAGCAAGCACAAACAATGGCCTCAGACAACTATGTGTAACCAACAATTCCTCGCTTTGATGGTCATTATGATCATTGGAGCATGTTGATGGAGAATTTCTTACGGTCCAAAGAGTACTAAACCGTTGTTGAAGCAGGAGTGAATGAACCAGCTGCTGGAGTTGTCTTGTCAGAAGCTGACCAAAAGAAGCTAGAGGAACAAAAATTGAAGGATCTCAAGGCAAAGAATTATTTATTCCAAGTCATTGATCGTGTCATCTTGGAGACCATTTTGCAAAAAGATACATGCAAGCAAATTTGGGACTCCATGAAGAAAAAGTATCAAGACACAACGAGGGTGAAAAGACAGCAGCTCCAAGCTCTTCGCAAAGAGTTCGAGATTCTTCAAATGAAACAAGGTGAGTCCATGGATGGGTATTTCTCACGGACCTTGGCTATAGTAAACAAGATGCGTATCCATGGAGAGAAAATTGAAGATGTAGCTGTGGTTGAGAAGATTCTTCGGTCGATGGATTCTAAATTTTCATATGTGGTTTGTTAAATTGAGGAATCAAAAGATATTGATACATTATCAATTGATGAATTACAAAGTTCTTTACTTATGCATGAGCAGAGAATGACGTCAAATACAGGTCCAACCGAAGAACAAGCCCTAAAAACTTCAACTCATGGTGAAAACTCTATAGGGAGAGGATCAAATAGAGGACGTGGTCGAGGTCGTGGAAGGTGACAAGGAAGAGAACGAGGTGGTGGACATGATCAACACATGCAAACATCCAACAACAACTCGAGATTTGATAAGTCCAACATTCAATGTTATCGTTGCCATAAGTTTGGTCATTACAAGTCTGAATGCACAACCAACTTCAACCATGAAAAAGGAGAGCAGTCCAATTTTATAGAGAAAAATGAGCAAGAAACACCATTGATGACGTGCCACCATAACGAGAAGCTTGGACCTAACATATGGTATATAGACACAAGTTGCAGAAATCATATGTGTGGTAACAAGTCTCTCTTTTCTCATTTGGATGAAAGTTATCATTCTACAGTGACATTTGGTGATAATTCTAAAGAAAATGTTGTGGGTAAAGGAAATATTCAAATTAAGACCAAAAAAGGTAATGTTGAAACCATATCAAATGTGTTTTATATTCATGATTTGAGAAGCAATTTATTGAGTGTTGGATAGCTACAAGAAAAGGGTTATGTCACAACTATCAAAGAAGGCGCCCGTGAGATATATGATCCAAGAAAAGGATTGATAGCTCGTGTTGAAATGGCCTCGAACAGGCTGTTCCCACTCAAACTAGAAGGTTTGGAGTTATGTTTCAAGACCAATGTAGATCAAGACCCCACATGGCTTTGACATTTGCGATATGCCCACTTGAATTTTAAAGGTTTGCAAGTCCTTTTTCAAAAGCAAATGGTGGTTGGCCTTCCCCAAATTTCTCCTCCCACAAAAGTATGTGAAGATTGTGTTGTTGGCAAACAACATCATGAGAGCTTTCCAAAAGGCAAAGCATGGAGAGCACGTAAATCCCTGGAGTTGATTCATTCTGACATATGCGGCCCATTAAACCCAGTATCAAATGGAAAGAAAAAATATTTTATTTCTTTCATTGACGATTTTTCCAAAAAAAAACTTGGGTTTATTTCTTGCCGTAAAAGTCTGAAGCTTTCTCAATTTTCAAGAGCTTTAAAGCGGTTGTTGAAAATGAAATTGGGAGAAAAATCAAAACCCTTCAAACGGATCGTGGAAGAGAATACATGTCACAAGAATTTGTAAATTTTTGTGCTCAGCATGGAATTCGACACCATTTGACAGCAGCCTACACACCTCAACAAAATGGTATTGCCGAAAGAAAAAACCATACTATCCTCAACATTGTTCGAAGTATGATTGCAAATGGGAGAGTTCCAAAGGAATTTTGGCCAGAAGCAGTAAATTGGGGTGTTCATGTTTTGAATCGAAATCCCACTTTTTCGGTTAAAAACATGACTCCTCAAGAAGCTTGGGATGGGCGTAAACCATCAGTTGATCACTTTAAAGTGTCCGGGTGATTGCATATGCACACATTCCTAACGAGAAGAGAAGGAAGCTAGATGACAAAGGTAAAAAATGCGTCTTTCTTGGCATTGGTGAGCAATCAAAGGCTTACAAACTGTTCAATCCAAGCACAGGTAAATTGTAATTAGTCGAGATGTTATATTTGATGAACTAAACACTTGGAATTGGACATAAGATGCTCTAGAGCAACAAACAGTACCTGTGGACCTTGAAGATAGTGATGAATTTTTGACACCTCAACTTGAAAATCCAATACAACAATCAGTTGAGCTTGAGGCTACTGAGTCTCAAACAGGAGGTGCAAGTTCTTCAAGATCACAACGAGTTAGAAGGAGACTAGCATGGATGGAAGATTATGAGGTTAGTGGTGATCTTTCTGATGAGGCATTTGTCTATTGTGCTTTATTATCAGAATGTGATCCATTAACTTTTGAAGAAGCTGTCAAAGATATAAAATTGAAGTAGACCATGGATGAAGAGATTAAGTCGATTGAGAAAAACAACACTTGGGAGCTATCAGAACTTCCTAGAGGGCAAAAATCCATTGGTGTTAAATGGGTTTTCAAAACGAAGCTGAATAAAGATGGCCAAGTAGACAAATACAAGGCTCGTCTTGTTGCAAAGGGGTACAAGCAACAAATTAGCATTGACTACAATGAAGTTTTCGCTCCGGTTGGAAGACATGATACGATTCGAATGGTGGTAGCATTGGCAGCACAAAGCAATTGGAAAATTCTTCAAATGGACGTGAAATCAGCCTTTCTGCATGGCAGTTTGAATGAAGAAGTTTACATAGATCAACCCCCTGGATATGTTCAACAGAGTAATGCAAGAAAGGTATATCGCATGAAGAAGGCTTTGTATGGATTGAAGCAAGCTCCTAGGGCTTGGTACAGTCGAATTGAGGCCTATTTTATTAAAGTTGGATTTGAAAAATGTTCATATGAACATACTTTCTTTATTAAATTCCAACATTCAAACAAGATTTTGATACTATGTTTGTATGTAGATGATTTGATTTACACAAGAAATGACTCGATTATGTTTGAAGAATTCAAGCAGTCCATGGTGGCAGAGTTTGAAATGACAGATCTAGGGATGGTGCATTATTTCCTCGACATTGAGGTAATACAATAAGTAGCGGGAATTTTCATCAATCAGAAGAAATATGCACGGGAGATCTTGGACAGATTTCAAATGGAGAATTGCAACTCAGCCACAACTCTAGTTTAACCCAAGTTGAAGCTCACAAAGGACCATGAAGGAAAGAAGGTCAACAGTACTCTCTATAAGCAAATGGTTGGAAGCTTGATGTACTTAATAGCTACAAGGCCTGATATTATGTATGTTGTAAGTTTAATTAGCAGGTTTATGGAATCTCCAACTGAGCTTCATCTCCTTGCTGCCAAAAGAATCTTACGTTACTTAAAAGGGGCTCCTGATCTTGGCATACTTTATCAAAGAAGAGGAAAACGAAACCTTGTTGGTTTTAGCGATAGTGATTATGCAAGAGATTTAAATGATAGAAAGAGTACTTCAGGGTATGTTTTCATGCTTGGTTCAGGAGCTATCTCATGGTCTTCCAAAAAGCAGCCAATTGTCACATTATCTACCACTGAAGCTGAACTTGTAGCAGCAACATCATGTGCATGTCAAGCCATTTGGTTGAGGAACATTCTTGAGAATTTGCATTATAAGCAAGAAGAAGCATCTATCATTCATTGTGATAATTGATAAGGGTAAAAAATATGCCTATTTTACCCTTATATTTAGCTCATTTCTTAGTGAAATGTTGTATGTTGTGATCAATTTACTGTTCCCGAGCTCAAATTATGCTTCATTTGATAAGTTAGGGTGTTGAGAATTACTTTTGTCAAATTTAACTTATTTGTGCTTAAAAAGACTTGATTTTAAGTGAATTTGACTTAGTTTGTTGTTGTGCAGAAAAACAGAGGAAAAGCTGGAATTCCTCAGAAATGCGACCGCATTTTTGGGAAGGCAAAAATGAAATGCGACCGCATTTCTGGAAAACCAGAGGTCGTTCCGAGTCGCACGCGGGTCGTTGCTGACGAGTCTTCTTCGCACCTAACCGGTTGTTTTGACCCCGAAACTGACTGGGCAACCTTCCAGCACCTATTTCGCAGCTCTTCAACCATTTTCTACACTATATAAGCTCGAGATTCGAAGTCAAATCCAAGCAGAACTCACTTGGAAGAAAAGGGTGGTGACAGAACCCTGGCTCGACGCCAATGAGTAGGGATGACCGAGGTCCTTCTTAGATGACCAAATTCTAACCCGAGAGAGAGTTAGACATCAAACCTTGTGGTTTGTAGAGAGTTTCACCTATTCTCACTTGTAAAAGCGAGAGAGTGGAGTGTCTTAGCGAACTCTAGAAGGATTGAGTAAATAGAAAACCCCATAATATTTAGCTATCTCCTTTATTTCCAGCTCTTGAATCTTTTCATTATTCTGTATTCTTTACATTATTATTTCAATGAAAATGTGTTCATTTGCTTTTTATCTCATCATGAGTAGCTAAATCCCGTTAAGGGGTTCAATGTGGTGAATTCCCTTATGGTTTAATGGCTTGAAAGTGTTTTATTTGCTTAAGTTGTGTTTGATGCATGTCATTCTTTATTGAATATCATTCTGACCTTGCTGAGTTTAATTTGATCAGTTAGACTTTGCATGCTATGTGAGTTTTATCTCGAAAGGGATAAACGACATTGGTTCTCATAAAGGTGATATAGGAGAAAAAGCTCGAAAGAGATTGTTCGGTGGTATAGGCAAGTTGCGTAAGGCACCCTATATCGACTATAGGGTTATAGGTTGCATTCGTGAATTATCTATGTCAGAGTCGAGTCACAGAAATGTGTATAACGGTACTCGCTTAGCCTTCTAACGGTTTTTGGAAACAAGGGCCACAAAGGAGTTAAATCTGACCCAATGCATTGAATACGCTTAAGTTAGATATTGCATGATTATGGTTATTGCCTTGGGGATGAATCTATGTTGAATACCTCGTTTGTTTATTATTGTTCTTCTTTTAGTTATTTGCATGTTTTATTTATCTTTTCAAAAACCCAATCAACCAACTTATTTTCTTTGGTTACCTTTTTCAAAAGCAATCATTTGAGTAGTTTCTTCATCAAATCTGAATTTCCAATTTTGTCCTCGTGGGATCGATACCCTTGGAATACTTCTAAGGTTTTTTTATTACTACATGCGACAGTGTATACTTGCACTAAGTGTTAGCTGAATTTATTCTTTATTTTACTTATCATCTTATCTCACATTCCATCCATTCAGCTGACGACGCACCAATAATACATCAACAATCAAGCTCTCTAGGAATCCAGTCTTGCATGGATGAAGCAAACACATTGATGGAAGATACCATTATTTGAGGGATCTTACAAATGATGGAATTATCAACCTAAGCTACTGTAAAAGTGAAGATCAAATGGCAGATATTTTAACCAAGCCTCTCAAATTAGCAACATTTGTGAAGCTTCGAAGCTTACTTGGGGTGGCTTCCTCTACTACTTTAAACTAAATATTAAATTGCATAGTTTTAGTTTAAGGGAGGGTGTTAAAATAGAATTGATTATATATAGTTTTTGTTGCTAGTCTTTAGGGTTGCTATTTTTTGTGCTAGTCTTGTGCTATTTGTTTTGGGTGGTTAGTTTGCTATTTTTGGTGTACTTTGAGCCTATATAAGGCCTAATTGGAATGGAATTCAATGTACTTCAGTTTTTACATCACTTCCTCTCTTTTACTAGTTCTCTTCATTCTTGTCTAACAAAAGCCTCATATACTAAGTTTACTTGTGTGAGTGGAGTGGTATATACGAATGTCCATTCTTCCGGCGTGGGCAGGGTCCCTTAACTGGGAGGGGGGATCCTTGTTTAGACAGGGAATGAGGATTAGGAGTGGGAGGGAAAAAAGTCAATGAGCCCCATCCCGTCCCAAACCCCCATCCCTACCCCGTTTCTTTTCCCACCTCGATTTCTTTATTTTTTTTTAAATAAATATCTATTTTTATATATAAAATAACCCTAGATGTAAACTTTTGTGAAATATTGTTTTGTCTTTCTAATGATTTAAAAAAAAAAAAAAAAAAAAAAAAAAAAAAAAAAAAAAAAAAAAACTCTTTAAATGGAAAATCCTCATTAGGAATTAACAATTTGAATAGAAATTTTCTATAAAAAAAAACTTTTATTTAATTAAAATTAAAAAACCAAAAACATAAACGAAGATAATTTCCAGTGGGAAATCCAATCCCCTACGAATTCCTCATGCGGAAGTCCTATCCTAATCCCCAAGCAATTAAATGGAGAATTTAGGGATGGATAATTAATGAGCTTTCCCGCACCCGCCCCATGAACATCCCTAGTGGTTCAAAGTATTGAGAGTGTTTTTTTTGTAATGGGTCAAGGAAAGAATTCTATGTGATTGTAATTTTTTTTTCACATAGTTGATTTTTTTTTGTGGGTCATCGTTTTTTTTTAATTTAGATTTTTCTACCTAGATTCTTGTGTTTCTTTATAATTGTTATTTTCTTTCCATTTCTCACCGTTGTTTTCTATTTATTCATGCTTGTGAGGGATTTTTCCCAACAATACTTTAAAATTCTCCAAAAAAAAAAAAAATGTCAGCTTCAACGATTGTATTACACCATGTTGGTTAAGGTTAGGCATTTGATTTTAAATTGCATTTAGATTATTGTTAAAATCTTTTCATGTAAAAATTAAACTTAATTATATACAATTCACTTTTTTATTAAATACAATTCATAAAAAAGCAACCCCAATTATTGAAACATATTTCTTGTAGACTTTGTGAACGAAAACATATAACATTTTAATGCTCGGGTTTCAAAGACTTTCTAAGTGCTTAAAAAAGTGTTTTTAACTGCCAAAAAATATTTTTAAGTACTTAAAAGGTCATTCCAAACAAACACAAAATGGAGTTGGACAAGCTACAAAAACCACATTTCAAATATTGAAGTTATTACAATCACACTCCCAAACTTTCGATTTGATCTATCACCTTCTAAATATAATTATTGCAATTAAACCTTTAAATATTGTACGCACAAACCACTCATGAAAAATGTCATTCCAATTAAATCAATTTGAACTATAAGATTGTTGCATTCAGATCCACATTTGTACACTATTTAATTATTTAAATCAAGATGGCAACTCATATTGATAAAAAAATAATAATAATTAAATTTTTTTTTGACAATATGGGGTGGGGGTTCGAACCACGAATCTCATGATTATCAGGATAACTACATGCCAATTGAGCTATACTCTTGTTGGCCTAAATAATAATTAAATTAAAAATTAAAAATTGTAATGGTTAATATTATATAGTTCTAAAACTTTATAGAGAAAAAAAAATGGGTCCTTTGCCATATTTATGGATTTAATCTGCATTTTAATTTGTAATATTTAAGAGTTTTGATTGTAAATTTTGTAGGTTTAAAAGGTAACTAACCAAATTGAAAGTTCAATGATGTGATTATAACAACCCCTACAGTTTAGGGTTGTTTTTGCCAATTTTTTCAATGAAATATGACATCCCTAAATTATTTTTTGTTTTTTTATAAATTTTTAACAAATGCTTATTTCATGTACTCAAAAAAAAAAAAAAAATGCTTATTTCAAAAGCACTTTTGATAGTATTATTTTTTATTTTTTATTTTTTTTGAATACATCAACATTTGAGGTGGGGGTTCAAACCTCTGACCTCATGGTCGAGGATACATGTCAATTACCGCTAAGCTAAGCTCGCTTTGCCTAAAAAAAGTATTATTTAAAATGACTATCTTTGACGTTTATTTTGATAAATGGTGTAATTATATTACATTTCCTTATACATTAACCTTCATTTTGGTATATGACCAACTCCATTGTCCATTCCCATTTCTCAAGAATATTTTATTTTTATGTCTATCAACATTTATTATTTTTTCCACAATAAAAAAGAAGCCATTATTGTTTACCTAATAAAAAGTTGGTGACCAAATTTTTTTTGAAGAAAAATAAAAACAACAATACTTGATTGCATATCAGGAGTCTACATACCCCATTAAGATCTTGACAACTAAGAAAGAAAAAGGTAGAAAATGAGGAAAAAAAATTATCTCTCATAGTTGTCAACATTTTAATGGTGGTATGTTGGGAAATTTCTACGTATCGGTATGCAGCCAAGTTTTTTCCAAATAAAAATCGATGGCCAAGAAAATTTCCACCTTGAATGACATGACATATGTGATATGGCACATACACACCATATGATGATTTCATCCAAAGTTTCAAACACCTTTTGTTGAAAGAGTCATACATGCATATGTGCATGCATGTTTCTTTCTCTTATTAAATGTATTTACTTTTTCTATTTCCAAAAAAAATATTAATACTATTCTTTTAGCATAAACTCACATGAAATGTTGTATTATAAGAATTTAATGTTGGAGAAACGGTAACTAAAAAGTCCTTATAATTATTTAGGGAAAAATACCTTTTTGGTCCCTAAGTTTTGAGGAATATGTGCGTTTGGTCCCTAAATTTTCAAAATAGACCTTTTTAGTCCCTGAGTTTTGAGAAATATGTTTAAAAGGTCCCTAGTTTTCAAAATAGACTTTTTTAGTCCCTAAGTTTTGAAAATTGTATTTCAAAAGGTCCCTAATATTATTTTTTCTATTTTTAAAATTAATACTTTTTAATTTTTTAATTTAGAAAACCATTCAATATTAAAAAATAATACAAAAATATTAATTTAAAAAAGATGAAAAAATAATATTAGGGACCTTTTAAACCTATTTCTCAAAACTCATGGACTAAAAAGATCCATTTTGAAAACTTAGGGACCTTTAAAACCTATTTCTCAAAACTCAGGGACTAAAAAGGTCCATTTTGAAAACTCAGGGACCAAACGTACATATTCCTCAAAACTCAGGGACCAAAAAGGTAATTTTCCCAATTATTTATTATACTAAAGAAAAAATAATTGGTGGTGGTTAGGATTACTTTAGTCAAATATCAACTCTAGGTTTGGTGATTATTACTTTGAAGAAATAGAAAAATAGACTAAAATAATTGTAAATATAACAAAATCTAAGACTATTTACAAATATATTAAAATTGAAATCTGTCAATAATAGAGGTTTGTGAGCTATAGACTTCAATCTCAAGTGTAATTAGGCTTCGTTTGGGACTGTTGTGCTTTTAAAATAATTACTTGCAATTGTGCTTTTAGAAAAATTAGTTGTGACATGAAGTAAAATTAGTGTGTGATAAATTTTAATTTTAAACCTGAAAAAGAATGGTGTTTGGTAAATTAGTACTAAATTAGTGTGATTTGACTATAATGACCAAAGTAGACATATTGTTTCAATTATTTTTAAAATGATATATAATATCTATTGTAAGGAAATTTGTTACTAATTTATTTGATAAGAGCTTAGAAAAAATAATTATTATAAAAAAATTTGAATGAATGCAAATTTGGTTGCTATAAGAATAGATGTGATAAAAAAAAAAGGATAGATTTGAAATTTTTAAATCTTAGTTAGGGGAGATAGAGAAATTTTTTGGGAAGCTGAAATTAGAAACTGGTATGAGCGTGATTTTGAATGTAGAATAAATTGAAAATTGATTTTAGATAAATTAAAAAACAATTAGATTTATCAAACACCGTTAAGATTTTTTTCCAAACGCTTTTTACTCCTACAAACGCAATCCCAAACGGGACCTTAATTATTGCGGATAGACTATTCTATCAATGATATTAGTCTATCGTTAATAAACTACATGCATTGTGATTGAAGTCTACCAACAACGATAGATGTCTATCATGGATAGATTTTTCATATTTACAATTTTTTAAAAAAATTGTTGTATTTGCGAATAACAAACCTTAAATTGTTACCCATGAAAATAACCCTATTATTAATATATGTCTCTCGCTATATATTCAAAATTTGTTTATTTCACAACAATAACTACAATACGTTGTTAAAATAAAAATTAAAAATTAAAAAAAAAAATGTTTTAAGAAATAATATTAAACCTTGACTTGATACTTTTTATTAATATATATAAGAAAGAGAAATTGTCCGTTTCATACTTTGTAAGTTTTTTAAGTCTTAGACTTTGTTTTTATCAACTTTGAATAACTGAATATATTTCTTTCTCAAAAGAAAAAAGGGAAAAATACATTTTTGGTCCCTGAGGTTTGGGTTAAGTTACACTTTGGTCCCTAAGTTTTAAAACTTAACAAAAATATCCCTGAAGTTTGAGATAAGCAGCATTTTGGTTCCTGTCGTCTACTTTGCCGTTAGATGCTAACAGATTGCTGACGTTGCCACATTTTTTTAATTCAAAAAATTATTTTTTTATTTTTAAAATAAAAATAAATAAAAACAATAAAATATTATTATTTTAATTATTTTTTAATCTCTTTCTTCTTCCCCTCTTCTTCATCCTCTTCCCTCCACCCTTTCTTCATCTTCTTCAAATCTCCTTGCCGGCGATCGGCGGCCGGTCACCGCTCGCCGCCGCCGACCGTCGGCGACTGTAAAATTTTTTTTCTCCTTACTTCTTCTCTCTTACCCCATTTTTCTTCTTTTCTTTTTTTTTTAAAAAAATATAGAAGAGGGAGGAGCCTCCAAATCTTCCATTGAATCCCAAAAGCTTTGATCCAAAACACAGCTCGGAGAAGAACCCATCGTCTTCATCCTCGAGCATTCAATTTCCGATTCAGAATCAAATCCCTGAAGAAACGGATGTTCAAGAAGCCGTTTCACAGTCCATCGTTCTTCCGGGTCTTTTATCAAACACTTGGAGACAAAATCCCTCGCCCGATCCGACAGCCACCGCGGAACCTCCGACGACTCGTCGGAGAACCCAATCCTATACAACGCCGAAACTGGATCCTCCATCTCCGGCCACGGGTGATCGCCGGTAGTCATTTCAATGACCGTACATCCAAATGCCCAAACATCCGCTGGAAACCCCTGTTCTTCACCTCTCGCAACCTCCGGCGCCATAAACGCCGACGAACCAGAAAAAGCCCCAACTCCATTCTCGGAAACTCCTCCATCCACAAATTTCGCACAACCTAGATCGGCGATTTTCAAACCCTCGCCACTCAACAACAGATTCTGGCTCTTAATATCGCAATGCGCCAATCCATTCGCGTGAAGATACTCCAATCCTTTGAGAATCTGGCGCGAATACGCTCCGATCGTCGATTCCTTCATCCGGTCGCCATTGCTCTGAATCGCGTCCCACAACGTCCCCCTCCGGCAGATACTCCATGAACAGATTGAACACCGGCGACTTGGAGCTTTCAATTTCAACATCGAAACCTAGGCAGTTGATTAGGTATGGGGAGTTCAAATTGGAGAGAAGAGCATGTTCCTTCTGCACCAGCGCCGATGAAGAGAGGTCGGAGGACTTGATGGCGAATTGGTGGCCGGAGGAGGTGGTTGTAGCCAAATAGACGGTGGTCGAGGAGCTGCGACCGACGGCAGGGCCTTAGATCTAAACGGGGAGGAGGGACCTCCATCCTCCCTCTTCTATATATTTTTTTTTAAAAAAAAAAAAAGAAAAGAAGAAAAATGGGGTAAGAGAGAAGAAGAAAGGAGAAGAAAAGAGAAAAAAAAAATTACAGTCGCCGTCAAGGAGATTTGAAGAAGATGAAGAATGGCTGGAGGGAAGAGGATGAAGAAGAGGGGAAGAAGAAAGAGATTAAAAAATAATTAAAATAATAATATTTTATTGTTTTTATTTATTTTTATTTTAAAAATAAAAAAAAATAATTTTTTGAATTAAAAAAATGTGGTCACGTCAGCAATCTATTAGCATCTAACGACAAATTAGACGGTAGGGATCAAAATGCTGCTTATCTCAAACCTCAGGGGTATTTTTGTTGAGTCTTAAAACTCAAGGACCAAAGTGTAACTTAACCCAAACCTCAGGAACCAAAAGTGTATTTTTCCCAAGAAAAAAAAAGATTATTTAAATACATACATCTTTTTTATTATTATAATTATAATGGAGATCTTAACATCTAGAATTACTTTAGTCTAATACGCTTAACAATATAAAGTTCATTTTCAGTAACACATCAAAAAGAAAGTCGTTGAATATTATTAATATATGTAAATTCATTGGTGGACCGTATAAGAAATTGAGGGTGGCCAAGATTCAAACAATATAAAACATGTATCCTCGACCAAAAGATTAGAAGGTTGGTACAACAATTTGGAACTACGATTTCGAATTGTATTTTTTAAACAATGACGGATTGACTCTAAGACGACGGATTATAAAAAAAAAGGCCAAAAAACGGAGTTTAATTTTTTAGAAATTTGGGTACGATGACGGTTTATGCCCGTCATTAAAGGATATCGTACGATGACGGTTTCGGTTCGTCATGGAAAGTATAAAAAAAATGGAACCATGACATGACGGTTCCAAACCGTCATTATAACTAATTTATAAATGGCACACAAAAGTTTGGCAACAATGACGGTTCTCAATCGTCATTAAATAGGGCCTTAAATGACGGGCATAAACCGTCATTAAACAGAATTTAAAAAAAATGCGTCGTCTTTTTCGGAGTATGACGGAATTTTTTCGGAAAATCTTTGCAACAATGACAGTTCTTAATTAACTGTCATAAAAGTGGGCCTTCAATGTCGGTTATAAACCGTCATTAAACAAAATTAAAAAAAAAAAAAAAAAAAAAAAAAAAAAAAAAAAAAAAGCGCTGTCTTTTTCGGAGTATGACAGAAAATTTTCAAAAAATTTTTGCAACGATGACGGTTTTTAACCGTCATAAGAGTGGGTCTTCAATGTCAGTTGTGGACCGTCATTATAAAAGAATGGGCTTCAATATCGGTTGTGGCCTGGTACATAATTGTGGGCTTCAAATTGGTTAGATATCGGTTAAGGCCCGACATTAAAGTTGGACTTCGATAACGATTTACGACCGACATGGAAAGTGCACGACGATTTAAAACTAACGGCAAAACAACGTCGTTTCTTGAGATTTTCATTCACGGTAACACACGTTAGCCTCTCCAATACGTGGTTTTTCCTTTTCTTTTCGTATAACCCTAATACGTCGTCGTTTTCCGTTAACCCATTAGGCATTTTTCCCTTTTTCCTTCTCCCATACGCATTACGTACTCCCTCGTTCTTTTCTCACAGTTGTCTTTCGTATACGGCGACAATCTCTGAGTGTTTTACAGTAGTGAAGCTCTGCGTAAAGGACGGTGGCAACGGCTCCCCCAATGTTTTGGTCGATGATACATGTTTTATATTGTTTGAATTCGAATTCGATTGTGGTAGTCTAGAATTACTTTAGTCTAGACATGTTTTAGGCTCCCCAAATTATTGTTGTAGTTCCACTACAACAATATAAAACATGTTTTATACATGTTTTAATTATTTTATTTTTAAATTTAAAAAATAATTTTTTTAATAAAAAATAAGTGCCACGTCAGCAAACTATTAGTTTTTAACGGAAAAATGGATGGGGGACTAAAATGAAACTAAAATCAAACCTCAGGGACTAAATTGTTGAGTTTGAAAACTCAGGGACCAAAATAAAACCTAACTCAAACCTCAAGGACTAAAAGTGTATTTTTCTCTAACCTTAAACTTTCAATTTCATCAAACTGAATCTCAAACTTAACAAATTGTATCAATTTGAACCTCCAAACTTGCATAAGTGTTGCAACGTAGACCTTTGGTCAACTTTTCTCATTTGATTTTTCATTAAAGCATGTACTTGACAATTTCATCTTTTTTGTTTTTAATTCACATTGCATTTGGTGTTTTGCAAGAAATTTGTTGGAGAAACTCTTTATCAGAAGAAATCAAATATCTCAGACTATTCTTCTCATTGTTATCCAAAAAAAATCACAAAGTTATTGGCGACTAGAAAAATCCAACAAATATGATAAATAAAAAACTCGAAATTTCTTTGTTTTTGTTTCCTAAATTTATACATTCTTCTAATTAGCAAGAAAAAAAATAGTAAAATAAGAAGAAGAAGAAGGAAAAAAAAAGAAAAAAACCTAAAAAGTTCTTAGCAACAAGAAAAAAAACAGCAAATATTTGAAGATAAAAAAAACCTCCAAAGTTGCTTTGCTTTCATATCTTAGATAACAACGAAAAAACCCTTACAAAATTCTCAACAACAAGAAAAAATCATCTAAAATAAAGTTTCTCCAATATTTTATTTATAAGAAACCAATTCTCAGGTGCAATGTGAAATAAGAAAAAAAAAAAAGAATAAATAGTCAATTACGTATGATGATTCAAATGGAAAGTTAACCAAAGGTATACATTGGAACACTTTTGCAAGTTTAGGGTTAAAATCGATACGATCTGATAAGTTTGAGGTTTAATTTGATGAAATTGAAAGTTTAGGGTTAAAATTGATATAACTTAGTTTAGGGTTCCAATTTGATGAAATTGAAAGTTTTAAAAATTGATACAACCCTCAAATTAGATAACAACGAAAAAACCCTTACAAAACTTGGTGAACTATCATAAATTTAGAAGAAAATTAGATCATCTAAAATAAGAAAACTCGATCTAATGAACTTGGATCTTATATGATATTTCTTCTCCTCTAAATTCTCAACACTTCAAATATCCCAAAAGGTCGGACTAACAAGCGAGAAACGTCACCAGAGATACCTTAAAAAGTGACCAACCGGCTGGAACATTGGGATATCTTGCACCTGAGTATGTTTATTTTATAACCAGCCCTGAGAGTTTGGATTGCTCCACCTAAGTCGAACGAAAAAGGGATGCCGAAGGCAGGGCTAGTGACTGGAGTGAAGTTGTAACAAGGTAGCACGTTATATGAGAAATTACACCTAAACTTATGCAAATTTAGGGTTAAAATTGATAACACTTATGTAAGTTTAGGGTCAAAATCGATACGATCTGATAAATTGAGAGTTTAATTTGATGAAATTGAAAGTTTAGGGTTAAAATTGATATAACTTGCTAAATATAGGATTCAAATCGATTAAATTGAAAGTTTAGGATTAAAATAAATACAATGTACAAAAGTTTGGGTTGAAAATGATTTATTTTCCCTTCCTTTAAAAAGCACTAGTTTGAACTCGTGCGTTGCACGTGTTATAATACCTTTTAAAGTATAAGTGTTAATTAAAAAATTTGAAATATGACTTGATAATGTACCAACAGATATAAAAATGAATAAATACTACACATGAATTTATAATTATTGCAAAAATTGATCATATTTAGATGTATGTGACCAAATTGAACCAAAATCAAAAGTATAGGAAGCTCACATTCTAATAAAAATGGTTTATAACCAATATCATGGATATAAATCATACCTTATACAATATTAAATGTTAAAAGTTTTTTCTTTATTGCACATTTAAATTCTTAATATTATTTGGATGTATAAATTATCATATTTATTTTATTTATCATAAAATTTTTAAATATAAAAAATCTAACCCGCTTAAACCCTTTTTAAGATTGAAGATAACGAAAAGTGTAACGCCCCATACACTTCTGGTGTTAATTAAATTCCATAGGCATAGCCGAATTATATGAAAATTATTATTTGGCTTGTATTGTGGGAATTTTAATTATAAACTAAGGTGTTTGGGGTAATTATCGTGTTTAAATCTCCCTCTAAGTCTCGTTGGCTTGGTCTCAGTTGGTTGAGAGGTTTAAGCGTTATAATTTAATTATACGCTGAATTTTGGGTTTCGGTTGAGGGAAGAAAATCCTATTCTTGGGTTTTTTGAATTTTTCATTGGAACAAAGAAAAGAAAATGAAATTCAAAGGAAATAGGAAAAAAAAAACCTAGCCTCTCAAACTCTCTTCTCTCTCCCTCCGTGTGTATTGTCGTGAGAACCCCCCCAGCTGAATCTGAGCCGCCGTCGTCCAAGGTCTGCGCCGCCGCCGCCGTTCAGATCTGCGTATTCAGCCAGTCGTTCGTTGCACCCCCCCTTCGCGCGATTCCCTTTCTCTCTTCTCGTGAGTTCTGTCCGCGATCTCCCTCTCTCTAGTCGCGGCTCTCTCTCTCGTAAGTCTCTCTCCCTCTCGTGCTGTCGTGCCCCATCTAGTCGCTGCCGCCTAGACGTGCTGCTGTTGCCGCCATCGTCTGAGTCGTGCCGCCACAGCCGCGCGTGGGTCCTCTTCTCGCGCGGGTCTCTCTTTTCCTTGAGTTTTCAGCAAGGTAAAGGTCGTGGGCAAGCTCTTTTCCGTTGTTCCTTGCGATTTTAAGCCCGATCTAAGTCCCTTTGTCTCTGTTTTGGTCAGATCTTGCGTCCTAGTAGCTCGAAGTATCGTTCCTCGCGTTTTTGCCTCTATCCAGCAGCTATTTCAGGTGTTTTCGAGGTCGTTTGGCGTTGTTGGTAAGTCTAATCTCTTACCCATGCTTTCTTTAGGCCTTTAGTCAAGTTTAAGCAAATGCCCAATCATAATGGACTCCGTATTTCAGGATTTAAGTCTGTTTAGCTGCTGTTCGACTCCGTCTTTGCTCAATTCATGGGTGTTTCGTCGTCGCATAGCGATTTCGGTAAGTTTAGCTCTTACCCATCCTTGTTAAAGATTAAAGTAAAAATGCCCAATGGTTTAGGTGCTGGAATTTTAATATTAGCGTTGATTTTCTGTTCTGCAGCGCCGTCTAAGTGTTTGATTGAGTTCGATACACTTCAACTTGAACACCCACTGCCCTAGGAGCGTTCTGACTTGCTAGTTGTGGTTTGTATAACTTGTCTAGCATTGAAACGGGACCGTTTAGGTAAGATTCGCTGCTGTCCTTAGTTTATTAGTGTTGGGGTTCATTGGTAGATAGGTTTTTTGAGCTTTAGAAGCATGAATTACCTTTGCCCATTAGTTGTTTAGGTCTTAGAAGGTTCTCAACCTCTTGAAGGTCCTTAGAATGCACTAAATAGGGGTCGAATGCTTGTTGTCCCTTCGTTCGTAGCATTGGAGTTAGGTTGCTCATTAGTTGTCTTAGCTTTCAAAGCATGTGGTGTCGTTACCCATTGCATATCTAGGCTCATAGGAGTTGCCCAATCTTTATAGGTCCTAGCTCATGTTTTAAAATGGGTTATCGTGGTCGTTTTGGGTAAAAATCAAGTAGTTCTTCTATGCCCACTAAGCCTCGTTACCTTAGAATGTTTCCCGGCCTTTGTAGGTTCCTAAAGCATGAATTTATGAGCTTTTGGTTGCTGTCCATAGTTTAAAAAGCTTGCCAAATAGGTTCATGTTAATTGTCTAAGCCTTTGTCGCATTACCCAAGCTTTAGGAGTTCTTAGAATGTCTTTCGTGTACCTTTGTACTTGCTGTCCAGCGGCTGAAAAGCCTTAGTAATGGTCGTTCAGCATATGCCCATGGTCTAAAGCTTTTGGGTTTTCATTTTGGGGAATGTTTGAAGACTGTTTAACAAGGAAATAGGCCTAGTAAGTGGGATTTGACTTTTCAAGCTTATCTTAAGATCTTTAGGTAAATTCTAACCCTTTTAGCTGCCTTTGTGATTTAGGAGCTTCTCTTGGCTGCTTTAGGCTTATTGGAGTTACTTAGGAGCGCTATAGGTAAGTAATTTCTACTTACTAAGCTTGTTTGAGTGCCTGAAGTATGTTTATTTGTTTCCTGCTTTACTCGTATCTGTGTTATGTATGAAACGTTATATATATATGAACTGTTGTGCTGTGATCCTTAAAGTGCTTTGTATGAAGCATGAAATGTATTTTCTGTATGGCTTGAGATGTGTACGCTTAAGATGTTTAAACATGATGATTGTTTGTCTTAAGCATGATGAGATATTGAGTTAAGCATTTGAGTATGGCTTGCATGTTGCATGGGGAAAGTGTAGCATGAGTCAGGTGTGAGGCACAGCACATGGTGCATAATTCATGTGTAGCGGAGCGTGACGCGGAAATCACATGGGTGTGAGTGCGGAGCGTGACGCGGAAATCACGTAAGAGTGGCGCAACACATGACGCGGAATTCATGTTGGGTAGGTGCGGAGCATGACACGGAAATCATGTAAGTAGCACAGCACATGGCATGGAATTCATGTGTAGCGGAGCATGACGCGGAAATTATGTAAGTAGCACAGCACATGGCGCGGAATTCATGTGTAGCGGAGCATGACGCGGAAATCATGTAGTTGTGAGCATGGCGCGGAAATCATGTAGAGTCTAGTGCGTGTGTTGCATAGTGTGTGTTGCATTTGCACGAGTTTGTGGTTTTTAAGCATATTGTTAGTGTATGACTTAAAAGCATGTTTCTTATTGTGGTTGTGTAACCTGTTGGATGCGTGTGCTGAGCATGTTGGTTGTATTGTTTGATTGTTTGTGGCTTGGTAAGTGTGAGCTGCTTACTAGTACCACGGTTGTACTGATACCCCCTTCCCCATCTTCCCCCCAACATTTTAGATGTTGCAGGTTTGGTCGATGAGTTGGACCTTGGTGATGAGGAGGAGAGCTACGAGGAAGATGCTTAGGATGTCGTGGATTTATTTCGTACCTATGTTTTGATAGGCTAGTTTGGATTAGTTGTTTATATTGTAGTTCTGTGATGGTGAGGGATTCACCTGAGAAAGGTTTTGTTTTCGAGTTTATCAACTAGACTTGTTAATTTTGATTAAGTTTAATAAGATGTTTAGCTAGTGGACTAACTTTCCTTGTTATTAAAATGTCTCTGAGTTCTGCTGCGTGGTTTCAGTTTATTGCATGTTGCCAATAAGGTTTGTCTCATCTAGAGGAGATAGATTTGTGAAATCTGGCTGAAGTTTGGTGAAGTTTGGTCTTTGCATATTTTGGAGTGTTTTACTTGCTTATCAGGTGTAAAAAAATTTGGTTCAGGAAATTTTACGCCATTATGCTGTCGAAATTTTCTGTACTTCCGGTTTAAAATGGTTCAGTTCCAGAGTTAAGGGTTAAGGGTTGTAGTAGCGTCCCTAGGCTAAGGGTTGGAAAACCTGGGGCGTTACAAAAAGTCTTTCAAATTACTTAGGTAAGCATTTATATTTTCCAAAATCTTAATTTTGTAATCAATTAATAATTAATAATTCAATTAAAGTTATGTTTAATTGAACCGCTAAATGAGTACTAATTAAATAAAAATATCATTTTCTTCCTATCATCTTGTCTAAAAAAACCCAAAAATATATGAAAAATTTTGAAGGTCGAAGAGAAGCATAATGAAAAGAGACCGATTTTTTTTTAAAAAAAAGAAGATAATAGTGATTGATCTACTTTCCCATTTCAGAAAGAATAAGAAAGATAATACATTTCTTATTCATATGAAACTCACAAGGGTGGCGAAAATATAATATAAACTAATAAAATCTCGATACTAAGGAAAACTAACAAAATCTCCTAAAGATACATTAGTCTACTTGAAAAAGAAATAAGAAAAAATTATATATATTTACACTAAATGAAAAGACTGTATTTACTCACATTGGTAAAGATGGAGTAGGAATGAATTTTTTTAATTCGTCATGCACCACACAATGAAAAGCTCCACCCCCATCTCTTAATTTGTCTTCGAATCTTTGTGTCGTCTTGGCAAACTGTGACAAAAAAAAAAAAAAAAAAAAAAAAAAAAAAAAAAAAACTTTGACCAAGAATTTAAAAAGAAAAAACTTTATATCTTCTGAACTCAAAATTTCACATCTTTTCATCGATGATTTTCGATCTGTTTGTCTAGTGGTGGTTTAGACCTCTATTTATAGAGTTTAGGTGAATCGGGTGGTTATAATAAAATCTTTTCAAATTAGAAAATTTGAAAATTAAAAACAATTAATTGGAATTTTAGTTGTTCAAGTTTAATTTTAAAACTTGATTTGATTTAATCGAAAATTAAACTCAATTATCTTTTTATTTTTGAAAAATCAAAATAATTGATCCAAATTTAGATTTCACAAAATTTAATTTTAAAAATTCGATTTATTATAACCACTGAAAATCAATTAGAATTAATAATTAAATAAAAAAATCTTTTAACTTTCACAACCGAAGATCAATTAGAATTAATAATTAAATTATAAAAAAAATCTCTAATTTTCACAACTTAAAAACAATTAGAATTAATAATTAAATTAAAAAAAAATTATACTCTTCACAATTGAAAAAAAAATTAGAATTAATAATTCTAAAATCAATTATCTTGTTATTTGTCATAACCACTGAAAACCAATTAGAATTAATAATTACATAAAAAAAAAATATTCTAATTTTCTCTAAAAAAAAATCAATTAGAATTAATAATTAAATAAAAAAATCTTCTACTTTTCACAACCAAAAATCAATTAGAATTAATAATTCTAAAACCAGCTATCTTGTTATTTATCCTAACCAGTTATCTTCTAATATCAAAATAAGTTTGTATGGAATAATTCAATTGTGGGAGAAACTATCATTTTTTAGTTGATTTTTTTTCTATTTTTTTTTAATTAATCGTGAGATTTTATAGATTTTATCATTTTATTATTTTTTCAATCAAAATTTGTGCGTAGAGATTTTATAAAATTTATTTAAATTTTGTTCAAAATAATAAATAAATAGATAGATACTTAAATATTAAATAATTAAATGTAATTTTAATATTAAATAATTAAATAGGAAGGACAAATTAGGATTTTGAAGATTAAAAATTGGTTAAAAAGGAAGTCAAAAGTTTTCCCACTTAAAAGGTCATTTATATAGATTTTTTTTTTTTTTTTTTTTTTTTTTTGAAATAAGGTCATTTATATAGATTATAGATTATAGATATAGATTATAGATTATAGAATTATAGATAAAAACAAAAACGAATCACCAACCAACTTAATCTTAAACTTCTCATTCAATCCAACGTGGCGGCGCGTCTGGTATTGAGAATTATATGCAGAGCGCGTATAGGAAATTGCCTTCTACTTTACATGAAACAAGTCAAGGTCGTCCATGTTTCTCAACTTTTCTTTTTTCTTAATATATATATATATATTATTTTTTCAATATTGAGGGGGCAATACCTCGTTCCTTCGATCTAAAATAGACATTGCTAATACCTTTATTTTATACCCTCATATTTCCAAAAAAAAAAAAAAAAAAAAAAAAAAAAAAAAACGTTATACCCTCTATATTCTAAAACATCTAAATATAATTGTAAAATGAAATGATTCACATTATTAACAAAATAGTATATTTTAGATTTAAATTTTATTTTGATTTTCAAATTTATTATTTTTTTTTGTGTTTCAACTCTAAAATTAAGTTTTAGAGTTGGGAGTACGACCAAAGTTCTACATTGGATAGATAACGGAAACATCATATGTATATAAGGAAGGACAAGTATCTCTATTAGTTCGGCCTTATGGAGTGAACCAAAAGCAAAACCATGAGAGCTTACGTACAAGATGAACGTCCCTAACATATGTAATTGTTATAGGTAATTTAATTTTGGACCACTCTGATATGAAAGAGATTGATGAGGACAGCGCAATACTAGTCCAAGGAGACAGCCAGGAAACGTAACCCGGAAGAAGAACAGGCCAAAGGGTCAAACCAAAGTCGAAGGGATCAGGCTTTTGGCCCCCCCTGCTCGGCCTCAGAGCCCCATGTCATGGCCGAGGCCGATCTTCCGCCTTTGTTCGGTCCCTACTGCCTCTGGTCGTCCCGGTTCCACCTGGTTCATCTCGAAACACCTCCGAATTCCTAAAAACCCTAGGAGCATGAGCAAGTATTTAAACCCCTATTTGTCACTGAAGAAGGGGTCCCAAACTCTATCCTCTACTGTCTCCTCTTGCTCTCTTGCTCTCCTCCTTCCGTTTTCTGACTTAAGCATCGGAGGCGATGTGGCAAGCACCGGGTGTGCAGGTTTTCTGTCTTGCAGGCCACGTTTTCCCCCCTCACAAACAAATTTACCGTTGGTGGCACGTGAAGGTCAGGTGATTTCCTCCCGACCAAATTTGACCATCAACAGTAATCATATATATATGTATGTATATGTTGAGGTAGATGCATGTGGAATAAATCAATTAAAACATACATTAAGTTTCACACATGATAGTTGTCAATAAAAAATAAGGATGGCGTATTACAATAATTAAAGTTGGTTTGACATTATTTTTTTAAAAAAAAATGAACAGGAGATTGACAACAAATTTTAAATTACTAAATTGTATATTTTAATTTAACTCATTATTCCATATATCTCAAAACATCAAACCTTAAGTATTTATTTGTAAAGTTATGAACTTAATTAACTCAAAATTGATAATGACACTAATTATTTAAAATTTCATTCTATAGCTTGTTTTATTATCTACGTGTAATAGTATAATCGAAGTATGGTTACTTTTCATGTTTAATTAAATAATCGTTAAACTTTCTCCTTAGAAAAGTATTTTAAAAAAATATATATGAGAAAGAACACGTGCATTTGCACATGAGGCTCACTGGGCCTTAAAAAAAAAAAAAAGAATTAAAAGGAATAATTTATTTAATAAATATTCTAAAATGTGAGTGGACCTGCAAATTCCATTCTATGCCGTGTAGCCTTGGAATAAAGATGGGAAGAATTGAAAGAGGAATATATAAGGAAATGGTCGTTAGTCGTGTTAAAAACTTTTTTTTCTTCTTTTTTTCTTTCCACTCTTGATTTTTTTAAAAAAAAAAATTTATAATTACGAAGTGAGGATGGAATTGTCAAATTTTTGAATGGTAATTGATGTCTTATCCAACGAGCTATATGAAGATTGGTTTGAAAAACATGAGAATGATTGTCAATATTAGTATAACTAAATGTTTAAGGCATCTATTACCTCTCTTATATCGTTGTTGGTAGGTTTCAAATCTTGCTCACATATAGTTGTGGTGTAATGTTCTAAGAAACTTGTGAAATAATCGTTGAAAGATAATGTGTAGTAATTTCACCTAATAAATAATGTCTCTCTTTGTCATTTTACTATCGTGAGCTCAATTTCAATTTCGATGCATATGGTCCCGTTTGATAACCATTTGGTTTTTAAGCTTATAAATACCACTTCTAACTCTAAGTTTTTTTTGGCTTTTCACCTACCTTCTTCCCATGTTTTCAAAAACCAAGCCAACTTTTGAAAACTAAAAAAAGTAGTTTTCAAAAAGTAGTTTTTGTTTTTAGAATTTGGTTAGGAATTCAAGTGTGTCTTTAACAAAAATGAAAACCATAGTGAGGAAATTTAAAGAAAACAAGCTTAAATTTTCAAAAACCAAAAACCAAAAACCAAAAACCAAATGGTTATCAAACCGGGCCTATAATTTTAATGATTTAACAATGTTTTTTAGTGGTACATGTGTTCCTTCAAATGTAGTAGAGAGAAACAATGAGAGGATATAAAACTCTCGTAAATTAAACCAAACCATAAATATCAAATTAAAACTCTTAGAAATATATGGTAACCACAAAGTTAATAGACATTGAAAAAATGAGTTAAAACCTAGCATACTCATAGAAAAAAGAAAGGATGACAACCTTATGGAAGACTTTTTTCCGTTCATGGAACATCTGGAATTGCCAAATCTCTCTTGTGCACTCGAGAGTGGTTGCGACATAGTTAAAGTATTAAAATATGTTGAGTTTAATTGCAATGGAGTGTCGTGAGATTTGGTGATTATTAAATGAAATTAAACATATATATAATAAACCAATTGAGACTAAAATGATCAATTTAACCCAACATATGCATTTTTAAGGCATGTGTTAGGGAGTGATTTTGAAATAGTTAAAATAACTTTTATCATATTAAAAATCATTCCAAAAAATTGTCTTTAATAATTCAAAATCAATTAATTTTGAATAGTTAGAGATATGTTTCGAGGTAATTTCAAACCTGACAAAACTGATTTGTCGGAGGTTGGAGCGTTGGTGAAGGAGATTAAACAGATCTTAGGCTCGATGGAATTTTGCTCTGTTTTGTGGTGCCGGCGGTCTGCAAATCGTGTGGCACATGCAGCCGCCAAGCTAGTGGTGAGCGATGGCGTTGATGGAGTGTGGTTGGAGGACGTTCCGACGGGGCTAGAAGTCGAGTATGGTTTAGAGGTTTTGGACAACCCTTCTGGTTCATCAAGGGACTCTGTCCGTGAGATTTAGTCGTGTCTGTTCGTTTATCTCTTTTTTTTTTTTAAAAAAAAAAAGCACTTACAAACATGTCCTTAGTTTGATTGTGTTTTATTGTAGGGATGTAAAGTTGAAATTAATCGTCAAAATCAATGAAACCAGTCAAGTCAACTAGGTTCTGTCTGTTTGCAACATGTTCGTCAGTTCAAAATTCAATTAAAAAATAGTCTATAAGCTTGGTTTGAAGCAAATGGTTTTGATACTTTTGGTTGGTTTGTTGGTTGGGTTCAATTTTCAAATAATTTGATTTTTTGACCTAAAGTACTTGTACTATCCAATATTATCTAGTTGAACAAAATCCGATATTTCATAGGTTGTGTTAAGAGCAAGGGCGTATTTAGGGGAAGGCTAGGAGGCCATGACTCTCAAACCCCCAAACTATATTTTTTGGATCCGTCCCTGATTAGAACGAAACTCATAATATTCAAATTTGACATTTATAGATAGAAGTTTTAAAACCTCAAAAAAAGTAAATCTAACTCTAAAATTCTTCTTCCTCAAAATAAAGTCATTTCCAAAGTCTTATTGACTTGTCAAGTTTATCGATATTTCCATATACTATCGATGAAATTTCATAAAATTGACATCTCAATAATTTTGTCCAAAATTTAAAGTAAAAATTTGGTGCTTTCCAAAATATTTGTCGATAAGTTGATACAACTAATATATTTATAAATAAGAGGGTTCAACATGGATATTGAGAATTAAGCGAAATCTCCAGTATCTTTTATAAATACCCATTAAACATAAAGAGATATCATCTATTAATCCAATATAAATATAAGTAATAATAATAAGATCTATAATAACTTAGTTATTAATTTAAATAATTTTTTAAAATCTTTTGATTTACATAAATATCTTAGATATGGATATTTTATCGATATATCCATCCATAAAACTAAAATCTCAATCTCTGTATTGATGTCAATATATATATATATATACAATACATTGGAAAAATTATCATTTTAGTCTTCAAGTTTTCATTATCGATTCACTTTAATCCTATTTTTCAAAAAAGATCCTTTTGATCCCCAAGTTATTAGAAATAGATTTAAAAGATTTCTCCTACTTTTTCTTCTAAACTACACAAACTAAATAAATTTATATTTTTTTTATTGCTGACATGGCATTTAAGATTTAAAAAATAAAAAATAATATTCCTCCATTAAATGTCATGTTCGTTAGCAATAAAAAATAACAATATTTGACTCTACAGGTGTGCTACCATTAAAATCTTGACAGCTAAGAGAATGACCGAAAATTAGAAAAAAAATGTATCTCTTTTAATGGTCAACATTTTAAGTATGGTGTGGATATCCTACGCGTGCGCGATCCATTATTGTTCATAAAAAAAAATTATAAATTAGTATAGTTTTTTTTTTTTTCTGAAAAAAAGAGAGAAAGTCCTTTTAGACCTATTTCAAATAATGCGTTTGGTTGGTGAAAACAAGGGATTCAATGAAAACAAAAGTTGTATTTCATGTTTTCAGATACGTGTTTGGTAGCATATTGGATCCAAATTTAAACGATGGTTTAAAATGTGTTTGATAATATATTTATAAACCATAAATTATTTGTAGTTATCAACTAAATACTAAGTTGAATATAAAATATTATTAATTAATTTATAAACTTTTTATGTGTTATAAATTTTTTATTATTATTATTTTACAATATCATATAATTTATAATACATTATATTATACAAATTTTAATTTCACAAAAATAAATTGAGGTTATAACATGAAATACTATATGTATTAAAGTTTCTATCTTTTTTCAATTTAATTCTGCATTTAAAATTTAGATACAATGAAAACATAAAAAAAATTTCAAAATTTCCACTAGATCACAAAATCTGAAAACAGTTTTAAAAAACACACATTCACAAGTAAATCTGAAAACATAAAACAGAATTTAGATTGCCTACCAAACAGACCCTTAAGGACTAAAAAGAAATATTTTAGAAAAAATACACTTTTGGTCATGAGGTTTGAGTTAAGTTACGGTTCCTAAGTTTAATATTTTTGTTGAATTTTAAAATTCAAGGACCAAAGTGTAACTTAACCCAATCCTGAAGTCCAAAAATGTATTTTTTCCAATATTTAAAAAATTCAGGGACACAAACACAAGATGATTTTCTCAATACATTTTATTTCATAGTGAATTTCGTGGAATGTTCCAGAGAGATGGCAATAAATACACCCCGCCTCGAAAGGTTTCTGAGGGATTCTTTGCCGAAGCGAAGCCGTTGTTCTTATTGAGTCTGTGAATTTTTCGTCGGAGTTGCGAGATTGTGATTCTCCATCTGTTGGTTTGAAGATTTCTTTTTCTATTTTTGATTTCGATTGAGTTGAAAAAGGATATGGGCGGTTGTCATTCTGATGTGAAAGGAGGACAACAGGCGGTGGGCGGAGGGCGGCGGAGCGCCGGCACCGCCGTTACGGACTGCGGTGGCGCTGGCCTCAACGACGCCGTTGATTTCTACTTCCGATCCCACGGTCTTCACGGTTTGTTTACTCAAGTTGAGGTACATCCTGCGCCGCGGGCGGCCCACCAAATACTTTATGTTGTTTTCATCTTTGTTTTTTTTAGGTTAACCAATATTTTCAGGTTTGAAATTTTATTCTCTCTCTAAAATTATATTATATAATTTTTATAAATTTGAAATATTTACTTTAACTGTGTTATCCATATATCCCCACATCGTAAAAAAAAATGTCAACTGAAAATTTGTTGCAAACATGACCATAGTTCAACTGGCATAAAACTCTGATGACTAGAGATATTAGTTCAAATCTCTTATCCTAAACAAAAGTTGCTTTAATTGATTTTTTTTAAAAAAAAATTACACAAACCAATCCTGAAATATAGAGTTTGTTGCAATCATACAAATCAACTCCCAAGACTTTGCTAAATGTTGCAATCACATTCATAAATTTTTAATTTGGTCAATTAGTCTTTTTAAGTGTGACACAAAATCCCTTGTTTATTTTTTAAATTATACTACTAATAAAAGAGATTGATCAACACAGTACAAAGATTGATTGATGAAATAAAAAAGCATTTCGTTTTTGGTTTTTTGTTTTTAAAAATTGTGGTTCAATTTTCTTCCAATGACATTTGAGTTCGTAGTCAAATTCCACAAAATTTGGCTTGGTTTTTGAAAACATGAGAAATGATGTAGAAGCTTGTGGGTAAAAATAATGTTTATAGTTTGGGGTGGTTCGTGTAATTTTCTCTTTCTCTTTTTCTTAACACCGCGGAATCAAATGAGGGGCAAGGACGTGGAAGCCATCCTTATCCCTGTCGGATGAAGGTCACTTGTACGTGGATGGATTATGATTCTGGTAAAGGCCCAACAAAATTAAAAAAAGAAAAAGCAATTCATTCAAGCCATCTTTCTCTTTTTCTAAACCCTCCTTGGGATTGTGTGGGCCCATGTGGGCCTTCCTAATCTTTTTAGCACCTTTTTCTTTGTAGCTTTGCATTTTTGGGGTGAAAGTATCATTTTGGTTCCTATACTTTAGTTTTTTTAATTTCGATAAAAGTTAAATTTAAGCTTTATTGAAAGTACAACGACTACAATTATACATTTGAAAGTACGTGATTAAAATGAAACAAAATCCAATATCAAGACTAAATTAAGAATTAGTTCAAAGAAATAGAGATCATGGGATATATTTAGCCATTTATACAAATAAATGAAAACAAAAGAATAAAACTATTATTTTATTACCTGTCTGTGTTTTGTGGTTATTGTTGGTTTTCTCATAGTTAATGAATTTTAAATTATGCAGCTATCTCTTTCGGCATCAAACTTGCTTGATCGTGATATTACCTCAAAGGTACCATTCCTAACTAAAACGATGTCATTTTTTAAGCATTTTCCTTTCTTTCCAGTTAAGTTTTTGTTTGGAATGACTTTCTAAATACTTGAAAATATATAAAAAAAATTTATATGCACCTTGAATGTTCTATATACAAATAAACCCAGAAAATATTTCAATTATTGACTTGGTTAAATTATTATTGTATTATTTCATAAGTTAAATTGTTATTATTTGTTTTCAGAGCGATCCAATGGTGGTTGTGTACATAAAAAAGAATGGAGTACTACAAGAGATAGGTAGGACTGAAGTTATTTTGAATAACTTAAATCCTCAGTGGATAGAGAAAGTATCAGTAGCATTCCATTTTGAGACTGTGCAGCCTTTGGTGTAAGCTTTTTCCCATGTTCTCTCATAATAGTTTTTGTTTCGATTTCCGTGATTTAGACCCCGTTTGATAACCATTTGGTTTTTGAAAGCTATGCTTGTTTTCTCGCGTTTTCTTCATAATGGTTTTCATCTTTTCTAAGTATATATATCTGTATTCTTAATCAAATTTCAAAAACAAAAACAAGTTTTTGAAAATTGTGCTTGGATTTTGAAAATATTTGTAAAAGTAGATATCAAAACAAAGAAACTCATATTAAAATCCAAATGATCATCAAACGGAGCTTTAGTTTTTTAGAATACTAAAAAAGTTGACTAATGCTTATATATGATTGTAAATCTAACAAAACATGAAAAGGAAAAAGTAAAGATTTTTGGGACAGAGGTTTATAGACGCATCTGCAAAACCTTACGGACTAAAAATGTATTTGTCATGCTACATTTTCCTTTTAAAGACAAAATTATTTCTAAACATAACTTTCTAACGTACCCTTTTAACATTTTTTTTTTCGTTTTTCGTTCCAGATTTCGTGTATACGACATCGATACCAAATACTACAATGTCCCTGTGAAGGTTTAAATCATTTCATTTCATTTCATTGTCTTAGTCTCTTTTTACATCATTAACTTGTTCATAATTAATTGTTGTCATTCTTGCAGACAATAAAATTGAGTGACCAAGATTTTCTAGGAGAAGCTAGTTGTGTTCTTTCAGAGGTAAAACTCAGGAGCTCAAAGACACATTTTTGTTCTTAAAAATCCTTCTATATGCATTATGTTTATATGTTATTTATTTTTTTTTTGTGTCTGTTTGATTTTTGGCATGACAGATACTTACCAAACAGAGTCGAAGTTTAACTCTATGTCTCAAAGATGGGCATGGAGGTTCAAGAAGCTTAGGCTCTCTCACTGTTCGAGCCGAGGAAACAGTCGCTTCGAGAAGCGTCATTGAATTAGTACTCCGCTGTTCTCATCTTGACAATAAAGACTTGTTTTCTAAAAGTGTATGTTTTTCTTTTTCTTTCTCTTTAATTGAGTTCAACACCATGTGGAGATAGAGATTCGAACCTCTGACCTTTTGGTCGAGGATACATGTCTGATTTTCCATTTCATTGTGTTATTTCTTTCACTTTTTGAGCATGGTAGATGGGAATAGTGCATGATTTTTCCTTTTAAAAACACTTATTAAGCACTTTTAAGTGCTTAATAAGTGTTTTTATAATTTAAAGAATTTTTATGGTCTCCTTGTCCTTCAAACTTTTAATTTTTTTAATGGTAAACGTAAAGCAACTAATAAATCACATGAAATTCAACCAACCAAACACGCAAAATCAAGCACATTAATGTTCAGACCCAACAATGAGAATACCTAAACTTAGCCGTAAAATTGAGTTTGCAAAAAAAAGTGTTGAAACTCAACGATAAATGCTCGAACCTCGTTAAAAAGTATCACACACACACACACATATATATATAGGACTAAAATAACAATATCTACAAAAATAGTATCATTTAGTCACAAATCTTCACAGCTATTCACTATTCTTAAAGAATATGTAAACTTAATTAAGCAAGGGTGTTAGCTTCTCCACTTATTCAAATTCAAAGTTTGAGAATTAGAAATGAACTTTTTCCTTGACTTTTTAAAAGCACTTTCACTATTTCAAAATTAATCTCAAACTCACTGTTTTCTTCATTGAAGGCTATTGATTTTTGCGCTCTTTGTTCATTTGTTTATTTTATTAGGATCCTTTCTTGAGATTTTCTAGAGTTGTTGAAACTGGAGGCTCAATTCCAATCTGTAAAACTGAAGTTGTTCAAGACAATCTCAATCCTATTTGGAGACCTTTATGCTTGAGCATGCAGAAATTTGGAAGCAAGGCAAGCATAAGAACTTCTAAATCTTAAATCTCTTTATTATTATTAATAATACTTTTTATTGGCTTCTAATATGTTTTTTTTTTTTAATATAGGATAATCCCTTGGTCATTGAGTGCTTTGATTTCAATAGCAATGGCAGCCATGAATTAATTGGGTAATTATTTTGTGTTAAGGAATTCTATTAGTAAAGTTTCTATTCTTCTGAAGTCTGTGTTTGACATGCCTTTTGAAAAAAATGGTTTTAAGGCGAGTTAAATGCTTCATGTTTTCCCTTTTATCCGTTTTTTAAATTTCACAAATGACTTATCATTAATGAAAATTTAAAAAGGTGCTTTTGATCGGTCATAAACGCTATAAGCACTTTAAAAGACAGGTCGAACATACACGAACATTTGTGGCTAGCTGTAGGCTTTCCTGTAGTTAGATGCGACTATTTTTGTAGGCAGTGGTTCTTCTAGTGGTGTTGTTATGCTTATTAGTTGGGCTTCAACATTTTGTCGTTGAGTAGGAGCACTTTTTGTATTTTTGTGGTAGGGTTTGAACATCTCGATGAGTTGATTTTGAGTATTTTGTCCATTGGATTTTGTATGATTTATTGGTCGGTTCATAAATAATTTTGTAGTTTAGTCTTGTAAAAGTATTAATATCGTCCCTCATTCCATCTGATCAGTAAGCTTCAGAAGTCGATGACGGATCTCGAAAAGCTCTACAATGAAAAAAGTGGTGCAAATTTTGTTATTCCATCTTCTTCTCATGGTGGTTATGATAAGGTCTCTCTCACAATTCTAGAAATGATTGATTTCCATTTTGTTACTACATCTTCTTATTGATATAATAATGTAATTGTGTTTATTAGGTTCTAAAAGGTCAGCTGTTTGTAGATCATTTTGTTGAGAAAACACAGTTCAGCTTTCTTGATTACATTTCTAGTGGATTTCAGCTTAATTTTATGGTCGCTGTTGATTTTACAGGTACTTTCTAGCAAACGAAAAATTCACTTTTTACCTTGGTCGATTTCAATTTTAACCTCAAAATTTCAATTCCATCGAATCTTTACCATCAATTAGGTCCCGTTTGATAACCATTTCGTTTTTTGTTTTTGGTTTTTGAAAATTGTACTTGTTTTCTCTCAATCTTCTTACAATGATTTTCATTTTTGTTAAGGAGACATTTGAGTTCTTAGCCAAATTCCAAAAACAAAAACAAGTTTTTGAAAACTAATAGTAGATAAAAAAACAAAGAAACTTTGTGGATAAAAATAGTGTTTATAGACTTAATTTTCAAAAACCAAAACAAAAAACGAAATGGTTATCAAACGGGGCCTTAGTTATTCGCATTCTCATGACTAGTTGAGAATATTTTTGCGAGCATTGGTGAGGTCGGGGATGAAGAAGGATTTTAGTCTTCATCTCCGTCTCCGTCCCGGTCGGGAAAATGGACATCTCTATATCAACTGAACTTACTGGCCCTCCAAAGTATTTTATTTCATTGTTTGAATAATTTGTGCAGCTTCAAATGGAAATCCTTACAGTCTAGATTCTTTGCATTACATTGACCGTTCTGGGCGTTTGAATAGTTACCAACAGGTTAGTCAACACCACTCCCAAACTATACTTGCAAATTTTAATTTTCATATTATAACACTGTTATGACAGAAATCGTACACCAACGAATAAGAATGAAAGGGCGAAGAAAACAATACACGGATTTTACATGGTTCACTAACGGTGTGTTAGCTACGTCCACGGGCAGAGGGAGAGAACGATCTTATTATGAGTAAAACGTATGCAGATTACAGAAATTATGGCAAAATAGGTTAGAGGGTTTATATATAGCACCACTCTTAACCCTAACATAATAGGTCCAAAATAAAAGCCCAAAACGGAAAATCATATCTAATCTCTATACATAATTTAGCTCAGCGAGACTCCCGTACTTGGTCGTTCGGAGCGTTTCATACTAGATTCAAGGCATATCAACAAACACAATGCTCTTTAAATTCTAATAATAATATTTTCTTTTTTATAACAATAAATGTTTAAATTCTTAATACCATTTTCTTTTGTCCTTCTATATTAAAATATAGTAAGTCGTCAACTCAAGTATAATTCAACTATTCGAAGATTCAAGATATTAACAACTTGTTTTATAGGTCGTAGGTTAAAATCTTCGTCTTCTCATTTAAATTGTGTATTAATTATGGCAGGCCATAATGGAAGTAGGGGAAGTGATTCAATTTTATGACTCCGATCGCCGCTTTCCAGCTTGGGGCTTCGGGGCAAGAACATCGGACGGCACCATTTCACATTGTTTCAACTTGAGTGGAACTCCAAGTCAACTCGAGGTCTTTACCATTCTATATTTGACCTTTTTATTCCAGAGATTGTGTTTATTTAGTTTGTAAACTTTAAAAATAATTAATTTTTGTTACGAGAATCGACGAAAGGGGTCTGGCCAAATGGAGAGAACATCCCTCACGACATTTTAAAAAAAAAAACCTCGATAGAGAGTCAATTTTGTTAATAACATTAGTGAAATATTGATGTGACATGTCTGTTAGATAAATTGACCGATGATATGTCTCATCATCATTTAGTTAATAGTATTAACGGTGTGGACTAGATAGAAATATAATTGATAGTTAAAAGGATTAATTACCTTATGTGTATTTTATTCTTTGGTTATAATTTCCCATTCATTTAAATTTTTTAGGTGGAAGGAGTTGAAGGCATAATGGGAGCATATGCAAATGCTCTTCACAATGTTTCATTGGGTGGACCCACTTTATTTGGCCAAGTGATCAATAAGGCTGCAGAAATTGCTGCCCACTCCCTTTTTGCCAACATAAATAAGTATTTTGTCCTCTTGATTATAACAGTAAGTTCACAATCCAACTTTAATTTCCTTTCTTAATCTCAACTCAATTTGTACAAAATGTAATTAAAATAAAACCCCTCTTTTGGCAAGAATTTGAAGATTGGATTAGGTAGAATTGCACAACATGCGTGTGTATTTAAATAATGATGATTCCACCTTGAACCATCATGAGTTGGCCAATAAGGACCATGGGAAAATTAAAGGACTTGGAATGGGTTCAATCCATGATGGCCACCTTACCTAGGGATTTAATATCCTACGACGGTTGTCTCGTGAGATTAGTGGAGGTGCGTGCAAGTTGAGACACTCATGGATATTAAAGGACTTGGAATGGGTTCAATCCATGATGGCCACCTTACCTAGGGATTTAATATCCTACGACGGTTGTCTCGTGAGATTAGTGGAGGTGCGTGCAAGTTGAGACACTCATGGATATAAAATAAATGATGGTTGTACCCTGATATATTGAAAAAATCAAAAGCAATCTCTGATCTCTGATTGATTTCAATTTTTTTGCTACTATCTTTGTGCTTATGCGTTGATTAGTTGTGCTATGTTTTGACTTTACCTATCTCTTAATTCCTGTAATTCTAGTTCGACATTTAAAAAAAGTTGTTAACAAAGAGTTCTTAAAACAAATTAGAGTGTTCGTAGGTAATCGATTTCGATTAGCAATATATATGTGTGACCAATCGATTTCGATTAGCAATATATATGGGTGACCTTATTATATACTTTCCTTAGGATGGAGTCCTAACTGACCTACAAGAAACAATGGAAGCTTTGGTGAGGGCATCTGATCTTCCATTGTCAATTCTCATAGTAGGAGTGGGAGGGGCAGATTTTAAACAAATGGAGGTATTGTATTTGCTTATACTAATCTTTCCAATTTACACATTATTAAGATATTACAATGTCAAAAACACCTTATATTATGCTATGTTATAGGTTCTTGATGCCGATAACGGAAAACGGTTGGAGAGTTCTACCGGTCGTGTAGCTACGAGAGACATTGTACAATTCGTTTCGATGCGAGAAGTACATAGTAAGTTATACTAACCTTTTAGAATAATAATTTTTTAAAAAAAAAACCTTTGACTAAACAATTCTTTGTATTCAAACTTATGATTTTGATGATCATGACATTGCAGGTGGACAGATATCTTTAGTTGAAGCACTTTTGGAGGAATTGCCTGAACAGTTTTTGAGTTACATGCGCAATAGAGATATCACTCCCACCCCTTTGCATCCAAGCCAATCATTTGCTTCTACTTCAATGCAAACTAATTAATCAAGTTTTTCACCATTATAATTTTCTATATAAAGCTTTACAAAAAGTTGTGAAAGATTATTGAGAGCTCGATCCTCAAATAGGGTTTTGGTTTGTGTCTAGGTTGAAGCTTGGTCGGAGTCGAAAAGAAATAGCTTTTAAAGATATGAACGTCGTAGTATAAGAATCTTCTATGTCGTAACGTTGAACACAAAGTATGGTAATAAACTTGAGAGAGTTGATACCATAGTTCAAGTTTGTAAATAGAGGTGTCCAATAATCCATTCAAGCATCTTTACTAGGAAATTAGAGGATGTTTTGAGTGTTTTATATTGTTTTTTTTTTTTTCCCTTTGCAATCTTCATATGCACAACTAAATTAAATGTGAAATGTAATTATGATATTTTCTTCTTTTTTATGTGGCTTTTATTTTTAATATGATTATAGTTATGGTTTGTCATTTGTGTGAAATAATGATTTTTTTTGAATGAGTTCAACAACATCTAGGGATGAGAGATTCAAACCTCTGACCTCTCTCTAGAAGTTACATGTCAATTACCATTTAGTTATGTTCACTTCGACTAAAATTCTATAATTTTCATATTTTTTAATATATTATGTCATGTTTGACGATTGCTTAGATTAGCATCTCCCAGTTTCGAAGTAGGATTAATTTTTTAAAAAATTATTTGTAAGAATATCCAACCAAGAGAAAACAAAAAATAAAAGGTTGAAATAATATGAGCAAAAGATGAATATGATATTTTTATTAAATAAATATGGTCGAGTGGGTGAATGTGTTAGAATGTGATAAATAACCAAATAAGAGTGAACATGGTACGTTGGTATTTTCTATTTGCCTCTTAACTTTTATGAATGGAATAAAAAAAATTTATGACTATTATTTTTTTTTGGATAATATGTGGTTGGGGGATTTGAATTTCTAACCTTTTGGTCGAGTGGACAAGTTTTATGCAGCTATGCTCTTGTTGGTAAAAAAAAATAAAAAAATAAGGTTAAAGTGTTTAAAAAATTAATATACTAAATTAAAAAACCAGGTTAAAAGTGTTTGATAAATTAATATACTAAATTGTTGCATCTTAATTTTAAAAATCAAAATAGGTATAATTTTTCAATAATGCATAAACGTTAATGTTGATATTTAATCTCAAAGTTTTTATAAAGATAATTTTAAAGTTAACATAGGATAATTATTTTAAATTTCATATGATTTAAACTACAATATTGTGTTCAATCAATGATATTTTTATAATTTGATAAGAAATATATAATTTGTTATAAACCAATCATATTGAAAAAAAATGTGATTTCAATTTAAAGAAAAAGTAAGAACAAATAAATTAAATTGAATATGTGATAATAGAATAAAGAAAATAAACTTAACATTTCAAAAAAAAAAAAAAAAACTTAAAATAAAAATAAATGGTTGATGGTGAATCACAATTCCATGGTGTAGACTTAAGAAGATAAATAGTTAGGTACAAGTCAACCAAATTTTTAGAAAAACTAAAGTGACAAGTTATCGTTATTAGATTTTGCAAATTGGTTGATAAGTACTTTTATTATTATTTTTTTTTGATACATTCCAATCAAAAAGAAAATGGACCAAAACTAAGCAGACAGTCAGATGGACTAAACTGATACACCACTAACAAACCAATTTCACATAACCATCCTAGCCCCAATCTAGATAGTAATTCTGCTCCGATCTGGCTTATTTTCACCTTAAGTCAACCCCATCTTCGCATTCTAGGCCTACAAGATTACAATCAAATTACAACCAATTAGTACAAGAAAAAAACCGAAACACTCTAACCCCATCCATGCACCAAAATACCCTATTAAAGCTAGTAACCAACCCGTATTATACACTTGAAATTTATAGTTTATTTTAAAATATTAATAAATGTACACATTGATAAATAATAAAAAGAAAAAAATATATTATTTAATTTAATAAATAGAAGTTGTTGGTTTCAACTTATATAGATAAATTAAAAATTAATTTTATATTACATGAAAATTTTAGTTGAAATTTAAGTTAACACGTGAAGGATAGATTATGCATACTTCTATTATTTAATTATGATTTTTTTATAATTCAATCTACTAAAATAAGAAGTGATTGAAATATATCATAATATTTATTATTTTTTACAGTTCAATTCCCCAACATTTATTAAACTTAATAACAAAACCTTTACTTTTCATTAAAATTCTCTTCCCTTTGATTCACTCATGAGTCATAGGGGTGTACAAAAAACCCGACAACCCAGACTATCCAACCCAAACCGTAAGGGTTGGGTTGGGTTGAATTTTTAGTAAACCGAAAATTCGGTTCGGTTCTCGGGTTGAAAAAAAATGGTTCGGTTCAACCCAAACCGAACCAAAATTATATATATATATAAATATGCCATATTGTTCTTGTAATAACTGTGTGGCACAGTGGTTTAATCCCTTCTTTGAAATTACAGTGGCGTGAGTTCGAGCTCCACAGGCACCCAAACATATTAGTTTTTTTTTTAGAATAAGGGTCTATTCTTTCTATGTTTTTTTCTTTTCCGTGTTTTTAATTTTTTTCAATGATAACTTCGGGCACCAAACAATTGTGTTTTTTATTTTATTTATTTAATCAAACTTCAAATAATTATATAAACTTTTTTTTTCCTTCAAACTCCATAAAGCCAATAATTATTTTTTCCTTTTTTGTTTTTTTTTAACTTCTTTTTCATTTAATCTACCTAATTTAGACTTTTAGGTCTTGAGATTTACATTGTAGTGTTGTGGATGAGCATAAATGTTTTTTAAAAAAAGAATTTTAAATAATAATAATAAAAAAGAAGACAACCCGACAACCCAACCCAACCCAACCCAACCTGAAAATAGAAGGGTTGGGTTGGGTTGGGTTGCAATGTATGTTCGGTTCATTCGGGTCGACAACCCGACCAACCCGAATTTTCGGGTTGGTCCAAAAAAACTCCCCAACCCAACCCAACCCAACACGTGTACACCCCTACTCATGAGTTTTATTATTTTTCTATTTCTTGCACAAACATAAAAAATCCCAAACAATTTCTTCAAAATTTCTAAAGAGAAAAAATAAAAATTAATAAAAGAAATTAAAAACACGTTAAATTCTTCTTCATCTTATTATCACTTTGACCTTTTTCCCTTTGACTTCTTCTACTTCTCTCTTCAAACTCCATGATTCCATCACCTGATAAAAAAAAAAAATGTTTCACATGTTTTGGTTGCAATATTTAGTATATCCTCTGTTGATGGTCAAATTTCGCTCTGGAATTTACCCCTCGCTTCACGTGACGGTCAACAATGAATTTGTAGATGAGCGGAAAAAACGTGACCTGCAAGACGAGCAAACGCTGCACACCGGTGTGGTGTAGACCACACACACTCCGATGCTTAAGTTAGCCTTGGCCGAAAAACACGTAGAATGTATTTAGGGTGTAGTTTTTGGCATACCTGAATGCGTGTGCGGTCTCCCTTTTATAGATTTCCTCTTAGGGTTTTCGTCGATGCCAAACTTCAAATGATCTCCGGGCCTTTGGCCCTGGTCAGCCTTGGAAATGGGCCGAGGCCGACCTCATCCTCCTAGGGTTTTTAAGAATCCGGAGGTGTTTCGGGACGAACCAGGCCAAACCGGGGCGGCCATAGACATTAGGGACCGAAGGGAGGTGGCCAAGCCCGGCCCGCGCCCGCGGGCCGAATGGTCGGCCTCGGCTATATGGGTCGGGCCAAATTGACCCGACCCTTTGGTCCGGTCTTTCTCTAGGTCGGCTTTTTGGTCCCACCTCTGCCCAACTGTCCTCGTCAGCTCCTTGTGCATCAGTGTGGTCCAAAATTACCTATAACATTAAGCCCCCAATCTTGAATTGGGATTCAGGTGCGACTTAATGCTATAGGCTGAGCTCCTTAAGCCCGGTTTAAGAGTACGACTCTTGTCTCGTGCTGACCCATGTGTGACTTCCTCGTATCAAAAGTAGCTGGAGGGCCTCTCTGGTCGGCCTTGAGGCCGAGCACAACACTTTCCCATGTACTTGGTCATTCAGAGTGCTTCATTCCAGATCCAAGGTTTATCCATAATTAAAAATAGGGAAAACAGAAGACTTCACAATCCTGCATTGAAAAAGTTAAATTTTTGCAAAAGGAAAATGAGGGAGGAGGCTAGGATCGGCCTTGGCCTCAAGCCCCTGTTAGCTCAACACTTAGCCCCCTACATTCATATGTCAGTCCTTACTGGAAAATAATGGGAGAGTTGCATGATGATTACAACAAAGGAATGGAATGGTCTTAACCTATCCTTATTCCCAACCCCCACTCAACATGTGCATTTATTACTTCAAGAGTTGCATTTTTCGAGTAAGAAGGACTGATTTCATACCTGGCCTTTTGATGGTGGATGGTCGGCCTCGACCTTGGCATGAGGCTGACCGGCTCCTCGGTGCTGTTTGCTTGCTCGCTCCACCTTAAGCATCTCCCTGCGGCTTTGGGCGCTTCGGCTGGTGCTAAAAAGTGAAGTGACTGAGAACTCGAACCAGTCACGCTGCTCTGAATGCGTGCTTGACGGTTGGCTTCGGAGCTGGGATGCTCGGCCTCGGCCTTGGCATGAGGTCGAGCATTTCTTCTGCTTTGCTTGCTAATTTACTCTGTTGTATCCATCCCGATGGTGCGTACACTCAGTCGGAGAAAACTTGGGGAGGTCGGGAAAATACCCGAGCCTCTCTTCAAGTATTGTAGTCATCTCAGGGGTGCGTACACTCTTCCAGGAAAACTTGGGGAGGCTAAGGAAATTCCCAAGCCTCTCTTCAAGTATTGTATTCATCCCGGGGGTGCGTACACTCAATCGGGGGAAACTTGGGGAGGCTAAGGAAATTCCCGAGCCTCTCTTTCCTGACCTTGATCACTCTATCACGCAGGGCGAGATTTCATCCACGGTTGCTGATCCCAGCTCTTATCCAGCTTCAGAGAGCTCCTCGAGTGGTCGTGAGGACATGGACTTCTCGGGGGACGACTGCAATTAGACAACCCAGATGTTTTATTGCTTTTGCTGACTTTATGCTTTCTCAATTCTGCTTTCATAAATTCCGTTTTCTACCATGTAGGTACTTTTCCCTTTCATGAATGAAGAAGTATGCATTTTATGCCCCAATTGCCTCTTTATCACATTTCATGCAATTTTAATGGCATATAAAGTTATGGCGTGCTTACAAGGAACAATCAGAAACTTGAAGTTTGAAAATGACCCATTCTAACTCAAGCAAGCAAAGAAGACAAGTCACAAGCGTCACCCTTTACTTCAATAATCAATGCTACTCCTAGCCCCCACTCAAAAACATGTATTCAATAATTTTGACATGCGTTTTTTTGAGTAAGGATAAATTAAATTTTTACCTGGGCTTCGGTGGGTGGATTTTTGAACTTAGCCTCCAGGTGGTTCACCTTGGCCTTGGCATGAGGCGGACCATCTGTCTTCGTTATCTGCTTGTTTGCTCCGTCGTTGGGCTTATGTGCAGACTTACTCCCTACCTGAGCACTTTCTCACCGCTTTGACCATTTGAGCTCGTTGAAAGAGTGAATTGATTAACAGACTTCGAATCGATCGAGCTTTGCTGAATGCTCGGCCTCGGCCTTGGCATGAGGCCGAGCATTATCCGATGTTTTGTTTGAATGCTTGGCCTCGGCCTTGGCATGAGGCCGAGCATTTCGCTTGCATTGCCTGCCGATCCGTCCTGCTGTGCTCATGTCAGGGGTGCATACCCCCTTCTGAGGGAAAGCTTGGGGAGGCTGAGGAAATTCCCAGGTCTCTCTTCAAGCGTCTTGGAATCATCCCAGGGGTGTGCACACTTTTCTGGGGCAAGCTTGGGGAGGCTGAGGAAATTCCCAAGCCTCTCTTCAAGCGTCTTGGAGTCATCCTAGGGGTGCGTACACTCTTCTGGGGCAAGCTTGGGGAGGTTGAGGAAATTCCCAGGCCTTTCTTCAAGCGTCTTGGAATCATCCCAGGGGTGCGTACACTCTTCTGGGGCAAGCTTGGGGAGGTTGAAGAAATTCCCAAGCCTCTCTTCAAGTGCGAACTGCTTTAAATGAAATCCAAGTCATTTTATTTCAAATAAGTCTTATGACATTTCGCTAACTTGCTGTTAAAAATAAAAGAAACTTAAACAAAGCTTTAACAAATTCCTGACAGGATGCATCGCGGGGGGGGGGGGGGGGAAGTTAGTGCTCCATTGGGTGATCCAACCCCTCGGACGTTCGACCTCTGCCATCTCTCGAGGTGGGAGCTGCCTTGGTCTTTTTGACTATACTCTTGAGCGCCATGAAATAGCACTCTCTTGATGTCCTCTACTCTCTTCGTACCTCTCCTACGCCTTCTTCGGTTGGGAACTTCAGGACTTGATGGTAGGTTGAGGCTACTGCTTTGAGCCCATGTAGGGTTGGCCGTCCCAGGATTGCGTTGTATGCTGGGACACAATCCACTACTAGGAAGCTTATCATTCTAGTAACTGTCTGCAGGCCTTCACCAAACGTCACCGACAGCTCAATGCTTCCCCTTGGGCTTACTCTTTCTCCGCCAAAGCCTACCAGCGGTGTGAGGCTCGGCCTTAGGCGGTCGCTTCCCAGCTTCATGGCATCGAACGCGGTGGTTGAGAGAACATCAGCTGAACTCCCCCCATCAATCAATATTCGATGTACCTTGACGTTGGCCACTGTTAGGGTCACCACCAGCGCATCATTGTGTGGGTGATGTATGCCTGTTGCCTCTTTCTCTATAAACTCTAAGTTTGGTGAGTTTTTATCAAGTAAGAGCGAGTATATACTTGCTCTCCAGACTCCATATGTGCTTCTCGAATCGCGGCTTTTCGCTTCCTGCTCGATTCTCCCCCGGTGGGTCCCCCAAGAATAGTTCGTATCTCCAACGGTGGGTTGTTGCCCCCCTTGCCTAGCTCTGTCTGCGCTGGCCTCTTCCCCCTATCATGTCCCACGAACTCCTTAAGGTAACCCTCTCGAATTAGGGTTTCTATTTCATCCCTTAGCTGTATGCACTCCCGAGTTGTGTGACCGTGGTCTCCATGGAACATGCAATACTTGTTCCGGTTTCTCTTGTCTGGGTCCGACCTCAGCCTCTCCGGACGTTTTAGTAGGTTCGTATCCTGTATTGCTGCCAAAACTTGTTCAAGTGAAGCCGTTAGTGGGGTATACTTGTCGAATTTGGCCTCCGGCTCTGCACGGCCCCGCAGATCCTTGGCTTCTACTCGACCTCGGCCATTGGCCGAGGACTGCTCATGTCGACCTCGGCTTCTATCATCGGCCTGGCGCCCTTTGCCCGATCCTCTCGATGCCGATTGGATAAAGAAACTCCTCGACTCTCTCTTTCTTCCTGCTTGGACTTGAGCAACTCCTCGGCACTGATGTACCTCTGTGCTCGGGTCATGAACTCCACATACGTTCGTGGTTGGCTTTCGCCAATCGAGTTGAGCAACCTCTCATCCTGCAAACCCGAGATCACTGCAGTCAGGGCGACTCTGTCGTCATAACCTTCTACCTGCAAAACCTCGTTGCTGAATCGGTTAATGTAATCCTTCAAACTTTCCCGCGACCCCTGTTTTACTGTCAGTAGGTTGATCTGGGGCTTCTGCCTGCTCCGGGCGCCTAAAAATTGCGTAACGAATGCTTGCGCCAATTCTTTGAACGAGCCGATTGATTTCCGTGGTATTTTGCTGAACCATTGTCTTGCCAAACCGGTAAGCGTTAGTGCGAACGCCAGACATCTTGTTGCTTCATTCGCCCCATGGAAGTCCATCCACGTTAAATATGCGTCTAGATGCTTCTTCGGGTCCTTGTTTCCATCATATTGTGGGAAGTTTGGCACCTTAAATTTATGTGGCACCTCCCCTCCCATTATCTCGTCAGTGAAGGGCGGCTCCATCTGCCCAATCAACCCTTCTATGTCTTCGTTCTCTGTTCTTCTTTGGGAGTCCTGATGGCTGTCCTCTTCTTTCAGCCACCTGGACAGCTCCCGCTCTCGCCCCTTCTGGTCCTGCTCGGCCCTGGGACCTGTCCGAGCCTCCGACTTTCTCCTGTCATTATATTCCACATGCTTACCTGACCCTGGTTTCTGTGGAGAACTCCTGCGAATCCTTTTGCAACTGGGTCCAGCGTCTTTTCGGGTTTCACCATCCTCTGGACGGTGTACTCGGCTAGTTACACTTTCTGAGTCCCCTACTTCTTCGTCCGCTATCCCTTTACCCTTCTTGGGGTCTCTTCGCACGTGCTCTTCCTTGTGCCTTAGTGACTCGGGCCTCCTTAATAGACTAAGGATCTCCGTCAAGTTCTGCCCCATCTCGTTCATCCTTCCTTTGATCGCTGCAATCTCGGTTTCTTGGGCTTGGAGCCGAACTGAGGGGCTCGCTTCGTCGGTCGCTGGCTGGTCTTGATGCTCCATTGCACACAACGTTTGCTAGTCAGCGTCGTTCCCACAGACGGCGCCAACTGTTGATGGTCAAATTTTGCTCAGGAATTTACCCCTCGTTTCACGTGACGGTCAACAGTGAATTTGTAGATGAGCGGGAAAAACGTGACCTGCAAGACGAGCAAACGCTGCACACCAGTGTGGTGTAGACCACACACACTCCGATGCTTAAGTTAGCCTTGGCCTGAAAACACGTAGAATGTATTTAGGGTGTAGTTTTTGGCATACCTGAATGCGTGTGAGTTATTGGCCATGATTTTAGGGCTTTTAGGCTTAATTTTACCTTAAGTTGATGCTAATTGAGTTGGGTCTTAATGAATTTTGTGGTGTTTAATGAGAGTGTTTATTGATGGCTTTGAGTGTTTAATTTCACGCTAATTTCGTACTTAAGCTGACCTGGAGCTTCAATTTGCACAGATAATCCTACAGCGTGAGCTGGCAGAAGCAGAATGGCAGCTGGTGCTGTTTTGCACGTGGACAGATTCATTAATTGATGTGGCATTCCCAGCTGGAGGTTGAAGCTGATTTCAACCATTAGAAGGGTTTCCAAGTGGGCAAGGCTTGTCTAATCAGCCCTGAAACTCACAATTGTGGCTGGGTATATAAGGAAAGAGAACCAAATTTGGAAAGGGAGGCTGGAGAAGAAGGGAACTCACAATTGGGAGCTGATTGAAGGAGAAAAACAGAGGAAAAACAGAGGGGGAGCTGCCGTGGAGTCCATATTCAGCTTGGGAAAGCTGGATTTGAGCTTGGAAGCTTCTTCTTTGGCTTTTTCTTCTCATCTTTTATCTTCCTATTGATATTAGTTGTGTTAGAAGCTGAAATCATGTTTTGTATGAGCATTCTCTGCTGTATTGAGCTTGTTTCTTCTTTTATCATGAACTAATCCTCTTTAGGTGAGGATTAGGGATCTCATATTGTAACGAGGGGTTGTTTATAGTTGAACCGTGCTATTTTCATCTTAAAGTAAAGTGTTCTTCAATGTTTAAGCTGGAATTTCGATTGGCCATCCATTTTCTAGCATTGTTGTTGGGTGTTTGGGAAACATTTGATAGCCGATTACTTTACTTTACCTTAGTCTTTAACGATCATGAAAATGAGTGGGTATTTAGGAATAAATCACCCCCTAAGGCACTAATTAGATTGAGCTAAAAATAAGGGGTTAAATGGGAATTTAATCGCCTTAATCTATGGAGAATTGGAAAATTCCCGTTGAAAATCTGGGTGAGATGAATTAGCACAGTTTTCGCTATAGCAATCCCTGGAAACAATACAGAGTATTCCTAATCCGAGCCTTAATTCTCCTCTGCTTTCAGCCGTTTTTCTTGCATCATTTGCTTTCAATACTCTTTAATTTCATATAAGTTAGTTTACATTTGTGCGCTTTAGTTGGTAAATGATATTTTTGTCCTTGGTTACTTGAATTTCACCGAAAATCACGCTTAGAAGTAGTAAATTTCATTAACTTAATCCCTGTGGAGACGATCTTGAATTACTTATCACTTGCTGCCATGATGTGTATACTTGCATGTCTTTGAGCTATTTGTGAAGATTTCTTGCATAATTATAATCACATTGCACAAGGCAACAGTGTGCGGTCTCCCTTTTTTATAGATTTCCTCTTAGGGTTTTTGTCGATGCCGGACTTCAAATGATCTCCAGGCCTTTGGCCCTGGTCAGCCTCGGAAATGGGCCGAGGCCGACCTCATCCTCCTAGGGTTTTTAAGAATCCGGAGGTGTTTCGGGACGAAACCAGGCCAAACCGGGGCGGTCATAGACATTAGGGACCGAAGGGAGGTGGCCAAGCCCGGCCCGCGCCCGCGGGCCGAATGGTCGGCCTCGGCCTAGCCGAGGTCGATGGCCCGACCCTTTGGTCCGGTCTTCCTCTGGGTCGGCTTTTTGGTCCCACCTCTGCCCAACTGTCCTCGTCAGCTCCTTGTGCGTCAGTGTGGTCCAAAATTACATATAACATCCTCTATTATCATAAGAGAGTATATATACATTAGATTTTTACAATATAATCAAAACCAGACTAACAAATAATAAAGATTTATGAGCTCCTCATTGAATAGGGAGATTAAGGAGGAAAAAAAAAACATAAAGAGCAAAAAAGGAAAAAAATCAGAGAAAAATAATGGATATTTTGGTTGATTAATGTAATTAACTAAAATTTAAAAAGATATTTTGATATAAAAATGTTATTTTTAGTAATTCTTACCTTTTAAGATAGAAGTAAAGGTTAAAATGTTGTTTACATAAATGTTGAAATCTCAATTTTATAAAAAAAAATCGATGAAAATATCAACAGAATGTCGATATCGATGAGTATTTTTGAAAAAACATTTAAAACAAAAAATTTCAAAAAAAGATTAAAATTAATAAATAAACGTTTTAAAATTTTTAAATAAGTTAAATTTTGTGCCAAGGTCGAATCATAGTTACATCGGACCCTAAAAACCTTATTTAAATTAAGTATATTTAAAAAAATCCGACCCGGTAGATCATAGTTACATCGGACCCTAAAAAGTGCAAAATTCATATTTGTAGTCTGCAAATTTGTAATCAAACATCGTCTTCGCGAACTCTGAATCTTCGTAATGGCGGACGACGCGAACAGAGCTGTGAGTACTTTTACTCTTCCAATCTCGTTTTTCCATTTACCACTGCCATTTTATCTATGTAAGCCTTTGATTTTCTTTCTGGAATCAGACTTTCTTGGAAATTCAAGGTCGCATGATTGAGATTACTGGAAAGCTCAAGCAGGTAATTTAGTCTTTTGTACTTGTAGGAATAGGAATGAAAGCTTTTAGTAATTCTTGTCTCGATTGATTGTTGTGCTGACTGCTGATGATGATAAGCCTATTCTAATTCTTCGTATTTAATTACTATTGCAAATGAATGTTTCATGCGTCAATTGATGAATCTAATCAATGTTCGTTCTCTTGTTTACTCGTTTTCTTTTTCCAAAAGTTTTGGAAGTTTTTGGTTATCTTGGTGCTTGTTAAGAAAGAATGTTGACTTGTTTGGTCATTTTTTCTGTTCTCATATCAATTGTGTCTTAATGAACTGGAAAAGAAAAAAAGAGAGCTTGCAGTCGTGATGATGGTTTTGGTAGTTAATGGGACGAAAGGAGTTTGGAAGATAAAGATGAAGATACTTTACTTTGACTTCTAGCTCCTCTTTTTGAGCAACCGTTTCAACTAAGGTGCTCTGGGAGCTAACTCTTTTATTCATGCTAGAATATCTACCATGGATGTCTAGACCAAATTTACATGCTCTGACCTTATGCCATAAAGCATTAGGTTCGTGAGGGAAATATTGTCAATCCCTAGGCCCCTTTCTCTGAGGACAAGATGACATCCTCCATTTCTATAGTACCAAGAGGATTTTCTCGTGTGTAGTGAGTGAGCGGCCATTTGCGCATACTACACATGAGAATCTTTTTCCCACCCAAACTGCCATTAATCATGTGAACAAGTGATTATTCACTTGAACTTATTAATGTGAGTTCTTATTTTTTCAATGTCTTTGCCTGTGCATTTTGTCCTCTCTATCATCACAAGTTACATTTTAGTTCCTAAACTTTGAGGGGTTGATAGGTCTAAGGAGGATGTATGGTCCCTTGTTAGATTTCATGTTTCTCTTTGAGCTTCAATTGGCTTCGATGTCCAAGCCTTTTTGTAACTATCTTTTAGGTCTTATTTTCCTTGATTAGAGTCCCTTTTTATTTTAGTTTGGCCCATTTTGATCGGGACTTTCTTTTTTGTATGTCCCTTGTATTCTTTCATTTGTTCTCAATGAAAGTTTGGTTATTCATACAATTTTTTTCGCCTTTTTTAAAGTACAATTATATATATATAAAAGAAACAAGAAGTATATTGTGCATAGTTTCAAAAAAAAAAAAAAGAAAGAAGTATATTGTGCAGAAGGCCAAAATATACAGCCTGGGGGGGGGGGGGGGAGAGAGAGAGAGAGAAAACCCCCTTCCGAAAAAAAAAAAAAAAAACTATAAGAGAGCTTTCCAATTTGAGATAATCAAGGACAAGCCATAATTACAAAAGAATTTTGTGTACTTCATGCACTACCACGAAACTAAGTACTGTGCACAATTATACTAAATGTACTATTATACAATTTACATTTTTTTTTAACGAGCATATGTTGAGTCTACAGAATAGTGGTCGATATTGTAGCTTGAGTTGCATTGGAGTTGTTTTTATAGTAAAATGTAATAATTGTAGATTTTGAATGGGTTTGGTCGGGTGTGAAGATAGAGGGAGGAGATATTTATGGAGATCAAGACCTTATTTTTCGTCATTAACTGCATAATATTTTTGTAAAGCTGACATTTTCCTTCGTCATTCTTGCATCAAAGATGTTATGTTTTTCTTGAAGTTACTTGTGAAAAAAATCATGTCTCTTTGTCAAGCTCTCTAATTAAGGTTAGTTTCTGGAATGTCAAGTACATAATATATTTTGTAAGATCAAGGCAAGTCCTGGAAATCTCAAGATTCAAATACAAATGCACTGATGCAGTTTGCTATTTCTTTTGTGCATTACAAATTTAGTTCGTTTTTATTCTTCAATGTGTCACTTTATGTGAACAGAGAGTTCTTGATTTTATATGTTAAAACTGGTATTTTCCTTGCTTTGCAGGTGCAGACACAGATACGAAACAAGGAGGGAGAAAAGAAGCGCGCTTTTTTAACCTTGGAGGAACTTAAGCAGTTGTCTGAAGACACTAATGCATACAAATCTATAGGTACTTAACAAAGCTTTATTTTTTTACTGAGGTTCACTCATTGCCTAAATCAAGATTAACTGCCAAACAAACGTATTAAAGTTTTTTTTTTTTACTTTGTTAGGTTGAATTTACTATCACTGATTTCCTTCCATCATTCTTTGTGGTGCAGGGAGAACGTGAGTTATGCTACGATTAAGTGAACAACTTGAATTTTTTATTACTCATATTATACAAATGAAACTCTCTTACTTTGTGCTGTCTATTTCTTGTTTGTCTCATGCTGACCAGGTTTGTTTTAGAGCCAAAGTCAGTTCTAATGAATGAACAGGAGCAGAAGTTCAAGGATAGTGAAGCTGCAATTGCCTCATTGCAGGTACATATTATTTTCCTCTGCAGAGATACAAAATCTTCCTTTGAATTTCTTAATTTTGTATACCTTCATTCTCGTTCTCTTTTCTTGAAGATATAGATTGCATGTATGGATCAGAAGTAGAACATTTGCCTTCACTGATCAACATTTTCTTGCGCTTGTTAGTTTTATATTTTCCCTAAACAGTTGGATGAATGTAGTATGTATTCCCCCCACACCCCCACAACACATCAAGAATCAAGTTGATAGGCCTTGTCCAACATTTTTATTTATATTCCAATAACAAGTGCAAGGGGAAGATTAGAGAGCTTCCCACCTCTCCCAATTCTCTCTAGAGAATACCAAAAAACAAAATAGCAAAAAGATACCCTCTCCACACTAACAAACCACCCTATAAACCATTCTCCACGGCCCACAAGTAACGACATTCTTGGGCCCCACACAATACTCAAACAATCATTCACCCGTACCCACATCCCTTCTCACTCACTTACGTGTATAGACCTTTGTAATCGGGGGTCTATCACAAGTTCGCTGAAGAGTTTAATGCCAACAATATATCTTTATTCTTGGTCTTGGATTGGAAGTTGGCATCTACCTTGTTCCTCTGTATTTATACTTTTCCCCACTTTATCTTCAATTACATGTGTATCATTATTTGACTAGTAGAGGTGTCTTTACCAGGAGATTTGGAATGCAGTGCACTTCATTGCTGCTTTCCTTTTAATTACTGCGATTTTTGCTATTTAGAGATGTTCTTATTTATCATCAACAATTGGAATTTGGCTCTTTAATTTTTTCTCCCTTCATGAAAGATTATTTTCTTGCACATTTGCAGAGCTCAAAGGAGTATTTAGAGAAGCAGATGGCCGAGGTGGAGAACAACTTGAGGGAGCTGTTGCAACAAGATCCAGGTATAGCTCGCCAGATTATGTCCATGTCTGTAGCATAAGACAGGCTCTCCCCTCTTGAATTTGACATTAGCTCAGCTTGTCATAGTGGTGTATGTTCACATTTTTGGGTCAGAAGAGTTTTACTGGTGTGGTGTTGTGAATTGTGATTCTACTTTGTTGGCTTCTATTATTTCTTATGCCAAAACCTTGTTTGATACTCCCAAGTTCCCAACTCTGTTTCCATAGTTCCAAGGTCAAGGGGTATCGGTTACCTTATTTGTTGAAAGTTCGAATCGTCACTCCACAATCATGATCTTGTATTATCTTTTTTAGTTATCTTTTGAAAAGAAAATTCTGTTTCCTATGAAGAATCCAGTTATTTTGTATGCTGGGTTATTATTAACATGTGCATTCCCTTGAGGGTTTTTATTTTATTTTACAGTTTTGAAAGGTTATTTTGTAATATTGTTATTGTGTGTTAAAATGAAAGGCATATTTTATTTTATTGCTTCTCTAAAATGAAAGTAATATTGTTATTTTGTAATATTTTATTTTACTGCTTCTCTAAATTTGACTTGTTTTCTTCCGATTTCATTACAATTGTTTTCATGTTTGTTAAGGTCATATTTGAATTCCTAGCTAAATTCCAAAAGCAAAAACAAGTTTTTGAAAACTATGGCCCCGTTTGATAATCATTTGGTTTTTGAAAATTAAGCTTCTTTTCTCTCAATATCCTAAGAATGATTTACATCTTTGTTAAGGACACATTTGCATTCCTAATCAAATTCCAAAAACAAAAACAAGTTTTTGAAAAATATTTTTTTTAGTTTTCAAAACTTGGGTTGGTTTTTGAAAACATGGAAAGAAGATAAATAACAATATAAAGAAACTTGTAGGTGGAAGTTATGTTCGTAAGCTTAATTTTTAAAAACCAAAAACCAAAAAATGAAATGGTTATCAAACGAGACCTACTTTTTTTAGTTTTCAAAACTTGACTTGGTTTTTAAAAACATGAGAAGAATGTGGATAACAAAACAAGAAAACTTATTGATAGAAGTAGTGTTTATAAGCTTAATTTTAAAAAAACCAAAAACAAAAAATCAAATGGTTATCAAACATGGATAAGTTTGAATTTTTAATTAGAAAATGGATAGAATGGTCTAAAATGATTCTCCATTCCCTCTCGAATGCAAATTTCAATATAAGCCTCCATTCAATTTCTCTCTTCAAGGTTTTTGTAATATTTCAAAATGGTTCTAAAAGTTAGACCAGTGTGCTTAAGGCATGTTTGGGAATGAATTTGGCTTTCTAAAATCACTCTCAAATATATCTTTAGACGTTTCTATTTGAAATTCTAGTTTGTGATTGGCAAATATACTCATATGATTTACTATTCTAAAAGCATTCTCTTATTAATTTATGCTTTTTCCAATCTCATCACTAACTTGATCATTAGAGTCAATTTTGTATGCATCACATTGGTGTATCCTATTCCTAACTTTAAGGTTTCTTCTGTTTATGTACAAACTCATTGAATTTCACTGTTTAAATTTATCTTTTTATGTGTATATGTAGATCAATAAAAAGTCATGATAAATGAGTTTTCTTAATACTAGGATAATTATTTTCAAGTAGTAAAATGCTTTAATTAAGAACTATGGATACAAACACAAGTATTTAATTCTATATACAAAATTCATGGCAAACACCATGTATGAATATATATATATATATATATATATATATATATATATATAAAAGTTAGAGTTAAATTTGACAATTATTCCTTGAATTTTCATAGTTGCATCTAACTGGTATGTAGATTTAAAAAGTATATAATAAGTCTCTAAACTTTCAATTTTGTGTTTAATAGGTCTCTGAAATTTAAAGCTATCTAGTAGATTCTTGAACTTTCACTCTTGCATGTAATAGCTCCCTAAAATTTAAAACCGTCTGATAAGTTTTTAAACTTTCAATTTTGTGTGGTATCGAATTTATTCAAAATTTTTCAAAATTCAAAGATTTATTAAAAGAAATTGAATTTTATACCTAATGAACCTTTAATTTTAAAACATATCTAATTAATTAGGAGCCATAAATACAAAATCAAAATATTATGAACCTAATAAATACTTTCAAAGACCAATTTGACACTTTAACAAAAAAAAAAAAATCCAATTTGACAAAAAAGTGGAATAATAGCGACAAAACTTTACTGAACTACAACAAAATAAAAAGCTTGTCTGATTCGTTCAAATAAGTCGCTTTGGCCGAGTGGTTAAGGCGTGTGCCTGCTAAGTACATGGGGTTTCCCCGCGAGAGTTCGAATCTCTCAGGCGACGGTTTTGTTTTGTTTTTAATTTAAATTTATATTTTAAATGTAAAGTAATCGGTTTTGGGGGTTAACGAGGCACACGTGACTTCCACGTGCACCACAACATTTTTCTTCACGTTAATCTAAAAAATTGTTATATCTTCGCAAAAGACATCTCTTCTTTTTTCTTGTTGGGAAATTATTTCTTTTTTCCTTTTATCTAGTCGAGAAGGATTTCTTCCTCTTATAAATTTTACCTTCTGCATTTTAAGAAACAAAAAATAGTTTTTTTTTTAACCTCATAATTTATTATTTGGGACAGTTGCATAATGACAAATTGGACCAAATTAATAGTAAATATAGCACTGTTGCAAACTAATTACATATATAGCAAAATTAATTGTACAAGACTAAAAAGACGTCGTCAGATTCTATCCGTGTCTATTACTGATAGACTCTGATTATTCAAAGTCTATCAGTGTCTATCGCTGAATCAAATTCTATCAGTGATAGTCACTGATAGATTTTGATTAACCGGAGTCTATCAACGATAGATACTGATAGACTCTGAATAATCGGAGTCTATCAGTAGATTGATAGATTCTAATTAATCAGAGTCTATCGCTGATAAACTCTGATAATCGAAGTCTATAAATAGATTCTAATTAACTAGAGTCTATCTCAGTAATATACGCTAATAGATTTTGCTATATTTGCAATTTTTTTTTACATTGTGCTATATTTGTAATTATATAATTTTTATTTGCCATCCACTGCAAATTCTCTTATTATTTTGCTATAGAGTCAAATTCAACTCTCCAAACAACCTCAAAACAACTATGTTGGTTGAACACATAATTTCCTTTGACATATTGACTTGTGTTCTTTGTGATTTTTTTTCTTGAAATCCTTTGTGAACTTCTTAGTTAGATAGACAAACCCTCTCAATTTATTCATCTTTGCTTTCAGAAGCCTCTTGAAAGGATGTAGACTTTAATGTTATAAGTTTTTCTTTCTTTTGACTTCATCTTCCATATTTTTCTTCTTCATAATTATTTTATGTGTCATGAGAAATCTAATAAACTCCTCCAATGGAAAGCTTTGAAGAGATATGTGATTTCTCGAATCGCTTACGACTTTAACTTTCCAACTTTTTAATGATAATATGAAAATCTCCCTCATGTTGTCAATTGTGGTATATGTCTTTCCTAATCCTTTTAATGCATTCACAATATTTGTATAACTGGTAAACATCTCAATAATAGGCTCGTTATCCACTTTAAATAATTCACAATTATGAACAAGTATGCTAATTTTTTACTCTTTCACTTGTTTTGCTTCTTCATGAGTTACTTCAAACCTATCCTATATTTCTTAAGAAAAATTATAAGAGATACTCAATTAAATTCATTAAAATATAAAAGCACAAAACAAGTCATTTATTGATCTTGTTATGGGTAATTTTGGACCACTTCGATGTACAAGCAGCTGACGAGGACAACCCGACGCGAGCCCAGAAATAGGACCGAAGGATGGACCCTGTAGGCGAAACGGGCCAAGGGGTCGGGCCAAGGCCAAAGGGATCGGGCTTTTGGCCCGACCCCCTGCAAGGCCGAGGCTGAGTTCCTCTGACTCCGTACGGTCCCTGCTGCCTTTGGCCGTCCCGGTTCCGCCTGGTTCGTCCCGAAACGCCTCCGAATTCCTAAAAACCCTAGGAGCATGAGCAGATATTTAAACCCCTCTTCGTCACTGAAGAAGGGGACCCGAACTCTATTCTCGACTCTCTCCTCTTGCTCTCTTGCTCTCCTCTTTCCGTTTTCTGACTTAAGCATCGGAGGCGGTGTGGCAAGCACCACACCGGTGTGCAGGTTTTCTGTCTTGCAGGCCACGTCTTCCCTCTTCTCAAACAAATTTACCGTTGGTGTCACGTGAAGGTCAGGTTAGTTCCTCCCGACCAAATTTGACCATCAACAGATCTAGTATTAATAGACAATTTCTTTTTATTAGCATCATTAAGCTCATTTTCACTTTTAGGCACGCCAACACATTCTCGACTCTCTTGATTGACATTAGAGGACTCTTAGAAACAATTTCCCACACAAACTATTGTCAATAGAAATATAACAAAAAAATCCTCGTTATAAACACAATTATTTCCATCAAACATATGTGGATTTTTAGTGGTAGAATAAAAACCCTTTTGCTCCAATGATTGCCGTAAGATTCAAACAATTAAGTTAAAAGGTAAAATCAAGAAAAATAATTTTAAAAAACATTCAAAAGAATTTAAAACTAGTTTTCAAAAACCAATATTCAAGGAAACAATTTTCTAGAGAAATCAGTATAAAAATTCAATTTTCCAATTTTGTTTTTTAAAGTTAAAAAATTCCTAGATTAAAAAAATAAAAAGAAAAATAGTTTTAAAAATATGAAAAACAAGGTTAATCAAACACTTTAAACCAAAATATCAGTCCTGTTACCGATGGTAGGATTGAATGTGGCAACACTAGAGTAGGTAAATAGAATTTTTTTTAGTTCAACAACATTTTGGAGGTGGGAGGATTCGAACATTTAACCTCTTGGTCGAGGATACATGTCAATTATTGCTGAGCTATGCTCACTTTGGCAGTGGGTATTAGAGTTGTCTACCAAACTTTTTTATTTTAAATTTTTAGATGCTACCACATGTCACAACATTAGTTGTCTTCCGAATTGTAGGAAGAAATAGGGAAAACAATTGTTGTGTCGTGGAGATAACCACTGCCTTGAAAGCAATTTCGGCACAACCACGGTGCTAAATCGTTTACGCTGGTTGCTCCCCAAGGTTAACACAACACCCTCCTCGTTCGTTGATAACTCTCCAAAAGGGAGTTATTTAGACCTTATTTCTATATTGATTTGTGTGTCTTGTGTGCTAAATAGGGTTGCTTTTAGATATATATTATATGTTTTAACCTATTTGGAAGAATGGAAACTTTGGAAGTTATTTTGTGCAGAATATATTGCTGAGCAACTTGAGGGAGCAAATGCTGTGCTGGAGCAAAGCTGGGAGCAAAACTGCCACGTCACAGCTCGTTAGCCATTTTAATTAACTGAATTCTATTAAGATAATCTCTGGATAAAGGAGCAAGGAGAGCCATCCACGTGTCTAGGTCAACCTAATTCAAGCTTTCCTCAACTCTATAAAAGGAGATAGCCGCCCAAGTCAAAATCATTCCACTTTTGGGGAAGAGATCATTTCTCATTTCCATTTTGGGAGCCGAATAAAGGAGAGAGATTGGAGACCATCAAGAAGACCATCAACTGCAAGCTGATCAATGGAATTAATATTTTCTTGTATTACCTTGTAGTTATGGATATGCTTACTCAGATTGTAACGTGTGTTTCCATGCATTTTATGAACTAAGTAGCTTTAGGCGTTGGTTAGGGAACATGTAGTTGCCATGCTTAATTTCTAGTAATAAATATTGATTTGATGCATCTTGATTAATTGTTGTGTTCATTTCTATTTTATGCCCGCCTGGCCAGCCGATATGAATACCTCTCTCTAGTTTCAGGAATGATTTAGGGAGTGTGTGGCGGTTAATCACACTAGATCATTGTGTATTGGTGAACGCCAGTGACTGAGCTAGGGATAGCCAGTTGCCTAGTGCTTGATCGGTAGTACTTCATTGGAGTTGAAACATATTCTAAAAAATCCGGAGTTCTGGGAGGAATCCGCTAATAAGACTGCGAGAGTTTTGCATGATCAATAATATTGCTAGAGCATCTTTTAAAACAATTACTAAATCCTGACCAGCGCCTGTTTCTAATCTGTCTGCTTATTTGTTTACTTTCTGTTCTGTCATTTCTTTTGCTTCAACATTTCTATTAAAACCAATCATTTTAACCACTTTTGAAACCATTGAAAAACTAAACAAAATAGATAAAGTGAAAGCTAATTCAGACCTTGGATTCGATAAATACTTATTACTTGCTGCGGACTGTGTATACTTGCACAGAGTTGTAGAGTCTTTTTATATCTTATTTTTACTCACTCTGGAAACCCAACAAGTTTTTGGCGCCGTTGTCGGGGACTTGAATAAGTTTTTATCTGATCTGTTTTGTGTATGTGTTTTAGTGGTTTGGTGCTAGAACTTTTTGATTGTTTCTTTTGTTTCTGCAGGTGTGAGTTTGGTGCATGAGCGATCCGCCTGGGGTAAGGTTCGAGCTTGATCCAGAAATCGAGAGGACATTCAGGAGAAGAAAGAGAGAGCAGCGTAGACAGCAAAATTCAATGGCTGACGTGCCACGTCTCCCGCAGGGTCCGGAAGATCCAGTTGATCCCTAGCAGAATCGTTTGCTGCAGCAAAACCAGCCGTTGGAGCAAAATGAACAACAAAATAATCAGGCTGAGAATCCTATCTTGGTAGCGAATGATAGGGCCAGAGTCATTTGAGCGTATGCTTTTCCAATGTTTGATGAGTTAAATCCAAGGATTGCACGTCCTCACATTGAGGCAGCAAATTTTGAAATGAAATCGGTAATGTTTCAGATGTTGCAAACCGTGGGGCAATTCCATGGTTTGTCATCTGAAGACCCTCATTTACATCTTAAGTCTTTTCTAGGAGTTAGTGATTCTTTTGTAATTCAAGGAGTGCCTAGAGATGCCCTTAGATTAACTTTGTTCCCGTATTCTCTTAGGGATGGAGCAAAGGCGTGGTTAAATTCTTTTGCTCCAGGATCAATTAGGACATGGAATGAGTTAGCGGAAACATTTCTTAGTAAATATTTCCCACCAAATAGGAATGCTAAATTGAGAAGTGAAATAGTAGGGTTTAGGCAACTTGAGGATGAGACTTTTAGTGAGGCTTGGGAGAGGTTTAAGGGGCTTTTGCGAAAGTGTCCCCACCATGGTTTACCTCATTGTATCCAAATGGAAACATTTTACAATGGGTTAAATGGAGCAACCCAAGGTATGGTTGATGCTTCGGCTGGAGGAGCCCTTTTGGCAAAAACTTTTAATGAAGCCCATGAAATTTTAGAAAGAATATCAACCAATAGTTGTCAGTGGTCAGATGTTAGAGGCACAAATAAAAAGGTTAAGAGTGTGTTAGAGGTTGATGGTGTGTCTACCATTAGGGCTGATATTGCAATGTTAGCTAACGCTCTTAAAAATGTGACAGTGGTTAGTCATCAGCAGCCGCCAGCTGTAGAGCCTGCTGCAATGGTGAACCAAGTTGCAGCAGAAGCATGTGTCTATTGTGGTGAAGAGCACAACTACGAGTTTTGCCCCAGCAATCCAGCTTTTGTGTTTTTTGTAGGTAATCAGAGGAACAACCCGTATTCTAACTTTTATAATCCAGGTTGGCGCAACCACCCCAACTTCGCATGGGGAGGACAAGGAAGCAATGTGCAAGCACAACAAAAGGTGAACCAGTCAGGATTTGCTAAAGCGCAGGTATTGCCCCAACAAAATAAGCAGGCTTTGCCCCAACAAAATTCAGAGAGTTCTCTTGAGACAATGATGAAAGAATATATGGCTCGCACAGATGCCGCTATTCAAAGTAATCAAGCTTCAATGAGAGCCCTGGAATTGCAAGTGGGACAACTAGCTAATGAGCTGAAGGCAAGGCCTCAAGGGAAACTTCCTTCAGATACTGAACACCCTAAAAGGGAAGGTAAGGAGCAGGTAAAGGCAGTGACTCTAAGGAGTGGTAAGCCACTAGAAGAGAGAAAAGAGCCTAGTAAACCCCAGAATGTAGAAAAGAATTGTGATAAAAATGTTGTTGTTGAGTAAGAGTTGGAGTCTGGTCAGGGTGCTGGAGGCAGCAATAATGATGCTGGAGCATCTGGTTCTATTCCAGATGTGGAACCACCTTATGTGCCGCCCCCACCTTATGTACCACCCCTACCTTTTCCACAAAGGCAAAGGCCTAAGAATCAGGATGGTCAATTTAAGAAGTTTTTAGAGATTCTTAAGCAGTTGCATATAAATATCCCTTTAGTTGAAGCTATAGAGCAAATGCCTAATTATGCTAAATTTCTTAAGGATATTTTAACTAAAAAGAAAAGGTTAGGTGAGTTTGAAACTGTATCTCTTATTGAGGAATGTAGTGCTATTCTTAAGAATGGGCTACCAACCAAGGCTAAGGACCCAGGATCATTCACCATACCTGTGTCAATAGGTGGAAAAGAGTTAGGTAGAACACTTTGTGACTTAGGTGCAAGTATTAACCTTATGCCTCTTTCGGTCTATCGAAAGCTAGGTATTGGTGAAGCTAGGCCTACCACAGTCACACTCCAACTAGCTGATAGGTCTATCACATATCCTGAGGGGAAAATTGAGGATGTCTTAGTAAAGGTAGATAAATTCATATTTCCTGTTGATTTTATTATCTTGGATTATGAGGCGGATAAAGATGTCCCAATTATTCTTGGTCGTCCATTTTTGGCTAGTGGTAGGGCATTGATAGATGTTAAAAAAGGGGAATTAACAATGAGGGTTTATAATGAGGAAGTGAAATTTAATGTTTTTAAGGTCATGAAGTATCCAGACGAGATGGAGGATTGTTCTTTCATCAGGATTCTGGAGAACACAATTGTTGAGACAACAATTCAGGATTCGACAAACAAACATTTGGAAGATCATGGAGAGGTTAGTGTAGAGGATTTAGAAGTTTGTTCTTTAGAAAGAAAAAAGGAAAAAGAGGTGTTTAGGTGTGAGGATGTTTTTGAGTCTTTAGATTTAGATCAAAGAAAAGCTCCTCCTATTAAACCATCCCTGATTGAGGCACCCACTTGAGATTTGAAGCCCTTTCCGGATCATCTAAAGTATGTGTATCTTGGGGAGGGTGAGACGTTGCCCATTATTGTTGCATCAGATTTAATGTCGGAGAATGAAGAGGCCTTAATAAAATTGCTGCAGCAATACCGCAAGGCAATTGGCTGACATTCAGGGAATTAGCCCATCTTTTTGTATGCATAAAATCACTCTAGAGGAGGGATCCTGTAGGAGTATTGAGCAACAAAGAAGGTTTAACCCTGCAATGAAAGAGGTTGTTAAAAAGGAGGTGATTAAATGGTTGGATGCTGGCATCATTTATCAAATTGCAGATAGCAATTGGGTAAGCCCTGTCCAATGTGTTCCTAAGAAAGGAGGTGTCACAGTGGTATCTAATAAGGACAATGAGTTGATCCCAATCAGGACAATAACTGGCTGGAGGGTTTGTATGGATTACAGGAGGCTTAGTAAAGCTACCCGTAAGGACCATTTCCCTCTACCATTTATTGACCAGATGTTGGATAGATTGGCTGGTCAGGCCTACTACTGTTTCTTAGATGATTATTCTGGGTATAACCAGATTACCATTGCTCCTGAGGATCAGGAAAAAACCACTTTCACCTACCCTTATGGGACGTTTGCTTTTAGGCGAATGCCTTTTGGTCTTTGCAATGCTCCAGCAACATTTCAGCGGTGTATGTTAGCAATTTTTTATGATATGATTGAGTTTACTGTTGAGGTATTTATGGATGATTTTTCAGTTTTTGGAGGGTCTTTTCAGAGTTGTTTTGATAATTTAGGTAAGGTGTTAAAAAGATGTGAGGATACCCATCTAGTTCTTAATTGAGAGAAATGCCACTTCATGGTGAAGGAGGGCATTGTGTTAGGTCATAGGATTTCGAAGAACGATCTAGAAGTTGATCGAGCAAAAATTGAGGTTATTGAGAGATTAAAACCACCGACTTCAGTGAAAGGGATTCAGAGTTTTTTAGGTCATGCTGGATTTTATAGAAGGTTCATAAAGGATTTCTCAAAGATTAGTAAACCTCTTTGTAACTTATTGTGTACTGATCATGTTTTTGACTTTAATGCAGATTGTAGGAAGGCTTTTGAAACTTTAAAGGCTGCTTTAATCTCAGCACCCATTCTTTGCGCACCTAATTGGAATTTACCATTTGAGGTAATGTGTGATGCGAGTGATGCTGCAGTAGGTGCAATGCTGGGGCAAAAGCAGGGCAAATTTATCCATCCTATATATTATGCAAGCAGGATTTTAAATGAGGCACAAGTCAACTATACAACTACTGAAAAGGAGTTGTTAGCTGTTGTGTTTGCCTTTGAGAAATTCCGCCCATATTTGGTGGGATCCAAAGTCACGGTTTTCACAGATCATGCAGCAATAAGGTACTTGATGTCTTAGAAAGATTCAAAGCCTAGATTAATTCGTTGGGTTTTATTATTGCAGGAATTCGACTTAGAGATAAAGGACAAGAAGGGATCAGAAAATGTCATTGCAGATCATTTATCTCGTCTTGATCCAGCATCATCTTTGCCGGAGCAATCTGCCATTTCAGATTCTTTTCCAGACGAGCAGCTCTTTGCTGTTGAGGTAAAGGTAGTCAAGGATGTCCCTTGGTATGCTGATATTGCCAACTTTTTGGTAAAGGGAGTCACTCCTATTGATATGGATTTGAGGCAGATGAAAAAGTTTAAGCATGATGAGAAATATTTCTATTGGGATGAGCCATTTATGTATAAACAATGCTCTGATGGTATTATTCATAGATGTGTTTCATGTGATGAAGCAAAAGGAATCTTGGAGCAATGTCACTCTTCGCCGTATGGAGGCCATTTCAGCGGTCAGAGGACAGCTATGAGGATTTTGCATTGTGGATTCTTCTGGCCTTCCTTATTTAAGGATGCCCATTGGTTCTACAAGCAATGTGATGCTTGCCAAATGAGAGGAAACTTGGGGCCTAGAGATGAAATGCCTCTTACTTACATTTTGGAAGTGGAGTTATTCGATGTGTGGGGTATTGACTTTATGGGGCCATTTCCCCCTTCTAACGGCAATATTTTTATCTTATTGGCAGTTGATTACGTGTCCAAGTGGGTGGAGGCCATTGCATGCCATCAGAATGATGCCAAGACGGTTTCAAGGTTTCTCCAATCGCACATCTTTGCGCGGTTTGGGACACCTAGAGCTTTAGTAAGTGATGAGGGGTACACATTTTGTTAATAATATCTTAGCTAAGCTTTTAGCTAAATATGGAATCAAACATAGGATAGCTACCCCTTATCACCCACAGGCTAATGGTCAGGCTGAAATAAGTAATAGGGAAATTAAATCAATTCTAGAAAAAGTAGTTCATCCATCTAGGAAAGATTGCTCTTTTAGGTTGGATGAGGCTCTTTGGGCTTATAGGACAACCTATAAGACTCCTCTAGGTATGTCTCCCTATCGGCTAGTATATGGGAAAGCTTGTCATTTACCATTAGAGCTAGAGCATAAAACGTTTTGGGCTTTGAAAAAATTAAATTTTGATATGAGTCGTGCAGGGGCAATTAGGATGCTGCAGCTTAATGAATTGGAAGAATTTCGCCAATTTTCTTATGAAAATTCGAAAATGTATAAGGAGAAGACTAAGCTGTGGCATGACAAGAGAATTAAACCTAAAGAGTTTGTCAAAGGTCAAAAAGTGTTGCTTTACAATTCTAGATTAAGGTTGTTTCCTGAGAAACTTAAATCTAAATGGTCAGGGCCATTTATTGTGATTGAGGTTTTTCCCCATGGAGCAATTACCTTGCAGGATGAAAAGGATGGGAGAGTGTTCAAAGTGAATGGACAGCGTGTAAAACATTATTGGGGAGAGGAGTTCCAGTCGAAATATCCTTCCCTAAAGTTGGTTGATGATTGAGAGAGCAATATCTTTGCGGGAGCATTTCACAGAGCAATATTTTGAGCTCCCAGTAGTTGTTTTGATTTTATTTCTCGCTGATTTGGTTTGATATTATTTTGAATGATTTTAGATTTGGTTTGTTTAAATCTTGCATGATTTATTTTAAGTGCGTTGTTATTTTTAATTCTGTAGATTTTATTTTTGAGTATTTTTATTATTTTTGGTAGTTGAGTTTTTATTCCGATTAGATTTTAGTAGATTTTAATTCAGTTTGTATTTTCGGTTATTTAAAATTATGTTTAGATTAGATTTGAATAAAATTTCTCCTAATTTATTCGGTTATGAATATTAAAAAAATAAAAGATAAGACTTGATTTAAGCGGTTAATTCCAATTTCTTGATTTGATTTGATTTTAAATTCGTCCGTATCTAAGATTCGTTTTGCTTAGAAGTTTGTTACGGCAACTTTCTGGCCGCAGGAAATCTCTCGTACGAATAGGAAGGGTTTTGTTGTGAATTACTTACTTTTACCGTTTGGATTTTGAATTTTCTGTGGGCAGGTTAATTGCATGAGCCATCTGATGGAGCCACGTGTCACACAGGGAAGATCAAAGGGCTTAGCCATTGGACAGCGCATTATTGTTTACCGTGGGCGTTTAAAATTCAGATTTTACCGTTTGATGGTTTTAATTTTGCAGATTAAACGACAATTTGAATTAATGAAGTAAAATCTTTTCGGTTGGGATTTTCCTTGCTGAAGTCCTATTTATTAAACAGCCTTCGGTGAGTTTTCTTCATTTTCTCGTTTTAACCTTTGCTGATTTTATTCTTCTTTCTTTGTTTCTGTGGGCGGTAAAAATTCCTTTGAGTCTAAAAATGGCTAAAACGAGAGCAAGAAAAGAGAGAGATAATGAGGAAGAGGAGGTTCCTGTTACCCCCGAAGCACCGAAAGTTAAAACGAAGAAGAAGAAAACACCAGAAGAAAAAGAGGCTAAGAAGAGAAGAAGACAGCAGAGGACTGAAGATCAAGAAGCTGTTCAAAAAGCGGCGGAGGATGTTGTTGTGGAAGAAGATCCGAAAGAACCAGAAGGAAAGAATCCAGAGCAGACTGACTCGATAGTTGCGGATACAGAGGCAGTTCGAGAAGAAAATGCAGAGGAAGTTCAAGAAAAGCAGACTGAGAATGTGCAAGAAGAACAGGCAGAGGTTGCGCCTGAAGAAGTTAATGAGCAAGAACAGGAGGCTCGTGTGGAGGTGATCATGCTGGAAGTGCCCAAACGCCGCCGTATAAAGCGAAAAGCGAGTCGTGTTAAGGTAGTCTGAACTGATACTCCCTCGCCTCCAACTACTGATTCTGAAAGAGAAAATGCAGGGAGAGAAGAGCAAGAGAAAAAGGAGGCCGAGGAAAAAGCACGAGCGGAAGTAGAGAAAAAGGCTGAAGAAGAACAGTTGCTCAAGCAAAGGGCAGACAGGGGCAAGAGTGTTGCTGCAGCAACAGATGAAGCTGATGAGATAGAGGAGCCACACTTGCCGTATGTTCGCTTCGTCAGCAACCTTGCTCGAGCAAAATATCTGGAGATGTTAAAAAGAGATTTCCTGTTTGAAAGAGGATTTAGTGGTGATCTCCCACATTTTTTATGGACCGGTATTACGGACCACGGCTGGGAGTTGTTTTGTTCAAAGCCTGAATCTGTGAATGCGCAAGTGGTGCGCGAGTTTTATGCAAATATTGACAAAGAAGAAGGTTTCCTAGCGATCGTTCGAGGTATTGAGGTCGACCGGAGTCCTGGTGCTATTAACGCCCTGTTCAACCTTCACGATTTCCCCCACGCAGCATATAATGAGATGGCTGTGGCGCCATCTAATGATCAGTTGAGTGACGCTGTGAGGGAAATTGGTATTGTAGGGGCGCAGTGGAGGCTTTCAAAAACAGAGAAAAGGACGTTTCAGTCAACCTATCTGAAAAGGGAAGCAAACACATGGATGGGGTTTATCAAATAGAGATTGCTTCCAACGACTCATGACTCGACGGTTTCTAGGGAACGAGTTCTTCTGGCTTTCGCGATTTTGAGGTCTCTCAGCATTGATGTAGGGAAGATTATTGCTAGTGAAATTTCTGGATGTTGGAAGAAGAAAGTGGGGAAACTGTTTTTTCCGAATACGATTACCATGCTTTGCAAGCGTGCAGGGGTTCCAGAGAATGAAGGTGATGTTATTTTATTTGACAAGGGGATCATTGACACGCCTAACTTGGTGCGGCTTCAGCGTACGCAAGAGGCACGCCAGGGCGGACTTGTCTACGACATCAACACGATTTTAGAACAACTTGCACTGTCGGCCAGCAGGCAAGAGTTTGCCGAGAGGCAAGCTTTAACCTTCTAGAGCTATGTTAGAAGTTGTGATGCCAATCTGAAGAAGCCGTTGCAGGAAAATTTTTCCAAGCCATATCCAGCCCTTCCTACATTCCCTGAAGATTTATTGAACCCCTGGATTCCGCCCCCACCGACTGAAAGGGAAGAAGAGGATGATGAAAATGAGCAGGGCCAAGAGGACTGACGAATGAAGTGGCCCTGAGCGAGCAATTTTTGTTCTGGAATTTTTGTTTGCTTGTGCATTTTCTAACCTCCTTTTCTGTTGATGCTATGTTTGCTTTTTTTTAATTTTTCTGCTTCTGAAAAAATATATCTGCTTTTGTAATTTCTTTTTATGTTTTTAATGGAATTTCCAAAGTTGTTTCTGTTCTATGAGCACTGAGTAACTCTAACTTAACTAATTTTTCTTCTGAATTTTTGAAGCTTGGATTGGTTAAGCTTAATTAGATCAAGGTATTCTGATCTCCAGAAACCTTTTGCTTGAGCATTTTCTCTGGCCTGGTCGTTGCTGCGGCAAAGAAAATTTTGGAGGTAGTGTTGACTTATTTGATCCACTTTAAGCTTAGGTCTAGTCTCACGCTTAGTCTACAAATTCAAATAGAAAAATTTAAGTTTGGGGGTATACTTTCAACTGTTAATGATTCATTGGGGACAATGAATAATTTAAGTTTGGGGGACTTTTTGCTACTCCACTAGTTTTGCTCGAGCATTCCTCTCCTTCATTAAATAATTTGCTAGGTTGTTGAGTAACCAGGGACATTTGTGATACCCACAGTGTGTCTTTGCGTCAAAAGATGACCTAGGAAATATGAAATGATAAAAAAAATTATTTGCTGAAAAAGTTGGTTGCTGAAAATTTTGCTGAGAAAATTCATAGAGCAAAAGTTTTGAAGGATGAATGATAATCCAGCAGTTTTCTATCTCCCAGAACTTAGGTGAGCTTCATCATAAAATGTCGCCATTCTGAGGGGCAAGAGATAGAATAGCTAAGGATTTTTGGATTAGCAAAGAGTATTTAGCCTAATTGGTGATGAGTTTGAGGTAAGGGTATACTGCACCATAAAGTGGGTCATCCCATGCTTAAGAGCTTATGACTGTAGGGCTGCTTTAAGTCTGAAAAACAAAAATATAAACCCCTTAAAAATGTGTTTTAATATGTCTGATAATAGAGCTAGGCTGTGGCAAGTTCTTAGAATTGAGTTAAAAGTGGTGATTATTTGTCCATGCCGGAAGAATTATTTTGCTGCAGCAGTCCTTGGTTTTGCAGAATGCTCAGGTAAAGGTTGAAGGTAGTGTTGGATTATCTGTTTTGATTAAGCTATGCTTTGTCTAACGTCTTGAATTCTTGAAGGGAAGGTTGGTTAGTATTGCTCGGGACGCGCAATAGTTCAAGTTTGGGGGTATGATAACTCTCCAAAAAGGAGTTATTTAGACCTTATTTCTATATTGATTTGTGTGTCTTGTGTGTTAAATAGGGTTGCTTCTAGATATATATTATATGTTTTAACCTATTTGGAAGAATGGAAACTTTGGAAGTTATTTTGTGCAGAATATATTGCTGAGCAACTTGAGGGAGCAAATGTTGTGCTGGAGCAAAGTTGGGAGCAAAACTACCACGTCACAGCTCGTTAGCCATTTTAATTAACTGAATTCTGTTAAGATAATCTCGGGATAAAGGAGCAAGGAGAGCCATCCACGTGTCTAGGTCAACCTAATTCAAGCTTTCCTCAACTCTATAAAAGGAGATAGTCGCCCATGTCAAAATCATTCCACTTTTGGGGAAGAGATCATTTCTCATTTCCATTTTAGGAGCCGAATAAAGGAGAGAGATTGGAGACCATCAAGAAGACCATCAACTGCAAGTTGATCAAGGGAATTAATATTTTCTTGTATTACCTTGTAGTTATGGATATGCTTACTCAGATTGTAACGTGTGTTTCCATGCATTTTATGAACTAAGTAGCTTTAGGCGTTGGTTAGGGAACATGTAGTTGCCGTGCTTAATTTCTAGTAATAAATATTGATTTGATGCATCTTGATTAATTGTTGTGTTCATTTCTATTTTATGCCCGCCTGGCCAGCCGGTATGAATACCTCTCTCTAGTTTCAGGGATGATTTAGGGAGTGTGTGGCGGTTAATCACACTAGATCATTGTGTATTGGTGAACGCCAGTGACTGAGCTAGGGATAGCCAGTTGCCTAGTGCTTGATCGGTAGTACTTCATTGGAGTTGAAACATATTCTAAAAAATCTGGAGTTCCGGGAGGAATCCGCTAATAAGACTGCGAGAGTTTTGCATGATCAATAATATTGCTAGAGCATCTTTTAAAACTATTACTAAATCCTGACCAGCGCCTGTCTCTAATCTGTCTGCTTATTTGTTTACTTTCTGTTATGTCATTTCTTTTGCTTCAGCATTTCTATAAAAACCAATCATTTTAACCACTTTTGAAACCATTGAAAAACTAAACAAAATAGATAAAGTGAAAGCTAATTCAGACCTTGGATTCGATAAATACTTATTACTTGCTGCGGACTATGTATACTTGCACAGAGTTCTAGAGTCTTTTTATATCTTATTTTTACTCACTCTGGAAACCCAACATTCGTGTACTCGAGAGAGAAGGATTGGAATCAAGGAAAATTTACTTTGCTCAGAGTGAATGAAAAGAAGATGAGAGTGGATGGGAACTGAATTGTGTTTCTTTGCTCAAGTATGCAGGCTTTTATAGGCGCAGAAAACAACAAGTTTCCCACGAAAGAAGCTGCAGCTGCCACATGTCACAATAGGAGCAATCCACGCAGGCGAGACTGATGGACAACGAACGGAACTGACGGCGCTTCAAACGGTCAACGTAGCTTGATAGCGCAATTTATTGAGCTATATTTTATACTATTTTAGTGTTAGTCTTGAGGATTATTTGACCAATTTTATGTCTATTTGGTTTAATTTTGTAGGAATCAAGTATTTCGATGGAATTTGATGTTTTTGATGAATACCGATAATTATGGAGAAAAATAACTAACCCAAGGGAAGAAATTTACAATTGAAGACAAGGTTCAAGGCATGCATCCAGCAGGGTAGCGTTGAGACGCTACTCCTTGAGCGTCTCCACGCTGCCCATTAAGTCATAAGGCACGAATATGAGGCAGCGTCGAGACGCTACCTCCACAGCGTCTCGACACTGCGAGCTTTCCGGAATTAAATTAGGGCGAATATCGACACAGCGACGCGACGCTGTGTCCTTAGCGTCGCGACGCTGTCGCGCAGAAAGTTCAGTATTTAATGTTTGCAATGCTGCTGATTTTGGGGGTTTTTTTTGGAGAGAAAAATACGACTTTTGAGAGCAGAAAACGACCAGAACAGTGAGGAGACCAAGAGAGCTTGATTTTGGGAGCTGGGATCGGGAGGATCGTGACGAGAACGCACGGGAATCACGGCTAGCGAGTTTAATCTTTCTCCCTTGTTTCTTGTACTGATTTTCTGCATGTAGTGGACTAATTTTGCTTGTATTTTAGAGACCATGTGTAGCTAAATTTCGTTTCTTAGGGGCTTGATGTAGCCATTAGATTGTATGGATAAATTTACAGATTTTTAGGACGTTTCGTAACGCGGTTCATTTATGCAATCTTTTGTTTAATGCTTATAATCTCTTGATCACGAATTGTATGTTGTTTATTCTGAACTAATTGCTCGGGAGAGGGTAGTTTAGATTAGATTATCAATTGCATGACTTAGGTGATTCTACAATCGGGAGATTTGGGATTGCTTGAGAAACCGTTTTAAGGATTGCTCATTAATGCTTATGCTTGTTGTTGAAATTAGATAGGGATATCAATTTCTTAATTTGCATGAAGAATTAATTTTACTCGGGAGAGGCTTTTAATAATCGATAATCCTTGGTTTATGAATTCGTTACGTGTTCGTTCATAATTATTCTTTGAATTAATCATGCATCTAATAGGTGAAATCAATTCCCTAAGGCTTTTCTCCATTGAGTTCCATACTTTTTATTGCTTTGAGTAGTTTTTCATTGATTTGCATATTTCTCGATATTTTTCTCTAAATAAAATTGGGCGAATATACCTTTAGTAATTAGGGGAACTAGAAAACCAATCCAGAGGACGACATTCGATTTTAAATCACTATATTATAACTCGGGCCCGTACACTTGCGGTTAGCAATTTGCGTATCAAGTTTTTGGCGCCGTTTTCGGGGATTGGCAATTATTTAGTTCGCTTAATATTTTGGGGAATTTGCTTGGTCTTACTTTAGAGTGTACTTTATTGTGTTTTTCTTATTTATTTATTTATTTTTCTTTCTTTTGTTCTTTATTTTTGTTGTTTTTGTTTTATTCTTGGTTTAGTTTTTTGTTTTATTTTAGGTTGTGATTTTGTATGTGAAAAGATAAGGATGCTCTGTTAGTGCCCTTTGATTTTGAAATCGAAAAGACTTGCAAAAAGAACAGGAAGGAGAAAAGGGAGCGATTTGCAGCGATGGCCAATCCAAATCCACAGGAGGAGCCGAAACCGATATGGGACTATTTCCAGCCTACTTTTCCTGAACAACAATCTGGAATAGTCTACGCGCCAATCAATGCGAATAATTTCGTGCTGAAAACTGGTCTCATACAGATGACTCGAGACTGCGCTTACAGAGGATCACCCGCGGAGGATCCAAATTCTCACTTGAAATCTTTCCTGGACATTTGTGGGACGGTAAAATTAAATGGCGTTTCTGAAGATGCCATTCGCTTACGTTTGTTTCCTTTTTCATTGCAGGACAAAGCTCGTGATTGGTTGAATGTATTCTACCTGGGAGCATTACTACTTGGGATGCTTTGGTCCAGGCATTTTTAAAGAAATTCTTCCCTCCTGCTAAGACAGTCAAGCTGAGGACCGAGATTGGGATGTTCCTGCAGCAGTTTGATGAGCAGCTGTTTGAGGCTTGGGAGCGTTACAAAGAGTTGCTAAGGAAGTGCCCTCAGCATGGCTACCCTGACTGGTTGCAAATTCAACTCTTTTATAACAATCTTAATCCTAGTACTAAAACCATAGTTGATGCAGCTGCAGGTGGGACTGTGTTGTCCAAAACCGTGGAGAATGCTCACACACTTCTGGAGGATATGGCCACAAATAGCTATCAGTGGCCATCTGAGCGGTCGGGACCGAAAAAGATTGATGGTGGAGTGTTCGAGATTGACAACGTAAGTGCACTTCAGGCCCAGATGTCTTCCCTCGCTAATGCATTTTTAAAGTTTTCAGGTACAGGGAGTGCTCAATCGATTGAGTCTGTAGCTGCCCTTGCATCCCAGACTCAGGAGGAAAATCTCGAGCAGGTTCAGTATGTTTCAAATTATAATTCTAGGGGGTATAATAATTCTACACATACACATTATCACCCTAGTAATAGAAACCATGAGAACTTTTCCTATGCTAATAATAAGAATGTGTTGAATCCTCCTGGTTTCACCCCTCCTAATCAAGAAAGTAAAAAGTCTTTAGAGGATCTTGTTGGAGCTTTTATTGCAGAATCAAGTAACAGGTCGAATAAGCTCGAGGAGGCCATGATTGCCATAAACACCACTGTCAATGGTCATTCTGCAGCCATCAAGAACATAGAAACTCAGCTGGGACAACTGGTGAGTGTTGTCAACACCATGACTAAAGGGAAAGCCCCAGCTGAACAGGAGAAATCTCCATTGGAGTACTGCAAGGCCATCACTGTGCATCACGAGGAGGAATTGCACATAGCTGAGGAAGAGGAGACTACTGAACCAGAGAAACTCACTGGAGAAGATGAGGAGGGCACTACCTCAAACGAAGCTGAAAAGCTTATACCTGAGCCCCCTATTCCTTTTCCTACTACTTTGGTTCCTAAGTCAAAGAAGAGGAAAAAGAAAAATTTTAAGGCTAAGTTTGATAAGTTTCTTGATGCTTTTACAGGTTTGACTGTTAATATTTCTTTTTTCAGATGCCCTGGAGCAGATGCCTCATTACAAGAAGTTCATGAAGGAATGGCTCAACAAAAAGAAGAATGAAAAGCAGATGGAGACCGTGTACCTCGCATCAACTTGCAGTGCTCGCCTTCAACAGAAAGTACCTGACAAACTGGCTGATCCAGGGAGTTTTACTATTCCTTGTAATTTTGGTACTCACTATTGTAGAGCATTGTGTGATCTAGGTGCTAGCATAAACATCATTCCTTTATCTTTATGCAAGAAACTGAATATAGGAGAAATAAAATCTACTTCTGTTAGGCTCCAGTTGGCTGACCAGTCTGTGGTTAGTCCATATGGGGTTGTTGAGAATGTATTGGTTAAAGTAGGTTAATTTCTCCTTCCTGTGGATTTCTTTGTGATGGACATTAAGGAAAATCCTGCTATGCCTATTATATTAGGGAGGCCATTCCTTGCTACAGGGAGAGCGATAATTGACGTTGAACGCAGGGAGCTTATCATTCGGGTCCAACATGAGAAGGAGATTCTGAAAGCCTTTGAGGATCCTCAGAGCACATCTGAGACATTTGTTATGGGTTATAGAAAAGGTGCAAGCAAGAGCACCTTTGGTGGATCCCGTGACAATAGACCTCCTTGAAGCATACACGGTCAACACGTCGAGCTAAAGACGTTAAACAAGCGCTTTTGGGAGGCAACCCAATTGTTCTCATTTTATTTTATTTTCTTATTTGATTAAATTTCGTTCTTTTCTATTTTCTTACGCTTACTTCCTTGGCTTTGTAGGTGAAATTTTATTTGAATCGAAGAAAGAAAAGAAAAGAAAGAAAGAAAGAAAGAAAGAAAGAAAAAACGGAACCGCGCGCGTTTTGGGCTAAAATCGCGGCAGCGTCGCGACGCTGTGCTCCAAAGCGTCGCGACGCTGGCACGATTCTGAAACAAAAATTCCAGAATCGCGATACAGAGGGTTTTAAGCTTGTTTTGTGCCCTAGCCGATTCGCAGCCGTCCCTCCTCGCTCCCCTGAAATTTCTCTTCATTCTCACTCGATTTTTCTTTGTTTTCGTGCATTAACTCTCGGATTTGTTCTTCTTTTCTTCTCATTTTTTAGATTAGTGCCGTTTTAGCAGTGGGTTTGTCGGATTTCTTGGCGATTTTCAGCGTGTGGCCGTGGGTTTTAGTTCTCAACGATTTTTGTTCGATTTTTCACGTTTTCAGACCGATTTCTCACCGTGGGTTCCGTCGTTCTCGGATTTTTAGCAAGCTCATCGAGTTTGGGCGCATGTGGGACTCATTTCACCGTGGGTGTCGTGTTTTAGTGGATTTTCCGGCAGATTCAACTTGTTTGGTCCGTGGGTTGTGCCTCTTGGGTATCGTTTTTCTAATTTCAGCTCCCATCCTTACTTTAGCTTCATTTTAAGTTGGTTTAGAAGTTAGAATACATGATTTTGGGGCTGTTTGATTTTCTGTACTGAGATTATATGGTGTTGGATTGAATTCATAGAACTTGTGGATGCTGATTTAGCATTGTAGGGTTGCTTTTTCACTGCTTTGCTGCTGTTTTTAGTGTCATGGAGCGTAGAATTGGTTGGGTTTTCTGTTGTACATCATTTTGTTGGGTGTAATTCGCTCTTGTGCATTGTTTAGAGCTTGTGGGGCTCATTTGCTGCTGTGTTGGTTTGCTTGTGGCTGCTGATTTTTGCATTGTATTGTGGCGGACGGGCTATATTTGTAGTTGGTGGCTGTTTTTGTGGCTTGGGACTGTTTTAAGCAATACCTCCTTTCCTAGATTGTTCGTACCTTCCCCTTTAGACACAATGAGCAAAAGATCTAGGAGAAACACGACCTCATCCTCCTCCTCCACCCCTTTTGACCCTAATAGGTTCATTAGTAGCGATGCAGAAAAACGATTTGAAGCCTATGTAGAGGGTAGGAACATTATCCCTGAGAGAGGCCTCAGCCCTGATCCTGAGATGCAGCCAAATTTAGTGAATAACATCATTGAGAGGGGTTGGGGTACCTTTGTTCGCCATCCTTAGCCTGGGGTAGCACCGGTGGTGAGGGAGTTTTATGCCAATATGGAAGAAAGCTCTACCTCTTCGTTTGTTCGTGGACACTATGTCCCGTTTGACTCCCAAACCATCAACCGTTTCTATAGACTACCCGACATTGATAGGGATGACTACAACACATACCTTCTTGGCCATTTAGACGTTCATGAGGTCATCCAGACGGTATGTAGGCCAGGGGCTGAGTGGGTTCTGAACGGAGTGGAGGTTGTGATATTTAAAACCACCGACTTGTTCGTAGATTACAGGGCTTGGCACACTTTTCTATGTGCCAAGTTGATGCCTGTGGTGCATCTCAGCGACGTCATGAAGAGTCGCTCCATCCTCTTATTCGCCATCGCCACAGGCCGCTCGGTGAACGTCGATCAGGTCATTCATGAGTCCATGCGCCACATTTGCCGGCGTAGTACGACAGTGGGGCTCGTGCATCCATCATTGATTACAGCTCTTTGCCGAGCCGCTGGTGTCGTTTGGGACGCCCAGGAGGAGTTGGTCCACCCCGGAGCGATCATCGACAAGAACTTCATTAGCCGATACCGTGGGCCTGGACCACCGGGTGCACCGGCCGCTCTTCCCATTCCTGAGCCGCCAGAGCAGTCCAGCATCAGAAGCAGGAGGTTCCACGTTCCACAGTCGAGGAGCAGTTGCAGCAGCTGCGCATGGAGTTCCAGAGTCACCAGCTTGAGTTCCAGAGTCACCAGCGTGATTGCCAGAGAGAGCGGCGTAGGGATCGACGTCATTTCCTCTACACCACAAACATGTATGCACATTCTTATCAGTGTCAGGTGGCTTCTCGTTCGGGTCAGCCTTTTCCACCACCTTTACCACCGTACGAGTCACCTGAGGACGAGGACGAGTGATGCCCTGTCGCCCTCATTTTATACACGGTTGTTTCTTTCCCCCTCATTCTTATTTTTCAGTGTATTTGTTCTCATTTTGGTCTGTATTTCTTAATAATTTTACATTGAGGACAATGTAACTTTTAAGTTTGGGGGTGGAGTATTTACTTTTGGTCTGTAATTAAATGTTATATTTTCTTTGACCATTTTTTGGTTATCTGGTTTATTATTATTGTGATTATCTTGATTTTATCATGTGATTTCTATCTGAGTTGTTTTTCTTTGAGGGTGTTGCTATGATTATGACAGCCGATGAGGATACCTAATTTCAGAAAGCAGGTAAATTATTCTATGCAATAATAATTAAAGACAGGATTCAAGATAGTTTGATTTTATTTCATGAATCTTTTGCACCACTTGAGCACGTAGTCTCCTGTCTTAGTTTGGCGAGCTTAGAATAGGGTTATGTGATCTAGGCCTTGTTGTCACCTCGAAAGGTTTAGGGACTGGTTTGATGGTTAATCTGCATGATAGTTAGTAATGTTACACTTAGGAGAAAATTATGTCATATCTTGCATGTTAGTGAAAAGAAAAAAAAATGAATGAAAGAAAAAAAATGAAAATGAAATGGTGAGCTGAATAAATGAAATTGAATTAAGGTAAAAAAGAGCTACCCCTGTTGTGATCAGTTAGGCCAACCAGAGAAAACTCAGGTTAAGGGTCCCTGCAATAGGAGTGTGAAAGCTAGTGACCACCATTAATGATGATTGTGAAAAAGCTCAAAGTTTGGGGGTTGTGTACCCCATTTAGGCACCCTAGTGGCATATTACCATCTTGAGTGTGGAGAGGCTTGATGATTGGAACTTAGGACCAGAGTAGGGGAAAACAAGCGAAGGGCTGCATAAAACTGTTCCGGGCTTAAAAGATTAAGATAGGGAGGACTAGACACACACACACACGTGAGAGATGAATGAAATAAATGAGGCTTATCATGATGAATGTGTTTAATCATTAATGTTTCAGTGTGATTTATCTGTAATTTGGGATTCGTGAGGCAAGAGTCATTAGCAACACTACCTCAATTATTTTTATTGTCAGACTATTTTGATTTTTACTTTGCTCGGGACTAGCAAATGCTTAAGTTTGGGGGTATTTGATAGCACAATTTATTGAGCTATATTTTATACTATTTTAGTATTAGTCTTGAGGATTATTTGGCCAATTTTATGTCTATTTGGTTTAATTTTGTAGGAATCAAGTATTTCGATGGAATTTGATGTTTTTGATGAATACCGATAATTATGGAGAAAAAGAATTAACCCAAGGGAAGAAATTTACAATTGAAGACAAGGTTCAAGGCATGCATCCAGCAGGGTAGCATTGAGACGCTACTCCTTGAGCGTCTCCACGCTGCCGATTAAGTCATAAGGCGCGAATACGAGGCAGCGTCGAGACGCTACCTCCACAGCATCTCGACGCTGCGAGCTTTCCGGAATTAAATTAGGGCGTACATCGACACAGCGTCGCGATACTGTGTCCTTAGCGTCGCGACGCTGTCGCGCAGAAAGTTCAGTATTTAATGTTTGCGATGCTGCTGATTTTGGGGGGTTTTTTTGGAGAGAAAAATACGACTTTTGAGAGCAGAAAATGACCAGAACAGTGAGGAGACCAAGAGAGCTTGATTTTGGGAGCTTGGATCGGGAGGATTGTGACGGGAACGCACGGGAATCACGACTAGCGAGTTTAATCTTTCTCCCTTGTTTCTTGTACTGATTTTCAGCATGTATTGGACTGATTTTGCTTGTATTTTAGAGACCATGTGTAGCTAAATTTCGTTTCTTAGGGGCTTGATGTAGCAATTAGATTGTATGGATAAATTTACGAATTTTTTAGGACGTTTCGTAACGCGGTTCATTTATGCAATTGTATGCTTAATGCTTATAATCTCTTGATCACAGATTGTATGTTGTTTATTCTGAACTAATTGCTTGGGAGAGGGTAGTTTAGATTAGATTATCAATTGCATGACTTAGGTGATTCTACAATCGAGAGATTTGGGATTGCTTGAGAAACCGTTTTAAGGATTGCTCATTAATGCTTATGCTTGTTGTTGAAATTAGATAGGGATATCAATTTCTTAATTTGCATGAAGAATTAATTGTACTCGGGAGAGGCTTTTAATAATCAATAATCCTTGATTTATGAATTCGTTACGTGTTCTTTCATAATTATTCTTTGAATTAATTCATGCATCTAATAGGTAAAATCAATTCCCTAAGGCTTTTCTCCATTGAGTTCCATACTTTTTATTGCTTTGAGTAGTTTTTCATTGATTTGCATATTTCTAGATATTTTTCTCTAAATAAAATTGGGCGAATATACCTTTAGTAATTAGGGGAACTAGAAAACCAATCTAGAGGACGACATTCGATTTTAAATCACTATATTATAACTTGGGCCCGTACACTTGCGGTTAAAAATTTGCGTATCATAACTGCGCGGAAGGAACGGTCAAACGGACGAACGGGCTTCACCTTCAGCGTGGATGAACCGAACCGGGCTTCACCTTCAGCATGGACCAAACCGGACCGTTGAACCAAGTCGACGCGTGGAGCAACAACACTGTGACATGTGGGTACGTGGTAGGAAAAATAAAATAAAGGATATTTTGGCAAAAAGGTAAAACCTGTCTCTTTATTACACGCGAGCGCAGGAACCCGAACCCGAACCCGAACCGCCCGACAGACGGCGGCGGCGTGCGTGTGTGGGAAGACAGGTACCACCCTTAACCACTTTTACAAGAGTAAGGAAGAGTGATTGTATAAAAACACTCTTCCCAACTCCAAACCTTTCCATGTGGGACAAACATAAAGTAAACACATGGAAAAGCCAAAATAACCAAGTAAATATGCTTAGTCATTCCCAACACGGCATTAATCACCATGTGTGTTGCAGTATCATGATGATGTCAGTTTGCATTGCCACATGTCAAAGTATACTATTGGTCCACAAGGCCACATCATTGACCCCAACATAGAGACGTTCACGAGTTGGGGCAAAGACGAGGGTGACTTCCCTGCCCCTGCCTCATGCCCCCTCCCCCTCCCATTTTAATCTTCATCCTCGTAAAATTTTTCGTTAAATTTTACAGGGATCGGGACAAGGTCCGTGGGGAATTACGTCCCGTTTAGTTTATCTTTCTTTCTTTCTTTCTTTTTTTTAGGGTTTAAGTTGAATCAAATAATTCTTTTGATAAATTTTCAAATAGTTAACTTTTCCTAGGAAATATCCATTAATTTTCAATTAGATTGTTAACTATTCACTGAAAATCTTAATTTAAATAATTAATTTCAATTTTTTTAAAAAATCTTTGTTTAAAGATAAAATTCTTAAACCTCCTAATAGAAACAAAATAATATTTCATATCAAATCATATAATCATCCATACATGTAATTCAAATGTTTGACCATATAATTGAAACACATTTAGTTATCTAAATCATTAACAGTAAAATTTTGCCAAAGTGAGCATAGTTCAATGGTAATGACATGTACCCTTGATTAAGAGGTTAGAGTTTTGAATCTACCAAACAAAATTTTTTTTTGAACTAAAAAAAACAAAATTTTAAATAAAACTTTAAATTTACACACACACATATATAATAAGAAAATAGAAAAAAAAAACGAAGTGGGGAACAAGGATGAGGAATACATTCTTTGTCTCCCATTCCCCACCCTATTAGGTGCAGGTCCGCGAAAAATGACATCTCTACTATCATGTTAGCAAAAATACATTCATTTTTTTTAGAACAACAAAAATACGTTTGTCGAAACTGCACAAAATACGTTTGCTGAAACTGGACATTATTAGTTACCACATCATTTAGGTGTCTCGTGTCACTACCAAATAAGATTTTGCCTTCAATGTTCTTTCGTTCATTATAACTGTTATAGGTAATTTTGGACCATCCCGGAATCCAAGGAGTAGACGAGGACAACGCGACCTGAAACCGTTGACACAACCTGGAAATGGATCCCAAAGGGGAAAGGGGCCAATAGGGTTAGGCCAAGACCAAAGGGATTGGGCCTTGGCCCAAAAACTTGTTGCCTTGTGCAATGTGATTCTAAAATATGCAAGAATTCTTCACAAATAGCTCAAAAACGTGCAAGCATACACATCATGGCAGCAAGTGATAAGTATTTTTATATCGTTCTCCACAGGGATTGATGCAACGAAAATCACTATTTCTAAGCCTAGTTTCAATGAAATTCAAAGTAACCAAGGACCAAATATTGATTAATAGCTAAGATGCACTAATGTAAATAAAGTTGAGTGAAATTAAAGAGAACTTGAAGTAAATAAAGCAAGAAAAACGGCTGAATGCAGAGGAGAAGTAAGGCTCGGATTAGGGATGTTCTGTATTGCTTCCAGAAATTGCTATAGCGAAAACTATGCTAATGCATCTCACCCAAATTTTAACACGGGAATTTTTCAATTCTCCAAAGATTAAGGCAATTAAACTCCCATTTAACCCCTTATTTTTAGCTCAATCTGATTAGTGCCCTAGGTGGTGATTTATCCCTAAATACCCACTCATTTTCATGATCATAAAAGACTAAGGTAAAGTAAAGTGATCGGTTATTAAATGTTTTCCCAAACACTCAATAACAATACTAGAAAATGGTTGGCCAAACGAAATTCCAGCTTTAACAATGAAAAGCACTTTACTCTAAGATGAAAATAGCACAATTCAACTACAAACAACCCCTCGTTACAATATAGGCTCCCTAATCCTCACCTAAAGAGGATTAGTTCATGTTCAAAGAGAAAATAAGTTCAATACAGCAGAAATCATCCATATTCAACATACTTTTCAGCTTCTTACACAACCAATACCAATGGGAAGATAAAGAGAAGAAGAAAAGGTTAAGGAAGAAGCTCTCAAGTACAAATCCAGCTTTCCCAAGCTGAATAAAGACTCCACGGCAGCTCCCTTCTTCTTTTCCTCTGTTTTTGCTCTGAAAATCAGCTCCCCAACCGCAGCTCTCTTCCTTGTCCAGCCTCCTTTCCAAATTAGGGTCACTTTCTTTAAATACCCAGCTTCAAATCATGGAAATCAGGGCTGATTAGACAAGCCAAGCGCACATGGAATACCCACTAAAAGATGAGAATAGCTTTTTACACCATCTGGAGTTGCCACATCAATTAATGAAGCCATCCATGTTGAAAACAGCTCCAGCCACCAATCTGCCTCTGCCAGCTCACGCTATAGCATAATCTGCACAAAATAAAACTCCAGGTGAGCTTAGCTACGCAATTAGCGTGAAAATAAAGCCCAAAGCCCCTAATCAGCATTCTTACTAATTAACATTAAATTCAACTAATTCCAACTCAAATAATAAATTCTCAAGGCGAAATTAAGCCTTAAAGCCCCAAAATCATGGCCAATAACTCTTATTTCTAAGAGTTATCAGCTCAACTCCGCTCGGCCTCGGCCCATGGCCAAGGTCGAGGCCGACCCTCAGCTCGCTTGTGCGGGCTGAGTTTCCTCCCATGTGATCGGTTCCTGGAGTCTTTTGGCTACCTCGGTTCAACCTGGTTCAGCCGAATCGTCTTCCAACGCCTAAGAACCCTAAAAAGGGCAAAGGTATATAAACCCTTCTTCAACCTTGGAGAAGGGATCCGAAAACTCTCTCTTCTCTTCCTCTAACTCTCTGGTTTTGCTCATATTTCCTCTGATTACTGACTTAAGCATCGGAAGCGGTGTGGCAAGCATCACACTGGTGTGCAGGTTTCCCTTGTTTTGCAGGCCACGACTTCCCCTTCAAATAAATTCACTGTTGGAGGCACGTGAGGGTCAGGTGAGTTCCCCCTGTCCGGATTTCGGCATCAACAGTTGACGCCGTCTGTGGGGAAGAAGCTTGCTAGTGAGATTTGCACACTGGTTACCTAACAGAGATAACTGGATGAAGAAGAAAAACTAGATTCCAGACACAAAACCTTCCAAAAATAACCATCGCACACAAAAATCACGAAAGGAGAGTTACCACAAAGGTCACCAAGACAACAGTGCCGACCTGAGGCCGAGGTTAGGACGAAACCCCACGAGGGATCAGGATCATCTTTGGAGGACAAATCAGCGAAAAAGTCCTGTTGAAAAGCTGAAAACCATTCTATCAACATCCAAGATTGAGGTAACGAACACTCGAAGAAGACTGGGTGCTAAGAAGGAAAAGCTACTGGATTGAGGCCAACTCTAGGCCGAAGCCGAGACCGACCTTCCAAGGCCTAAAAGTGTCTCCAATATCACAATGTCAATGCAAATTTGATTGCCAATGCAGTTGAACATAAGACGAGGTTATGATTGGAGCAAAGAAGCCAGATACGAAAGACGACGGATTATTCCAGGTTGAGGTCGAGGCCGAGGCCGACCTCGGCCATGCCCGAGGCCAAGGCCGGTCCTAGCCATGCCCAAGGCCAACCAGAGGAAAATCCTCCCGCTATGGATTATCGATATCTTCTATTGCGTTTCCATTATATTTTGCGTTGTTCATTTGAATTTTCATTTCTTTAGTATTTACATTTGTAGGAGTGGGAAATTTAAAATGCTTATTCACGTTATCTCTGATAAAATTCCACAGTTAATTCTTTTGTTGTAGATGGCCTAAAATAACAGGTGAAAATGTCCTTGGTGGAATGGAAACCCCAATACTCTCCAAGGCAAACGACATGTAAAAATGTCCTTGGTGGAGTGGAAACCTCGATACTCCCTAAGGCAGACGATAGGCGGAAATGTCCTCAGTGGAGTGGAAACCCCGATACTCCCCGAGGCAAACGACAGACGAAAATGTCCTTGGTGGGGTGGAAACCCCGATACTCCCCAAGGCAAACGACATGAGGAAATGTCCTCGGTGGAGTGGAAACCCCGATACTCCTTGAGACAAACGACAGACGAAAATGTCCTTGGTGAGGAGTAAACCCCGATACTCCCCAAGGCAAACGACATGAGGAAATGTCCTCGGTGGAGCAGAAACCCCGATACTCCCCAAGGCAAACGACAGACAAAAATGTCTTTGGTGGAGTGGAAACCCCAATACTCCCCAAGGAAAACGACATGAGGAAATGTCCTCGGTGGAGTGGAAACCCCGATACTCCCCGAGGCAAACGACAGACGAAAATGTCCTTGGTAGAGTGGAAACCCCGATACTCTCCAAGGCAAACGACATGGAAATGTCCTTGGTGGAGTGGAAATCCTGATACTCCCCAAGGCAATCGACGGCCAGAGAATCCCCAGAGTTGGAGCCAAGGCTCGGATCAGAATCATACCAATAGAGAAGGTGCAGAGACACTAAAACTTTGAGGTATGATGAACTACATTCCAAACATCTCTTACTCAAGTATAATTTTTAAATTCAAAATAACACTTGAGTAAGGGGCTGAGGAGGGGAGACTATCAATTATTTGATGATTAAAGCTTGTCCAGAAAGAATATGTCTAGATGGTCGAGGCCGACCAGGCTGGATTAAGTCATTACTTTTTCCTTGTTAGCTTTTATCATGTATGCTATTGTGGTTGTTCAATTCTAATCATGCCCACGATATTTCTGTCGCAAATTGGTAATTGTCTTTCTAGACACGAGCTCTAGAGCGGCAGGGCCAAATGCATGTTTACTTCCCTGTGTCTTTTTTGCAGGAATGATAATGTTTAAATTATTGTGGTAATAGGCCGAGGCTACCAAGCCACGCCTATGTTACTCTTTTTCCAAAATGTCACTTTGTTGTGCAGGAAAGGAAAGATAGTTCGCAAATGAAATGCAAGGCCGAGGCCGACCAGGTTGAAATCAGTCATCACTTTTTTGTTATTGTTAAATCTCATTCATTTATCATGTATGTTGTTGTGGTCGAGGGTTGCAGTCAACTAAGTCTAGGCGTATGATCAATTTTAATCATGCCATGCTATTTATGTTAGTGCCCTATGTGCTTTTAGTAGGAAAGATGATGCTGAAATTGTTGTGGTAAGAGGTTGTGGCCGCCAAGCCACACTGTTGCCTTCTAGAGTGGAGTAAAAAATATGATAAAAATAAACTCTAGAATACTGTGCTAGTATACACAATCAGCAGCAAGTGATAAGTAATTTATCGTATCCACGAGGTTTTGAATAGCTCTCACTTTACCTATCTTGTGTAACTTTTTAATGGTTTCAAGGTTGTTAAATTGATTGATTTTGATAAAATGCTGAAGCAAAAGAAATAACAGAACAGAAAGTACACGGATAAAGCAGACAGATTGGAAACAGGTGTTGGTCAGGATTTCAGTAATTGTTTTAAAAGATGCTCTAGCAATATTATTGATTAGGCAATTCTCTTGCAGTCTTATCAGCAGGATCCTCCCGGAACTCTAGATTTTTTGGAATATGTTTCAACTCCAATGACGTACTACCGATCAAGCACTAGGCAACTGGTTATCCCTAACTCAGTCACTGGCGTCCACCAACACATAATGGTCTAGTGTGATTAAATGTCACACACCTCTCAAATCATCCCTGAAACTAAGAGGTGATATTTATACCGGTTGGCCAGGCGGGCACAAAATAGAAATAAATACAACAAATAATCAAGATGCTCAAATCAACATATATTCCATAGAGTATAAAGCACGACAACTACATGGATCCTAACCAACACCTAAGTAAATTTAGTTCATGGAGTACAAGATAACACACGCTACAATTTGAGTGTGTGCATCCATAACTACAAGAAATTACAAGAAAATGTTAATTCCCTTGAAGAGATCTGTAACTAATGGTCTTCTTGAGGTCTCCAATCGTTCCTCCTTTATTCGGCTTCCAAAGATGGAAAGTAAGCCTCCACGAATGGAATAAGACTTTCCTTTCTCCAAATTGGAATGTTTTGGACTTGAGACGGCTACTTCCTTTTATAGAGTGGAGTCAAACCCTAATTAGGTCAAACTTTACACGTGGAGGGCTCTCCAAGCTTCCTAGATCCGAGATTGGTTCAGCTAACGCCACCTCATTTAATGAATCACGTGCGGCTCACGTGGCAGTTTTGCTCCATGCTTTGCTGGATCACGGATTTTGCTCCCTCAAGTCGTTCAGCATTATTTTCTCTGCAAAATAACTTCCAAAGCATCCATTCTTCTAAATAGGTTAAAACATATAATATTCATCTAAAAGCAACCCTATTAGGCACAAAGACACACAAAACACTATAGAAATAAGGCCTAAATAACTCCATTTTGGAGAGTTATCACACACCTATATTATTCTTTTGCAAAAATGTCACTATTCTACTTAACCGATGCATAACATTAAGTATTTTTACCATATTTTTATAAGAATAGGGTCGAGGCCAACCAGGCCATGCCCATACTATATTTCTATAGAGAGAGGGCCAAGGCCGACCATGTCATGCCCATACCATATTCCAACAGGAAGAGGGCCGAGGCCGACCAGGCCATGCCCATACTATATTTCTACAGGAAGAGGGTCGTGGCCGACCAGGCCATGCCCATACCATATTCCAACAGGAAGAGGGCCGAGGCCAACCAGACCATGCCTATACTATATTTCTACAAGAATAGGGACGAGACCGACCAGGCCATGCCCATACCATATTTTTACAGGAATAGGGTCGAGGCCGACCAGGCCATGCAAATTCTAAGTGCTCCCATCTTAGTGGTAGTCAATTTTGCTTAATCACTCTTTGCAGGAGTATAAGGCCGAGGCCGAGGCCGACGTGCCCTAGTCTCTTCCCTCGTTTTCCTTTTGCAAAAACTAATGTATGAGTGCAGGGAGCTACAATTTGAGCTAATGGAGGAGTGAGGTCGGGGCCGACCCAATCCTCTTCACTCACTTTTCTATTGTAGAAACTAATATTTTGATGTAGGAACTCAATATTTTCAATAACATGGAGAGTGGCCAAGGCCTACCCTATGGTCTTACCACTGGTGCCACATAAATGGTTAAGTGAAAGAAGCACTTACATAGAGGGCTTTAAAACAGAGGAATGAAATTAAGAAATGAGAAGGGGCGTCCAAAAGAAAGGCACAACGGGTCAAAATCTCGAGGTCGAGGCCGAGGCCGGAGTTGAGGCTTGTCCAACCATTCCTGCAATCCCACACTTTTCTCATCTTTATCTTACCTAACACCTATTTAGGGAGCCACTGTTTTGTCTACTGTTTGTTCTCTCTTGCAGGACGACGAGAAGTCAACATATGAATTGGCACAAAAGAAAGATCGATACTCTTAATCGAGCTTAAGGAGCTCAACCTGTAGCAATAAGTCACGTCTGAATCCCAATTCAAGAGTGGGGGCTTAATGTTATACGTAATTCTGGACCATCTCGGAATCCAAGGAGCAGATGAGGACAACGCGACCTGAAACCGCAGACACAACCTGGAAATGGACCCCAAAGGGGAAAGGGGCCATACGGTTGGGCCAAGGCCGAAGGGATTGGGCCAAGGCCGAAGGGATTGGGCCAAGGCCGAAGGGATTGGGCCTTGGCCCAACCCCGCTCGACCTCGGCCAATGGTCGAGGACGAGGCCTGTGGTCGGCCTTCTTGTGCGAGTCGAGTTTCCTCCCCTCCGCTCGGTTCCTGGAGTCTTTTGGCTGCCCCGGTTCATCTTGGTTCAGCCGAATCGTCTTCCAATGCCTAGGAACCCTAAAAAGGGAAAAGGTATATAAACCCTTCTTCAACCTTGGAGAAGGGATCCGAAAACTCTCTATTCTCTTCCTTTAGCTCTCTGGTTTTGCTCATATTCCCTCTGATTACTGACATAAGCATCAGAGGCAGTGTGGCAAGCACCACACCGGTGTGCAGGTTTCCCTTGTTTTGCAGGCCACGTCTTCCCCTTCAAATAAATTCACCGTTGGAGGCAAGTGAGAGTCAGGTGAGTTCCCCCTGTCCGGATTTTGGGATCAACAATAACTTTCTTAGTTGAACTTGATTCAAGTGATATAAGAGACATTTGATCGTCTTTTCAAGCTCTAAATCATAGGACTTTGGAACTATGATATTATCAGTAAAAATGCAATTTATTATTATAATAACATTTAGTTTTAGGGGTGTTCATCGGTCGGTCGGTGTCGGTTTTGTCAAAACCGACACCGATCAAAGAATGCTGGCAGTCGACCGACCGATCGGCCGGTTCGGTCGGTTTCGTTTTTTTTTTTTAAACTCAGAGAGAGAGAAAAGAAAAGATGCGTACCTTCGAGGGAAATCAGCTAGGGTTTCGTGAGTCGTGACTGTTGAAACAGAGGGAGGGGACGACGATGAACAGAGGGAGGCGAACGGCAAACGGCGGGAGGCTACGTGCGTCTGAGGTGTTGAGACGGAGGGAGGCAAACGGTGAAGTCGATGGACGAAGGGAGGCGACGAGCGACTGAGGTGTGCGTCTGAGGCATTGAGACGGAAGGAGGCAAACGCGAAGTCGATGGACGGAGGGAGGCGACGAGCGGCTGAGGCATGCGTCTGTGTGACTGTGAGGCTGAGGCGTGAATCTTCGTGAGGAAGAAGAAGGTAAATCAGCTGGCTAGGGTTTCTTTTAATATATATAATTTTTTTAATTTATATATAGAAGTCGGTCGGTCGGTCGGTTCTTTGGGAAATGACCAAACCGACCGACCGACCAGTCGGTTTTCCAAACGGTGGAACCGACACCGACTGACCAAGTCGGCTAGCCGACCGACCGCCGTCGTTTCGGTCGGTTTCGGTTGGTCGTGTCGGTTTTTGGTCTGAAGATGAACACCCTTATTTAGTTTTATTGAAGCCCTAAAACTAACATATAACTCAATTGCATAAAGTATATTTTCTCAACTAAAATGTCAAAGGTGTGAATTTCCACATGCTCACATATTGTTGTACTAAGAAAACATACAAGTATTGGGACCACTATGATTTTAAATTGAAACCTTAACATTTTTGTCAACATAAATATGTTGACAAAAATGTTAAGGTTTCAATTTTATAGAAATGTTGATGTGGATGGAACTTTTGAGAAATCATAAAAATCGAAATTTTTTTTTGAACAGATATTTAATTAATAAATAAACATTTTACACCTTGTAAATAAGTTAAAATTTGGCAGTATAATGAAAATGTTAATTCATCAATCTCTCGAGTCGATGTCAAATTCATGATCATATACAAATGTCAATGAAAATATTAATTGTTAATAAAAATTATTTAATATACCAGATAAACAAATAATTTTCTTACCTAAAATCATTGAGCCCAAAAGGAGTAACAATTCTTTTACCCAATTTGCAAATATCATTCAAGTTTATAAGATATATGGTAAACAATTAAATCTCTTAACTAAAATCATTAAATCATAGCAAGAAAGAAATTATGTATACAAATGGAATTAAAACCTTGCCAACATGAACATAGCTCAACTGACATAAAACTTGTACTATTGACAAGGAGGAATTATAGATCTTTACGGTATCAATTTTGTATCTAATAGGTTAACAAAAAATTTGAATTTTAATGCAGCACCAACCTATATATATTACAAAATCTAAAAATTAGATTAAATGAAATGGGACAAACAAAACAAATTTCGTTTCAAACCAACATGGGCATAGCTCAACTAACATAAAATTTGTACTAATGATCAAGAATTCTATGATTCTAAACCTCCCCCACATGTAAAAAAAAAAAAAAAAAAAAAAACTTGGGAAGACTCCTACTGCCCTTTTGGCAAATGAACCAAGGGATAATTATGTTATTTTTGCTAAGCAAAGTATAAATATAGACAAACTAAAATTTCAGGAGATGTGTTTCCCTCTGACTTCAATGTGGATCCGTTCTTGCTTGAAATGCAAGCGTTATTCAACCAAATATACATATATGCTAAATAAATAATTTTCTTAATCCTAAAAGGAAAATACCCACACATATGGAAGAGAAATTGCTTTTGAAAGGAAAAAAAGAATGATATAACCACCAAAGGAAGATTTTCCATAAAAGAGTTTTAGATAATAATGCAAAAAAAAAAATAATAATAAATAATAATAATAATAACAATAATAATAATTATCTTCCTCCTGCCCTTATATATATAGAAGATAGTTGTCATATAATATCATCAGAGAATTTGTCAAAAAAAAAAAAGGAAAAAAAAAACATGAAGTCAAACTCCATTCTAGCAGTTGTCCTCGTTTTCCTCATTTTCAGTGGTAAACATCCTCCTCCTTCAAAATTATTATTATTATTTTTTTGAATATCTCCTTAGAATTATATAATTTATTTTTGGTGTTTGAGTTATCTTTTAATTTCTTTTCCAATCTTTTAAAACATTCAATTTCATTCTGAGTTGTTTTTTTTTTATCTTTTTTTTTACTTGAGAATATTTCATCAACTAACTTACGATGACGATCCCGAAGGTAAAGATGCCTTACCAACTACATCTCTTCATTTTTTTTTTTCAAATATTAAAATTGACGGATAAAATGATAATGTAACTACAAAGTTATATTTTTTCGATTGAGTTAGAAATATTCTATATTTAAATTTGACGAAATAGACGTGTTCAATTATAAAATCGAAAATTTAACACCTTCATATGACCTAACTGTTGTATTGACAACTTTTTGTAACTCTTAGCAACTTTTCTAACCTCAAAATGACTTGTTGGTTATAGATGATAACATACATTGAAAATATCATTTCTATTTACCAAACCAAAAATACTGTTATATTAAAAACTACAAACCTCATAAAAGTAATATTTTCTTTAAATTCACACATGATTATTATTGTTTTAAATGTTACTTGTTAGGTGACAATATAGATATTTTTTATGTATAATAAAAATGTTGGGTATTTTTTTTTGGTGGGTTGTGTAGGAGAGGAAATGATCATGAAAAGGGTGGAAGGACAACACAAATGTGAGACGGTGTTGCCGATATCTCAAGCAGAACAATGCTTCGATGTTATGTGCACTTCACTCTGTCGAACTCAATTTGATTCCACAACAATTGGAACTTGTTTAGGCGTTCATACTTGTCGTTGTACCCATTCTTGTTGATGTTCTACTTCTTGATTCTCTCTTTCAAGAATTTGATGTTTAAACCACATTATAATAATTGAATACAAACGATATCTATAGAGATTTATTTGGGAAGTGTTAAACCACCTTTTTGCTTACCTTCCAATTGCTTCATGATGAGTTGTTTTAATACTCCTCTAGTTTTTTCTTTTCAATTAGAAATCTCTCTCTACACATTTAGTGGCAATGTGCTATTGATTCTACAATATTTGCCAACTACATTAGTGGCAAAAGACTTTGGATAGTATTTGGTTTATTGGATTTTGAGTTATCCATAAAAGAAGGGCAAATGGTATGGGAAAGACATAATTTTAGGTACAAATTTTTTTAAAAAATATATAATAAAAATAAAAAGAAGAGAAAATGGTATTAGCATGACATAATTTTGGGTTCAATTAAAGAGACATTATTTAGTGGGTCTCACGCAGGAAAATTTTCTTAATTTTGACTATTTAGATCGTAAAAAAAAATATAAATAAAAAGATTTTTGCTATTCAGTTGTTTGTTTTTGTTAATTTTTTATATTACAATTTCATTCCATTTTTTGAATAATTAATGAAAAAAAGTACACTTTTAGTTCTGAAGTTTGAGTTAGGTTTTATTTTGGGTTTTTTGGAAAGGTAAAGTAATAAATGAAAAAAATTAGAGAAAACGAGGGGATCTGAAAATATTTAGAAAAACCATGTGTCGCGCCTCTTCAAGAGGCGCGACACTTTATCATTTTCCGGGTCGCGCCTCTTCAAGAGGCGCGACATTTGCAAACCAACCAAACGAAACGTGCACGAAACGGAACGAGACGCAGATGAAACGGAAACGAAATGGAGGGTAACGTCGCGCCTCTTGAAGAGGCGCGACTGCTGTCCGTCAGGTTGGAATCAGACCACTGACCACTTTTTTTTTTTTTTTTTTTAATTGCATTAAGATGCATTTATTAGAGGGAGAGGGCATGCAAACTTTTTCTTTTTCTTTTCTTTTTTTTTTTTTTAAATAGCATTAAGATGTATTTATTCGAGGGAGTGCAAAAGTCTGTGTTTTTCATCCATTTTGCAACTAAATTTTTACTTACAAAAAATTAATAAATGTAGTTTGTAATTTCCATTTGTTCTCTTTTTTTAATGAAAAAATATATTTGTGTTTGCCAACAACTAATTCTTGTTTATTTGTTGTTCTCTCCATTTTTAATCTAAATTTTTACTTAAAAAAAATAAATAAATGTAGTTGGTAATTTCCGTTTGTTCTCTTTTTTTAATGAAAAAATATATTTGTGTTTGCCAACAACTAATTCTTGTTTATTTGCTGTTCTCCCCATTTTTAAACTAAAATTTTACTTTTAAAAAAATAAATGTAGTTGGTAATTTTCGTTTTTTCCCTTTTTTTAATGAAAAATATATTTGTGTTTGCCAACAACTAATTCTTGTTTATTTGATGTTCTCTCCATTTTTAAACTAAATTTTTACTTAAAAAACAAATCAAGTTCTAGGATTCTTTTTCAAAACATTTCTAATAATTTTTAAGAATTTTTTGTTAAGGGTTTAGGGTTATTTAAAAAAATTCATACTTTCAAATTAAAAAAAAAAAACATAATTATTAAGTTATGCTTATGAATTTATTATAATGATTAAACCAAATAAATTAAACTTACAAAAAAAAATTGTCACGCCTCTTCAAGAGGCGTGACATGACCACAATCCTATCACTCCTCCTCGATTGGCGTGACGAAAGCATGTCGCGCCTCTTGAAGAGGCGCGACACTTGATTTTTCTAAATATTTTCAGATCCCCTCGTTTTCTCTAATTTTTTTCATTTATTACTTTACCTTTCCAAAAAACCCTTTTATTTTGGTCCATGAGTTTTCAAACTCGACAATTTAGTCCATGAGGTTTGGATTTCGTTACACTTTTAGTCGCTCCGTCAAAATACTAATAGGTGGCTGACGTGACATTAGTTTTTATTAAATAATATATATTTTTTTTATTAATTTTTAAAATAAAATAATATATTAAATAATTTTTATTATTTTATTATTTTTCTTTTCTTTTTTCTTTTCTTCATCCATCTTTTCATCTTCTTCTTCTCCACACATCAAACCCTAAACTAAGTGGACAACCATCACCGCCGTCGGCAGCCGGCCGCCACTTGCCGGAATTTTTTTTTCTTTCTTTCTTTTCCCTCTTCCTTTCTTTTTCTTTCTTTCTTTCTTCCCCTTTCCCTTCTTTCTTTTCTTTCTCCTTCTTCTTTGTTGTTTTCACTTTAAAAAAAAAAACCGAAGGGGGAAACCCCCTTTGATTTTTTCTTCTTTTTTTTTTTTTTTTTTAAATAAGTGAAAACAACAAAGAAGAAGAAGAAAGAAAAGAAAGAAGGGAAAGGAGAAAAAAGAAAGAAGAAAGGAAGATTAAAAAAAAAAAAAAGAAAGAAAAACAAAATTTCGATGAGCAGTGGTGGTAGTCGACCGCCAGTGGTGGCGATGGTGGCCGGCAGGAGGCGGTCGTCGGTAACTGGAAGAAGAAGAAGGGGAAGAAGAAGAAGAAAGTGGAGGAGGAGGATGAGAGAGAAATAAATAAAAATATAAGTAAAAAATATTTTATTTTTTTATTTTTAAAAATTAAAAAAATGGAAAAATACACTTTTAGTCTTTGGGTTAGGTTTTATTTTGGTCTATGAGTTTTCAAACTCAACAATCTAGTCCCTGAGGTTTGGTTTTAGTTTCATTTTGGTCCCTCCATCCATTCTTTCGTTAAAAACTAACGGCCTGCTCATGCTATTTTTTTATTAAAAAAATATTTTTTTTATTTATTTTTAAATAAAAATATATTAAAATAATAAAAATATTATTATTTTTTAATTTTTTTATTTATTCTCTCTCTTCTTCTTTTTCTTCTTCTTCCTCAGCACATGACCGGCGGTTGGCGGCGGTCGACGGTCGCCGACCACCGCCAACGAATTTTTTTTTTTTTTTTTTTTTTTCATTTTCTCGTTCTCTTCTATTCTCCTTTTCTTCAACCTCTCTTTTTTTTTTAAAAAAAAAATGTCCCTCCGCATGCCAGTTTGCAGGTTGAATAAACCCAGTAAAGTCTGCCGCCCATTCACTGCTGAAGTTCGTCGCCTCTAAAACTGAAGCTCGCAGCCCCTTCACCGCCGTTTGCAGTCTATTTCGTTCGTCGCTCGTTCACATTCCGTTCGCTGCCCATTTACAGTTCGTCGCCTACAAGCTCGCAGTCCCTTCTCCGCCCGCAAGCTCGCAATCCCTTTGCAGCCCGTTTTTTTTTTTTTTTTAAGTAGGAACTAAAAAAATATTTTTGAAAAACTAGAATTAAATTTGTTTATGGAATTATTTTTTTTTTGAAATACTTTACTAAATATTAAAAAAAATTGAATATTTGTATATATGTGTATGTAAAATTTAAAAATGAAAATGAAAATAATATATATATTACAAAACAAAAAAGTTGAATTTTAATGCAGCAACCAACCTATAATAAAAAATCTAAAAATTATATTAAATGAAATAGGACAAACAAACCAAATTTCATTTTAAACCTTGGAAGACTGCTAGTGCCCTTCTGGCCAATGAACCAAGAGATAATTATGTATTTTTGCTTAAGCAAAGTATAAATATAGACAAACATTTAAATTTCAGGGACACATGTTCGGTTGACTCCAACATGGATCCAACATGGGCAGTCAAAAACTATGGATGATTCTGAAAATGAGAAGACTTTGGCGGTGGCTGAGAACCAACCTTGTCTAGAATTATGAGGATTTTATGTTGGAATGCTCGGGGTTTGAGGAACCATAGTGGATTAGTGGTTGGGGCATCAGCTTTGTATATGGGCTTGGATTTTGATGCCCCAATTGCTGAATTGAAGGCAATTTTGGAAGGGATTAAACTGGCCATGTCTTTGGGCTGTGAAAATCTGATAATATTAAAACAGTGAATTTTATCCTGAAGAAATCCACCCTATGGAGTAGTGTTGAAGCTGTTGTTGAAAATATCTTGGGTTTTAGCTTCTGGTTTTAAGGAGATTAGGTTTTCTTTTATTCCTAGAATTTGTAATGTAGCAGCAGAAGGGATTGCAAAACATTGACGGGACCGGGATAGGAAGTATCCCGGATTGGATCTGTAATTTGGATGAGAATGACCGTTTTTACTCTACCCTTGTAGCGTCTTGAATAAAAATCTTATATTTTTTCTAAAAAAACAAAAAAAGAAAAAGAAAACATGAAGTCAAACTCCATTCTACCAATTGTCTTGGTCTTCCTCATTTTCAGTGGCAAACATCCTCTCCTTAGAATTATTATTATTATTTTTTTTAAATAACTGCTCCTTAGAATTAAAATTCTTTAAGAATTTGTTTGGCTATCATTTTATTTCTTTCAATATCTAAGTCCACTAAATATGATATAACCCTTTGATTTTTAAAAACTAAACTTAAAAATACTACAACCTGTAAGTTTCTTGGTTTTGTTATCTACCTCATTCCCATGTTTTCAAAAACCAAGTCAAGTTTCGAAAACTAAGACAAAATAGTTTTCAAAAAATTGTTTTTGCTTTTGGAATTTGGCTAAGAATTTAAACGTGTCTTTAACAAAGATGAAAATCATTGTAAGAAAATTGAAAGAAAACAAGCTTAATTTTCAAAAACTAAATAGTTATCAAACAAGATCATATATAATTTATTTTTTGTGTTTGAATTATCTTTTAATTTCTTTTTTAATCTTTTAAAATTTCAATTTCATTCTTGTTTTCTTTTTCTTTCTTTTTTTTTTTTACTTGAGAATATTTCATCACAAATATAGAGATATAGGGATTACAATTTACAACCAACTTACTATTAATTTTTTTCAAACATTAAAATCGACAAGCAAAATGATAATGTTACTACCAATCATATATATTTTTTTTATTGAGTTAGAAATATTCTACATTTAAATTTGATGAAATGGACATGTTCAGTTATAAAATCAAAAACTGGGTGTGTTTGAATGGTGATCTGAAAACAAAAATTTAAAAACAAAGGATTCAATGAAAACAGGGTTGTATTTCATGTTTTCAGATATGTGTTTGGTAGCAGATTTAGAAATTGGATCTTAATTTAAAGAATTGTTCAAAATGTGTTATAAACCATAAACTATTTGGAGTTATCAACTAAATATATTAGGTTGAATATAAACTATTATTAATTAATTTATAAACCTGTTATATGTTATAAATTTTATATAATTATTATTTTACAATATCATATAATTTATAATACATTATATTATACAAATTTTAATTTCACAAAAATGGATTGAGTTTATAACATGAAATGGTTTATTTATTAAGTTTTTTTTTAAACATGTGTATTTATTAAGGTTTTTATCTTTTTTTAATTTAATTCTCCATTTAAAATTTCAAATTCAAAATCTCGATAAATTGAAAACAAAAAAAAAAGTTGTTTTCAGAATTTCCACTATTTGGATCACAGAATCCGGAAATAGTTTTTGAAAACGCATCTGCCAAATGCATATTCACTGAATTCAGTGAATCTGACAAACATAAAACAGAATCTGAATTGTCTATCAAACAGACCCTTAACAACTTCATTTGACCTAACTGTGTGTTTGGGAACTTTTTGTAACTCTTAGCAACCTTTCTAACCTCAAAATGACTTATTGGTTATAGATGATAACATACATTGAAAACACCATTTCTACTATTCAAAAAAAAAAAAAAAACATCATTTCTATTTCCCAAACTAAAAATACTGTTATATTATAAACTACGAGCCTCATAAAAATAAGGTCCCGTTTGGTTCGTGATTTGAAAATTGTTTTCGAAAATAGAGAATTCAGCAAAAAACGAAAACAAATTTCTTATTTTCATTATATCTAAAAACATGTTTGGTTCCAATTTAAAAACTTTAAATTTGAATTCAAAATTTGAAAACTGTGTTTGGTTATGAATTTGAAAATGCATGAAAATATTAATATGTGCTTGGTAAAATTAATTTTTTTTAGAAAAAGTTAATTTAATATGATTATTTTTCTACTTGACTTTTATTCATTTTTAGAGAGATTATAAATCAATGATGCTGGAATTGATTCTTAAAAAAAAAAATTGTTGGAATTGAAATTATAAGGAAAAAAAAAAGATATACCATATAGTTGTATTATATGAAACTTTTGATTTGTAAAGTGGAGGAGTATATCAAAATAGGTAGAATTATGTAAAAAGTAAAAATAAAAACCAAAACATCAGTATCAATCAAACACACTATTTACACAACAGTAATTTTGTATTTTTTTCCCTTTAGAGTCGAAGAGAATTTGGATATCAAAAATAAAAAATGTTGTTTGTAGATATTGCAACATTGTTTGATGGAAAGAAAGATGTATCCTGTGTTTTTAAAGTTGTATCTCGTGTTTCCATTATTTTGAAAACAAAATTGGAAAACAATGAAAACAACATTTTATCGTTTTTGAAAACATGTCATTTTTTGGATTGTTTTCGAAAATTGTTTTTGAAAATAGGCATACCAAACACGTTTTCATGGTTTCCCTTGTATTTTTTATTTTCGAAAACATAAAAATGAAAACGGATCATGAACCAAACGAGGCCTAATATTTCCTTTAAATTCACACATGATTATTGTTACTGGTTAAAGTGACAACATAGATATTGTTTATGCATAATAAAACTGTTGGTTTTTTTGGTGGTGGGTTGTGTAAGAGAGGAAATGATCATGAAAAGTGTGGAAGGACAACACAAATGTGAGACGGTGTTGTCGATATCTCAAGCAGAACCATGCTTCTATGTTATGTGCACTTCACTCTGTCGAACTCAATTTGAACTTGTCTAGGCGTTCATACTTGTCGTTATACCCATTCTTGTTGATGTTCTACTTCTTGACTCTCTTTTTCAAGAATTTGATGTTTAAACCACATTATAATAATGGAATGATTTATTTGGGAAGTGTTACACCATCTTTTTGCTTACCTTCCAATGGCTTCATGATGAGTTGTTTTAATACTCTTCTAGCTTTTTCTTTTCTTTTACTTTCTTTTTTCAATTAGAAATGTCTCTCCACACTTTTCTCTCCTTAAATAAGAATATTCTAACTTTTCAAACAAAAAAAAAATGTAGGACGGCAAATTAAAAAAGAAAAAAAAAAGAGTAGTTTTTCAAAAACTCATTTTTCTTCTAATGCTTTTTTTTTTTTTCCTATTTTACCAATCTCTCTCCAACAAATTCCTTTTTCTATGTTTTTTTCTAAAACGTTTTTCTCTCTATACAAAATTTCTTTTTCTCTCTCTAAAATTTTCTCTCTCAACTTTTTTCCTAGCTTATCTATTTCTAAAAACTTATTCATAACTTTTCTCTCCTTAGGTAAGAATATTCTAACTTTTCTTTTGAAAAAAATATTCCCAAAATTTTCTCTCACTACAACTTTTCTTTATTTTTCTAATTTATCTTTATTTATTTAGCATATCTTATACTCTTAATAATCTCATTATCTCTCTGAAATTTCTCTTTTTGTTTAATTTTTATATCTAAGATTTATCTCTTCTACTCCAACTTTTTTTCTTTTTTTTTTCTAACTAATATCTTTTATGGAGTTTAACTAATATTCTCTCTCTAAACATTTTCTTTCACTCTCTAAATTTTTAATGTTTAACTTTTCTCTCGAATATATTTATATTTGTGTCTCTAAATTTTTGTTTCAATGTATCTACACATTTTTCTCTCTCTAAAACATATTTTCATCTTTCTAATTTTTTAAAATTGAAAACAAAAAACAGTTATCAAACAAGTTTGGTTTTTTGTTTTTAAAAACAAAAAACAAAAAACAGTTATCAAACATATATAGTTTTTGTTTTTAAAAACAAAAACCCCAAAAAACAAAAAACCAAAAACAGAAAAATCAAAAACCAAAAATTGAAATGGTTATCAAACGGACCCCGTTCAATTACATACAAAATTAAATTTTATGTCTAGTAGAATAATTAATGTTTAATATATCAACCTATTACATACAAAATTGAAAATTGATGGATCGATTATACATTTTTAACGTTCAATGATTTATTAACTATACAAATCTGAAAGTTTAAGAAACTTTTAGACACAAAATTTAAAATTCAATAGTTAAACTTGTAATTTAACCTTTGTATAACTATAACTTAAAAGGTTTAGATTAAGTAATATTAATTAAATAATTGTAATAAAAATTATAGTATTTTTTAAATAGAATTAAAATTTTTAAAATAGTTTATTAAAGATTAAAAAAAAAGTTGAATATTTGTATATTATGTATATATTACAAAACCACAAACATGAATTTCAATGCAGAGCAGTGCAACACCAACCTATAAATATGACAAATCTAAAAATTAGATTAAACAAAATGGGACAATTTTGTTTCAAATTTGGGAAGACTCCTAATGCCCATCTAGAAACTGGACCAACGGATAATTATGTTATTTTTGCTTAAAGTATAAATATGGACAAAAATTAAAAATTTAGGGCCCGTTTGGTAACGTTCTCGTTTCTTGTTTCTTGTTTCCAATTTTATTAAGAAATCTAAGCATTTAATAACTATGTATGTTTTTTGTTTCTAACTTTTTAGAAACACTCCCAAAATTTGTATAGAACTTTTGGGAACAACTAAAACTAGTTTCTCCTTTTTGTTCTTGTTTCCAATTTCTTCTAAACATAAATAAGAATATAGGTTTATTATTATTGAATGTATAGGTGTTAGGGTCATGAAATTCTATTTTTCTATATTAAAAAATGAAGAAACGGAAACAAGAAACGAAGACGTTACCAAACGGGCCCTTAGGGATGTGTGTCCCTCCTAATCCAATGTGGATTAGTCCCCATTGAAATGCAAGCGTTACAACGTTCCTCAATTTTTTTTTTTTTTTTGACAACCCTTATTCAATAAAAATATACATATATGCTAAATAAATAATTTTCTTAATCCTACAAGGAAAATGTCCACACATATGGAAAATAAATTACTTTATTTGAGAGAAAAAGAAAATGCCATAAAAGAGTTTTAGATAATAATAAAAAAAAAAACCCTTAATTATCTCCCTCATGGCCTTATATATACCAAAGATAGTTATAGTTGGAAGTGACTTCAGATTTTTGTTTTTTTTAGTATCCTTTAAAGTTTGTCTCACATAAAAAGTTTTAGAGTTGGGAAGAGTGTTTTTATACGATCACTCTTCCTTACTTTTATAAAAGTGGTTAAGGGTGGTATTATGACTTCTTCCCACACACACGCCGTCGCCGCTGGTCGGACGGACGGGTTCGGGTAATCGCACTTGCACGTAATAAAGAAGCGATTTTATTTTTTGGGCCAAAATCCTTCTATTTATATTTTTCTTATTTCTTATTTATTTTCCTTTTAACCGTTCTAAACCGAGTCTTCCATTGACCGTGGGCGCCCATTCCGCAAAGTCGAGTCGTTTGGACATGTGGCGTTCATGCCATGCTTTCTGTGAGGACACATGGTGCGCATGCAGTCGTTGGTCTACTTCAGTTACACAGATTTGTTACTCCCTTCCCTATAAATGCCTGTCTGAGCAGAGTTCCAGATCATATCATTGATTTGATCTGCCTATATTTCTTCTTGATTCCAAATCCTCCTCTCTCGAGTGCACGAACGAGGAGGGTGTTGTGTTAACCTTGGAGAGCAATCGACGTAGATACGATTTAGCACTGTGATCGTGCTGAAATTGCTTTCAAGATAGTGGTCCCGTCCATGACACAACAATTATTTCTTATCTTCTAGCTTGCACTTATCATATAATATATCATCAACCCAAATTTCCAAAAAATAAGAAAAATACAACATGAAGTCAAACTTCATTCGAGCAGTTGTCCTAATTCTCCTCATTTTCAGTGGTAAACATTCTCCTCCTTAAAATTATTATTATTGTTATTTTTGAATAACTCCTCCTTAGAATTAAAATTCTTTAAGAATTTGTTTGGCCATCATTTTATTTTTTTGAATATCTAAGTCCACTAAATATATAATTTATTTATTGTGTTTGAGTTATCTTTTAATTTCTTTTTCAATTTTTTAAAACTTTCAATTTCAATCTTGATTGTTTTTTTTTCTTTTTAAATTGAGAATATTTGTATCACAAATATACAGATATATAGGATTACAACTAACTTACGATTACCACCCCTTGAAGATAAAGACGTCTTAACCAACTCCATTCCTTAATTTTTTCAAACATTAAAATTGACAGGGAAAATGATAATATGAATATAAATCATATTTTTTTGATTGAGTTAGAAATATTCTAAATTAGAATTTGATGAAATGGATGTGTTCAATTATAAAATCGAAAAACTTACTAACTTCATTTGACCTAACTGTGGTGGCAACCTTTTGTAACTCTCAGCAACTTTTCTAACCTCAAAATGACTTATTGGTTATACGATGATAACATATATTGAAAATACTATTTCTATTTACCGAACTAAAAATACTTTTATATTAAAAACTACAAACCTCATAAAAATAATATTTCCTTTAAATTCACACATGATTATTCTTCCTTTTAAAGGTTGCTTGTTAAGTGACTTGTAAGGGATTATAGGACACTACACATATCTCACAATGGTATGATATTGTCCACTTTGGTCATAAGTCCTCATGGTTTTGCTTTTGGTTCACTCCAAAAGGCCTCATACCAATGGAGATACTTGTCCTCCCTTATATACCAATGATCTTTCCCTTATCTAGCCAATATGGGACTTTGGTCGCAATATCAACAATCCTCCCCTCGAACAAAGTACCACCGAGCCTCCCCTCAAATAGTCATCCATCCGAAAAACGAACGCCCACAGTGCTGAACCGAAAAACTTCTGACCGACGACTACTCTTTTTCCCTCTCTCTGTTTTTCGTATTTTTCCCCCTCTCTCTCAGTTCTGAATCGTGACAGCAAGCCCTAAAGAGAAGATGATGCTCAATTTACAAGCTTGCCCCTCTGTAATCATAATATTACAAAATTGTCCTTTTAACCTTTTAACCTTAAGATAACTTGTCACTTTTTAACATGACAATATAGATATTGTTTATGCATGATAAAAATGTTGGATTTTTGTGCATGGTGGGTTGTGTAGGAGAGGAAATGATAATGAAAAGTGTGGAAGGGCAATACAATTGTACGACGATGTTCCCGATATATCATGGAAACCAATGCTTCGATGCTACGTGCACTTCACTCTGCCAAGCTGAATTTGAATCCACAGCAGTTGGAACTTGTTTCGGCACTCATACTTGTCGATGTACCTATTCTTGTTGATGTTTACCTTCTTGATTCTCTTTCAAGAATTTGATGTTTAAACCACATTATAATAATTAAATATGAATGTTTTCTATAGAGAATTATTTGGGAAGTGTTACAACACCTTTTTGCTTACCTCAAATTGCGCCATGGTGTATGATGTCAACATATTTTTATTTTCGCATATTAGTTTCTTTTATTTGAATTTTCTATATAATTATTCAAAGATTTATTTATTTTGTTGCATTTTGAAGCTTCCAAATATTTTTCTGTTTTACAAAGTTTCTTGGGATCCAAATGAATGTTTACTGAAATTATTTATCTATTTTATGCATTAGACTTCTAGAAAATTTTAACTTCATAATTTTGTGAATTATTCAAGGCCATAACATGCATGTACTAACTTCCCTAGGCAGTCTATAGGTTTTAAAAAGACGGGGTGTTACAGTTTCTCGAAGTTCAATTTTATCATCCATAGGTTTTTAACATATACAAAAAAATAATAATAATAATAAATGTACTATTATACACAAATTTAATTTTGTGTCTAAGTCCTCAACCTATTTGACATTTTTTAAAATTAATGTATTTATTAGTTACAAAATAGTAAGTTTCAGGTTCAATTGGATACAAAATTAAATTTTATGTCTAATAGAATAATTAATGTTTAAGTTTTTTTTTAATATATTGACCTATTACATACAAAATTGATAATTGATGGATCTATTATACATTTTTAACATTCAATGATTTATTAAGTACAAATCTGAAAGTTCAAGAAACTTTTAGACACTTGTAATTTAATCTATATAAATGTATTGATATATAATGTTTAGATTAAGTAATATTAATTACATAATTATAATAAAAACTATAGTATTTTTTAAATAGAATTAATTTTTTTTATGGAATTATTTTTTTAAAATAGTACGTTTACTAAAGATTTTTAAACAATTTGAATATTTGTATATGTGTGTGTAAAATTAAAAAAAAAATGAATATATATATATATATATATATATATATATATATATATATATATATATATATATATATATATATATTACAAAACCAAAAAGATGAATTTTAATACAGCACAAACCTGAAAATATTACAAAATCTAAAAATTAGATTAATTGAATTGGGACAATTTCGTTTCAAACATGAGAAGATTCCCAGTGCCCATCTGGCCAATGAACCAAGGTATGTCGTTTTGTTAAGTATAAATATGGACAGAAATTAAAATTTCAGGAACGCATATTTTTCTTTTTTTTATAATTTTTATTCAATCAAAATATACATATATGCTAAATAAATAATTTTTTTAATCCTACTAGGAAGAAAATGTCCACACATATGAAAAATAAATCACTTTTGAAAGAAAAAGAAAATGATATGACCACCCATAGATGATTTTCCATAAAAGAGTTTTAGATAATAAGGCAAAAAAAAAAAAAAAAAAAAAAAAAAAACCCTTAATTATCTTCCTCTGCCCTTATATATACTAAAGATAGTTATCATATAATACATCATCAGCTAGAATTTGACAGAAAATAAGAAAAAAAAAATGAAGTCAAACTCCATTCTAGTAATTGTCCTGGTTTTCCTCATTTTCAGTGGTAAACATTCTCCTCCTTAGAATTATTATTATTATTTTTTAACAACTCCTAGTTAGAATTAAAATTCTTTAAGAATTTGTTTGGCCAAAATCTAAGTCCAATAAATATATAATTTATTTATTGTGTTTGAGTTATCTTTTAATTTCTTTTTCAATTTTTTAAAACTTTGGATTTCAATCTTGATTATTTTCTTTTTACTTGAGAATATTTCTATCACAAATATACCGTGATATAGGGATTACAACTAACTTATGATTACGACCCTTTGAAGATAAAGACGTCTTAACAACTACATCCCTTAATTTCTTCAAACACAAAAAATTGACCGACAAAATGATAATATGACTATAAATCATATTTTTTTGATTGAGTTAGAAATGTTCTCTACATTTAAATTTGATGAAATGGATGTGTTCAATTATAAAATCGAAAACTTACTAACTTCATTTGACCTAATATTTCCTTTAAATTCACGCATGATTATTCTTTTTTTTTTTTTTTTTTTTTTTTTGAGAAGATTATTCTTCTTTTTAAACGTTACTTGTTAAGTGACAATATAGATATTGTTTATGCATGATAAAAATGTTGGATTTTTGTGGTGGGATGTGTAGGAGAGGAAATGATCATGAAAAGTGTGAAAGGGGAATACAAATGTCAGACGATATTCATGATATCTCAAGGAGACCAATGCTTCAATGCTATGTGCACTTCACTTTGTCGAACTCAATTTGATTCCACAGCAGTTGGAACTTGTCTAGGTGCTCACACTTGTCATTGTACCTATACTTGTTGATGCTCACCTTTCAAGAATTTGATGTTTAAACCACATTATAATAACTAAATAAACTGTTTACTACAGAGAATTATTTGAGAAGTGTACAACACCTTTTTTTCTTACCTCCAATTGCTTCATGACAAGTTGTTTTAATACTCTTCTAGTTTTTCTTTTTCTTTTTCTTTTTTTTTTTTTTCCATTAGAAATCCCTCTCTGCAATGCGCTATTGATTCTACGATATTTGCCAACTATATTAGAAGTAATGCGCTATTGAGAAAAAACATGTATAGACGTAATAACATTTTCTCTCCATATCACACTAGTCAACCTTCAATTGATATATAAAGCACCGAGTAAGTAGCACAACTAGACTACCTTTTTAATTAATCTCTAACCATCCCGTAATTACTAGTCTAACCTAATAAGGATGTCCAGTCATGAAATTCATTTGAGTCTCTAACAACCACTCTATTCTATGATACTCCCTTCTATATATATGCCTATATGATCCCCTGCTTAGGTATAATTGGAAAAGAGATTTTGGAACTAAAAAAAATGGAAAATAGATTTGAATAAAAACCTTAAAATAGTTCGATACTGCGAAAAAGCACAAAGTGAGTTAAAAAGACTTTGGATAGTATTTGGTTTGTTAGCCAAAAGAAAAGTCAATTGGATTTTGAGTTATCCACAAAAGAAGGGTAAATGGTATGGGAAGGACATAATTTTAGGTACAATTTTTTTAAAAAAAATATAATAAAAATAAAAAGAAGGGAAAATGGTATTAGAATGACATAATTTTGGGTACAATTAATTATGAGACATTATTTAATGGGTCTCACGTGGGAAAATTTCTAATACAACAATAGTATGAAAAATTTTTCATACTACCTCCATTCATTGTGTTGCCATGAAAAGATCATTTAAGAATGGTGTGAGATCCATGAAATATATTATTTTGTTATTAAATGATCATTAAATGACGTGTCAAATGCCTTTTTTTTTTTTTGAGTTCAACAACATTTGGGATTAGGAAATTCGAACTTCTAACCATTCAGATCGTCAAAAAAAAAAAAAAAAATTGCTATTCGGTTGTTTGTTTTTCTTAATTTTTTTTTTTATCTTGTTGTTTTTCTTAATTTTTTATATTACGATTTCATTCCATTTTTTGAATAATTAATTAAATACTTTAACTCTATATTTACTGACTTTTGGAAATAATTTCATATTCATATTTAACTATTTTCCTCAACGCTTTCAAATGTCCATATTTAGTTTATGTAATTTCAATAAATCTAGTTAATTTATGGTTAAGTTTTGCTAAAAAAAAATAGTCATTGCAAGCCTTTTATCTAGAAATTGATTGTATATGTTAATATTATGTGGTTATTTACCTCCTATCAGTTAGGGACCGTTTGGTACAAAGTTTTGGAGATGGGAATGGACAAGGGTTTCTGATACCCTTGTTTGTTTCAAGGTTTCTGTGATGGGCCCTTGGGAATAAAGCATTTCAGACATCATTTATGCCCATAGGCAAGGGTTTTCTATGTCCTTGTAAAAGCATGTGTTTTCTCTTTGTCCATCTCTTCTTTTTTTATTCTTATGTGCAATTTTATTTTGAATATAGTTAATTAATTAACTAATGGATACTAAATTAAAAAATAATATAATAAATTATTTAATTAGATTAAATAAATAATAATTTGTCAATAATTTCAATTTTTTAAAACAAATACTTGGTCTAAGTTTATTAAATGGATGCAATTACATATTTACTAAAATTATAATTAATTAGTTAACATTATCGAAAATATATTTAATTATTGAATTAAAATTATTTAAATGAATTTAGTGTAAAAATTCATTTTTCATAATTATAATTAATTACTTATTGATTATTTATAATCAATTAATTATTTTTTTGGATTTCTTTATAGTAAATAAATAATCATATTATTATTAAAATATTTATCTAATTAATTTTTATGGATACAAATATATTAAATTATTGTAGTTAAGGATATTTATTAAAAAATTAATTAAATAATTTTAATTAGTTAAATTAACATAGTTTATCCAATTAAAATTATTTCATGATTATTAATTCATTAATTTTTATTAATACTTTGAATTAATTTTGATTATTTTATTGATTAATTTATTATAATTACATAAAGTTTACATGATTAATTCTAAAAAATAAATACAGACATAATTCGTTCTCATAAAATCCTTATGACATTCTCATGCACAACCAAACACAGTTATTTTTTATTCCCAACAATCTTATTCTCAGACATAGTATTCTCAGGCATCTATAAAACCTTAAGTTCTCTTGTTATGAACTTATGAGTTTGTTATTGCTTTAAGTTTAAGGTTTTATCCCAAAGATTCTCCTATTCATGTACATGTATAAATACTTCAGTCTATTCTCATTAATAAAGTGAGGAAAATTATTCTGATATCTGAGTATTGCTTTATGGTATCAGAGCAAGTTTGACATGCCTTTGCGATTTTTTTTTTTCGCGTTTTCCACACGTCGAGTGTTTTCAGGTTTGATTTGATTCTTCTCTCAGAATGTCGTCTTCTTCTGAGCAAGCCCCAACTCAAACTTCAAATTCGACTTTGAATCCATCTGTTTCTCTCCTCCATAATATTTGCAATCTTGTTTTCAGTCTGTCTTGATTCCATGAATTATGTGCTTTGGCGTTTTCAGATCTCGCAGCTTCTCAAGTAGCACAAACTCTTCAAATATGTTGATGGACCGATTAAAGCTCCGACTAAAATCTTGCGTGTTTAAGGTCAGCCTCCTCAGATTAATCTGGCCTATGAATAGTGGTATGAAAGAGATCAGGCTCTCATTACTCTAATTAATGCTACCTTGTTTCAATCGACTTTGTCCTACGTTATTAGCTGTCAAACTGCTAAAGATGTTTCTGGAGAAACACTTTTCTTCTTCAAATCGAACAAATATCATTGGCTTAAAGACTGAATTACAGAGCATTGTCAAAAAGTCAGGTGAATCTATTGATCTGCATGTTCAATGTATTAAGGATCACTACAACAAATTATAGAATTAATGTCGAACAGAAAAATGGGCGTGGAACCTTTAATGTCGGACAAAAAAACGTGCGGGCTTTTTAATGTCGGACGTGTGGTTTTTAAAATTTTCGGACTTTTAATGTTGGGCAATGCTCGACATTAAAAGTTATTTTTATTTTTTTTAATTTTTAAAAATGGTAAAAATTAAATAATAGTTTCTCTCTCCCCGTGATAGCATGCTCTGCACTCTCTCTCCCCCCGAAAACCAAGCTCAAACCCTCCCCATTTTCTTCAACCCTCGACGGCGACGAAGTCTCATTGACGGCGACCGACGACAACCATTTCTCGCGTGGGTTTCTTTTCCCAAACATTTCAGACCGTCGGCCAACACGTTTCAAATCTAACTTGGGTTTTCAGCAAGTGGGTTTTACTGAACTCTAAACTCATCTCTGGCAAGTGGGTTTTCGTGGTGGTTATGGGTTCTTGGGTCGTGGGTTCCTGATCTAACTTCTTCGTGGGTTTCGGATCTCTGTTCTTGGGTAGCAAATCAGTGGTGTTCGTGGTTGTTCGTGCTTAGATCGGAGGTCGTGGTGGTCGTGGGTAGAAAATCTGACATCGTTGACAGTAGATTTGAGCCCGATCTGTTTGATTTTTATGATTTGAGTGGGATTAATTGGTAAACTTTTTTGCTTCTTTTTAATTTTATAAAATGTAGAGCTAAATTTAATTGATTAGTGGCTTAGGTTTATTTTTGTCTTGGATTGAATGATTGATAGAAATGATTGTTGGAAAAAAAGTTGAGAAATGGTCAGGTTGAAATTGTTTGGGTTAGCCTTTTATGTGTTTTTAGTGGTTGATTAGTTGTTATGTATTTAAGACTTGAAGTTATTTGTGTTAGTTTGGTGATACTTGTTAAGTTTTGTTGTTTGAGGTGGAAGAAATTGAGAACTTGAATTATGGGTTTAGTGGAGGAGGGGTTGAAAAATGCTTGAGTTAAGTTTTAGTATTGATTTTATAAGTTTAGTTGAGAGGTTGAGAAATACTTAGTTATGCTTTGAAATTGTTTGTTTGTGTTGGTTTATAAGTTTAGTTGAGCTTGGATGGGGGGAGGGGGTTGGAAAATACTAGTGAGTTTATGTTTTTAGTTGGATTTATTGGGAAGTTGATAAATACTTAAGTCATGCTTTGAAATGGTTTGTTTGAGTTTATGGTTTTAGTTTAGTTTTGTGGGAAGTTGATGGATACTTAAGTTATCTCTTTAAATTGTTTGTTATAGTTTGTTATTTTAACTTGAGTTTAGTGGGGAAGGGGTTGAGAAATGCTTTAATTAGGATTTTAAATTTGGTTGTTTTAGTTTATGTTTTTAGTTGAGTTTAGGTGGAAGTTGAGAAATACTTGAATTAAGTTTTGAAATTGTTGGTGTTAGTTTATAAATTTAGTTGAGTTGGCGGTTGAGAAATACTTAGTTATGCTTTGAAATTGTTTGTTTGTGTTGGTTTATAAGTTTAGTTGAGTGGGGGGGGGGGGTTGAGAAATACTTGTGTTATGGATTGAAGGTGTTTGTGAGTTTAGTGAATGTATGTTTTGTGTCTTTCTTGCAAATTGTTACAATGAGTGAACAAAGCAGTAGCACTGGAGATGAAGGAAATGTTCTTATTCAACCACGAGTGGCAGGACGAGGGCCCACTACGATGCATCGATTGGCACGCACCAAAAATACGGGAGAACGCTTGACGATTGTATACAACAACCATGGTCAAGCTGTTGGAGAGAATGCAAACCAGATGCAGAGTTACATTGGTGTTTGTGTGAGACAACAAATCCCAATAACATACGAAAGTTGGAAGGATGTGCCAAACGAACTTAAGGATAAGATTTTTTTATTGTATAGAGGTAAAAAGTTTATAGATCTATAGAAGTGAAAAGCTTATTTAGTTTACTTATTTTTCTAACTATTTTGGTACTTTTCTTATGCAGATGTCGTTCGTGGTGGACCCTAGGTCGAAGATGAAGAAGTGTTCGATACACTAGCGGAAGCGATTCGGATCGAAACACTCTAATTTCCTTTAATTTTAGTTAAGAAAAACATGCAAACTAATAAAGAGGCTTTTTCGATGTATTTTCTGCTGCTTTATTTCCTCTGTTTTTATTGTATTTTGTCTCTATGCTCCAACCTCTCTCTTGTGGACACGTGTCCATCTTCTTTGCTATTTTGCCCTAGTTTCTGTATTGTGCAAAGATGATGAACATTTAGCTTTTATCCATAACAGTGAAATCTCTCTCTCTCGGATTACTTATTCTTGATGGTATCAGAGCTCTGATCCTCTTAATGACAACAGGGGAATCATCTTCTTCATCTTCTTCAACCTCTACATCTACACCAGTGGCCACCCCAAATATTACTCCTAATGTTACTCCAGTTGTTACTCCCATTCATCAGCCCCAAAATACCCCTGTCCAGCCCCTGAACCTTCCCCTGAATCTCTCTCTTCAACCCCAGAATCGACCGACTGTTCCAACCCAAAATCGACCGTTGTCCCAATTTCCAGTTCAACCTCAACCCCCATTTGTGCCTCCACAAACTCCAGTGTATCCATCTGCGTTTTACCCACAACCTCAACCTCTGGTTCAACCATTTTATCCCACTAATCTTCTGCGTCCTCAGCCCTTACCCAGTTTCTTCCCGAATCAGAACCCATACCCTCAGCCGTTCACACCGCCAGCCTACCCTCAATCTCCACACACAGTCTATCCTCAACCGCAAGCCTTCCCTCACCTGATTTCCCCCAACCCTTACCCAACTTTACCACAGCCCCTGTCTGTCAAGTTGAATGACAACAACTTTCTCTTATGGAAAAATCAGCTTCTCAATGTTGTTTTAGCCAATGGACTCAATGGCTTCCTTGATGGCACCATTCCAGCTCCTGCCAAGTTTCTTGATGATCAACAACTACAACCGAATCCAGATTTTCTCATTTGGGAAGGTACAATCGATTTATAATGTGTTGGATGTATTCTTCTTTGTCTGAAGAAAAGATGGGAGAGATAGCTAGCTTTGATACTGCTGCTAAGATATGGAATTCATTAAAACGATCTTATGACTCCAAAACTACTGCTAGAATCATGGGTTTGAAAACTCAACTTCAGAAAATTAAGAAAGATGGCCTCTCTGTTAGTCAATATTTAGCCCAAATCAAAGATGTTGCTGATAAATTTTCTGCTATAGGAGAACCGATATCCTACCGTGATCATTTGGCCCATATTCTAGATGGTCTTGGTAGTGAGTATAATCCTTTTGTAACTATGATCCAATATCGTTCTGATAATCCCTCCCTTGAGGATGTTCGAAGTCTCCTTTTGGCTTATGAGGCTCGGTTAGAGAAGCAAACTGCTGTAGAACAGCTTAATTTGGCACAAGCGAATGTGAGTAGTCTTCACATTCATAACAGCCACCGCCCATCTTCCCGACCCTCTAATCCAACTCCTAAACCTCCCTTCAATCCACCCAGCTTTCCTTCTTTTTCAACCCCCCAAGTTCCTGTTTCTCAAAGCCTTTTAGGTAAGCCTCAAGCCCAACCCATCCAAAAATGGTCCTCTAGATTCCCTTCTAATAAACCCTAATGCCAAATTTGTGGCAAATTTGGCCACACTACCCTTATTTGCCATCATAGGACCAACTTAGCTTGCCAAACTCCCCCACCCCAAGCTCTCTTGTCCACTGCTCCTACTACTCAACCTTCCTTGGCAGTACCTGACTCCATTACATCTATGTTTGTTGATTCCTTCCATCCTGATGAGAATTGGTTCCTTGATTCGGGTGCTACACTTCACATGACTCCTGAGGCTTCTTCTCTTTACACATCTATGCCTTATGGTGGTGGTGAGCAAGTCACGGTGGGTAATGGTAAGAAAATTCACATCTCTAGTATTGGTTCTTCTTTTCTTAATAGTTTTCAACAACCAATATTCCTTGATTCTATTTTGTATACTCTTGCTATTTCAAAGAAACTTATTACTGTTGCTCGTCTTTGTAAAGACAATAGAGCTTATGTTGAATTTTATGCATCTTATTTTCTTGTGAAGGATCTTCAATCCAAGCAAGTCCTCCTCCGGGGCATCCTTGAAGATGGTCTATATCGTCTTCTCCCTTCCAGCACGATGTCATCTAGTTCGGTTCCTCCACCTTCGGCGTCTCCTGCTGTTTTTCTTTCATCCACGGCTGTTCCAAACTGGCACCATCGGCTTGGACATCCTGCAGCTGCTACTCTTCAGCGTGTTTTGTCTTTAGTTCATGTGTCCTCTTCTAGTGTTCCTGACTTTTGTAACTCGTGTCAGCTTGCTAAGAGTCATCGTCTTCCTGTTACTTTATCGTCTACAGAGTCTGTTGCGCCTTTTCATTTAGTTCATTCAAATGTATGGGGACCTTCCCCAAAACCTTCTATTAATGGAACACGCTATTTCCTTTTGCTTATTGATGATTTCACTCGCTTTACTTGGTTATATCTACTTAAAACAAAGGATGAAACTTTCTCATGCTTTCTTCATTTCAAACAACTTGTGGAAACTCAATTTGATTGTAAGATTAAGAACTTGCAAACTGATTGGGGTGGAGAGTTTCGTCGTGTCCTCTTTTTTATCATCTCAAGGTATTCATCATCGTGTGTCTTGCCCGTATACTCCTCAACAAAATAGTCGTGTTGAGCGTAAAAACCGCCATATTATTGAGATTGGTTTAGCTTTACTTGCTCACTCTAAATTACCTTTGTCCTTTTGGAGTTATGCTTTTCAAACCGCTGTTTACCTCATTAATCGTTTGCCTTCATCTGTTCTAAAATTTAAAAGTCCTTATCAAATGCTATACAATAAATCCCCTGATTATCATTTATTGCGTAGCTTTGGTTGTGCTTGCTTTCCATTTTTAAGGCCTTACAATTCTCACAAACTCTTATTTCGTTCCAAAGAGTGCATTTTTGTTGGTTATAGCTCCAATCACAAAGGTTACTTATGCCTTGATCTTTTATCTGGCCGTCTCTATGTCTCCTGACATGTTATTTTTAATGAGCATATGTTTCCTTGTGCTAATTCCAAATTTTCTTTTGGCTCTGTTAAATCTACTTCTCCTGAACCTTTTATTCATTCTACAGCCCCATTTTCTATCGTGCCCCCTCTTCTGTTTCTCATTCTGATGTGCGTTCCTTGGCTGTTCCTTTCTCCCCATCCACTTCGCTCTCTCATCCACCTGGATTCTCTTCCATTCCCGTGAGTGCTCACCATCCATCACATCCCTCCACGCCTGAACCACCTACGACATGCCCATCAGCAAACCTTCCTTTGCTGAATTCATCTCCTCATCATTCTGCCTCCTCTCCCTCGACCATTTCTTCCCCCAGCCCATCACCGAATATAAACCAAAGCCCATTACCTTCTGCTGCTACATCCCCTGCCCTGCCAGTCCCTTCTTCCACTTCTGCCTTGCCACAAAATATTCATCCTATGATAACCCGTTCCAAAGTCGGTATATCTAAACCAAAATGTTGGCTCTCGTCCTCCCCTATATTCTCCGAACCTTCTAGTTTTAGGGTGGTTGTTAAGGATCTTGAATGGCGTACTGCAATGGAAAAAGAGTTTGAAGCTTTGTCAAACAATGAAACATGGATCCTTGTTCCTCCATCCCCTGAATATAAGGTGATTAGTTTTAAATGGGTCTATAAAATTAAGTTGAAACCTAATGGTGAGATTGAAAGATATAAGGCTCGACTGGTTGCCCGTGGTTTTGATCAAGCATTCGGTATTGATTATTTTGAGACTTTTAGTCCTGTTATTAAGCCAGCATCAATTCGTATTGTTTTATCTATTGCGGTTCGGTTTAATTGGGTCTTGAAGCAACTTGATGTTCATAATGCTTTTCTGAATGGGGATTTAAATGAGGATGTGTATATGGCTCAGTCGCTTGGTTTTCAGAAAAAGGATAAACCTCACCATGTTTGCAAATTGCGAAAGGCATTGTATGGTTTAAAGTAAAGTCCTCGTGCTTGGTTTACTAAGTTGAGTTCATGTCTTCTGCAGTGGGGTTTCTTAGCTTCAAAATCTGATGCATCCATGTTTGTTTTCAGAAAGGATTCTGTTTTGGTGATTTTCTTAATTTATGTTGATGATATTTTGGTCACTGGTAATTGCTTATCTCTCATTCAGCAGTTTATTGCCTCTCTTAATGGGTTGTTTGCTCCCTAGGATTTAGGTGATTTATCCTTTTTCTTGGGTGTTGAGATTTCCAGATCACCTTCATCGTTATTTTTATGTCAGCGAAAGTATTTTCTTGATGTTATTGAGCGTGCAGCTATGTTGGAGTGCAAGCCCGTTTCTACGCCTATGGCTTCAGGTATTGTGTTATCTACTAACGATGGTGAGGTTTTTCCAGATCCTAAGCAATATCGAAGCCTTGTTGGTGCATTACAATATTGTACTCTGACGCGTCCGGATTTAAGCTTTGTTGTTAATAAGGTGTGTCAATTTTTACATTGTCCTACTTCTGCTCATTGGAATGTTGTTAAGCGAATCGTTCGTTACCTAAAGTCTACCCTTGATTATGGTATATCTTTTACATCTTCGAGTCCCTTGTCATTGATTTCTTATACTGATGCTGATTGGGCGAGCTGTATTGATGATAGACGTAGTACTAGTGGATATTGCTTATTTTTTAGAGATAATACTTGATCTTCTGGTCCTCTAGTAAACAAAAAGTTATCTCTCGCTCGAGTGCTGAATCCGAATACAGGGGTATGTCGAATGCTACAGCTGAGATCATTTGGGTTCAGTCTCTTCTCTCTAAAATTGGTGTTGTAATGTCGTCTACTCCTTTATTACTTTGTGATAACATCAGTGCTACGTACTTGGCGGCAAATCCTGTTTTTCATAGTCGACCTAAACACATCAAGATTGATCACCATTTTATTCGAGAAAGAGTCATGCGTAAACAACTTTTAGTTCGCTTCGTTCCTTTAGAAGATCAAGTTGCTGATATTATGACTAAGCCTCTTCCTACAGCTCGATTTCAAAATCTTAGAACCAATCTTACTGTTCATTCTAGACCAGTTTCGCTTGTGGGGGGGATAATAAAGAGGCTTTTTCGATGTATTTTCTGCTGCTTTATTTCCTCTGTTTTTATTGTATTTTGTCTCTATGCTCCAGCCTCTCTCTTGTGGACACGTGTCCATCTTCTTTGCTATTTTGCCCTAGTTTCTGTATTGTGTAAAGATGATGAACATTTAGCTTTTATCCATAACAGTGAAATCTCTCTCTCTTGGATTACTTATTCTTGACAAACAAAGAACCGAAAATAGAGAACTTCGGTTACCAACCTTTTATGGACGAATTCAACAAGCTCTTTGATGTTTTCTTCTCACGAACAAGTCTGGGACAACCACGAGAGTCTTCCCCGCTATCCTCTGGCCTTAGAACGAGTTGTGGGACTCCAATTGTGATGAACTTTTAGAGAGAGAGATATGAGTTTGAGAGAGTTTTCTGTTTGTGGAAAATTTCCAGCAAGCATCATCTTCTTTCAACCTTTCAATCCTCCCTTTTATAAATATGCAAGACATGCATTTTAATCCCTCAAATTAAGACAACACATTGTCTTTTAATGAGGTGTACAAAGATGTGTCTTGAATATGAGGAAGGAAATGAATTTTGGTGTCAATGGCAACTCTTTTGCCATTTTAAATAAAAATTGAAATTAATTGCTTAATTAACTTAAAATATGAATTTCAAATAATTAATTAAACTATTTAATGTATTATTTTAATTTAATATCAAATATTAAATTAAATAGTTACACCACTCTCGATTCCTCTCAATCCCGATGAACTTGAATCACTATTCAAAATTTCAAACCGAGATTTGTATCTAATACATCTTTATTTAAATCTCTATTTAAACATTTCCAACTCTCTCAATAGTTTAATACATATTTAAACTTATCAAACTATGACATTAAATATATCAAATATTATTTAATGTCTACTCCATTATTCGTATTTAAATGATTCAAACTCTTTCATCACATTTGTTTTAAGGTTTATTCCGTATGAGCTAGTAGGGGAACCTAATGGACCTACAGATCATGGGATCCAACAATCTGAGATTTACTAGTTAAACCCTTTTAACTTAGTTAACCAACATTCGTTAACTATCGAGACATTCCACTATAGCCCGATAGTTGAACTCCCCTCACTGTAGATATATTTCTGTCCACCCGATATAACCATGATTAGTAAGTTGACCCTTCACAGGTTGTTCGTAACTAAAGCTAGGTCAATAGTTCGTTTTACCACTAAAGTTACATCTTGTTCCTTAAGTCTCCACTGAGTCCCTAATGAACAATTGGTTTGTGGTCCGACCACTAAACCTAAAACCTCTCTACTATCCCTAAATTAGGTAGGAGTGAATTTCGCCTTACAGAACTATGTCCCCAGCTATCTACCCGGTCTTACCCCCAAAATGGTAGGCTTATTGAGTCAGCGATGTTGAGTCACTCTCACCCATGCAGATCAAAGGATAATTCTGAATAGACAGGAGTTCATAGTTAGCTCAGGATTAAGATCGAGTTACCTAGGTCATCGCATGAAATAGTCAGTCTTGTTAGTAAACGGCATTATAAAGCAAGAGTGACTTATTTCTCGGTCCTAGTCTTATACAAACTTTTTTGCATAGGACACCCCCACTTGCATGTCTCTACATGAACGATTCAGGATCACATCGTTTGTACTAAAACAAAGGGGGCCGCGTCACATAGTTTTCCTAGGATTAAGGTACCCAACCTTATCCCTATACTATAGACCGTTTAGGTTATTACTTGAACTTGATCCACTTTTATGTCACTACATAAAGTTCAAGTATTCATATCATAGCCAAGGATTCTAGTTTATTGGATTTGGGTTATTTAACGTGCAATTCACTTATTTAATAACTTAAGTGAACAAAAACTCAATAACGACTTTATCGAACAAGTACATAACTATTTGTTTCATTCATTATCTACGAGTTTTAGGGTACCAACCCCAACAGAAGAGTAGTATTCTTCAATCTGCCTCTAGGAAATTTTGAACATTCAAGATGTACCTAACGTCAAAGTATGTGCTTCCATTGAAAGATGAACCAGAGCGCTTAGCAACTCCTCCTTCCAAATATTCACACATTGATCAAAAAGACTGAGAGACATTTGTTAGTAGTAGACTAACTGTAGAGTGGGAGGTAACTAAACATCAGATTAGTAAAATTATTTTGTAAATTAAATATTCATGTATTTCACTTAGTTGTTTCTGTTATTGGAATGGACAAACTTAGTTTGTTGGAATTGTTTTAATTCTATCTTTTATGGGTTAATAAATATTGATTCTTGCTACGAGACCTGACTCGTATGGTGGATAGGTTGTGAATTCTGCAAAATGAAGTTTGGTGGAGTTAGTTAAATAATATAGAAGTGTTGTTTATGTTTAACAGGTTTAAAAAAATTTGGGATTGTCAGTTTTACGTCGTTATGCTGCCGAAATTTTCGGTGCTCTCAGTTGCTTTAGGCTCGTTGGGTTATTATATTGTTGGTTGCATAAGTTATTTTCTTGCTTGATATTTGTCATGTGTAATTATGTTATACATGCGTTAAGTAAGACTCAGAAAGAAAAACGAGAGAGATGCTTATATAATCATCATCTCTCTCGTAAGGGATATGCAAATCTTGCCAAAGACTTAGTAAGTATGGTTATTTAAAGTAAATGACTTGTGAAAATTTGTTTATACTTTTAATAATATGTATGTTTCTACAAGAATTGACCAACGATCCTTCCAATCGTGCAATTCTATGGAAGGAAGCACGAAAGGGAAAAAATAAAGAATATTGCGATGAGGTCACTCTAGCACGTGTCAATCGAATTGTAAGTTTATATATATATATATATATTAAATAAGTTTTGGATTATGTGATACTTTAGTAATTGAAAAAATCTTATTGAAATGTTTATGACAGGACAAATTAGTTGCATTAAATAAAGGTAAAGACATTGTCGCAACGTCATCGCGACGCGGAGCGACCGACATCCTTTCTTCGGTTTTTAAGAAGAAAATTGGAGTCGCCACCAATCATTGAGGGTGTGATTGGTCACCTTTAAAATAAAATAGAATTAAAAAAAAATCAGTCTTAGGAAACCAGAAATTAGGTTCGGGAGTCGTTTGAGTGTAGGGAAGGTATTAGCACCCTACAACACCCGTTTTAAAAAATGATTACCACATTATCTTATATTGTCCAATTACATGAGCAAAAATGGTCCTTCATTTTTACTTTTCTTTTAAAAACAATGATGAATATGAGAATAAAAACCCAAAATAAAAACAAGATGTCTCATTTGTTCTTACCTTAACTGTAGAAATAAAGTAAGGATTAGACATTATGAGTTGGATTATCCAATTTAATATAAATCATGTCTAATTTCCCCTTTGAGTAAAGAAAATTTGATCCTCAAGAATTGAATTTAACTCCATCATAGGCAATGCATGATTATGTTTATTAAAAATAATAAAATAAATAATTTTTTTAAAAAAAAACAAATAAATGTAAAAGAAGAAAATTATTCAAAGAGTAAATTCTTTTTTAAAAGGGAAAATGAGAATTTTCATACGCCTGCACGGGAGTTGTACTCCACGAAGGCACATTACTCAGTTCCAATAACCCCTATGGAAAGAAAATTAATTTCAAAACACTTATGATAACAATCATTGAAATTGGCCAAGAAAAATTAAAGATTGGATTAAAACAAATTGGGGAACGAAAGAAGAAGAAAAAAATTAGAAAGTTTTTTTTTTTTAGAAAAATGAAGTTGGTAAAGTGCAAATGAAATAAAATGAGGGGAGATTAATAATAATAATAATAATAGTAAAATAAAGATTTAATTAAAAATATGAAAGAAAAAGAATATGGAATAAGGTTGGTAAAGTGCAAATGAAATAAAATGAGGGGAGATTAATAATAATAATAATAATAGTAAAATAAAGATTTAATTTAAAAATAAAAAATAAGAGAAAAAAAATTAAAGTAAAGTGGAGCCCACCTTTTTGACTTTCCTCTTTCTCCTTCTTTCTTTCCTCCTTTCCCAATTCTTTTCTATGTAAGCTTCTCCCTCCCCCTCTATTTTTCTCTTTTCCTCTTCCACTTTCTTTCCTCCATTTTTCTCTTTGCTTTTTTTCTTCTTTAATCTTCCTTTATTTCTCTCCCTAAAAATTTCTTCTCAAGACTCTCTAACAAGCTCTCTAAACTCACTTCTCTTTTTTTCTCAACTAAGCTTATGCTCAAATCCTCTTCTTCTTTCTCCTTCAAAAAAATCTTCTAAAAGCTCTCTAAACTAAACTCATGCTCTATGCCTTGTTGTGTCCTTCTTCTTCCTCACCCCCTCCATTTATACTAAAAAGCCTAACTATTTTGGGAGGAGTGGTGGGTGAGGGATTTGTGGATAGCCATGCATTAATGCCATTAGAATAGGAATGGGAGAAAAGAATAGGGGAAGAAGGAGAGTGGGGTGGAGAAAAAAAAAGGAAAAAGAAAAGAAAAAGAAAACAATAATAATAATAATAATAATAATAATAATAAATAAATAAACAATAAATGAATAAATAACCAAAAATAAAATTACAACTAAACTTTAGAATTAAAAATAAAATGAAATTAAAAATTTTTATGCTATGGTTTCATTTTAAAATTAACATTACATATTAGAGATACTCGAACATTATTAAAACCTCGCCGGACCAAGTACGGTGTGTACAGTTTGCCCCCCTTTGTGTACCTTTGAAGGATTGAAAGGGTAGACAAAGGAAAGAGAATAAGTATTGGCGAGGCGAATATTTGTTTGGTAAAAATTTGAATTTAGAAAGGAAAATGAACTTGACTTAATCAGGTCTCGACCACAATTCAATAGTCAGGTTTGGTTTAACCGAGAGAAAAACTGAAAACGGACCTGGATTGACACAAGCTTTGACCTCGATTGAATAGTCGGGTTCGATTTAACCGAGAGAAAAACTTAAAACGGATCTGGATTGACGCAGGCTTCGACCTCGGTTGAATAGTCGGGTTTGTTGGGTTTTATGTCCTAAAACTCGTAGATAGTGAATGATTAACGAATTATACACTTGTATCAATAAAGTGTTATTGAGGTTCATGCAATAAAGTGCTATTGTCATATTAAGTCTAGAATTGCACAATATGACCCAAATCCAATAAACTAAGATCCAAGGTTGTTTACATGAGACTTGGACTAGTATGTGGGGACATACGGGGATCAGTGTTCAAGTAACAACCTAAAAGGTCTATAGTACAGGGATAAGGCTGGGTACCTTATCCTGGTAACACTATGTGATACGACCCGCTTTGTATTCGATACAGACGTATTGATCCAAGGCGTCCATCTAGGAGACATGCGAGCGGGGGTATCCTATGCAATGAGTTTGCATAAGACCGGACCACGAAATAGTAAACTACTAGATGTAACACCGTTAACTAGTTAGGTTACTGTTTCAATAGGATGACCTAGGTAACTCAATCTTAATCCTGAGTGTGTCATGAACTCCTTCTCACGAGGGATTGTCCTTTGATTAGTACGGGTGAGAGTGGCCAGCACGCCGACTCAATAAGCCTACCTTCTTGGGGACAAGACCGAGTGGGGGGCTGGGGACATGACAATACAATATGGAATTCACTCCTTTCCCTATTGGGGCAAGTAGATGTGTGTTCCCTTAAGGGCTGATTCCGGGGCTTGAACAAAGGCGCGCCGTCCTCTCCTGGCCCGAGAGGAATTCTTGTTTAGAGGTTGGACCCTAAACAAATTGTTAATTAGAGGGATCAGTGGTACTTAAAGAACCAGAGGTAACCTAGGGGTAAAACGGTAATTTGACCCAGCTGGTGTTACGAACACACGTGAATGATTGACTTACTGCATTGGTCGATATCCGTGGACACAGAAATATTCTACAGTGAGAAAAGTGCAGCTGTGGGTCTTTAGTGGAGTGACCCACAGTTAACGAATGCTGATTGACTCGGTTAATGAGTTTAGCTGATCAATCTCGTATCGTTGGAGCTTCTGATCTGTAGGTCCATTAGGTCCACCTGCTAGCTCATAACGGGTTCTGAGATAATATAGTCTTGATTATTAAAGGAAATATAAGTTAATTGTATTTTGATGCAATTAATATAATGTATGGAGATACATTATAGTATAAGTTTAATTAATGAATTAAACTTTATAATAAAATTAATTTTGGATATGATTCAAAATTAATTAATGAGAGAATTATGAATTTAATTAAATATGTGATATTTGATTAATTCATGAATTAATTAATTGGGGAATTAATTAATTAAATTTTAATTTGGTTAAATGTGATTTAATCAAATTAAAACTATAGTTTATATTGATGTACATTTTGATGCACATTAAAACTATAGGTTAAATGAGAGAGATAAAATTGAATATGATTCAATTATAAAATCAATTAAATATTTGATATTTAATTAATGTGGATTCAATTAATAGAATTAATTGAATGGCCAATTTAATTCAATTGAATATGATTCAAATTGAATTAAAAACTTTATATTATAATTCATTTAATTAATATTGATTTAATTAAATTAATTATAATTAATTAATTAATTAAATATTTATTATTTAATTAGTTAATGGCCGAGATCGTTTTGATTAAGATCTAACGGTCTAGATCTAGTAGGGCAATAACTCCCTCCCCACTTATCGTATAGGGGAGAGGGAGTTCCCAAGAGATCTCTCATTCCTCTGATTCACGCAAAAAATACAGAGTCTTGAAGATTTTTCTCTCTAGTTTTTCTCTCAAAAACACAGCAAGCACCTTGCTGAAAATTCCCTTCCAAGATCGAATTTTGGGTTCCCACAAGCCATATCTCAGCGATCCTAGAGGATAGTGGGTGATCCGTGGTGGTGGTGTCCATTGGGAGGAAGAAGAACGCGAATTGGAGCATTGTGCTGATTGTTCTTCTAGTTCATGTAAGTGTTCTTGATCTTGAATCAACTTTAGCATGCTTAATCGTTTTAAATTTAGAAATTTGTTTCTGAATTTTAATTGCCAATGTATTGGTTTTTCGTAAACGAAATTGTGAAACGAATTGGTCTTGATTGTTTCCGTTGCCAAAGGGATTTTAACCCTTAACAATTGGTATCAGAGCCAGATCGTTTAATCAATTTTGTTTTTTCGAAAATTGCATTGGTTGGATTGGTGGGATTTATTCTGCATTATGAATGTTGGTTTGCTGAAAAATTGTTTTGGTATATTTGGCCATAGATTTACTGTGTGTTTTATTTGATCAAAATTGTAAAGGCCCCTGCGTTTTTGGGCGATTAATTCAGTAAATCGAGTCTTGTAAAGTCCGTGTCTAGATTAGGATTCGTTATGATAAAGATCGTGATGAATTCGGGCGAAAATTTGATTGAAATCGGTGCTGGAAACGAAGGTCAGTACGCTGTCCAGAGGCGTAGCGTCGCGATCCTGCTCAACGGAGTCGCGACGCTGAAGAACAAAGGCTGAAAAAAATTGGGACAGCGTCGGGACGCTTTGCCCATAGCGTCTCGACGCTGACGGGAATTTTCGGATTTGCGGAGCGTTGAACGCATCATGGGGCAGCAATTACTCAGGCGGTTACGAAATAACAATTAGTTGCGTAAAGTTAGTCTCAAACGTGGGTGTTGGAGCAGTTTGTGTGCATGCGCACTTAGCATACGTGAGGTCTGCGGTTTGAGCTTCAACGTGGGCAATTATTTTTAGTTATTTTTTTTCGTGTGCGGTTTCTTTGTGGGCGGTCCGATTTGAGCTGGTTTGGTCCGGTTCGCTGCGGTATTGGTCTGATTCGAGTGATTTGGGCCCGGTTTGAAGCGGTTCAAGCTGGTTCGGGCCGGTTCTGGAGCGGTTCAAGACTCAGAAGGATAATTAAATTGAAATTATTGTAATTTTTGTTTATTTTAATTATCCTAGGGGCCAATATACCGGTTTTTTCAGCTATTTATTGCTTTATGAATGTCATTTAGCTAGATCCCACCATAGGTTAAGCATGTTTCATGCATTTTTATGTTATAAATGTTATAATATATGATAATTATGCATGAATTTAAATTTCATGAGTTATTTAGTATAATTGTTATATTAAAATATATGAAATTGGAAAAGCATGATGCATGACATTAATTAGATAAATATAAGATGTTATATTTTATTAATGTAGCATGCATGCTTAGATTTATTTTCATGAGTATTAATATAATAGTTATATTATGAATGAAAATAAATTTCAATGCTTATTTTCATGTATTATTTAATATAAAATGTTATATTAATTAAATGAAAATGGAATAGCATTGCGCATGACATTAATTAGATTAATATAAATGTTATATTATATTAATGTCCAATAATCATGTAATTTAATTTCGTTGATGATTAATTAATATAATCGATATTAATTAAATGAAATTAAAATTGCATGAAGCATGACACCACTTTAGATATATACAATCGTTATATTATCGGCGTCATGAGCGTTATGGTGTTTCATAATTTGAATTAGATTGTTATTTGGAAACACCATAGAAGCATGTTATAGGGCTAATTATTAAAATTTTATAATAGTTATAAAATTGATTAGAAACCGTCAACCTATAACAATGAGTTGCATGCAAACATAGGACCTTAGGTTTAAATTGAATTAATTTTAAAATGTTTAAAATTAATTAGACCTAAGCTCATTTTAATTCTAATAGGATTAGAATTATTTTCTTACTTAGGATTAAAATAGTTTTAATGCACTAAGTAGGAAAAACATTGCTATGGTTATAAGGGAACTCTCTCGGTGAAGTTCTGTCTAGGCTGGGGGTACTTAAGTTGACGGTTACGGAACACCTCCTACCTGGGAACAGATCCGGAACCTGAGTTGAATTAATCATAGTCTAATGTTAGCATGCAATGTCACTAGGTAATTAAAAGGGTTTAATTCACCTAGACATTAGAGTAAAGCCCTATTTATAAGAGTTATAATAGGCATAGACTTAGATAGATTGACTTAGCCGGGTTTATCTAAGTTTAATAACCCTAAAATACAGTAGGACATTTCAGTGGGAGGAAAAATATAAAAACAAGATTTTTCATATCGAGTTTTTACTCTCACGTCCCCCTGTGTTCACACCGTGAGATCCATGCTCGGCTTCGTGTCGTCGTAGAGCGGCCTCCCTTCGGAAAGTGTTTGCATGGGTCAATACCAAGGTGAATGGGAAGAATGTCTATAGTAAGTGGGAGCAGGACACGTGTCAACGTATCCTACGGTCTCCACCCCTAGGCCGCACCGTGAGATTCTTATGATCCGCCTGCGTGTCGTCCTGGAGCGACCATCCCTTCGGAGGGCCTGATCATAGGTTTCGGAACACCGCGAACTCCTGAATAGGATAGGATCGCTTAGGCTAATTACCAACAGTTGTCTTTCCTAACGGTAGCCTGTTGGTCCGTGCCTCTGAGATCTGAAAGTGGGAGGGTTACACTTACGGGGATGAGTTAAGTGTGTTAACTAATCCTTGACATAACAACGGTAACTAAATGCTAACGGAATATGAGTTATTCTGGTGTTAGAATTTGGTTGAGATTGTCTCAATTCAGAGGAAGAGTAGCTGACCACCCTTCGGTGGCTGTTGCTCTAAACCTTTGAAGTATCGTTGCAAAAACTAAATCAATAGTTTTATAGGGTTTCTTTGATTGCTTGTTTGTTTTTGCAGAATTTGATTGGATTATTTGTAATGGGTTAGTGCGATTAATAATACAAGTAATTTGTTACTTCAGCAATTATATAAAACGATATGTGCATTGTCTTATGCCAATTTATTAATAACGGTTTAAGATACAACTAGCTTAAACGAAACTTGTGGTAAATGATTTTAGATTAGTCTTTAGTGAGGAATGTCCTCAGGTTCAAATGTCTAGTTCATCTTGAATTGTTCATGATGACTATTACATTAACTGCCTAGCCAATACCAATGACAATTAATATGATTTATTGGTCATTGAAACGTGCATAGTGGAAAATGAGGATACAGCCTGAATTTTTAATTTAGGTGCCACTTATCACATTTGCTTTTTCTTTTAAGGAATAAGCTCATGACAACTGTTGCAAATAGGTGAGATGATTCTCAGATTTTGATCTGGAGAGTATATCTCGGTTTTGGCAGAGGGAACATTAAGTTATTTTATCCAGTGGGAGAAAATACACATTATTAGATAATGTATATGAATTTCCTAAAGATTAACAAAAATTTGATTTTTGTATCGTATATGCTGAAACAATATTACTCTATACCTTTCTCTGCTAACGCTGTTTTATTTTAAGAAAGGGAGTTGACATTTGTTCAGCATTACTGAAAATAACTTATGTGTTTTAAGACTAATCGAGAGTAAAGCAAGTTATGAGCACTGAATTACTTAAGATTGCTTATACTCAAAGAAATAAAGGCAAAGGATATCTCCTAAAGGAAATACCTTTCTTTGGTTCTTAAGGTTAGGCTATTTTTGATCTCAATATGATTGGGAGCTTAGTCTATGAGTATACTTCTAAGTTAGTTAGAAGAAAACTCTTTAATATCAATTAAGTCATGCCATGTGGGCAATATGACCGATAGATCTTTTACTGGAAAAGAACTAAAAGAGCCAAAGAACCCTTGAAGCTTATACATTTGGATCCTTGTGGTCCAGTATGTTAAAGCAGTATGAGGGTATGAATAATTAATCTCGTTTATAGATAATTATTCAAAGGTATGAGTATCTCTACCTAATGCAATTTAAGTCTAAAGCTCTTGAGATATTCGAAGGGGTTTAAGACTGAAATTGAAAACTTGTTAGGTGAGATAATAAAAACACTTTGATCTGATCAATGTGTTGAGTATAGAGACTTGAGATTCTAGGACTATTTGATAGTTCATGGAATCACATCCTAAATCTCAGTTAGGAGTAATAGAACCTTATTGGATATGGTTCAATCCCCGTTGAGCTATGCTCAATTGCCTGACTCGTTTTGGGGGCATGCAGTGTGACTGCAGCGTGTATTTTGAACAACGTTCCATCAAAAGTGTTTCTGAAACACCTTCTAGGTTGTGGATTGGACGTAAAGATTGTTTACGTTCCTTTAAATTTTTGGGTGTCCAGCACTTGTGCTTGTGACTAACCCAAAATAAATTGGAATACCGTTCAAAATTATGCCTAATTGTAGGCAATCCCAAAGGAAACGAGGATAAGATACTTCTTCAATCCATAAGAGAATAAAGAATTTATATCGACAAATGTTTCATTCTCAGAAGAAGAACATATGAGAAATCATAAGCCATAAAGTAAGATCGGTTTAAGTGAATCAACTAATAAAGCTACGGAAACATTAACAAGAGTTGTTGATGAATCAACAAACGTTGTTGATAAGACTGGTTATTCAACAAGAGTTGTTGATAAGGCCAGTGCTTTTGGTCAGTCACATTCATCTCAAGAGTTGAGAATGCCTTGATGTAGTGGGAGGGTTGTTTTATAACCTGACCGTTACATGGGCTTATTTTAAGCTCAAGTCGTCATTCTTGATGATGACATAGAGGATTCATTATCTTTAGAAAGAAAATGAATGATGTTGACAAGGACCAATGGTTTAAAGCCATGGACTTGGAAGTGAAATCTTTGTATTTCAATTCCATCTGGGATCTTGTCCATCTACTTGATGGGTAACACCTATTGGTTACAAGTGGATATACAAGAGGAAATGAGACATTTAAGGTCTCAACCAGAAGGGTCCATTGAGCAAGATAAAAAATAAAAGGGTTTGCAAGCTTAAGTGGTCCATTCATGGATTGACCTAAGCATTTCGATCTTAGAATGTAAAATTTGATACGGTGATCAAATCTTTTGGCTTTAGTCAGGATATTGATGAGTCTTGTGTATACAAGTAATCATCAAAAATTAAGTAGCTTACTTAGTGTTGTATATGATTGATATCCTAATCATTGGGAATGATGTAGGTTATCTTACTGACATTAAAAGAGGCTAGCGGCTCATTTCCAAATGAAAATAAGGGAGAAGCTAAGCTAGCCTTGTCTCAAGTGTCTTATGTCTACAAGATGTTAGTTAGATATGAGATGCAGAATTCCAATAAGGGTTTACTACCTTTTCAGGAATGGAATTCTTTTGTCTAAGGAAATGTGTCCTCAGACACCTCAAGAAGTTGAGGACATGAGACATATGCCTTATGCAGTAGGGTTGTCAGTAAGTATCAATCAAATCCAGGATTTGATCTCTGGAGTGTCGTTACGTACATCCTCCAGTATCTTACGAGAACGAGGTTCTATATGCTCGTGTAGGGCGCTAAGGAGTTGATCCTTACAGGATACACTGACACAGATGTTTTAACTGATAAGGGTTTGATGAAATCTACATCAGTGTCTGTCTTCACTCTTAATGGAGGAGCTATAGTACGACTTATATGCAGTCTCAACCATAAAGGCCAATAAGTAGTTGCTTGTGAAGCACCGATAGAGACTGTATGACTTAGGAAGTTCAAGCTTAATTTGGAAGGAGTTCCAAATATGAACTAGCCTATTGCAAGACAAGCAAGCACATTGAATCTAAAGAATATATTGCTGATTCATTCACAAAGGCTCTCTCGGCTAAAGTGTATGAGGGTCATCTAGATGGTCTAGGTCTACGAGTTATGTACAAAGATGTAATCTAGGGCAAGTGGGAGAAGTGTAATGGGTATAATGATACCATTATGTAATGGGTATAGTGATGCCCTAGTTTATTGTATTTGTACATTGTAAATACGTTTTATGTATTATACATGTATTTATACACCCACTGCTGGTATAGATTATTGTACATTCCCACTAAATTAGATTTTTAGTCCAAGTGGGAGTTTGTTGGGTTTTATGTCCTAAAACTCGTAGATAGTGAATGATTAACGAATTATACACTTGTATCAATAAAGTGTTATTGAGGTTCATGCAATAAAGTGCTATTGTCATATTAAGTCTAGAATTGCACAATATGACCCAAATCCAATAAACTAAGATCCAAGGTTGTTTACATGAGACTTGGACTAGTATGTGGGGACATACGGGGATCAGTGTTCAAGTAACAACCTAAAAGGTCTATAGTACAGGGATAAGGCTGGGTACCTTATCCTGGTAACACTATGTGATACGACCCGCTTTGTATTCGATACAGACGTATTGATCCAAGGCGTCCATGTAGGAGACATGCGAGCGGGGGTATCCTATGCAATGAGTTTGCATAAGACCGGACCACGAAATAGTAAACCACTAGATGTAACACCGTTAACTAGTTAGGTTACTGTTTCAATAGGATGACCTAGGTAACTCAATCTTAATCCTGAGTGTGTCATAAACTCCTTCTCACGAGGGATTGTCCTTTGATTAGTACGGGTGAGAGTGGCCAGCATGCCGACTCAATAAGCCTACCTTCTTGGGGACAAGACCGAGTGGGGGGCTGGGGACATGACAATACAATATGGAATTCACTCCTTCCCCTATTGGGGCAAGTAGATGTGTGTTCCCTTAAGGGCTGATTCCAGGGCTTGAACAAAGGCGTGCTGTCCTCTCCTGGCCTGAGAGGAATTCTTGTTTAGAGGTTGGACCCTAAACAAATTGTTCATTAGAGGGATCAGTGGTACTTAAGGAACCAGAGGTAACCTAGGGGTAAAACGGTAATTTGACCCAGCTGGTGTTACGAACACACGTGAAGGATTGACTTACTGCATTGGTCGATATCCGTGGACACAGAAATATTTACAGTGAGAAGAGTGCAGCTGTGGGTCTTTAGTGGAGTGACCCACAGTTAACGAATGTTGATTGACTTGGTTAATGAGTTTAGCTGATCAATCTCGTATCGTTGGAGCTTCTGATCTGTAAGTCCATTAGGTCCACCTACTAGCTCATAACGGGTTCTGAGATAATATAGTCTTGATTATTAAAGGGAATATAAGTTAATTGTATTTTGATGCAATTAATGTAATGTATGGAGATACATTATAGTATAAGTTTAATTAATGAATTAAACTTTATAATAAAATTAATTTTGGATATGATTCAAAATTAATTAATGAGAGAATTATGAATTTAATTAAATATGTGATATTTGATTAATTCATGAATTAATTAATTGGGGAATTAATTAATTAAATTTTAATTTGGTTAAATGTGATTTAATCAAATTAAAACTATAGTTTATATTGATGTACATTTTGATGCACATTAAAACTATAGGTTATATGAGAGAGATAAAATTGAATATGATTCAATTATAAAATCAATTAAATATTTGATATTTAATTAATGTGGATTCAATTAATAGAATTAATTGAATGGCCAATTTAATTCAATTGAATATGATTCAAATTGAATTAAAAACTTTATATTATAATTCATTTAATTAATATTGATTTAATTAAATTAATTATAATTAATTAATTAATTAAATATTTATTATTTAATTAGTTAATGGCCGAGATCGTTTTGATTAAGATCTAACGGTCTAGATCGAGTAGGGCAATAACTCCCTCCCCACTTATCGTACAGGGGAGAGGGAGTTCCCAAGAGATCTCTCATTCCTCTGATTCACGCAAAAAATACAGAGAGAGTCTTGAAGATTTTTCTCTCTAGTTTTTCTCTCAAAAACACAGCAAGCACCTTGCTGAAAATTCCCTTCCAAGATCGAATTTTGGGTTCCCACAAGCCATATCTCAGCGATCCTAGAGGATAGTGGGTGATCTGTGGTGGTGGTGTCCATTGGGAGGAAGAAGAACGCGAATTGGAGCATTGTGTTGATTGTTCTTCTAGTTCATGTAAGTGTTCTTGATCTTGAATCAACTTTAGCATGCTTAATCGTTTTAAATTTAGAAATTTGTTTCTGAATTTTAATTGCCAATGTATTGGTTTTTCGTAAACGAAATTGTGAAACGAATTGGTCTCGATTGTTTCCACTGCCAAAGGGATTTTAACCCTTAACAGGGTTCGATTTAACCGAAAGAAAAAATGAAAACGGACCTGGATTGACACAGGCTTCAACCTCGACTGAATAGTCGGGTTCGATTTAACCGAGAGAAAACTGAAAACGAACTTGGATTGACACAGGCTTCGACCTCGACTGAAAAGTCAGGTTTGATTTAACCGAGAGAAAAACTTAAAACGGACCTGGATTGATATAGGCTTCGACCTCGACTGAATAGTCAGATTCGATTTAACCGAGATAAAAATTGAAAACGAACCTGGATTGACACAGGCTTCGACCTCGACTGAATAGTTGGGTTCGATTTCACCGAGAGAAAAACTGAAAAATGGACCTGGATTGACACAGGCTTCAACCTCGACTAAATAGTCGGGTTCGATTTAACCAAAAGAAAAAATGAAAACGGACCTAGATTGACATAGGCTTTGACCTCGATTGAATAGTTGGGTTCGATTTAACCGAAAAAAAATTGATTGAAAATAAATTTTCTTTGCAATGCACGCTAAACTTGAATGCTTGAATGCATGGGATGCGGATTTAGCACTATCCGAAAACTATGATACAAATTTCTTGAAAAGATATTTGATAGCTCGGGCACCCCATTCACATCACCCTTGGTAATAGACCTTAATTGGATCATGAACTCGCTAAACAACTTGCTCTTTGTTTGATGACCAAAAATGTATCCAGAACGACTTTGCTCCTGTGATAATAATGGTTTTGCCCCAGTTTGAGAACACGAAAATAATGGTTTTGCCCCAGTTTAAGACTTTGTCATGTTGAAATGACGGTTTTGTCCTCCATGATGCATTCCATCAACCTTCATGATCACGACGCTCTTGGAAAAATATTGCCTTTGGATTCTTTCTTTAAACATATGTATTTCACATCGAATCGTTTAAGTTACCACCATTGATTTGAAATATCGCGTTTATGTAACTTTTTGTTTATTCAATTGTAATGATAATAAAGGTAAACATGCCAAACATTCATCGTTGAGGAAATATTATGGAGAGTGAGGGAGAAAAATGGGCAAGATATGTCATGCTTCGAGAAGGGAGCTTCGATTTATGACTAAAATTCAATAGACATATGTGTCAATGTTAAGGTTCTAGAACTTGAGACAAAAGTAACCTCTTAAACATGATATAGAAATTGAAGCGTAATTCTCCTAAACACTTGTTGAATTTCCGCAACTTTGTCGAATCCTTTGATACACAAGTAGCCTATGCGTAATATCTTTGAACCTGGTCTGAATTAACTAGACTTGGCAGCTCATTACCATCCATGTTAGTCAAGACTAAAGCTCCTCCAGAGAAAGCTTTCTTCACCACGTATGGTCCTTCATAGTTTGGGGTCCACTTGCCTCGGTGATCTTTTAGAAAAGGAAGAATTCGTTTTAAGACTAAATCTCCTTCTCTGAATACTCTAGGACGCACTTTCTTATCATAGGCTTTCATCATTCGTCTTTGGTAAAGTTGACCTCTGCACAATGCTGTCAATCTATTTTCTTCAACAAAGTTGAGCTGCTCATAGCGGTTTTGGACCCATTCAACCTCTTCTAAATTAGTCTCCATGAGGACTCTTAATGATGGAATTTCCACTTCAATAGGAAGAACAACTTCCATACCATAAACTAATGAAAATGGTGTTGTCCCAGTTGAAGTGCGAACCGATGTGCGATATCCATGTAATGCAAAATGAAGCATTTCATGCCAATCTTTATATGTCACCGTCATTTTTTGCACAATCCTTTTTATGTTTTTATTGGCAGCTTCCACTGCTCCATTCATCTTTGGCCTATACGGAGTTGAGTTGACATGCTTGATCTTGAATTGCTCACATAACTCAGTCATCAATTTATTGTTCATATTTCGTGCATTATCAGATACTATGGTCTCAGGAAGACCATAACGACATATAATCTCCTTCTTGATGAATTTGATCACATCTCCTTTCGTCACCTCTCGATAGGACATTGCTTCTACCCATTTGGTAAAATAATCTATTGCCACCAAGATGAATCGATGTTCGTTTGAGGCTTTTGGGTCAATAGGGCCTATAACGTCCATTCCCCACATGGAAAACGACCATGATGTTGTCATTGTAGGTGTTAATATCACACATGCAGAAACAATTTTGGATCTTAGGCACACAATTTGATCAATTTAATCCTAGAAGACATGTTGTCCATAAGAACCAAAAATAGAGTAATAAGGTACCTACCTCTTGGAGCTCCCAATTCGTATAATCCGATGCTTTATAATTCACACGAACGGCTTTTGGACAACCACTTGGATCTTCTCTACAATCCTCAGGCCTTGGAACGGATTGTGGGATCCTCAATTGATAGGAATTGGAAAGGAAAGCTTATGGGTATAAGCAAGCTTGAGAGTATGAACATGGAAGTTCTTGGGAGAATTTTGGCAGCATTTTAGGTTGAAGAAATCCACTAATTCTCATCAGCTTATCCTCTATATATAGAGGAAAACCATACACAAGAATTGCACAAAAAATTGACAACAAATAGGGATCATTTTGAGTCACAAGATTAGGTGGTGCAATAAGGCTAATTACAAATGAATAGTCATTAAGCACCACCTCCAAAATTTGCTAACTTTTGAATTTATTTTAAATTCAAAATTTGCAAATAAAATTCTGAATAATCCCACTTTCTTTTATTTTTATTTTAATTTAAATATCATTTATTTAATTAAAATAAAATTATTTAATTTAATATCTCATATTAAATTAATACCATTTGTGCAATCTTGGTTTCTTTCTCCCAACGAATTTTCTCGAACATGAATCCCTATTCATGTGTTTAATATTTAAATCATATTTAAATATATAACTCTCATTTTAAGTTTAACTAATATGTCGTTAAATATCGTATATAAGCGACTTTTGTATCCTTTTTCGAATTTTGAACGTTTCAAATATTAACCTATCATATTGTTCCAAGTTTTATTCCTACCGAGCTAGTAGAGGGACCTAATGGACCTACAGATCATGGGCTCCAACGAAATGATAATCTCATTAACCTAGTCATTCATCGTTCGTTAGCTTCCGGGACACTCCACTATAGCCCGTAGCTGCGCTCCCCTCACTGTAGATATATTTCTTGTCCACTTTTGATAACCATGATCAGTAAGTCGACCCTTCACCGGTTGTTCGTAACTAGAGCTAGGTCAAATGTCCGTTTTACCTCTATAGTTACATCTTGTTCCTTAAGTTCCACTGATCCTCTAATGAACAACTAGTTCGCGATACAATCACTGAACCAAGTCCCTCTCAAGGTTATGAGAGGGCGGGGCCCCTTTGTTCAAGACTCGGAGTCAGCACTTAAGAGAACAACCTTTACTAACCCTAAAACGGGTAGTAGTGAATTCCATCTTGCAAAGCTATGTCCCCAGCTATCCATTTAGTCTTATCCCCAAAATGGTAGGCTTATTGAGTCGGCATGTTTGGCCACTCTCACCCATGCAAATCAAAGGATAATCCTAAATAAACAGGAGTTCATAGTTAGCTCAGGATTAAGATCGAGTTACCTAGGTTATATGTATGAGATGTTCAGTTTCAACAGTAAACGGTGTTGTAAAGTGAAAGTGACTTATCTCCTGGTCCGATCTCTATGCAAACTCTTTGCATAGGACGCCCTCACTCACATGTCTTATACATGAACGATTAGGATCACATCGTCTGTCTTTAAAGAACAAAGCGAGTCGCGCCAATAGTGTCCCCAAGATTAAGGTACCCAACCTTATCCATATACTATAGATCGTTTAGACTATTTACTTGAACTTGATCCATACTTATGCCACACATAAACTTCAAGTATACATAATATAGCCATGGGTTCTTAGTTTATTGGATTTGTGGTTATATTTAGGCAAAACAAATATACAGAAATAATACTTCACTGAAGCAAGTCAAATGTTACATTTACTATCTACGAGTTTTAGGGCATAAAACCCAACAGTCATAACGTGCAACTGAGATGCTGGAGCATGAGCTTTATCTGCGTTGATCTGACATTTGTGGCATTTTCGCGCATATTTGATACAGTCGGCTTCCATGGTTAACCAGTAATAGCTAGCCCTTAATGCCTGTCTAGCTATCATGTGTCCATTTGCGTCGGTGCCGCAAATTCCCTTGTGAATTTCTTTCATAATCGTGTAGGCTTCTTTTGTATCTACACATCTCAGAAGTACTATGTCATAGTTTCTTTCTTAAAGTATCTCCCCATTCAAGAAAAGTTTCACTGCCAATCTCCTTAGAGTTCGCTTGTCATTTTCTGATGCATTATGAGGATAGGTTTCGCATTTTAAATAATGTTTGATGTCTTGAAACCATGACTTGTCATCAAACTCTTCTTCTATATTCATGCAAGTGGCTGGAACATCTACCATTCTCATCTTAATAGGTTGTACCTCTTGATTGGGGTCTATGTTGAACATGACTGCAAGCATAGCCAAGGCGTTTGCTATCTGATTACTCTCCCTTGGTAAATAGTCAAAAGTGATTTCTTCAAATTTATGAGACAAATCTAATATAAGCTTTTTATAAGGCAGTAGCTTAGTGTCTCTTGTTTCCCATTCTCCTCTCAATTGGTGAATCACCAGCATAGAATCTCCCAGGACTCGAAGTTTCCTTATCTTCATATCCAATGCAGTTTGGATACCCATAGAACAAGCTTCATATTCAGCCATATTATGAGTACAATCAAAACTTAGTTTGGCGGTGAGAGGGAACAACTTTCCTTCAGGCGATATTAATACAACACCTATCCCATGACCTAACTCATTGGAGGCCCCATCAAACAACATGGTCCATGTTTCCAAGTCTAATATTTCTTTTTCCACCATTATAGTGGAGACAAATTCATCAGGGAAATCAAATTTCATTGGTTCATAATCTTCTATAGGTTGCTCGGCCAAATGATCAGCTAGTGCACTTTCTTTTATTGACTTTCGAGTAACATAGACAAGTATCATACTCAGATAAAAGAACCTGCCATCTAGCAATTCTACCAGACAAAGATGGCTTTTCAAAGATGTATTTGATAGGATCCATCTTTGAGATGAGCCATGTTGTGTAATACAACATATATGGTCTCAAACGGCGAGCGGCCTAAGCTAGAGCATAACAAGTTCTTTCTAAAAGAGAATATCTGGTTTCACAATCAGTGAATTTTTTGCTTAAATAATATATGGCTTGCTCTTTTCTGCCTGAACTGTCATGCTGTCCTAGTACACACCCCATTGAATTTTCCGTCACTGTAAGATATAGGATAAGTGGACGATTTGGAGTTGGAGGTACAAGAACAGAAGGGTTTTGTAGGTATTGCTTGATCTTTTCAAATGCTTTTTGACAATTGTCATTCCATATGCCTGTATTGTTCTTACGAAGTAGCTTGAAGATTGGTTCACATGTTGCTGTAAGATGTGATATGAACCTTGCAATATAATTCAATCTTCCCAAGAAACCTCTGACTTCTTTTTGAGTACGTGGTGGTGGCATTTCTAGAATGGCTTTGACTTTGTCTGGGTCAACTTTAATTCCCTCCTGGCTTACGACGAAACCAACAACTTGCCAGAAGTGACCCCAAATGTGCATTTACTCGGATTCAGTTTCAACTTGAATTTTCTCAATCGCTCGGGTAACCTTTGGAGAATGGTTGCATGCTCTTCCCCTGGTTTTGACTTAGCAATCATGTCATCAACATACACTTCGATCTCCTTATGCATTAGGTCATGGAAGAGAGTAACCATGGCCCGTTGGTAGGTTGCCCCAACATTTTTCAATCCGAACGGCATGACCTTATAACAAAAGGTTCCCCATAATGTGATGAATGTAGTTTTCTCTTGATCTTCAGGTGCCATCTTGATTTGATTGTAACCTGAGAATCCATCCATAAAGGAAAAAGTTGAGAATCCAGCTGTATTATCTACTAGTACATCAATATGAGGAAGTGGGAAGTTATCCTTTGGGCTTGCTCGATTCAAATATCTATAATCAACACACATTCGGACCTGTCCATTCTTTTTAGGTACTGGCACAATGTTAGCTACCCATTTTGGATAATTAGCAACTGTTCAGAACCCTGCATCAATTTGTTTCATGACTTCCTATTTTATTTTGATTAACATGTCTGGCTTCATCTTGCGTAACTTCTGTCTCACTGGCCTGCATTCAGGCTTAAGTGACAAATGATGCACCACAATACTTGTGTCTAAACCAGGCATATCTTGATAAGACCAGGCAAAAACATCAATGTATTCACGAAGCAATCCTATTAATCTTTGACGGCTTTCAGCAGACAGGTTGGTCCCGATTTTAACTTCTTTAATCTCTACTTGAGATCCCAAGTTAATCGTCTCTATCAACTCTTCATGTGGTCCCAATATCCTCTCTTCTTCTTCAATCATTCTCAACAATTTAGGAGTAAGTTCTAGATCTTCCTCATTACCACTTGTTCTCTCATCGGATTCAACATCGTATGTAGGAGAATCAAGTTCGTATTTAAGATCATTAACACTTTCAATCCCAATATCGTTGTTTAAGAGAGCGATTATTCAGTGTGATGAAAGAAGATAAAAGGAAGGAATGAAATAAATGAAATCAATGCTAAAAGAAGTAGAGACAATAGAGATTCAATGGATGATAGGGAAAAAAATGCCTCTTCATTGACAAATGAAATATTGACATAGTACACATAAATCATCAAAACAAAAAACAAACAAAAAGTTTAACAATTACTTTGATATCTCACTAACAAATGATGATAGCTCCATTATAGTCCAATTATTGAGTTCAAAGTCTTCTGGGCACAGATAAACCAAGGGACCGGCTTCTTTCTTCTGTTCGATTATAGCCATGACTGCAGGGTCTTGAGATTCCAGATGAATTATTCCAGCAAAGATGAAGGTATCATGAAGATGAGGAATGATATTCATTGGATACTTCGGCTCACGGTTCTCCAATCTAGCCAATCGTTTTTCTCTCTCCTGTCTGTGTGCTTTAATCATATCTTTTTTTCTTGGTTTATATCTCAAACCAAACCTCTTCATATTTTCCGACATATTTAGAAAATTTTCGAGGCTTGGTTGCTTCCTGTTAAGGAGAGTTTTGAAAGTTGCAGCTCCATTTTCCCTATCTCTCCGTATAAAGTTGTGGTATTTGCAATCTCAAAAGCTTGAAATGATGACTCAAAAACCTCTTCTGCTGCTTCTATGTCGGGCATTGAACTAAACTAAAACTTATACTTAATTAATTCAAACAATTAATTAATCAAAAAATTGAATATCACATATTCAATTATTTTTCTCTCACATATACTATAGTTTTAATGTGCATCCAATGCGCATTAATTTTAACCTATAGTTTTAATATGAATCCAATTCATATTTTAAACTTAATATTTGAACCCCTTCGAATATTCAATTCTCCCTTAGAAATTTACCTCAACGCCCTAAATGAGCTACTGGTGGGACCTAATGGACCTACAGATCAGAAGCTCCAACGATATGTGATTAAGTGGCTAAACTCATTAACCAAGTTAATCAATATTCGTTAACTGTGGTTCACTCCACTATAGAACCACAGCTGCACTCTTCTCACTGCAGATATATTTCTGTGCCCATGGATATCGACCAATAACAGCAAGTCAGTCCTTCACGTGTGTTCGTAACCCCAACTAGGTCAAATTACTGTTTTACCCTTGGGTTACCTCTACATCCTTAAGTCCCAGTGCTCCTCTAATGAACAACCTGTTTGAGGTCCAACCTACAAACAGAAATCCCTCTCGTGCCATAGAGAGGGCAGGACCCTTTGTTCAAGACCCGGAGACACCACTTAAAGGAACACACCTTTACTTACCCTAGAGTCGGGAAGAAGTGAATTCCATCTTGTGTGATTATGTTCCCAACTCCCCACTCAGTCTTGTCCCCAAAATGGTAGGCTTATTGAGTCGGCGCGTAGGCCACTCTCACCCATACAAATCAAAGGACAATCCCTCATGAACAGGAGTTCATAACCCACTCAGGATTGAGACTAAGTTGCCTAGGCCATCCTAGTGAAATAGAAACCTAACTAGTCAACGGTGTTACAGCTAGTGGTTAACTATTTCACGGTCCGGTCTTATGCAAACTCATTGCATAGGATACCCCCACTCGCATGTCCCCTACACAAACGCGTTGGATCATTGCGTTTATATCATAATACAAAGCGGATCGTATCCATAGTGTCACCAGGATAAGGTACCCAGCCTCATCCCTATACTATAGACCCTTTAGGCTATATCTTGAATAATGATCCCCGTATGTCCCCACATACTAGTTCAAGCCTCATACTAACAGCCTAGGATGTTTAGTTTATTGGATTAGGGTTATTTAGGCAAGAATACACAATAGAACAAAACAAATGAATAATACATCATTTTATTAATGTTCGGTCAAATGTTACATTTATTATCTACGAGTTTCAGGGCATAAAACCCAACATAAGGATGTAGAGGTAACCTAGGGGTAAAACGGTAATTTGACCCAGCTGGAGTTACGAACACACTTGAAGGACTGACTTGCTGTTATTGGTCAATATCCGTGGACACAGAAATATATTTGCAGTGAGAAGAGTGCAGATGTGGTTTGATAACTCTCCAAAAGGGAGTTATTTAGCCCTTATTTCTATAGGGATTTGTGTGTCTTTTGTGCTAAATAGGGTTGCTTTTAGATAGATATTATATGTTTTAACCCATTTGGAAGAATAGATGCTTTGAAAGTTATTTTGTGCAGAATGTATTGCTGAGCGACTTGAGGGAGCAAATTCTGTGCTGCAGCAAAGCAAGGAGAAAAACTGCCACGTCACAGCTCGTTAGCCAATTTAATGAACTGAATTCAGTTAAGCTATTCTCGGATTTAAGGAGCAAGGAAAGCCATCCACGTGTCTAGGTCAACCTAATTCAAGCTTCCTATCACTCTATAAAAGGAGGAGCCGTCTCAAGTCAAATGGATTCAATTCTGGATTCCACTCTTGGAAAGTTCATTTCCATTCTTGGGAGCCAAATAGAGGAGAAAGATTAAGGACCACAAGGAGACCATCAATTACGAAGTTGATCAAGGAAATTAGTATTTTCTTGTATTATTTTGTAATTATGGATGCATTTACTTATATTGTAACGTGTGTCTCTATGCACTTTATGAACCGAGTAATTTTAGGTGTTGGTTAGGAAATATGTAATTGTCGTGTTTAATCTCTATGCAATATAAGTTGATTTGATGCATCTTGATTATTTGTTGTGCTTATTTACATTTTGTGCCCGCTTGGCCAGCCGGTATGAATATCACTTCCTAGTTTCAGGGATGATTTGGGGAGTGTGTGGCAATTAATCACACTAGATCATTTTGTATTGGTGAACGCCCGTGACTGAGCTAGGGATAGCCAGTTGCCTAGTGCTTGATCGGTAGTGCTTCATTGGAGTTGAAACAATTTCTAAAAAATTCAGAGATCCGAGAGGATCCTGCTAATAAGACTGCAAGAGTTTTGCATGATCGATAATATTGCTAGAGCATCTTTTAAAACAATTACTAAATCCTGACCAACGCCTGTTTCTAATCTGTCTGCTTTATTTGTTTACTTTCTGTTCTGTTATTTCTTTTGCTTCAGCATTCGATAAAAATCAATCATTTTAACCACCTTTGAAACCATTGAAAAGTTATACAAAATAGATAAAGTGAGAGCTAATTCAGACCTTGGATTCGATAAATACTTATTACTTGATGCGGATTGTGTATACTTGCACAGAGTTCTAGAGTCTATTTACACCTTATTTTTACTCACTCTAGGAACCCAACATGGTTCTATGGTGGAGTGAACCACAGTTAACGAATTTTGATTAACTTCGTTAATGCATTTAGTCAATTAATCTTATATCGTTGGAGCTTTTGATCTGTAGGTCCATTAGGTCCCACCGGTAGCTCATATAAGGTATTGAGGTAAATTTACTAAGGAAAATGATATGAGGGAGAATTGAATATTCGAAGGAGTTTGAATATTGAATTTAATATATGAATTGGATTCATATTAAAACTATAATTTAAAATTAATGTGCATTGTATGCACATTAATACTATAGGTTATATGAGAGAAATATAATTGAATATGTGATATTAAAACTCGTAGATAGTAAATGTACATTTGACCGAACATTAATAAAAGTGATGTATTATTCAATGTTTGTATTATATCTTGTCTTATTAACCCTAATCCAATAAACTAAACATCCAAGGCTAATAGAATGAGGCTTGAACTAGTATGTAGGGACATACGGGGATCGATGTTCAAGTTTTAGCCTAAAGGGTCTATAGTATAGGGATAAGGATGGGTACCTTATCCTGGTGACACTATGGTTACGGCCCGCTTTGTATATTGATACAAACGTATTGATCCAACGCGTTCATGTAGTAGACATGCGAGTAGGGGTATCCTGTGCAATGAGTTTGCACAAAGACCGAACCGCGAAATAGTTAACCACTAACTGTAACACCGTTAGTTAGTTCAGTTTCTATTTCACTAGGATGACCTAGGCAACTTGGCCTTAATCCTGAGTGGATTATGGACTCCTGTCCATGAGGGATTGTCCTTTGATTTGTACGGGTGAGAGTGGCCTATTCGCCGACTCAATAAGCCTACCATTTTGGGGACAAGATCGATTGGGGAGCTGGGAACATAGTCTTACAAGATGGAATTCACTCCTTCCCAACTTTAGGGTAAGTAGAGGTGTGTTCCCTTAAGTGGTGTCTCCGAGTCTTGAACAATGGGCCCTACCCTCTCTATGGCACGAGAGGGACTTCTGTTTGTTGGTTGGACCACAAACAGATTGTTCATTAGAGGAGCACTGGTACTTAAGGACCAAGAGGTAACCCAGGGGTAAAACGGTAATTTGACCTAGCTGGGGTACGAACACATGTGAAGGGCTAACTTGCTGTTGATGGTTGATATCCATGGACACAGAAATATGTCTACAGTGAGAAGAGTGCAGCTATGGTTCTATAGTGGAGTGAACCACAGTTAACGAATATTGATTAACTTGGTTAATGAGTTTAGCCAATTAGTCTCATATCGTTGGAGCTTCTGATCTGTAGGTCCATTAGGTCCCACCGGTAGCTCTATAAGGGCGTTGAGGTAAATTTTTAAGGGAGAATTGAGTATTCGAAGGGGTTCGAATATTAAGTTATAATATGAATTTGATTTATATTAAAACTATCGGTTATAATTAATGTGCATTAGATGTACATTAATACCATAGTTTATTTGAGAGAAATATAATTAAATATGTGATGTTTAATTATGATATTAATTAATTGGAGAATTAATTAATTATTGTTTTAATTCAGTTTAATTGAATTTGATTAGAACTTTGGGTTATGTGGTATGACTTGTATAAAATTGTTTTATATGAATTTTACTAAATTAAATGTTAATTTAATCAAATTAAGTTAATTAATAATTTAGTTATTAATTAAATTTGATTTATTATCAGTTAACGTAACTGATATGGTCTTCCCACTAACCCAGTAAAAACGCGTGGTAGAGAGGTTTTTTAGGGAGGGAGTTTCTTCATCCGTTACTTAACTCCCTCACTTGATGTGCAGAAGAGGTTACCCTCTAAGATTCACGCAAATTGGCTCTCTCTCTGTGATCTCTGTGTTTTCTCTCTAGCAAGACAGAGGCAAAAAATTTTCTCTCCAAACCTTAGAATTTGATTGGTTCCCACAAGCCACTCAATTCCATACCTTAGGAGAATACCGATGTGATTTTTCTGGTGGTGTCTCATATCAAATCACAGTAAAGAAGGATCTTGAAGGTTGCTGGAATTTTAAATTCAAAGGGTAGAATTTGGCGAGGTGATCAAGAATTTCCATAACGGTAAGGTATTCTTGATCTAGGATCATTAGGATCCACTCTAGATTAGATCTAGGGTATTTCTTGATATATAATGCATGCTTTATTCATTTTTCCAGTAGTTTAATTATGATTTTACTGCTGTATATTAATTTGCCTACGTACGGTATTTTATTCCGAATTAAAAACTGAGTTAAGGTTCTGTACGTTTCCGCTGCGAAAGGGCTTTTATCCCTTCAAGGTATTGGTGAAGCTAGACCTACCACAGTTACACTCCAACTAGCTGATAGGTCTATCACATATCCAGAGGGTAAAATTGAGGATGTCTTAGTGAAAGTGGATAAATTCATATTTCCTGTTGATTTCATTATTTTAGACTATGAGGCTGACAAAGATGTCCTAATTATTCTAGGACGTCCATTTTTGGCTACTGGTAGGGCATTAATAGATGTTCAAAAAGGGGATTTAACAATGAGGGTTTGTAATGAGGAAGTAAAATTTAATGTGTTTAAAGCCATGAAGTATCCAGACGAAATGGAAGATTGCTCTTTCATTAGGATTCTGGAGAACACAATTATTGAGACAGCAATGCAGGATTCGGCTAGCAAACATTTGGAAGATCATGGAGAGGTTAGTGTAGAGGATTTAGAAGTTTGTTCTTTAGAGAGAAAAAATGAAAAGGAAGTGTTTAGGTGTGAGGAAGTTTTTGAGTCTTTAGATTTAGGTCAAAGAAAAGCTCCTCCTATTAAGCCATCCCTAATTGAGGCACCCACTTTAGATTTGAAGCCCTTGCCGAATCATCTAAAGTATGTGTATCTTGGGGAGGGTGAGACGTTGCCCATTATTGTGGCATCAGATTTAATGCCGGAGGATAAAGAAGCCTTAATAAAGTTGCCTTTGTGTATTCTTCTCAAATCAGTGTTCCAAGTGTGCTTCATTGATGAACGGTTATTTACAGTAGCTCATATTAAGGCAGTGAAAGCACCTTGGTATGATGACATTTCCAATAACCTTGATTTTGGAAATTTGCCTCCTGGTTTATCAAAAGAACAGATGAAAGAATTTTTCCATGGGGTAAAGTTTTATTTATCAAATGATGCATCTGTGGTTAGACAATGTGTTGATGATGGCTGTGAGTTAAAAAAAAAATGGCAGCGAATAAAGCATTACTGGAGGGAGGAGTTTCGTTCGAAATATCTCTCTCTAAAATTGCTGACAAATTAGGGGAGCACAAGTTTTGCGGGAGCAGTTCTTATTGCAATATTTTTAGCTCCCAGAATTTGTTGCGATTTTATCTTGTGGATTTTATTTGATTCTGATTTGAATTATTTTAAAATTGGATTTTATTGATTTCAATTTTATCTGATTCATTGGAATATTTTCGTAGATTTTATTTTCAGTTTATTTAGTTGTATTTATCGTTAATTTAATTGATTTAATCGGATTAGTTTAGATTAGATTTTAGGTTGTATTTTCAGTTATTTGAATTTCTGTTTAGGTTTAGATTTAATAAAGATTTTCTTGATTTATTCGGCTTCAAATAAAAATAAAAGATAAGATTTGATTTGAGCGGTTAAATTTGAATTTCCTGATTTGATTTTGTATCTGAGATTTTTTGGAAAATAATCTTGTGTTCAGAAGGTTGTTACGGCAAAGTTATGGCTGAAGCAAATATTCCGTCCGAATAGGAAGAGATTTCTTGTGAAATAATTACATTTACCGTTTGATTTTGAATTTTCTGAGGGCAGGTAAATTGCATGGATGCTGCCACGTGTCGCACAGGGATAATCCAACGGTTTAGCCGTTTGACAGAGCACAATTATTTACCATGGGCGATTGGAATTCAAGATTTTACCGTTGATGGATTTAATTTTCAGATTTGCATGAGATTTGGACGGTAATTCCATTTAATGAGGGCAAAATCTTTCAGTTATGATTTGATTTGCTGAAGCCCTATTTATTAAAAGCCTTCGGTAAGTTCTTCTCACTTCATCTTCTTGTTCGTTCCTTGCCATTCGTATTCTTCTTCTTTTTCTGTGTGCAGTAAAAATTCTTTTGATTCTTCTATGGCTAAAACGAGAGCAAGAAAAGAGAGAGATAATGAGGAAGAGGAGGTACCCGTGACCCCCGAAGTACCGAAAGTAAAGGCAAAGAAGAAGAAGACACCAGAAGAAAAAGAAGCTAAAAGAAGAAGAAGACAGCAAAGGGCTGAAGATCAAGAAGCTGTTCAGAAAGCGGCAGATGATGTTATTGTGGTAGAAGATCCGAAAGAACCAGAAGGACGGAATCAGGAGCAGTCTGAGCCAGGAGTTGCGGATACAGAGGAAGTTCGAGAAGAAAATGCAGAGGAAGTTCGAGAAGAAAATACAGAGGAAGTTCAAGAAAAGCAGGCCGAGGATGTGCAAGAAGAACAGGCAGAGGTTGCGCCTGAAGAAGTTGATGAGCAAGAACAGGAGGCTCGTGTGGAGGTGATCATGCCGGAAGTGCCCAAACGCCGTCGTATTAAGCGAAAAGCGGGCCATGTTAAGGTAGTCCGAACTGATACCCCCTCGCCTCCTACTACTGACTCTGAAAGAAAGAATGCAGAGAAAGAAGAGCGTGAGAAGAAGGAGGCCAAGGATAAAGCAAGAGAGGAAGCAGAGAAAAAGGCTGAAGAAGAAATATTGCGCAAGCAAAGGGCATACCGGGGCAAGAGTGTTGTTGCGGCATCGGAGGAACCTGATGAAATAGAAGAGTCACAATTGCCGTATGATCGCTTCGTCAACAATTTTGCCAGAGCAAAATACGTTGAGCTGCTGAAAAGAGACTTCCTGTTTGAAAGAGGATTTAGCGGTGATCTTCCGCATTTTCTGAGGACCGGCATTGCAGACCTCGGCTGGAGTCAATTTTGTGCGAAGCCGGAACCTGTTAATTCCAACATTGTTCTGGAATTTTACGCAAATATTGATGATCAGGAGGAATTTCACGTTATCGTTCGAGGAGTGCCCGTTGACTAGAGCCCAGGAGCCATTAATGCTTTGTTCAACCTCCAGGACTTTCCACACGCAGGCTTTAATGAGATGGTGGTCGCACCATCTAGCGACCAGCTAAATGGGGCTGTCCGAGAGGTTGGCATTGAGGGGGCCCAGTGGAGACTGTCGAAGACGGAAAAGCGCACATTTCAGGCTGCTTATTTGAAGAGCGAGGCCAATACATGGATGGGTTTCATCAAGCTGCGCTTACTGCCGACAACTCACGACTCAACGGTGTCTCGAGACCTGGTTTTTCTTGCCTTTGCTATTCTTCGTTCCATGAGTATTGATGTGGGTAAGATAATTTCTTTTGAGATTCTTGATTGCTGGCGGAAAAAGGTGGGGAAGCTGTTTTTCCCCAACACTATCACGATGCTATGCCGAAGGGCAGGGGTGCCAGAGGATGAGGATGATGTGCCACTAATAGACAAGGGAATAATTGACACACCAAATCTAGCTCGGCTTTAGAGAACGCAGGAAGCACGCCAAGGAGGTTTGGTGTGCGGCATCCACCAAATGCAGGAGCAGTTGCATTCCAGTAGGATGGAATTTGTTGAAAGGCAATTGCAGACTTTCTGGAACTATGTGAAAAGGAGGGATGCCGCGTTAAGGGTAGCCTTGCAGTCGAATTTTTCCAAGCCATATCCGACTTTACCCGTATTCCCTGACGACCTACTGAACCCCTGGATCCTGCCCCCACCTGTTGAACGAGAGGAAGATGATGAAGAGCAGGGTCAGGAAGATTGATGGATGAGATGATCTTCAGCGAGCATTTCTTTTGTTCCTATCTTTTTGTTTGCTCGCGCATGTTTGACCCTGTTTACTGTTCTGCTTGCTTGTTTCTTTTTGTTTTGAAAAAAAAAAAAGGAAAAATATATCTCTGCTTATGTAATTTCTTTTCATGTTTTTAATGAAATTTCCTAGATGTTTCTGTTCTATGAGCACTGAGTAACTCTGACTTAACTAATTTTCTTCTGAATTTTTTAAGCTTGGACTGGCTAAGCTTAATTAGATCAAGGTATTCTGATCTCCAGAAACCTTTTGCTTGAGCATTTTCTCTGGCCTGGTCGTTGCTGCGACAAAGAAAATTCTGGAGGTAGTGTTGACTTATATGATCCACTTTAAGCTTAGGTCTAATCCCGCGCTTAGTTTTGAAATTCAGATAGAAAAATTTAAGTTTGGGGGTGTCATTTAAAATTTTAATGATTTATTGGGGACAATGAATAATTCAAGTTTGGGGGACTTTTTGCTACTCCAATTGTTTTGCTCGAGCATTCTTCTCCTTCATTAAATAATTTGTTAGGTTATTGAGTAACCGGGGACATTTGTGATACCCACAGTTTGTCTTCGCGTCAAAAGGTAACCTAGGAAATGTGAAAAATGATGAAAAATTATTTGCTGAAAAAAGTGGTTGTTGAAAATTTTGCTGAGAAAATTCATGGAGCAAAAGTTTTGAAGGATGAATGATAGTCCAACAGTTTTTCTGTCTCCCAGAACTTAGGTGAGCTTCATCATAAAATGTTGCCATTCTGAGGGGCAAGAGATGGAATAACTAAGGATTTTTTAGCTTTATAAAGAGTATTTAGCCTAATTGGTGATGAGTTTGAGGCAAGGGTATACTGCACCATAAAGTGGGTCATCCCGTGCTTAAGAGCTTATGACTGTAGGGCTGCTTTAAGTCTGAAAAACAGAAAATATAAACCCCTTAAAAATATGTTTTGATATGTCTGATAATAAAGCTAAGTTGTGGTAAGTTCTTAGAATTAAGTTAGAAGTGGTGATTATTTGTCCATGTCGGAGGAATTATTTTGCTGCAGCAGAGCTTGGTTTTGCAGAGTGCTCAGGTAAAGGTTGAAGGTAGTGTTGGATTGTCTGGTTTGATTAAGCTGTGTTTTGTCTAATGTTTTGAATTCTTGAAGGGAAGGTTGGTTAGTATTGCTCGGGACGCGCAATAGTTCAAGTTTGGGGGTGTGATAACTGCCCAAAAGGTAGTTATTTAGGTCTCATTTCTATATTGATTTGTGTGTCTTTTGTGCTTAATAGGGTTGCTTTTAGATGTCTATTATATGTTTTAACCCATTTGGAAGAATGGAAGCTTTGGAAATCATTTTGTCCAGAATCTGTTGCTGGGCGACTCGAGGGAGCAAATTCTGTGCTGCAGCAAAACTGGGAGCAGAACTGCCACGTCATAGCTCGTTAGCCAACTTCATGAACCGACTTCTGTTGAATTATTTTCGGGATAAAGGAGCAAGGAGAGCCCTACACGTGTCCATGTTGACCTAATTCAAGCCTCCTACCCTTCTATAAAAGGAAGTAGCCGCCCAAGTCAAAATCATTCCACTTTTGGGAGAAAACATTCCATTCTTGGGAAGTTCCTTCCACCTTTGGGAGCCGAATAGAGGAGAGAGATTGGAGACCACCTAGAAGACCATTATTGCAAGCTGATCGAGGAGATTAGTATTTCCTTTTATTATCTTGTAATTATGGACATGCCTACTCAGATTGTAGCGTGCGTTTCCATGCATATTATGAACTAAGTAGCTTAGGCGTTGGTTAGGACACAATGTGATTGTCGTGCTTAACTTTAGTAATATAAATTGATTCTATGCATCTTGATTAATTGTTGTGTTCATTTCTATTTTATGCTCGCTTGGCCAGCCGGTATGAATACCTCTCTCTAGTTTCAGGGATGATTTAGAGAGTGTGTGGCGATTAATCACACTACGATCATTGTGTATTGGTGAACGCCAGTGACTGAGCTAGGGATAGCCAGTTGCCTAGTGCTTGATCGGTCGTGCTTCATTGGGGTTGAAACACATTCCAAAAAATCCGGAGTTCCGGGAGGAATCCGCTAATAATACTGCGAGAGTTTGCATGATCAATAATATTGCTAGAGCATCTTTTAAAAACAATTACTAAATCCTGACCAGCGCCTGTTTCTAATCTGTCTGCCTATTTGTTTATTCTTTGTTCTGTCATTTATTTTGATTCAGCATTATTCTTATAAAAACCAATCATTTTTACCATCTTTGAAACCATTAAAAAGTTATACAAAATAGATAAAGTGGAAGCTAGTTCAGGCCTTGGATTGATAATACTTATTACTTGCTGTGGACTGTGTATACTTGCACAGAGTTCTAGAGCATTTTTATATTGCATTTTTACTCACTCTAGGAACCCAACACTTCCGTTGCAACGTGGATGGGCATTGGAAGAGAAATTTCCCCAAGTACTTTGCAGAGAAAAAGAAAGAAAAGGAAGGTAAATTTGATTTTGTAACGCCCCAGGTTTTTATTACCTTTTAACCTAGCGATGTTACTAAAACTAACCGAAAGCTCCAAAAATTTCGGCAGCATAATGACATACATCGGACTAACCCAAAATTTTTTTCAAACACCTACCATAACGAAAATAACACTTCTATAACAAATCTAAACCACATGCCTTACTACAACACAACAGAACTCCACAGAAACAAGCGAGTCAGGTATCGCGATATAATTAATCGATTTAAACAGAGAACTTACAACTAAAAGCTCAACTTCCAAAATAACTCAACTAGGCACAACTAATTACAACTCAAGCAAGGAGTAAGACTAACAAAACCAACACGACAAGCCTATAATTCAACCAGAATAAATTCAGAACTAGACCAAATAGGACAAACAACTGTCCAACAATAATAGACCACAACTACCCTATCCAAAGAAAATGAAAAGGGAAAACAACGCGAACTAGCCATGGCCATTCCTGGTCAAAGTAGTCCTCATAACCTGCATGACGTAAAATGTTGGGGGGAAAGAAGGGGAGGGGGTCAGTATGACCACGGTACTGGTAAGCAGCCCCTACCTGAAAAGCCATCACACAACAACCAACAAACAACATGCTTTTCACGCGCAAACAACATGTTTTTTTCAAAGTTATAGCCACAACAACGTGCTTAGAAAGTGAATAAAAATGAATCACTCACCTAAGCCAAAACTCATGCAACTTTCTAATGCAAACTCACTACAGCTCATGCTCCACTAGCTTACTCATCAAACTTATTTAGCCCTCACTTGGCTCTCCAAGACTGATCCTTCGAGTCGCACTGTCCCCTGACCATTTGTACCCAGGGCCACAATGCTCTCTACAGAGCTCGGCGTTCGACCCTTGACAATTTGTACCTAAGGCCTCGAACTGTGCATCGCCCCTTGGCCATTTGTACCCAAGGTGCACCGATGACTTCCAACACTCATAGCCCTCACAAAGCTCTCCAAGACTGACCCTTCGAGTCGCACTGTCCCCTGACCATTTGTACCCAGGGCCACAATGCTCTCTACGGAGCTCGGCATTCGATCTTTGACTATTTGTACCCAAGGCCTCGAACTGTGCATCGCCCCTTGGCCATTTGTACCCAAGGTGCACTGATGACTTATCAACGTATTGGCCCTTTCCCAGGTGCCCAATACTTGCTTCCTAGACTCATCACACCAACCCTTGACCATTTGTATCCAAGGCCTCGATGCTCCTCTTAAACCAATGGTGACATGCCGCCCCTCAACCATTTGTACCTGAGGTGCACTGACATTCACCCAACTTGTCTTTCTTTCACATTTAGGTCCATGACCTCTTTCTCACAACTATCTAGAATGCATATGCCCTGAAACATGCTTCTAGACTCATGTACTATGCCCACCAAGCATATACGATAGACTCATGTTCTATGCCCACCAAGCATATACATACCACACCAAACTACCTAGAATGGATATGCCTTGCATCATGCTTCTAGATTTACGTACTATGCACACCAAGCATTAAATACAACAACAAGCTCTCACCTCATGAATTCACAACAAAACCGACATGTTTTCAACCAAACATTACAACAACTCATACATTTCAGAATATACATATATATTTAAAGAGAAGCAAGAAGCAAGAGAACAATTATAAAGCAAGTAAACAAACAGCGTGCATCATGCAATCAAACAAACTCAACAGATAGAAACTACTTACTTATAAAGCGCTCCTAAGCAAATCCTAAACAGGCCAACGGAGCTCCTACACAACAGGATAAAAGCTACGAGTCAAAACCAAGCCTAAAAATCTAATTAAAATCTAGAGAATGCTTTAGGGAAAGGATTTCTTACCGAAACCACTTGATTCTCAACCGGAAGAGCCTAAAAGAGTCGAACTACAAGCAACAACCTTCTAAGGGTTAGGAGTCGACTTCCAACACTCAAAAGACTTAATAAAGGAAAGTAAAGGGTGCTAGAATTTACCGCTTAGCGAGTGAATAACCTCGAACACGTGCTGTCCAGCAACCAAAGAGACTTAAAACCACCTGTTTAGAGTCCCTAGACAATGGGTGTTCGAGTCTAAGGCCAAACGAATGATGGGTCACGAGGCACGGATGATTTCGAGCCCAAGACGGCACTGCACAGCACTGAAAAATCAATAAATCACTCCTAAAACTCAATTCTAAGGTTGAACAAGAATGGGCAAACTAAATTTGAGTTAAGGCATGGGTTAAAACCAACTCACCGAATTGCTGTAGAGAAGAGGAAATCGAGTTGGAACTCACAGATTTCGGGTTAGCTGTGCGACTTGGTCTCTCTAGGGAAATTAACAAACCACGGGTCTGTTGCTCGCACACACAAGACGATCACCAGAGGGAAAGAGTCGCGCGGGAGGGGAAGGAATCGATGCAATGCTCATGTCGATGCGGGTCTGATCGAGAACAGTAGAACACAAGTGATAGAGGGAGACGCACGAGAGAGGAAGATGAAAGCCGAACCTGGGGTCTCACGGAAGCTGCCACACGTGGAAGAAGAGAGAGACAAGGCAAAGCTAGCGGCAACGACACGAGGTGAGACGACAAGCGAGAGAGAGAGCTTCAACCACCGGATTTTGAGAGAGAAAGAGATAGAGAGGGACGATCGTGGGTATTACACCGGCAACAAGAGAAAACAGAGGAGGGCTGGTGGCGGCGCTAGGCTGGTTCTTACGACAAGAAGACGACAATGGGGGGTGCAGCAGGTTCCACGAAAAGAATGAGGAAAAAATGAATTTTGGGCTCTTCTTTTCTTTATTACCTTTTAAACAAAACCCTAAGAAAGAAAACCCAATTGAAATAAAAATTAGATCTTATCTAGGATTTAATTTAAAATCTCAAGCTTAACTCCCGAAAGAATTAGAATAGAAAATAACCCAGTTTATTTGGAATTAAAACTGATTAAGAGGGATTTGGGTCTTTTGAGATTTAAACTAAATATCGAATATTAAACCTTCACACTTTAGGAAATTAAAGATTTAATTAAAAACCTTTTTCCCCTAAATTATAAAAATTTAATTTAATGACCCAAGGCTAAGCTTAAATTCTAATTTTTCAAATTAGAATAAAACGCTCAACAAATCCCAAAAAGGTTCGATTTCAAAACGCGGGGCGTTACAAATTTACTAGTTTTAGAAACATGCCTTGTAGAGCATGATCAGTTTGCCTGGATATTAGATTCGGGAGCAACTAATCATGTTTGTTCTTCTTTTTAGGGAAATGATTCTTTCCAGCAGCTTGAGGAGGGTGAGATGACACTCAGGGTCGGAACAGGAGACATCATTTCAACCAGTGCAGTGGGAGCTGCAAAGTTGTTTTTTGGAAATAGATATCTACTTTTAAAAATCTTGTACAAGTTCCTAGGATCAATTAGTTTTATTTCCTGTTTATTGGAACAATTGTATTATGTTTCTTTTGAATCTAATGAAGCGTTCATTTTTTGAAATGGTGTACTTATTTGTTCAGCTAAATTAGAAAACAACTTGTATGTATTAAGACCAACTGATACTAAGACACTTCTAAGTCATGAGATGTTTAAAATTGCTGAAACTCAAAGTAAAAGGCAAAGAATTTCTCCAAAAAGTAACAACATATATCTTTGACATTTACGACTTGGTCATATTAACATCGATAGGATCGGTCGTTTAGTTAAGAATGGACTTCTAACTGAGTTGGAAGATGATTCTTTACCACCTTGTGAATCATGTCTCGAGGGTAAAATGACTAAGAGACCTTTTACTGGAAAGGGTTATCGAGCCAAAGAACCCTTAGAGTTGATACATTCAGATCTTTGTGGTCCAATGAATGTAAAGGCTCGAGGAGGGTATGAATATTTCATCTCTTTTATAGATGATTATTCAAGATATGGTTACTTATATCTAATGGGTCAAAAGTCTTAAGCTCTTGAAAAGTTTAAAGAGTTAAGGCTAAAATTGAGAACCTGTTAGGTAAAACAATTAAAACACTTCGTTCAGATAGAGGTGGAGAGTATATGGATCAACGATTCCAAAATTATATGATAGAACATGGAATCTAATCCCAACTCTCAGCACCTGGTACACCTCAACAAAATGGTGTATCAAAAAGGAGAAATAGAACCTTGTTAGACATGGTTCGCTCAATGATGAGCTATACTCAATTGCCTAGCTCATTCTAGAGGGTATGCAGTAGAGACTACAGTTCATATTTTGAACAATGTTTCCTCAAAAAGCGTTTCTGAAACACCTTTCGAGTTATGGAGGGGGCGTAAACCTAGTTTGCGTTACTTCCGTATCTGGGGTTGTCCAGCACATGTGCTTGTGACAAATCCTAAGAAACTGGAACCTCGTTCGAAATTGTGCCAATTTGTTGGTTATCCTAAAGAAACGAGAGGTGGTCTTTTCTACTGAAGGTGTTCATATAACACATGCGGAAGCAATTGAAGATCGAAAGCACTTAACTCAATCAATTTTAACCCTAAAGCATGCATGTTCTAGAAAAGACAGAACAGAAAGAAAGGAATACCAACCTCTTTGTAGCTCAAATGAGTTGATCTCCTTGTGGTGTTTTCCTTCTCCAACTTCTCTTGGACAACCTCTAGAGTCTTCCCTACTATTCTCCGAGCCAAGAATGACTTGTGGGAGTCTATAGTGATAGGGAAAGGGAAGGGAATGCTTGAAGAATCAAGCTCTATAGAGATATGAGATGAGAGAGTGATTGAGGAAGTATTTCTGCAGCATAACACTAAGGTAAAAGCTGTAACTTTGCACAATCTGATTCTTCCTCTACTTATAGAGAGAATCCATGCAAGAAGGGGCTTCAAGATGCAAGACACATGGTGGTCTTCATGGAGAAAGTGGAAGCTAGGTGTTCAAGCAACACAACATGCACCATTGCATGAATGTGGTGTAATTCCACTTTGAGTCTTCATGCAAGAGTGGATTTCCAAGTTTTTCCACTAACTTTTGATTCAAAATCAGATTCTATATTCAGCATAATTGATATTAATTTCAATTCTCAATTGAAATTAATCATAAAATACAATCTTGAAGCTTGCCCCACTAATTATAAATGATTAATCAAATTAATCATCTTAATATTGTGCATCCTTTATATATGAATCTCAATTCATGTATATTGTATTTAAACCCTTTTAAATACCTTATCTCTCATTTTCTAATTTAATTCATAATTAAATTATTGTGTCAAACACAATTTTACGATAATACCCTTTTTCCCGATTTTGAACGATTCAAAGAATCATATCAATATGTTCTAGGCTTTAATCCGATATGAGCTAGTAGGGGGAACTAATGGACCTATAGATCATGGGCTCCAACGATTCGAGGCTAACCGACTAATCTCATTATCTAAGCTAGCCAACATTCGTTAACTACCAGGACACTCCACTATAGCCCGATAGTTGCACTCCCCTCACTATAGATATATTTCCGTCCACTTGATTTAACCATGTTCAGTAAGTCGATCCTTCACAGGTTGTTCGTAGCTATAGCTAGGTCAAATGACCGTTTTGCCCCTATAGTACTTCTTGTTCCTTAAGTTCCACTAATCCTCTAATGAACAATCGGTTTATGGTCCAACCATCAAACCTAAGTCCCTCTCGATCCAACGAGAGGGTGGGGCCCCTTGTTCAAGTCCTGGAGTTAGTACTTAAGGGAACAACCTATCTACTATCCCTGAAATGGGTAGGAGCGAATTCCGTCTTGCGAGACTATGTCCCTAGCTATCTATTCGATCTTATCCCCAAAATGGTAGGCTTGTTGAGTCGGCGATGCTGGCCACTCTCACCCATGCAGATCAAAGGATAATCTCGTATAAACAGGAGTTCTTAGTTAGCTCAGGATTAAGATCGAGTTACCTAGGTCATCTTTGAGAAATAGTCAGTTTCTTCAGTAGACGGCGTTATAAAGAGAAAGTGACTAATTTCGTGGTCCAATCTTATGCAAACTCATTGCATAGGACGCCCCCACTCGCATGTCTCCACATGAACGATTCAGGATCTCATCGTTTGTACTTTATACAAAGTGGGCCGCGTCCATAGTATCCCTAGGATAAGGCACCCAACCGTATCCTTATACTATAGACTATTTTGACTATAAACTTGAACTTGATCCTTCGATATGTCCCTACATATAGTTCGAGTATTCATTTTATAGCCAAGGATCTTAGTTTATTGGATTTAGGTTAATCATTCGCAATTTACATATTCAATAACAACTTTTATTGAATAACCTCAATAACGTCTTTATTGGAAATAGAATATGTTTAATGATTTACAAACTACGAGTTTATAGGACAATAAGCCCAACATCTACGACCCACAAGAAAATAAGGTTTTTGTATCGACAAATGTCACTTTCTTGGAGGAAGATCACATGAGAAATCACAAACCACGCAATAAGTTAGTATTAGAATAAGCTATAGAAGAGTTAACAAGAGTTGTTGATGAAACAGATCCTTCCACAAGAGTTGATGAAGGAGCCAGCTCTTCTAGTCAACCTAAGTCCTTCTCACATAGTGAGAGAGCCTCGACGCAGTAGGAGGGTTGTATTACAACCTAACCGTTACTTGAGTTTAACTGAAACTCAGGTCGTCATACCTGATGATGGTGTTGAGGATCCATTGTTTTATCGTTAGGCAATGAATGACGTGGATAAAGACCAATGGGTCAAAGCAATGGACCTTGAGATGGAGTCTATGTACTTCAATCAAGTTTGGGAACTTGTAGATCTACCTGAAGGGGTAAAACCCATAAGGTGCAAATGGATCTATAAAAGAAAAAGAGATGCAGCTGAGAAAGTACAAACTTTCAAAGCTAGACTAGTAGCAAAGGGTTATACCCAAAGAGAAGGGGTTGACTATGAGGAAACTTTTTCTCCTGTTGCTATGTTAAAGTCTATAAGAATTCTCTTATCCATTGCCACATATTATGACTATGAAATATGGCAAATGGATGTCAAGACTGCCTTTTTGAATGGTAATCTTGAAGAGAATATCTTTATGTCTCAGTCCAAAGGGTTCATAACCCAAGGTCATGAGCAAAAGGTTTGTAAACTGAATCGATCCATTTATGGGTTGAAACAGGCCTCCAGATCTTGGAACATTAGATTTGACACTGCAATTAAATCTTTTGGTTTTGACCAAAATGTTGATGAGACTTGTGTTTACAAGAAAATCAACAAAAACAAGGTAGCTTTTCTAGTACTATGTGTTGATGACATCCTACTCATTGGGAATGATGTAGGGTATCTGTCTGACATTAAAGATTGGCTAGCCGCCCAATTCCAAATGAAAGATTTAGGAGAGGCCCAATATGTTCTTGGGATCCAAATTATTTGGGATCGTAAGAATAAAACGCTAGCTCTGTCTCAAACAACGTATATCGACAATATGTTGTCTCGGTATTCGATGTAGAACTCCAAGAAGGGTTTATTGCCTTTCAGGCATGGGGTTCACTTGTCTAAGGAGCAATGTCCTAAGACACCTCAAGAAATTGAGGATATGAGACGCATTCCTTACGCCTCAGCTATGGGCAACTTAATGTATGTTATGCTCTGCACTAGGCCTAACATTTGTTATGCAGTAGAGATAGTCAACAGGTATCAATCCAATCCAAGGTTAGACCACTGGACCGTCGTAAAAGGTATCCTCAAGTATCTTCGGAGAACGAGGGACTACATGCTGGTGTATGGGGCTAAGGATTTGGTTCTTACAGGATACACTGATTCTGACTTCCAATCTGATAAGGATTCTAGGAAATCCACGTCAGGGTCAGTATTCACCCTTAACGGGGGAGTTGTAGTCTGGAGAAGCATCAAGCAAGGATGCATAGCAGACTCCACTATGGAGGCTGAGTATGTAGCTGCTTGTGAAGCAGCTAAGGAAGAAGTTTGGCTCAAGAAGTTCTTGACAGATTTGGAAGTAGTTCCAAATATGAACTTGTCCATTACATTATACTGTGATAACAGTGGGGCTGTAGCCAATTCTAAAGAACCTCGCAGCCACAAACGAGGAAAGCACATCGAGATGAAGTATCACCTGATACAGGAGATTGTGATTCGGAGCACAACATTACTGATCCATTTACGAAGGCTCTCTCAGCTAAAGTGTTCGAGGGTCATCTAGAGAGTCTAGGTTTGTGAGACATGTATATTGTAATCTAGGGTAAGTGGGAGATGTGTAATGGGTATAAGGATGCCCTAGTTTATTGTATTTTGTATATTTACTTTTCATGTAATGTACAGTATACATTTACCATTTCCAGCTTTGGATTATTTTTTGTATATACATTCCATTATCTTGAGTTTATTTCAAGTGGGAGTTTGTTGGGTTTTATGCCCTAAAACTCGTGGATAGTAAATGTAACATTTGACCGAACATTAATAAAATTATATTTGATGTATTGTTCATTTATTTTGTTAGTATTGTGTATATCTTGCCTAAATAACCATAATCCAATAAACTAAATATCCTAGGCTGTAAGTATGAGACTTGAACTAGTATGTGGGGACATACGGGGATCGTTGTTCAAGTTACAGCCTAAAGGGTCTATAGTATAGGGATAAGTGACGGGACGAGCTGTCGGGACTTGTGTCAAATAAAATTTATAATCCACGACACTATAACTATTTTGTAGAAATAGTGGCCGGGGTCGAACACAGGGAAGGGGATCTAGCAGATGCTGAAATTTTGTGTTTATGCTACAGGGGGTTTTGGAAAAGCTGAATGAAATGGAATAAAATACTGAATGTAAAAGAAGCAAAATAAAGCATGCGATAGAGAGAAATAAAGCAAAAATCAATATCATAAAGGGACCGCTGGATTAGGAATTCTTATGCTTGAATGGTATTTCACTTGGCTTCCTAGTTTTCTCTAAAAATCATTCTATGCCAATTTTATTAATCTGGTTGACTTCTTGGTTACTCGGAGGACCCCCCTACACTAACCTGTGTTTAATTAACTCGTTAACCAAGAACCCTACAATTAACATGATTAATTATATTATCATTATCGACCACCACCCCTCATGCATAAAGTAGCAACCATCCGAAACCTCGCAATGACTACTAAATTATGTCTAACTAATCTAAAAATAAGCAATCCGAAACCTCGCAATTACCTACTTAAATTAGCCGTTTTAGGTTCGTGGGTCCAGAATTGTATTAACTAAACATAAATCGAATTTAAATCTAATTAATACAATCTTTAACATGCATCTTAGGCCTATCAAGGGTCGTCCCTCCGTAAAGATTATCTTGCCTCAACCTAGTGGCTATCTAAAAATAACAGATAGAATGCACAAATAGAAATCTCCTAGGGTCGTCAATCCTAAGAAACTAATCTCATGCATTGGTTTAAATGAGATTACATGCAAAACTTAATAAAATACAGCAAGAACAGTATGAATAAACCCAGAAAACTCAGCCAAGCTCAATATCATTCAATGCATAATCTCAATCCAACGATACAAAAGAGTTTAGCTACTGATAAACAAAGAGAGACTACAAATAAAGATGAAAGAATGCATAAAATATGACCTAGAAAGGTCTACACAGTAGCTAAAAACGAAAAGAGACGAAACTAATCGTAAAATGGCCAAAATTCTAACCTAACGGCGGACTAAACCGAAGCCCTATATTTATAGAAAACGTCGCAACGTCGAGACGCCACGGACTTTGATCTCCGTGTTTGAATCGCGTCGGCGTCAGCGTCTCGACGCCATCCCTAATCCGAGCCTTACTGTCTTTTTTCTAGGTTTTGTCTCGTTAATTCTCGGTACGGGGCTTCAACCTTCGATTCTTGGTGTCATTCTTCAGGCCCGCTTCAATACACTTGGGTCTTTTCACCTCCTTGCTGTCCAAGAACACCGAGATGGCTCCTAGATTAGAGGTGATAAAATAGGACTATTTTGGTCCTATCAATAATGTTGGGTCCCTTATCCTGGTGACACTAGGATACGGTCCACTTTGTATTTTGATATAAACGTAATGATCCAACACGTTCATGTAGGGGACATGCAAGTGGGGGTATCCTATGAAATGAGTTTGCATAAGACCGGACCGCGAAATTGTAAACCACTTGCTGTAACACCGTTGACTAGATAGGTTTCTATTTCACTAAGATGACCTAGGCAACTTAGTCTCAATCCTGAGTGGGTTTTGGACTCCTGTTCACGAGGGATTGTCCTTTGATTTGTATGGGTGAGAGTGGCATGCATGCCGACTCAATAAGCCTACCATTTTGGGGACAAGACCAAGTGGGGAAGCTGGGAACATAATCACACAAGATGGAATTCACTCCTTCCCGACTTTAGAGTAAGTCCATTAGGTCCCTCTACTAGCTCAATAGGAATAAAACTTGGAACAATATGATAGGTTAAAATTTGAAACGTTCAAATTCGGATAAGGATACAAAAGTCGGTTATATACGATATTTAAACGACATAATGGTTTAATTTCGAATTAAACTTAAAATGAGAGTTATATATATTTAAATATGATTTAAATATTAAACACGTGAATAGGGATTCATGTTCGAGAATTTTCGTTAGGAGAAAAACTGGGATTGGACAAGTGATATTGATTTAATATAAGATATTAAATTAATTGATTTTATTATCATTTTAATTAAATAAAAATTTTATTTAAATTAAAATGAAAATAAAAGTGAGTGGGATTATTCAGATTTTTCATTAAAAATTATAAATTTTTTGGATTTAAAAGAAATTCAAATAATTGGTAATTTTGAAGAAGTGCTTAGTGACTAAACACATGAAATTAGCCTTCTTGCAACACCTAATCTATGACTCAAATCACTCCCTATTTGTTGTCAATTTTTTGTGCATTTTTTATGCATGATTTTCCTCTATATATAGAGGATCAGCTGGTGAAAATTAGTGGATTTCTTCAACCTAAAATGTTGCCAAAATTCTCCCAAGACTTCTGAACCCATAAACTTTCCTTTCCAATTCCTATCAATTGAGGATCCCACAATCCGTTCCAAGGCCTGAGGATAGTATAGAAGATCCAAGTGGTTGTCCAAGAGCCGTTGGTGTGAAGTTTAAAACCTCGGATTACACGAATTGGGAGCTTCATGAGGTAGGTACCTTATTACTTTGTTTTTTGTTCCTATGAACAACATGTCTTCTAGGATCAAATTGTGTGCTTAAGATCTGAAATTGCTTCCGCATGTTTGATATTAACACCTACAATTGGTATCAGAGCATGGTTTGGGCACTCAATTTGCATTAATTTGATCGTGGTGGGTAGCATTTGCATATTGAATTTTTTTGGGTGCTAAAATGGATATATCACGTTTTTGGCAATTTAATTCTCTCAAATTTATTGAAATAATTTGTAATTGCCTACATGTTTATGGGCATTAATGAGTTCATATCGAGTTTGTAAAATTTGAGAGTCAATTGAGTCCATTTAGGTCGTCAATTTGATGAAATTTCGAGACTGCAAGCTGGCCGAAAACAGAGCAGCAGAGTTTTTCAAATCTGGAAAATGGAGAATAGATGACAGGTAGCAGAAAACCGAGCCAGACTGGGAAGGAAAAAGGCTCGCGATTCGGCTCGATTTCAGACCGGTTCGACTGTTTTTCATCCGGTTCCTGGTAGTTTGATGTGTGCTCTGTCCGGTTCAAGTTTCCCGGTTCGGTTCATACGCGTCTGGACCGATTTTGGCTCGTTTTCGCTCCAATGGTCTGTTTTTGCTTGGTCTAGCCAATTCAGTCATTTTTCCTTGAAGAGGTGGACGGTTTAGGCACTAATTGGCTCGGTTCAACACTGTTTGGGTTGGTTCAAGCAAATTTGAAGCGGTTTGGGCTGATTTGAAGTGTTCGGGAGCAATTCAAGCCATTATTGTGATATTATTTGTAATAATTTAGTTGTTGCTTGCTAGAATTTGCCAAGACTAGTCCATTTTAGTGTGATTTAGTTAATTATGCAAGGATGGATGTATGTTTTAATTAAATAGCCAACAATATGCATAAAGCATGTCATATAGATTTAAAATCCCACCATAGGAAGCATGTTACATGCATTAAGTATGTTATAATAAAGTTATAATATTAAAATGCATGTTTAGGTTTCATAATAGATGCATGTTGAATGAAGTAATTACTTTATTGTTTGATTATATAAACGTTATATTAACTAAACGAAAACGAACAAAGCATGCTACATGAAACTTTCATAGCTCGATTTAAAGCATTTCGATTGAATAAATACATGTTATAGGTTAATGTTGTTTTAATTGCTATAAAACCGACATAGACATTTAAAATCTATAACAAATATAAAAACATGCTCACTTAGGGTTAAAAGAACTCAAAGATTAATCGATTCAAAATAGTTTTAGGTCGATAACTTGTAAAGCTAAGGTTACAAGAGAACTCACCCGGTTAGATGATGTCTAAGACTGGAGGTATTTAAGTTGACGGTTTATGGAACACCTCCTACCTGGGCATCAAGCCGGTACTTGAGTTAAGCTAACCCAATTTTATGAGCATGCGTGAGCGATGTGAGGTTATAATGTGGATTTATCACCTAGACATCGTAGGTTAAGTCCGTATATGGACGTATCACCTACACTTAGGTAAAGTTTATTAGCCGGATTCTATCTAAGTCAAAATTAAAACCCTAAAAATAATAGGACGCTTCAGTGGGAGGAAAAGTAATAAAAATGAGATATTTTAAATCAAGTTTTTTACTCCCACGTCCCCCTTTGTTCACACCGTGAGATACATGCTCTGCTTCGCGTCGCCCTGGGAGCGGCCTCCCTACGGAGAGCATTAAGCATGCATCAATACCAAGGTGGATGGGGAAAGTGTTCATAGTAAGTGGGAGAAGGATGCGTGACAACGTATCCTACGGTCTCCACCCCCTAGGTTACACCATGAGATTCCTATGATCTGTTTGCGCATCGCCCGAGGAGCGACCACCCCTTCGGAGGGCCTAATCATAGGATTCGGAACACCGCAAACTCCAGAAATGGATAGGGTCTCGTAAGTCAGTCACCAACAGTTGTCTTTTCCTAACGGTAGCCTGTTGGTGCATACCTCTGGGATCTGAAAGTGGGATGGTCACACTGACAAGAATGAGTTTTTGACCAAACAAACAGTAGCTAGTAACTAAAAGAATATGAGATGTTCTGGTTTTAGATATTGGTTGAGATAAGTCTCAATTCAGTGGAGGAATAGCTGATCACCCTTCGATTCAATTTTGTAACAATTTAATCCCTGAATTTTAATAAGTAACAATTTAGTCCCTATACTTTCAAATTTTTAATAACTTTGTCCATATACTTTCAAAATTTGTAACAACTTAATCCTTGTAAAAAAAAAAAATCATCAAAATTAAATGTCGATTTTTATTATTTAATGATTAAACTTTGTAGCTTATAAATGGGTCCCAAATTAGTTTACTAGTCTACCTAGGTAAGAAATTTCATTAAATCTTTATATTAATTTTTCACGATAGGAACTAAATTACAAATTTGAAAATATAGGGACTAAATTGTTACTTATTAAAATTTAGGGACTAAATTATTATAGATTTGAAAATATAAGGACTAAATCGTTACAAATGAAAGTTCATGAACTAAATTGTTGCTTTCATGAAAGTTCGGAGACAGAAAGTGATTATTAACACACACAAAAAAAAAAAAAAAAAAAAATCCCGTCAAATTGTTCGGTTATCCGCCAACGGGAGGGTCAATCCCGTAATTCTGGAATTATCTGTAGGTGTAGCTACGTGTCGACTACCATTATCCTCTCCTCTGTGTCTCAGACTCTCTGTACGCTCTCCAGAGCTTCAGTCCAAGCGGATTCACGAGAGGGAAGAGCTTTCGCTCAACGATTTTGTTCCTTCTTTGTTTCAACAATGCGGACCCTGAGTTTCTTTTGATCTCCTTCAATTCTCACCAGTTTCTTACTTCGAGTCATGCATGGTGAATAAGATAAGATATAGACTAGAACAATTCTCTGTTTCATTTCTCTGATTTCCTCTAGTTAGCGTGCATTATCGTGTTGCAAAGCTGAAAAATGTGGGTTTATGCATATGTTCTTGATGAGCACTTCAATGCTATTGCGCCACCAGTTAATCTTTCTTGACTGCAAGGTGTCTTGTGTTTCCAATTTTCCTTCGTGCAATTCCTTGGATAAGGTGGCATGGGTGAGTCGGAAGGGAGGTGGGTTCAGTCGGCATGTTCTCAATGCCAAGAAGAAGGATGGGTATTCGAGGAAAAAGAGTTGGTGGGAGAAGTTTTTCTTTGAGGATGATGGAAATTGGTTAGGTTTGAAGGATGATGGCGTGTTGGAGGATGAGTTGGAGAGTGTTGCGAGTGATGAAGATTTGTCTGATGATGAAAAATTTGAGGCGTGGAAGAAGAGGGCGGAGGCCATTATAGAGTTGAAGGAAGCACAGGAAGATGTAAGGAATGAACAGGGGCAGAGGTGGACTGATTGGCTCTATGATGACACGAATCATGTTCGATCTTCATGGAGTCAAGATTGGGATAATGGTCTTGGGGAATTGAATGAAGAATCCTCAGATGCTAGTGAGTTAGTTCCTGAGAAGGGACTTGTTGAGTCAGTCAGAGATTTGGTTCTTGGAAAGGAAGAGGACGACATGCTCTATGAAGACCGTGTATTCCAGTATGCCTCCTTAAATTCGGTAAGCTCATGTATGCAATGTGTTATAAGCTTATGGCTTTAAATGGACTACTTAGTTTACTATTCTATTGAGAGTTTGTTCTAATAACTTATGGCATACATCTGTATGATTTTGTTAAGAGCTCAATTCCTAATATTATTTGGTAAGCATAAAATCAACCTATTCAATCTAAGCTTTAAAAATATCTTCAAAGATTTATATACTGCTGTAGATGGATAACCACAAAGCAGTCTTAGCTCATTTATTTGAGCATTATCATCTTGTTTAGACTTTGGAATATGCTCAACAAAAGATGTGCCCCCAATTTCCTTTGCTGTATTGTAAAAAATGTAACCTTGGTTTACATCTGCCTCCACAGAGTTAATTTAATTGGCCATGCCATCACCATAAAGTTTTCAGCATGGTATCAGAGCAAGAGGTCCTGTGTTCAAACACCTATAATGTTATCTTCTCCCCAATTAAATTAATATTGATTTCCACTTGTTGGTCCTTCTACAAATTTTCAAGCCCACAAGTGAGGAGAAGGGTTGAAGTATTGATATAATTAAATTTGTTGTAACCCATCAGCTTGAACTTTTGGGTTAAGTGGTGATTTAACAATAATCAATCCAAAAAAATATGATTTAGCACTCTTCCTCATGTGAAGCTATTCGTCTTCATCTTATCAAATCCTAGACACTAATCTCAACTCTATCTTTTTTAGATAAGAAACCAAAAGATATATTTATATGACAAAGTGCTCCAACAAAACAACCTAAGGGACCAAGGGATAAGACATCCCCTCTCCCGAAGGAAGGATTACGAAAAGACCTTCCAATCTAAATAGATTGTGTCTTTATGAATGACATTCCAAGTAGAGGCCGTAAACTGTACAAGGTCACAAAAGTTAGATAAAAAAGAGCTCTTATTTGTGAAGACCCTCAAATTCCTTTCCTACCATAGAAGCCATGGGATAGCTCGAACAAGATTCTTCCAAAGCACTCTAGCTTTGTCTTTAACAAACCACCCAGAAAGGATTTCAGCCAGCCACCTTTTCATGCAATTCGGTTTACAACCTTGCCACCCAAAGATGCTGCTGAAGTAATCCCAAACTTTGACAGCAAAATCACATTGAATGAGCAAATGAGGGAGAGATTCCCCATTTTTGCCACTCATAACACACCAGCTGGGGGAAAGATTCAAACTAGGGACCTCCTTTGGATTCTATCCATAGTTAATACTTTTGTAAGCCTTAGACCACAGGAAAATTTTCACGTTATGATCTCATTCTCAACTCTATCATAACGTTGGAAGGTGCATATATGCATATTTTCTTTTATAAATATGGACACCCGATTATTTTCTTCAGCCTTAGTAATCCCCTGGCCTAATCAACCTTCTCTTATCGTGCTTTTATGAAGTTCTAACTCGAGGAATTTGAGATTGGACAAATGAAAGTTCTGATCATAAGTAGAAAAGTTAGGACTCTTTCCCAATCTTTCTTAAACACAGTAACAAAGGAGAAGACCTCACTCCCTCCTGAATACAAGCATGCTCCCACTTGCACTCCGTTCTCACTACAAATAATTGCTGTTGGTCTCTTGAACTAGGTGAAGATATGTTGTTCAGATAACAAATCTATCAGATAACCTTCTAAAATTAAATCCCTTATGTGAACTTAAATGTCTATCATCATTCAAATATTTTTAATCTATGAAAGTTGGTTCTTCTTGGATAAGATCAAGAGTTACTGGCTATATAGACTCTTTGATCTTATCTTTGTAGCTCAAATCTCTATTTAAATTCTCCCTTTAGATAGTCATCTGTTATTTTTGTGGTTAAATAAGTTCAAATTGTAACCTCAGCCTAATGCCCAAGCCAATTATGTTCCTCAGCTCATTGCTTGTTGTTGCTAGCATGTGCACATGCTGCTAGGTGCTACCCTGTTGCCTTGTCATAGCTTGCCAACCGTGATGTGCTATACCCAATGCTTGCCACTTGTGCATTGTGTGCCCTCGTATGCGTAAGTATCACAGTTTAAGACTAAGCATGGACTGTGATGGCATTGTGAGCAAGTGTAGGCTTGGAGACGCATTAGTGACTTGTGATGGCAAACCTAGGTTGGGAGGTCGAACTTGAAAATATGAAATTACTGAGAGAAACAAACAACTCTCAATGAAAGATTAGTTTCTTGATGAAGAAGAAGAGGGAAAAAAAACCCCACAGCGGAGAAAAAAGTAGTTCTAATCTTGAGCAACATTTGTAGAAAATGCTCCTGATTTGTGGTAGATATAAATATGATACTTGCTTCGACCTTTTACAGGTGTGTTCAAACCAAGATTAATTTCACTTGTTCAAGAACTTCAGCATCCAAGTAGCATTGATCACACACTTGTCAATGATTGGATCCCTTTCAATTATAGCACTGACAACTGGGAACTCCCTTGCACTTTGAAATCACTGGTTTTAATATTGTTTCTCAGAATGAAACCACTCCTATTCTAAGCTATTTTCATTATAATCTTTTGCAGGCAAAATTTCTGACAGTCTTAATAATTATACCATGGGCATTGGATTTCGTGGTTCATGATTACGTTCTCATGCCCTTTCTTGATAGGTAATAGATAAGTAGTTTTTCTTTATGACGTGTCATGCCTTTTTAGAGAGAAATTTGGAATTGATATTATTGTTCCGTATCTTTATTTATTAGTAATTTAATTTGTGCTTAAATTTGCAGTCCATGAAGCACCATGATCAAATGGGCTCTATGTGTTCATTCTTTCGGCATTGTTTTCCAGAGCATTTCTAATAAGAAAACTTTTTCCTTCTCATTGATAGTTGCAAAATATACATTGTGTCTATAGATTAATTACAAAGTGAGTACATAGGAGTAAACGGCTAAAAAAACTGAAGTGAAAATAAACTTCTCCCGTAGATAGTCCATTAAATTAGCAAATATGGAGAGAAATCCAAGCTTTTAAAACTCAAATTGAATCATAAGGTATTGGTCACTGCAGGTTGTATATACAGAGATTTAAACTGCTGCTTCAGAAAAACCTTCGAAGCAAATTTGCAACTTATGAAAATCTGCTGGTTGTTTCTTATTCTACACGACCCATACAAATCATCCCAACTTGAAGTTTTTCTTTAATAAACTGACGATCAAATTCTATATGCTTTGAGTTTTCCTCCTCCCTCCTTGTTTGGTTTCTGTCGTGCTTTGTCCAGTAGTGGGACAGCGAATGTTGTGACTCTCTTATCTTTGATTAAGGAGTTTGAGTTTAGATCTACGAGGATGGATGTTCGTTGTCGGAACCCTAGCCTACTTTGGGATTTTCTTGTAGCTCTTTCTTTTGTCAGTTGTTGAACCCTTCTCCTGCTAGTGGGGCCATTTTTTCATATCTTTGGAAGATGAAAATTTCAAAGATTAAATTCTTTGTTTGGCAACCATCCATGAAAGATTAAATTCTTTGGTTGGGCCGTTTTGTTGCATCCTTTGTCAGAGGGTGAAGGAAGACCTAGTTCATAAACTTTGGAGTTGCGACTATGCCAAATCTGTCTAGGGCTTCTTCTTTGAGGTGTTTGGTTTTTAGGTTGTTAGATTTAAAGGTCACAGGGAGATGATCAAGGAGTTCTTTCTCCATCCATCGTTTCAAGAGAAGGAAATTTTTTGTGGCAAGTGGGTGTGCTTAGTTTTGTGGGGTCTTTGGAGAAAGAGAAACAATAGAACCTTTTGGAGTATTGAGAGGGGCCTTTGTGATGTTTGGTTCCTCACAAGGACTAAGTTGTTTTGTGAGGTCTAATCTTTCTCAATTGGAGTCCCTTTAATGGGATTTCCTTTTAGGGCTTGTTTTTTGGATGCACTTGTATATTTCATTTTTTCTCAATGAAAGTTGATTTCTTATCAAAAACAAATATTGAACAGAACTGCGAAACTGTATTCACTGCAACCTTATTATCATGCTTTATCTTCTTAGGATTTCCAAAGATCATGAACTGATGAATGTGTGTTGAATTTGGTAGTATAAGGAAGTGAGTGTCCTATTTCCTTATCTCTGTATGCCTCCTGGGAAAGCCTGACATCTCCAAGCTTTCAAAACTCTCTTGTCGCCCATCTCACTTTGGCTCGTTTGATTCTTTCTTATCCTCCCCATAAATTCTCTCTCTGTCTTTGGAGTTCCTACTATAGTAGCTTCCAAGTTTGAAAAAATAATTTTCTCTTGAGAGGGTCCCTAGCTCATGGGAAATTTGGTTACATGGGATTTTTTTTATTATTATTTTTTAAAAGATTACAAATCCTCATTGCTGGTTACATAGGATAAAGTTACCTTTCCAACCAAGTATGGGGGCCTCGATCTGGAAACATCAGACTTATAAATAGGACAATTATCTTCAAATGGCTTTGGAGATTTTCTAGAAAACTCAAGGCATTTTGGCATTTAATAATTATTAGCGTGCCGATAAGTTCTTTGGTTCTTTTTACGAGATCCATTGCCACTTGACTTCTAAATCTATGTCAGACAATTGACAAACTAATTCACGTGTTTAAGTTAAAGAGATGGAGCAACTGTGTAATTTTGGGAGGATCACTGATGTTCTAATATAGCCCTTATTTCGATGTTCCCTCACCTTCTTGTTCTACAGGCTTTCCACTTCTAAATGTGGGGTGGTTGTCTGTCTAGGATCGTTAGGTTCAGAAGAAGTCTGATAGATAGAGAGGTGGAGGAATGAATGCTACCCTTTGCATTATCCTAGATTCTCTCCGCCCATCTTTTAACTGAGATTCCAAATTGTGGGGTCTTAACAATTCTGGTATTTTTATTGTTAAATCCTTCCATACTAAGATATACGAGAGAGAGGGGGCCCTTTGTGGAGAATTTAATAATACATACTTGGGAGGGGTAAAAAATTAGAGGTATCTTATATATATAAATAAACAAATAAATAATATCTAAGTATTGCTAGGTCTTTCCACCCATCTTCTGCCTTTACAAGCCCTACTTAAAGGGCTGGGTTCAAGGTTCAAGGACCTTGAATCGATCTTGCTTTACTCATCATCACTCACATGGTTAGGTTGTCTTTTGCTCTAATGTTGGCAATTTCAAACTTTATGGGCTTTGATAGTGGCTTTGAAGTCTTCCCTCACATCCCTTACTATTACCGACCTTCCAAATTTTCTTTTATATTGGCATGCACCTTCATTACTGTCCTCATTTGGGCAAGACATCATTTCTATAATTAATTGCACCAATGTATGTAACTTTATTGAACAATTCGGCCATTTGGGACTCAATATTCTAACTTGCATTGGGCATAGCTCATAGGAATTCCACTTGTTTCTTGATTTTTATAATTAAACAATAAAATCACAATCTGATCATATTTGCCTGAATCCATATGTATGCATATATGTATAGAGAAGTGCGGTTATTTTGGAGCTGCCATTAAAAAAATTACATTAGAATATTCATTGCTATTGTTAGATGTGAAAGGCATATGTTGTTTAAAATGATTTTTTGAAAATTATTTTATACTTCCATCCTAATGTAGATATCTAAAATTAAAATTGATTAGATTAGGATCAAAGAAAAAGAATATATAAACTATAGTTATGCTCAATTTTTATTTTAAATTGTTTAATGGTTTCTAGATAATTAATCTTGTAAAAGTTCCTATCAGTAGGTTCTTAAGTTAATGACTTAATGTTCAATGCATTTCTAAAGATTCTCTTTGGTAGCAGACTAACGGTTCTTAAACTCTTAGTTATCTCTGTGAACTACAGCCATGTTTCTAACATCTAACAGGTATGTCCAGAAAGTGCCATTGGCAGCAGAGTTTCTTGATGTGAGAAGACACCAGAAACTGGAGATGGTTGAGGAACTAAAAATTGAGAAAGCAAGATTCAAACTTGAGATGGAAATTGGAAAATCTCCTCCTCTTTCTGATGAAGAGCTATGGTGGGAATTACGGCATAAAGCGTAAGTTTGCATCCATAATTTTTGGATTCTAGAAAGAAGTTAAGCATCCTGTTGAGATTTGAGGTTTTTCTTTATTAAATTTCAGTTTTATGTTTTTTAAGTTTCATATTTATTCTTAGATTTAATTGTTTGGTTTTAAGTATTAAGTTTCTTTTTTTTTTTTTTTTTAAGTTAGAACTAACATTTCAGGTTTTTGTTCTTTTAAATTCTTTGAGTTTCTACTTTTAATGTTGTGTTTAATTTGTAAGTTAGTGGTATTAATTAGGTTTATTTTGTAGCGGTGAACTTCTATGTACAATTTTATCTACTTCAATTAGAAGTTTATTCATCTATTGGGTTGCACTCTTTCATTTTCAGTTTTCTCTCTTTGTTTAGCAAACATTGACATTTTGATCATTGCTTCCACAATATTTTGATCTTTCATTTTTTTTTTTTTTTCTCAAGGGTGGTATTTGAGCCTTAGATTTAAGGGTTGTGATCTTATTTGAGAGTGAAAAATTCCGTTTTGTGTATTTGAAAAAATGTCTTCTAATTTTGGTGTCATCTCTCCACATTTTAGTGGTGAAAACTACCAATTTTTGGTTGTTAAAATGCAATCCTATCCAAAGGTATTTGGCCTTTGGGGAATCTGTTTCAACTAATGTTTATGTTCAACCATTAGGAGAAAATCTGACGTTGAATCAGATCAAACTACATGAAGAGGAGAAATTAAAAAAATCTAATGTTGCATCTACGATTCATATCACTTTATCTGATCCAATATTTGCTAGGATTATTGATTGTAAAATGACAAAATAAGCTTGGGATAAATTACAAGAGGAATTTGAAGGAAGTGCACAGGTGAAAGTCGTCAAATTCTTGATTCTCAAGAGAGTTTGAGATGTTGAAAATGAAGGATTCAAATTTTACGATGGACTATACAACAAGAGTGATGACCATTGTAAACCAGATAAGACTAGCAGGTGAAAATTTTCCAGATCAAAGAGTTGTGGAAAAAATAATGGTTAGTGCTCCCAACAAATTTGAATCAAAGATCTCAACGATAGAGGAGTCTTTTGATCTAACAACTTTATCTATAGCTGAGCTAATTAGCAAATTACAAGCCCAAGAATAAATGATACAATGCATAATGAGGAGTATGTCGAGGGTGCCTTTCATGCCAAGTCTAAGGGTAAGAAACCCGTTGTAGAAGATGATAGACAGTCAAACCAAAGATCAGGGGAGCAAAGAAAAAGGAGGAGCATCAAGAAAAGATAAATTTCGTCGTTGTTTGTGTAAAAAGACCAACCATGCTGAGAAGAATTGTTGGTTCAAGAACAAACAAGTCTATCATTGTGATTATGCAACAAGGATGATCATACAGAGAAGTTTTGTTATGCCAAACAAAACCAAACCCAAAATCCCCAACAACAAGCAAATTGTGTTGAGGACAATGAACCTAATTTTTTGACTTCTCATATCAGTGACAACGAGTCAACCTCATGGCTTATTGACCGTGGATGCACTACCCACATGGCTCTATCTAAGATGATTCTTGGACATGGTGAGATAGTACTAGCTAAAGATAAAGGTAATGTTGTCATGCATACTAAGCAAGGTGAACAAAAAATATCCAATGTTTTATATGTTCCAAGGTTATCTCAAGACTGGCTTAATATTGCTCAATGGTTGAATAACAATTTTTTTGTGGTTTTTGTGGTTTTTAGGAGAAAATTTTATTATTATTCACTAGCCTCCAAAAACAAATAGATATAGAGTACAAAAATACAGAAAAGGAAAAAACATCAAGATGGAATAGAATCTAATCTAAATAAGGGAAAAATAAAATTGAATGAAATAATCTACACTCCCCCTCAAGCTGGATTGTATATAGTATACAAGCCAAGCTTGGAGTTGAATTCTTCAAAGCTTGTCCTTGGTAATGCTTTGACATTCTTGATGACGAGATGGAACATAGTTTAGTTCCACTATTCTATTGTTGACCTTCTCAAATATGAAATGTTGATCTATCTCTATGTGCTTTGTTCTGTCATGATGAACAGGATTCTTTGCAATACTGATGGTTGATTGACTATCACAAAATATTTTAACTGTGTTCTGAGTATCAATTTTCAGTTCTGTCAAAAGTTTCTGAATCCATATCCCTTCACATATTCCCAAAGAAAGAGCTCTGTATTCCGCTTCTGCACTGCTTCTTGCAACAACGGCTTGTTTTTTACTTCTCCAAGTAACCAAGTTACCCCAAATATAGGAACAATAGCCTGTCGTAGATTTTCGGTCAGTTAATTCTCCAGCCCAGAAATAGAGTTCTACCATTTTGTTTGAAGATTTTTTGAATAATAAACCATGACATGGGGTGCCTTTCAAGTATTTCAAAATTCTGTTCACAACTCCCAGATGACGTTCATTTGGATTGTTCATATATTGGCTAACAATGCTAACAGAGTATGCAATGCCTGGTCTGGTATGCGACAAATAAATTAACTTTCCCACAAGTCTTTGATACATGCCTTTATCAACTGGAATAACTTCTTCACTTTGGTGTAAAGTTAGATTTGGATCCATGGGTGTTTCTGCAGGTCTACACCCAAGATTTCCTGTCTCCTTTAATAGATCTAGGATATACTTTCTCTGAGAAATTATAATACCATTATTGGATCGTGCCACTTCCCTGCCTAGAAAATATCTCAAACTTCCCAGATCTTTGATTTCAAACTCAGTTGCAAGCATCCTTTTGAGGTTGAGAATCTCTTCTATATCATTCCCTGTAATGATGATGTCATCCACATATACAATCAAAATTGCAATTTTGTTATTTGAGGATTTCACAAATAAGGTATGATCAGCTTGACATTGATAATAGCCGCTTTTAATCAGAGTTTTAGTAAATCTATCAAACCAAGCACGTGGAGATTGTTTCAATCCATATAGAGGCTTTCTCAACTTACACACCAAGTTACTATTAGACTTGTCTTCCATTCCAGGGGGAATTGTCATATAAACTTCTTCTTCGAGATCACCATTCAAGAATGCATTTTTAACATCAAGTTGGTGAAGTGGCCAATCCTGGTTCACAGCTAGAGACAGTAGAACACGCACAGTATTTAATTTTGCAACAGGGGCAAAAGTTTCTTGGTAATCTACACCGTATGACTGAGTGAAGCCCTTCGCAACAAGTCTGACTTTAAACCGTTCCACATTGCCATCAGATTTGTATTTAACTGTGAAAACCCATTTGCAACCAACTGGATTCTTTCCATGAGGAAGTTGGGTAAGAGTCCACGTTCCATTGCTTTCAAGAGCTCTGATTTCTTCATCCACTGCCTTTTTCCATTTCGGATCTTTGAGGGTATCATGAATGGTTTGTGGAATGTGAATACTGTCCAGCTGAGTGATAAATGTTTTATAAGTAGGAAGCAATTTTCCATATGCAACATATTTTTCAATGGGATGGCTAGTGCAACTTCTAACACCTTTTCTCTGAGCAATTGGTAGGGTTAGATCATCGATCACAGGTGCCATAACTGTGATGTTCTCATCAGTGGAATTCAGCGATGATGAATTTGGTTCAGGTGGTTGACATTCTTGGTTTTGCAAGGTAGCCTCTTTCCTTCTTGTATAAACAATAGACGTGCGATTTTGTGGTACTTCAGGAATATTAGATTCAGAAATAGGTGGAACATCTATGGTTGGGGCTAAGGTCTCATTAGTGATAGGAATAGTAGGAATGACAGAAATAGGCTCAACATCTAGAGGCTCAAATTCCCTCATATTCTCCCCCTGAATTTGGGACTTGATAAAGAAAGGATGATTTTCAAAGAATGTGACATCCATGGATGTGTACATTTTTCTAGTGATAGGTGAATAACATTTGTATCCCTTTTTGTGGGATGCATAACCTAGAAAAATGCATTTGATGGATTTTGGATCAAGTTTAGACTGGTGAGGAGAATGGTTATGAACAAAGGAAGAGCAACCAAACACCCGAAGAGGTAAGTTTGAAGAAAGATTTTGGAATTGGGGATGAATTTGGAGGAGGACATCTCGAGGGGATTTGAAGGTGAGAACACGACTAGGCAGTCGGTTGATAAGAAAGGTCGTAGTAAGGATGGCTTCCCCCCAAAAGTGTTTAGGAACATTAGTAGAAAACATGAGAGAACGGGCTACCTCAAGAAGGTGTCTATTTTTCCGTTCAGCAATCCCATTTTGTTGAGGAGTGTCCACACATGAACTAGTATGGACGATATCATGAGACGATAGATATGGACCAAGAGTCGAATTGAAATAGTCTCGAGCATTGTCTGTTCTAAGAACTTGAATTTTACTTCCAAATTGAGTAGAGATCATTGCATGAAAAGAACGAAAAAGATTGGAAGTTTCAGATTTGTCCTTCATTAGGAAGGTCCAAGTCATCCTAGTATGGTCATCAATAAATGTGAGAAATCATCGTGCTCCCGATATATTGTTCACTCTAGAAGGTCCCCAAATATCACTATGAATAAGTGAAAACGGTTTTGAAGGTTTATAAGGCACACTAGGATAAACATTTCTGGTGTGTTTAGAGAATTGACAAGTTTCACACTGAAAAAAGCTTGGTTTTTTATTGATCAATAAATCAGGAAACAACTTTTCAAGGTACATGAAATTTGGATGACCAAGGCGAAAATGTCATAACATAACTTGACTTTCAATTGACAAAGACTCTGACTGGGAAACAAAACTAACAGACTGAGAACAAGACTTAGAATTAGGACTGAAGACGGAACGAGAAGGCCACTGTTCTTGAAGAAGATAAAGGCCACCATGTTGCTTAGCACTGCCAATCACCTTCCCCGAATCCACCTCCTGAAATTCACACAGAGTTGAAAAAAATTTAGAAGTGCAGTTTGAATCACCAGTAAGTTTGCTAACTGAAATCAAATTGAAGTTCAACTTAGGAACATAAAGCACATTAGAGAGAACGAGATCATTTGTCAATTTTATTGACCCTGTTCCTGTAACTTCAGAGAGAGATCCATCTGCTATTCGAACAGATGAATAGCCAGGTTGAGATTTGAACTGGTGGAATAAAGAAATATCACCAGTCATATGATCTGATGCTCCTGAATCCACAATCCAAGGTTTAGTCTTGTTATGCTGCACTGAAAAACAAGAAAAAACAGTACCTTGATAAGCAAGATTGCTAGAAGGTTTTTCAACCGAAGCTGATGGTGTGGATGTTGAGAAAGAGAGATGGCCAATCATTTGCTGCAACACTTTCAATTGTTCCTTCGAAAAAACAGCAGAAGTTGTTGGTTGTGGAGAAGGAGAAGTAACAACATGAGCATGATTATCTACTGTCACTTTCTTTGTTGGTTTCCAATCTGCTGGTTTGCCATGAATTTTCCAACAAGTATCTCGTTCATGTCCCACTCTCTTGCAATGATCACACCAAGGACGATTGCCTCTCTTGGATTGCCTATCTTGAGATGAACTATGAGTCAACATGGCTGAAACCTCTGGTCCAGTAGATGATCCGATCTCAGGCATCATTAAGTGTTTTCTACTCTCCTCACGTCGTACTTCAGCAAATGCTTCTCTAAGAGAGGGTAGATCTCTTGATCCCATTATTCTTCCCCGTACGTCATCTAGCTCTTTGTTAAGCCCTAGAAGGAACCTCAATATTCTCTTTTTCTCAACTATCTTCTTGTAAAGGGCCATGTCTTCTCCACACTTCCATTCATAAGTTTCGTACATATCCAACTGTTGCCAATTGCGAACAAGAAGATTAAAATACTGAGTGACATTAAGGTCGCCTTGACGTAAATCATACAACCGAGTTTCAATGGCCAGTAGAGCAGACAAATTCTCAGAGCTAGAGTAGGTGTCACGGGCAGCATCCCATATCTCTTTTGCCGTTTTGAACAATAGAAAATTCTCTCCAACATCTGTAGTCATAGAATTTAGTAGCCAAGACATGACTAAATGATCATTCGTTTTCCATGATCGAAATTTCGGATCTTTAGCATCTGGTGCAGGAGTATCGCTAGTTAGATGACCATCTTTGCCTCGGCCACATATATATATGAAAACTGATTGATTCCATTGAAGAAAATTGTGACCTTGAAGTTTATGATTAGTCACAATTTGATGAGAGGAATCGTGAGGTTGAGATGAGTTTTCATAGCTCATTTTTTAATTTTGAACAAGTTGTTGACGTTCTCACAAAAGCCCTATCACATAAAGTTTGTCTTTCTGCACCACAAGTTAGTTGTGGTAAAGAAAAACTCCAGGGAGTGGTGAGATTTGATGTTTTTCTTTATTAAATTTCAGTTTCATGTTTTTAAAGTTTCATATTTATTGTTAGATTTAATTATTTAGTTTTAAGTCTTTAAGTTTCTATTTTTTAAGTTAGATCTAACGTTTTAGGTTTTTGTTCTTTTAAGTTTTCTTTTAAGTTTGGTGAGTTTCTACTTAATGTTGTGTTTAATTTGTTAGTTAGTGGTATTAATTAGGTTCACTTTGTACCCTGTATAAGGGTGAACTTCTATGTAAAGTTTGCATCATCCAATTTTATCTACTTGGATTAGAAGTTTATTCATCTATTAGATTCCACTCTCATTTTCAATTTTCTCTTTTTGTTTAGCAAACATTGAGATTTTGATTATTGTTTCTGCAATATTTTGATTTTTCATTTATTTTTTCGAACATCCCAAGTAAATCCTATTATGTTTTCATTATGGTTTGGTACGTCTGAAAGAATAATCCCTTGCAAAAATGCGTCTGACTTGAAAGCCTGAGATTGTATCGTTGTTTAATGGAGGAAGTTTTGTTTCACCTGTTATTTTTGTTTTGAGATAAGGGTCAAGATCTTTGTTGTGCAAGTTCTTTCTGCCTTTCCCTTGCACAGTAGAACCTCTCATTTTAGGGTTGTAATTGTTGAAGAATGCATCTACACCATCACAAATCCACTTACACATTCACACCATTAAAAAAATTTACAATCATGCTAAGATTGGTGCACATTATTATATCTCGATTTAGCATGTATTGAGTGCATAAATTGTTTTTCTGTTTAGTAATTTTGATAATCCAATTATTAGATGATTTTCAATTTTAAAGCTTCCAGAGTTCCATGATTATTGTCGAAGTTCATGCGTCAACTTTGATATTCTGGTATATCTATTAACATATTTTGTTAGTCTAGGAATATCTAGTTGCCCTTCTTGGTGTCCCAGTTGTTTCACAAATTCACTTATCCTTTTTATAACTGAAGCACCTTTTATCAAACGACATATCTGTCCTCTCTTCCATACCACAGGCTAGAGCTACAATTGACAAATATTTTTCTCAATGAAAGTGTAATTTCCAAAAAAATAAATAAATAATACTACAATTCACAAATGGTGAACCTTGGTATTTGTGCTTATTAATATTTTATACATTTCCATACATGAAATAATTGACATGTTTGTGCACATGTTCTTCTGCAAGTAATATAGAAGGGTATCTTAGGATAATAATTTCATGTGCTGCCCGTAGCTTTTGGCTGAGGTTACAAAAATACCCAAAAATCATACATACTGCATTCATACGTCATAAATATATGTACAAACATAATTGTGTATGTTTGTTTGTATACAGTGATTCTTGCATAGAATCTATTCCATTTCATATAAAGTGGATTCAACAGGTTAGCATTGAGAGATGAGTGGAGGTTAGAGAACCGTAAAGCATTTGCGAACATATGGTCAGACATGGTATTTGGGATCTCATTATTCATTCTTTTGTACTTCAATCAAAGTAAAGTAAGTTACAACCTGCTCTCTCCCTCTCTCTGGCTTTTATTAGTGAAATTGGGATGTTTTTTTTTTTTAAGAACCGAGTTTTCATTGAGAAAAAATGAAAGAATACAAGTGAAATTGGGATGTTATAATATGGTTTACCCCTTGTCATCATAACGTTATTTTCCAATCACCATAAAAATAATGAAAGCTCAAGATTTGAGAGAAGGGATTGAATAAACACTATCTGATAGTTGAGAGAGTGAATTTAGAAAATCTCTGTAGCAGAATGTTCCAGAAAGATTATTGACTTGGAAACACTCTATATTCATTCTTCTAGGAAACCTCCCTTGCTCCACCCATCCTAATAAATGAAACTTGGTTACCTACTGCCCCTCCTTTAAGTGCCTCCCCTTGATAGTACTTCTCCCTTATTTGCCAATCGCCTTATTGAATCAACATACTGAGCTACCACCATCCTCCTTAATTGGAACTTTACCGGAATACAAGCAGTTCCACATTTCAGTATCAATGCATCCATAATTTTCAAATTTTGATCGATTGAGAATCTTCCTTTTATTTACTTCCTATCTCCTTGGAATTCAACTTTCCAAATGACTTTTCATCTTCCATTTTATTCAGATCTAACTTCCTCTTCTGCATTACCTTCTTGAAAAGCTTTTTATACCAAGCAGGACCTTTCTGCTCATCTAACCTTTTTGTAAAGCAACAAAGACTTATTTTAACCACGAGCACTCCTTTGTACACTGAAAAGAAAAGTAGACCTCCTTTTCTCCTCAACCATAATCACACCCACGGGATCATTACCTAATCTAACAACAAAAGACTTGTTTTCAATTTTACAATGACAAATCCGTGGAGTCTCTTGAACTTAATCTTCGTAGTTGAAAAGAGTAAAGCTAGGTCAAGAGAGGAAGCCAAAGAGGAAAGTCGTAATTTTGGGGTTTAGAGATATCTTGACTATGCAAGTCATTATATGGGTTAAAGGAAAGTCCACTGGTAGTGTTGTGTAAAGACTTGTTGGATGCTAACTTTTTGGACAGGAATGGGAAGGATATATTACTGCTTTTGTAATTGGACAAGCGCTTCATGGTCTGATCTGTTCAGAATAGTCTCTCTCAAACTTCATGGGTCTTTATAATTATTTTTTGTAGATCAGCTAAGAATACCAATTCAATTTTGGTCGAGCCTTGCCATGTCAATATGTTACAATATCTGCACCAAATCTGTTATAATATTTTCATATTGACAGTAGGAGTGGGCTGTGAGACAACTATTTTTGAAGTCCTTCATGACGTTTATGGTGTTTTAAATAGTTTCTGAATGGATAGTAAATTATGTTGGCTGAGCACGGCTACTTATTTTTCGTTTTAATTTAACTATTATTTTTTGCTTAAGCTATATTGTTAATTATGCTATCCAATATGTTGACAACTAATCAATCCTCTTTTTCATCCCTGGACTTTGCAGGTAGCGTTGCTGAAATTTACAGGTTATAAAATAATAAGTAATATATCAGACACTGGGAAGGCATTTTTAATTATACTAATTACAGATATTTTTTTAGGGTAATTACTCAGTCTTTATGATTGTTCTATCAATTCCTTCCATATGCTTCCTTGATTCTAAATCTATTTTTTGCTTTTAATCTTTATTACTGTCAATCTTGAGTACTTCTGGTTTTTTAGATTGAATTGGCGTAAGCCAAACTTGCGGAGGTGAATTACCTTCTATATAATTTTACACTACAAGAAAACATTAATTATAACTCAAATTGCAAATTATTTGAGCAAATACTTACAAGTTACAATTGATGAAGTGCGTCTGCCCAAGCAAAATGGTAAAACAACATACGTAAGCATGTAGTTTTGATTTTACAAGAATGCACCATATACCTTAGCAAATTTTAGTAAAATAATTCAACTTGTGGTTTTCAAGTTATGTTGTTATCTATACGTCATGTATGTATTTAATTTTATCCCATTACCTTGTACCATTCTCTTATGAATTTGTGTATTGCTTATACAAATTCTATTCCCAGTTTCTGGTGCTATTAAAAAGTTTATGCTGGCAGGTATCATTCTGAATCTGGCTGGCAAACTTTATTAGAGATAATTGTTGAACACTATGGCCTTGAGGTTGATCAGTCTGCTATAACCATCTTTATATGCCTGGTTCCGGTCATCATGGATGCATGCGTGAAACTTTGGGTATGTTCAACTTGTATTTTTTCTATTACCTACATTACTTTTCATATTTTAACCTGCAGTAAAGGGCTATGGCATGTGAATGGTATAACTAGAAATTTTGGAGATTTTAACAATTATGTATTTTCTGAGGCCTCTTGATGCAGTATTTTAAATTTTGAAAAAATTAAGGATAAATAGTAATTGAAATTAGTGGACATGTTAATAGCTTCGTTGATTGTATCTAGCAACCTATGGAGGTTGGGGCAAACAATAACGATTGGATTAATGTTTATTGTTCACACCATCTTTTCTTTCAACCAAAATTTGTTATGTCAAAGGATCAAAAGGCCGTTGGAAAAGCTAATTTGGTGTATAATATTATTTGAAACCTGAATTCATATTTAACCGTCAGTAGCTAATTTGTTTAGGATGAAAAGTGTGTTTAATAATGTGAGAAGTTTTGTAAGTGTATCATACTTTTTTTCTTCCTTCGTACATTGATAATTGATATATCTTTTTTGGTGCAACAGCTGTTTAAATTTCTGCCAAGATTATCACCAAGAGTGGCAAATTTATTCCAGGAAATGAAGCGCCATTAGTTGTTTACCCTTCCAATTTTGGAAATTGAGCTCAATCATTTGAGAGTACGGTAGAATTATATTAAGAATGTAGTTTTCCCTTTTGTCTGCTACAGTAACTGTGGATACTTGAGTATTTGCAGCAATAAATTTGCGAATGAAGACCAGAGCTTATGAGATTCGCAGCATGCTGAATTGCACTTCCTCTTAGCAATAATGGCTATAAGTCTTCATGCAGGCAAGTTACTGAATCTCGTATTAGACCTGAAACTTTGAAAGTTTCTTCTTGTTCTTCAATTTATGTTGGGGCATTTGTGCTCTTAAAATTTTATGAACCCCAACAAGAGTGAGTCTTATTGCAAAATGGAAGTGGATCATTTTTACCATAAAACATACCCCTAAAATTTTCAAGTTCTTAAGTAGACACTGGATGGTCTTTGTTACAGATGGATCTTCTAAACTATGACCCAATTGTATCATTTTAGATCAGACTGGTGGTGCCTAATATTTGAGATAGGTGTAAGGCAACTCCCTATTTTCTGAGTGTTTAATTTTTGAAGTACTCTTTTTTCTATTTTCACCTTTTAGTCAATGCCATTTGGTTTATGGATTTGCTACAAAGCTAGAGTAGTTTAGTAGTTTAGAAGTGTATGGATGAAAGGTCATTTAAATTTACGTGTTCAAAAACATTATTGTCCATGTAGACTTGAGACCTTTACTCTGATAACTGCTGGACCTTCTAATCTTGGACTCCATCTACAGTAATAGTCTAGATTATATAATTTATATCTATAAACTATTACAAAGTGTGCTGAATTGGTAGGGTCACCAAAGATAAACGTTCATCCTTACTCATAAACTGTATTGCTCTTTAGATTCTTACTTGAACTCATATCCTATTGTTTTTTTCTTTGTGAGTTCTACAATCTATCCTGGGATAGAGGATCAAATAATTAATCTTTGAGATGGTAATTTGTGTCTTATCTATTGAGCTATACTCGGATTAGCCTCTCATACCCTACTTAGTAACCTTTGATTTTATCGTAGATATTAAATGGTGATTAAATGCACTAAATGTTTGGAAAAAAAAATCATTTTATTGCATTATAAAATATTTACCACATTACAAGCTTATTGGCATAATCCCAACAAAATTGACTCTGCAGTAGGAGAAATTTTTAGGTGCTCCTGGTGCAATGAGACCGGTAGTTTTGCACCGTTGGATGTAAGAGAGAAAAATAGTAAAAGTACCTCAATTTTAATCCAACGGTTATTAGGAGCAGATAAATTTGAAGATTTATATCCAACGGTTTTAAAAAGGGGGCCTCATTGCATCGGAAACACCAAATAATTCTCCCTGCAACAGGATGGTTGGAAATTGTGTGCAAATATTTGCTCTACCAGATCAAAGGTTCCAGCCTCAATGGCTAGTGGTTGAGCATTCGGCTGATTGGATGCCCGTGTTCCTAGGCATAATGCTAAGAAAGTTTGCCTAAGAAAAAAAATGTAGAAATGGGAATATGTAATTGTTCCTAGGCATAATGCTAAGTTGATTAATCAAAGTGTAAGGAATTCACCAAAATTTAAAAGTGGTTCGGGTGGGAGATTCGAACTTCTGACCTCTTAGTCGAAGGTACATGTTTTATGTCTATTGAGTTGTGCTTACAAAACAAGAAAGGGGTGACTTGAGAGGTAGAGATATTGGTATGATACCAACCAAGTCACTTTAGTGTTTAATGTTCAAAAGGATAAACAACAATATGAGAGGTACTCCATAATACTTCAAGTGCTAAAATTTCATCATATGATGTTTAGAAGTGATGTATATTTTTGGAGATCGATTGATGGTTAACCACAACAAAAGATGTGAACGTGAACATGGGATAAACGATAAAGATGTTGAATCAACTAAAATGATTGATGTTGCATCTATTCTAATAACAACCAATTTAGTAAGACTAACATTTTCAAATTTTTGATAGGCAAATTGCACAAATGAAGATTATATACATACACATACTAGATATAACATTAGCTATTGTATTTTTTTTATTTCTTTCTTTTTTAAATTACAAGTTCAGTCTGAATTTTTAAGTTTGTATCTAAAAGGACCCTAACTTATTTTAACTTTCAATTTTATATCAAATAGGTCATTGAATTTCTTTAAATATATTTAATAGGTTTTTCAACTTTTGATTTTGTGTTTGATAGGTGATTGACATATTTTAAAACTTTAAAATTAATTGATCTATTGGATAGAAAATTGAATTTTGTGTTTAATAGGTTTATGAACTTTTAAAGATGTCGCACAAAATTGAAAATTAGACATCTGTTAGACACAAATTTTAAAGTTTGAGGACCTATTAGACACTAGTTCGAAAATCGATTGCACATAAAATTGAGACTTTCAAGTTTCGAAGACCTATTAGATACTTTTTAGAAATCAACAAATAGACATAAAACTAAAGATTCAAAGACTAAACTTGTAATTTTTTTTTTATTATCCATCATGATTAAAATATATTTTATTTAAAAGACTTCTATGATTATTATTCTCTTAACGAAACTAAAGCAAGTTTTCAATTTAAATATTAAAAAGAAAAAACTTAATTTTAAAGAGTAACAGGTTAAATGGTAAACTACTATTTTAATTGATTTTATGTAACAAGTTAATTGTAACCCTAGTCCCCAAGTAACATACATTTCAATTGATTTTATGAACCAATTGTTTATCGGTTTAAATACTATTTTGGTTCTTATACTTTTGACCTTAGTTCATTTTGGTCTTGTACTTTCAAAATGTCAAATTTGGTCCTTGTACTTTCAAAAAATGACCAATTTGATCCCTTAGGCCCGTTTGTAAACCATTTGGTTTTTGGTTTTTGGTTTTTGGTTTTTGGTTTTTGAAAATTATGTTTGTTCACTTAGATTTCCTACCATGGCTTTCATCCTAGTTAAGGTTGCATTTGAATTCATAGCCAAATTTTAAAAACAAAAACAAGTTTTTGAAAACTTTTTTTTTGTTTTCAAATTGGACTTGGTTTTTGAAAACAAGGTAGAAGATTGATACTAAAACCAAAAAACTTATAGGTGGAAGTATGTGTGTATAAGTTTAATTTTCAAAAATAAAAAACCAAAAACCAAATGGTTATCAAACGGGGCCTTAATTTTCAATTTTTTCTAATCTTTTTCAATCATAATTTTAGGATGATACTTCACTTACTAAATTTCTTGAAATGTAATCATAAGTTTGGTTAAAGAGCTTTCATTGTGTATAAAATTTACGCTTAAATTTTACAAATAGGGACCAAATTGGTTACTTTTTAAAAGTACATGGTTTGAAATGAACAAGCCAAAAGTATTAGGACCAAAACGAACAGAAGCTCAAAGTACAAGGATCAAAATAGACACTTTAAAAGTACAAAAACCAAAATGAACCAAAGCCAAAAGTACAAGAACCAAAATATTATTTGGTTTATCTTTACAACATTTGACATATAACCACCATAAATTTAATTATTCCTAATTAATTTCTTTCAAATTCAGTTCCTTTTAGACTTCTTTCTTCTTTTGAATGGATAGTGTCACGCATTTACCATACCAGATAAATTTTGTGAACCAAAATGGTATTTTAACATAGAAATCATTTGCCTTCTTTCATTATAGGGAAATCCTTCACAATGGCCCAAAAAAAAAAATAAGTCAATTTGAAAAATAGACACAAAAAAATGTCTAAATTATAGTCATTTCGTGTCATGCACGTGACGATTTTTTACCTAAATTGTTGATTTTACCTCTACAGGCTTTCTTCTTTCAAACCAAAATCATCCAGTCTTTCACAAATGTGTGTGTAAAAAAGTCTCTCCAAATTGAAATATGAAGTCCTTGTGAATATTTTTTACTCTAACCCCCCCCCCACCCCCCTCTATTAGCTTATAAGACAGGACAAAAAGAGAAACGAAACAGCCCCTTCTCCTTCAGCATCAGCATCAGCATCATCCACACTGCAAAATTCTAACAGAAGATGTCCGCTGGTCGCTGCCGAAAGACTCGAAAATGGCTCGAACTGTAATCGGGAAGGCAGCAAAGAAGAAACCATTTCTGAGGAGTGGCAAGTTTTAATGAAGTTTGAGGGAATTCAGGATAAAGGTTTTTTAACATCTCTTTGCCATCCATTAAAAATAGATAAATAGTGAATTTAACATAAGAGCAAGTACAAGTGGTATACATACACGTCAAATCTCCTCTTTAATGGTTAAGTCGCCAACAGGAATCCAGTAAAATAGGAAACTCAAAACCAGAAGGTCCAAAGGTTTTCATCATAACTGTTTTTCTTTTTTGTTTTTTGTTTTTTTTAGTTTTTCCTTTCTATATGTCTGAAAAGAGAAATTAAAAATCTGATAGGATAAATACACAAAGATAGCACACCGACAAATCACCTTCTATTTGCATCTGCCTCTTCTTTTTCCAGTTTCTTCTTCATCTGTCTGTCTCTCTTTCCTTATTGAACATTTTCAATGTGTTCAGTTTTTTTTTTTATAACTTAATATCAGTCTGTTGTCATCGGCTGCGTAATGCAACACCTGAAACGAGCCTTACGCACAGTCGTCATGATCTCCGTCTGTGCATTCTCAAGCATTCTGACAACCTCGGTAAATGATGGCCTAACATCGGGGTTGGCATCCCAGCACCGGGTCATGATGTCGCTTAAAACAGGTAAGCAATCATTTGGAATGATGGGACGGACACCCTTGTTAACAACTGCAAAAGCAGCTTGAACGGCTGTCATGTTCTGGAAAGGGAGCATTCCAGTGATGAGCTCCCAGAGAACAATACCAAAGCTGTACAAGTCCACCTTTTGGGTGTAAGGCCTGTGTTGGATCATCTCCCTGCAGAATCAAATAATGAAAAGAAAAGCCCTCATATAACCAACAATGGTAAATTTAGTTTCCAAATATAACAGAAAACTAACAAAAGATCATCAGCAACTTTCCCTGGGAAGCAACATGCCCAGACTCCCAGTAGCGAATAACAAAAGACAAATAGAAGAAAAAGAAGTCTCCAGCAACATAGGAATAGGCTTGACATGAAGTCTTTTTTCCTTTTCCTTTGCAAATGATCAGATGAACTTCACTAGCAAGTCATATTAATAATATACTTCCAAGCAAAATTAATCAGCTAAGACATGTACAAATTTCATGATAAAATTTCAGTGGTCAAAATGACTAAGTGATCTCTAAACCAAATTTGATGCTAAATACAAACTTACAGACAGCCCATACACAAACCATTATTTAAAATTTCAAGCAGCAAGATTGGAAGTCAATACATGAAATTATTTCGATATCTAACTACCTTCGCTTCCCCATGCAGATTGAATCTTTAAACAAGCCTCAATCAGTGTAATTTGGAATAGTTGTAAAGATATTTGCCTTCTGGACAACAGAAGAAATACACGGGCTAAAAGATCCAGCCTGGTTCAAGTTCGTAATTCAAATAACAAAATTTATACTGTTCAGTCAACTCCTAACTTCTCAAATTCATACGTTTAAATTTCCAGATCACCGACAGAAACAAAAGCCACACGATATCAAAGTTTGAGTTCATTATTCCGAACTTAATCAACTTGGCTTGGCATGTCAAGAATTATATGCTTGAGGTCAACTAATATCGCCAAACAAACTACCTCACCCCACAAATATTTGGTCAACAAGGAAACCCAGGGAATTTTAAATCCTAGGTAGGGGTGGCCGTTTGAACTCATTCAAACCCTTTTACTTTTTCACTAGCTCTAATGGCTCAACCAACCTGAGGTGGTTTGGTAACTTTATATTTTTTAAAAGAAACCGAACTTTCATTGAACAAATGAAAGAATACAAGGGCATACAAAAAAACAAGCCCAAGCCAAAGAGGAGACTGACAAAACTACAAAAACATACTCCAATCCAAAAGAGTGAGACCAAGATCATAATTAGAAAAAGGTCTAGTGACCGACGCCCATATGAAAGAACAAAACCTAACTAACTCCCAAACTTCCTCAACCGATCTCTCCTTATCCCTAAAGATCCTATTATTTCTCTCAAGCCAAACACCCCCACAACACATCAAAAAAACAAGCTTGCCACAACGGAAGGGAGAATGCAAGAAATACATTCATAAGAGAAATGACAGGGGGTAACCATATGAACAAGGTACTATTATGTCAAAGAACCACCACCCAAGACTGATTCAAGAAGTTTACCAACTAGAGTTTTGTTATAAGAGACAAAATTGCATTGAAGGAAAACAAAATACATGAAAGATGTGAGGCTTGAATCCTCCCTCAAAACCAAAGGCGAGTACCAAAAAGGCAGGGAAAAGCGATGGGGAAATTAGTCACAAGAAGGCTGAGAGAAAAATAGGAGGGAAGGAAAAGAGACCATCTGAATTAGGCCACTAGAAAACAGCCATGGGTTGGACTGTTGAACTAGTAAAAAAGCCATGCAGTAAATCTTAATGGGTCCTGGATCCAAATCATACAGAACTAGAATGCTAACATATCCACATAGCATAAGTTTACAACTTTACACTAACTAGACGATAGAAGAAAAGGAGAAATGAACCACATCCTTTTCCTTCTCAATATCAGTCAAAGCGCAAATCAACAGAAACCATTTGTCTAACTGTTATTCCAATTTAAAGAATCAAGTCTAAATTTTCAATTGAATCATGGTTTATGTCAATAGGAAAAAAACTACTTCATTCATTATATGAAAGACAACCCAAGCCAAAGGATTAGAGAAAGGAGTTACAGAACCAGAGCACACATTGAGAACGTGAAGGGTTGTTTGTCAAAAACTAGATAGAAGGCTGAACTACACCTCTGGATGAATGGCTAGAACAATATTGGCCGCTAAATCAGATATATCTCGTGCATTAGTCTTGCCTGACCCAAAAAGAACTAGACTTCCCAGCTCTCCTTTGTAAATGTCTTGGGAATCGAGGTCTCTAAAAAGGGTAAAGTATGCTAACCCTTGGAGGAATTAATACCAAGGATAGAGTTCAAATAAAAAAATCCATCCTCATGTCTTAATCCACCTCACTATGAAAGCTTTCAGAAAAATGCCGCCTATCTTTTCAGGTGGTGGCCTTATGGTGCTAGCTGCAGCTGGATATCTTCATCTCACAGTAGGCTTTTTCTAGACACCGTGAAGACTTGGTGATTGAAGGCTTGACTAGTCACAGATTTAAAAACAAAGAGGTTATTGTGGTTGAATGCTTTCTGCGCCATACTTTTCAAGAAGAGATGACTCTAGATCAATGTGGGGTTTTTGTTTCTATAGGAAACAATTTCATTGATGCAAGAAATATAGCAGAAAAGGAATAAATCACATTCAAATGAAGTTACAAAAAAACATCTCCAATTGGATATATGAGAACTTAAACTATAGTTGCTAAAAGAAGGCACGTGTTTAGACCACATCCCAAGTATGCAAAGAGAGGTGTGGAAATGAACATGCAAGACAGCAGATGAGAAGTCTTTTATTTGCCTTCTCCTACACTAAGCAGAAACTTCCTGTGGAAGCTTTTCTCTTCCTTTCTCTCTCTGTCCTTTTTTTGTGTGTGTGTGTGTGGGGGCGGGGGGGGGGGGGGGGGGGGTTGTTGGTTCTTAAAGATCCAAATAGGAAGATGTGGTAAGAAATATCAGATGAACTAAGAAATGCACTATAATCATTGGAATAATTACCACATTTGTATATCAATGGTATTTGATCCTGTGCATTGAATTTTATTGCTAGGATATTACTTCGATGCTAGCTTCAAGCAAAGTCTCAGATGATTCCCATCCCAGAGAGGGCATAGAAAGTTTCCATATAAGCTAGCAAACCATCAGTGAACAGAATAGTTTAATACTTTGGATTTTTAACGTGGATCTTACCATTGGTGTTTAACACTTCTAGGAAATATATTGGACAATAGGATCTTGTTTAGTACGCCTCACCAAATCTCACCAGAAAGTGTAAAACTCAGTTCCTGGCTCGAAAGTCAAGAAATAGAATTTTTTGGCATGATGTATGGCTCTCCGATAGGCCCTTAAAAGAGTTGTTCCCCTCTATTTTTCAGCTATCTTTGGCAAAGGATTATAAAGTAAGCGAGCTGTGGAATGGATCCACTTGGGATCTTAGACTGAGAAGAGGAACCTTCAACAGGGAAATGAGTGATTGGATGGGATTGCTTTCTCTTCTATCCCAAACCAATCTTAATGATAATGGAGACACGGTTCTTTGGAAGCTTGAGGGTTCGGGAAGCTTCTCTGTTAAATCTGCCCTCTTGGCCTTGCTTAAGAAAAGAAGGTTGCTGAAAGAAGCTTTATGTGGTCAGATTTGGGAAGGAAATACTCCTAAGAGGGTGAAGTTTTTCTTATGGACTCTCTCCCTCCACGGCATTAACACAATGGACAAGGTTCAAAGCAGATTTCCTAGCCTCCAAGTCAGCCCCAATGTTTGTGTGATGTGTATGAAAAATGAGGAATCAGCCTCCCATCTCTTGGTGCACAGTGAGTTCGCTGATAAGGTGTGGAACTATTTTTCTGGAATATTTGACATGAAGATCTGCAAACCCAAGTGTGTGGTCGGTTGGCTGAGTGAAGCTCTTGAAGGCGGGTGGTTAAAGGGCAAAGCTAAAGTCCTATGGCGTAACCTCTCTAGGGCTATATTATGGCATTTATGGAAGGAAAGAAACTCAAGAGTGTTTGCCGATAAGTGATAAGTCTATGCCCTTCAATATTTTTTGTGATGTTGTACAGCTCTCGGCCTCCAATTGGAGTGCCCAAGATAGTATTTTTTCTAACTATTCTGCTGCCATGATCAACCTTCATTGGAAGGTTTTTTTGTAGTTCCTTTTGGAGAAGGGATGCCTTGTTTTTGTGAATGAAGTTCTTGTTTCTTCTCCAAAAAAAAAAATAATAATAATAATAAAATAAAATAAAAAATAGAATTACAAAAGTTCTTTAGCTGGTGTTTACGCTTCAAGATTTTTCCTTCACTCTGGCAGCTCGCAGCTAGTGAAAGAACTAAAAGTACTAGGCTCACCACCCAAAGCTTTGCATACAAGAACTCAAGGGGTTATTGGCTAATTGAAAAACCTAGCAAAGATAATTGAATTAGTATCATCGTGAATACTCCATTTTCATAAGATGTTTTTCCTTAATACGAGAGAAGAAATTGAGTTATTGCTAAACAAAAGATGAAGTCAACTCTAACCACCAAACTAAATATCCACACACACACAAAATCCCTGCTGTCTGCCTCGGGCTAAATTCGTCTAAAGCCATCCCCAATGAAATGAGAACATATAGCAACAAAAATAGAAAGATCCTCTACCTCAAACTGACGGCCTTCAGATGGTCATACTAAGCTATTCATCAAAGCAGCTTAAAGAATTCCTTGACCAACTTCTGAGACCTTTTCATTCACAAACACTTGCTCCAAAAAAACATGCCTTCTAAAACTGGATATCAACACTTGCTCCCTTATCTCAATCATCTCTTTGATTGAGGAGTTTGAGTTCAAAATGGGGAGGAGAGACATTCGGTGTTGGAGCTTCAGCCCTCCTGACGGGTTCTCTTGTAGATCCTTCTTTCATTGGTTATTGCACCCTCCCTCCAAGGTGAGTCTATTTTCTCGCGTGTGTGGAAGGTGAAAGTCCCGAAGAAGATTATGTTCTTTATGTGGCAACTGGCAAGTTATCCATGGTAGAGTTAATACCTGTGATAGGTTGTTGAAAAGGATGCCCTCCCTGGTTGACTCGTTTTGTTGTATTCTTTGTCGGAAGACAGAGGAAGACCTGGATAACATTCTTTGGAGTTGTGACTATGCACGTGCGGTGTGGGGCCATTTCAAACATACTTTTAGGTTGCAAGGGATGAGTTTTTCTGATCACAGGGATATGATTGAGGAGTTTCTCCTCCATCCGCCGGTTCACAAGGAGAGATTTTTGCAGCAAGAGGGGATGTGTGCTTTGTTGTGGAATCTTTGGGGGAAAGAAATAATAGAGTGTTTAGGGAGAGGGAGAGAGACCCAGATGATGTGTGGTCTCTCACTAGATTTCATGTTTCTCTTTGAGTGTCGGTTTCTAAGGTGTTTTGTAATCATCCATTAGGTCTTATTTTGCTTGATTGAGATCCCTTTCTTTAGTTGGATCCCCTTTTGTGGGCTTGTTTTTTGTATGCCCGTGTATTCTTTCATTTTTTCTCAATGAAAGTTGGTACTTAAAAAAAAAAAAAAACAAAACAAAACTTTATCAAACGGTCAGTCACAACCGTCTGGTCTTTCAAAAAAAAAAAAACCTATATACACAATATTTTCCTCACCAGTGATTTGCACTGGTAAATGAAACTATCGACAAGAAAATAACTATAACATTAAAATGTTATATCAATAAAGTAACCTTACTATATGAATAAGAAAACATAATGTTGCAATCATTCTAAAGAATGCAGTCCAGATCCTCAAACACTTGCTTGCAAAGAACATGCCATTGAGGTCAAGGCACTAAAGAGGAGGATTTCTAGACTATGATATTACTTCTTAAGAGGGCAACCAACCATAAGAAAATTTTGACCTTCAAAATTTTTCACTTTCTAGAGCTTAGGGAAGAAACGGGGTGAGGATGATGAATCGATGATTAGTAGAGAGACCAGGTTGGAAAAAATGATTTCCAAGAGAACACGCTAAAGGACTCAAGAGACCAAACTCTCTTATCTCTAGATCCTAAGGAACCAAAAACCTCCAGTAAGATGAACAATCATCTGAAAGCAAACCAATTTTCAGTTGCCTCCCACCCCAGATTAGGATCTCGTAAAATGGAATTAAATAGAAGAAAGGCAATTGTTTGGAGGGAAGATCCCAGGTGGCTACCTACCAAGCATATTTTAATCCAACGAGTTCCATAATAACCATGCATGTTTCATAACAACCAAGGCAAGCAAACGTTGTGAGAATAATCAAGGTGCACAAGCTGGCCCATATATCCAAAAGACTAAAAAGAGCCTCACTCAAATTGTACAACAGCAAGATTGAGCAAAAGTGAGATTGTGAGAATATCATGAATTTATGAATGCATATTTATTTTGGAACTGGCAATCTGTCCTCTCAAGTACCAGCCAAATGAAACATGATTTTTTTTCTGGGTAGTTTCCTTCCAAGTCAAGTGAAGATGCATTTTTTTTCACCACCTAATAGGATCCAAAGGAAGATCTGAGATATAAAATTATTAATATTATTGTTATTATTAAATAATTAAAAATCACCAATCAATATATTAAGGAATTTGTCAACAAGACAACCTCTTTTAAGTGAATGAGAATGGAGGAAAGGCTTGTTATATCCTTGTTTTTCAATTCTAGGAGTGATGCCTCAAGTAGATGGTTGCCCTTAAGAGATTTGATAAGGTGTAAAAGGCTAGGAAAACAAGGAAAGAAAGAAGTATTGCCTACATAGAGCAACACTTAACCCATATCTTGTTGTTAAGGTGCATCATGTGAAACACACATATGGCAAGAGGCAACATGCAACTTGCCTTTGCCTTCTTTGCCTCATTAGCAATCACAGTATTGACCTTCAATGAGGCATTTCTTTTCACAGCTTACTTTGCTCCAGTGACATTTTTCTTGATCGCCTTGAAAGGCACAGCACTTTTCAAACAATCATCCCACAAGAAAATATTCTGAGATAAAAGATCTACGATATATGTTTAAAAGATTTCAAAATTTTTTTACAGCCTCCTCCAGTAATGGTGGATCTTTTTCCAAAAGTACTATGAAATAAAACGATACTAAGACTCTAAATTTTTAATTTAAACCAGCATCCTTGTTATCTTGATCATCCACCTTCATAAACAAATGATGTAAAAGAAATATCATACAACCCCAATCAAATGGAATTGGCACATCTGTCTAAAAAAGGCCCATGCCCCAATAACCAGTAACGTATAAGAGGCAGCCAGAGCCAAATCAAAGACCAAAGACTTTTCGTTTTCTCATCCTAAACAGATGGTAATCATTCTATACGCTACCCTTCCCCCCCCCCCCCCCCAAAAAAAAAATGATAATGATAGATAAGGGTAAGAAAGACACCCCGAGAAATGAAAGCCAGCCATTTCAATGACCAGCAATGACCAGAAGATAAATGGTCAAATATTGCTGATATATTGTATTTACATCCTGTGAACATATTAGTTTAAAATAATAATAATAATAATAATAATAATTTATGCACTCAAACGATGTGGAACAGACACCAGATTTGAACATGTCAATTGTCAACATTCCAAAAGAAAAAAAAAACAGACTGAATATTTTCTCCAACCAAAAGAGAAAAAGAAGAGAGAAAGAACTGGCTTAACAATCCTGATCTCATCACTATGTTTATGTGTATATTTATATGCATATGCATGTGTGCATGTGTGTGTGTGTCAAAGCTATAATTTACATTGTGAAAATGCAACAGAGTTATGCTGCCTTACAGGAGGAATGTGATCTCCTTTGAAACATTATTTAACATTTACATTTGGATGCAAAAGTAAAACCTAAAATGTATCCCTGTGAGAGATGACGAGCAGGAAAAAATTACCAAATGGATTTTTACCAAGATCCAGAAAAAATTATCAACTATGAAAACTAATAAATGCAATAAAGTGATGAGATTAAGACTTCGAAACCAAGATATCCACTAAATACTAGCTAGTGGATATTATTTCTGCAAAATTTCCAATTCCTTCACTTGTACTGCATTCTTGACACAAATTGTCATCTAGTAAGATAATCTTGATTATACCAGCAGAAAAATACACATGCAATCAGAATCACAATTGAGAAGAAAAAAATTTTGAGAAAGAAACATAATCACATTAAACAAACCAGTGTTAAAAAAGGAAAGAAAACACACACACACACACACAAAAGCTTGGAAAAATGGCTAGAAATCTGGTAGAGAATCACACTGAAACTAGTGCTGGAAAATCTGATTTTAAAATTTTCTTTTTTTGATAAGAAACAAACTTTCATTCAAGGGAGGCTCAGGGCCGAACATACCATGCTAACAATGAATTGTTTGAGAAAGGAGATCAAACAAATTATGAACAGGCTTGGGAAGTTTTGAATTATGTATTTACATAGAATAGATTTTCCCCTTTCTTCCATCACAAAAAAAAATAATAAATAAATAAATAAAAACAAATTTACGCAAGTTTCTTTTTCCTTTTATAGTTATATAATAGCAACCATAGATTGATACATGAAAGGCCTTTGGAGTTTTTCAGAACCTTGAATATTTTGCACAGGCATTTTTTTTCTTGGCCAATCTTATAAGCTGCTGCTTGGTCCCATTTCAAAAAATAAATCAATAAATAAATGCCACAAACAAGCATGCAGAAAATATTGGAAAAGATGACAGTTATTACAACAACAAACATCCAAGTTTCAAAAGACTTACGGAGCCATCCAGCGGTAGGTTCCAGTCTCAGGTGTCATTCCCTCTGTCTGCACCTCTATCCGGGCCACTCCAAAGTCCGCAACCTTGATTGACTTATCCGCAAAAATCAAAAGGTTGTCTGATTTCAAGTCCCTGTGAATCAACCCAAGGCCATGGACATATTCCATTCCCCTAGCAACATCCAAAGCTTGTTTGACAGCTAATTTCAGGGGGACAGAGCGACTTTGTCGCCTCATCAAGAACTGTCTAACTGAGCCACCCTTCGCATACTCAGTAACAATGCACCAAACCATTGGCTTATGACATGCTCCAATAAACCGGACAATATTTGGGTGCTTCAGAGTAGCAAGCATCATCACCTCCTGCTGATATTGCTGCTCCATTAACTGTGCCTTTTCCAGGTCATTCTCTGGCCTCTCCAAGATCTTGATAGCAACATCCTCGCCATCATAAGTACCTCTGTAGAGTTTTCCAAAGGCACCTTGAGCAAAAGCCTCCCCCATATTAAGTTTCCTTAAATCAAGAGTCCACTTCTCAAAATTTTCAAGACCTTGGGTGGGTGTATTACTATCAAACAAAGCTCGGGCTAGTGCATCATCACTCAGGTGATGTGTAACTCTTCCACGACGGTTAACACTGTGTTGAAAAGTATGGTTGTCATTTGCACGCCGTCGCAAGCCTTGGTGATTTAAGATCCGAGTATGAGATTCATTTGATCCTACACTGCTGTTATCCAAAGACATTGCTACCGACCCTCCATCATTGCTTGTTTGCAAGCTTGCAAAGCTGTCAATAGACATGTTGGTTCCCTCGCCAAGTTTATGGTAAAACCCTTGTGATAGATCATATGCATGCTCGTTTAAATCGATCATTCCAGTGAATTTCTGACCACCCTCCAACATTTTTCCACTATAAGAGAACCCTTTTGATTCCCTTTATATCTTTAGCATCACCGATGCTTAGGTTCACAGCCGCCTAATAGAATCTGAAACCAAATAAGCAAATGGAAAAGAAAGAGCATTCATGAGTAAACAAGTGTTAGTATTACAGTCTTATAAAACAAAATAACAAGTAGCGCAGTAGGGAAAAAAAACTAAAATACAAAAAAGCAAACAACTCTAGTAAAGACATCCATGAAACTTAAGCAAGCAAAAAGAAACAAACAAAAATCATGGAACAAAACCAAAAACAAAAACCCCTTTTAGCATAACCCCCAACTTCAAAAACCTCAACGAAAAACATCCGCGTGGATTTCCAACCATTTCCAAAATCAAAAGATTCACAACACCAGCTAAAAAATCCAAGCCAATTAAGTCAAAACCCCAACAGAAACCAAACCAAACAGGAAGAAAAAAAACCAAACACTATTTCGAAGACTTGAGTAACGACCCAGAAGAAGAACCAGTGGGCAACAAAATCAGCATAAAATCACCACAAACTAAAACTCAATCTCATGTATCAAAAATCAACACAAATTACCAAAACAGAAACCATCCGATAATCGAAGAGGGGAAGACCCCCAATTTACGAAGTTAAAGTCAAAAAGATACCTCGATCAGCAGGTCAAAGCGTGGCGATTCCGATGTGTCAAGTCCTCATCACCAATTGAAGAAGCTAAGAACAGATCGAATCGAAAAGAACAGAGGAAAAAGAAGAAAACCCAAGTCGAGTATGAAGACGAAGAAGAAAGTGAGAGGAGGAAATTGGCTATGAACTACAGAGAGAGAGAGAAAGAAGAGAGAGAGAGAGAGTTCCACAAGTCTTCTAGTCTTCTTGCTCGTTTTCCATTTTATTTCCTTTTTTCTCCATTTTCATTTTATTTTCATTACAAGGACCGGAGAGAAACAACTCTCTGCGTACACTCACACCGTAATTCCGTCTACTTGTCGTGTTACAGAGCTGAATTTATGGCACCGACGTCCAATTAGAAATTGCCACGTTGTGTTTTCAAATGGTTGTATCCTACTTTCACTAGATGCGTGTGTAGGTGATTTTTACTACTTTGTGCCTTTATTGGCTTGTTCTTAACCTTACCTTTTCCTAAATATTAATCTTGCAAAATTTTTCTAATGCTTTTTCATTTTTTTTTAAATCATGATATTAATAATAATAATAATAATTGGTCTTTTTGTCCACAACAATCTATATTCATGTGAAAAATCTAACTTTAATTTTTGAACATTTTGAAATTTCCAATCATGTTTTATCTTTGTTGTGGGAATTTTATCATTAATCAATCACGGTCCTGTTTAAACTTGACGAGTGGAATCGTCTTGTCGTGACTTCGAATAAAGACAATTATGTATTTATTGGAGAAAGTGAATCTAAATGAAAGTTTTTGGCGTTATTTATGTCGGATGCAAAGCACTTAATAAACATAGGTAGAAGCGAATCTAAACGATTTAGGTAATCTAAATAAGTAAAGACGTTTCGTGATTTTTAAGTTTATGATCTAACACGTGGGATTAGTGTTCATTGGATTAGACATTTGAATCGGATTTTAAGATTAATATTTAATTAAATTTATTAAAAATAATTATTTTTCTACAAAAATAATTTTTTATTGAATTTAATTTTAATATCTTTAGATGTTTAATTTATTAATATCGTTTTTATTTTTCTACAAAAATATTTTTTTATTGATTTTTTTTTTTTTAAATATCTTTAAGTGTTTAATTTATTAATATCGTTTTTATTTTTCTACAAAAATTTCTCAAAATTTTTTTTTATTGAATTTAATTTTAATATCTTTAAGTGTTTAATTTATTAATATCATTTTATTTTTCTACAAAAAAATACTTTTTTTATTGAATTTAATATCTTTAAGATTTATTAAATATCATTTTTATGACTTTTAAAGTTAAATTTCTAATTGGTTTTTTCTGTTATTTCTTTAAATAATTAAAACATCTGAATCCTTTTTTTTTTCTTTTAACTTTTTATTTTACTTTTTTTTTTTTTTTTTTGAGACAAATTTTTATTTTACTTTATAAGTACTCAAGTAGGAAGAATTTTGATGATTCAGAAAATAAATACAAATCAATGATGATAGAAAAGTAAATTTTATTACATAATATAAAGTTGGAAAAATAAATAAGTTTTTTAGTCATATTGATTTCCTCTTGGTCAAGGGTATTGTTTTATCCAGTTATGTTATTTTTCAGGTTCGCAATCGCCTTGATTTATACCGTTAGTTTTAATTTAATTATTCTACTTTTATCATCTATATCATTTTATTTTAAAACTTACCAAAGATTTTTGTCATTAACGACCGTAAAACCCGTAATCAAATTTTACATAAATACATATTAATCGCGAAATAAAGTACACTCTAACCTTTTTTTTTTTTTTTTGAAGAAGCACTCTAACCAAATTAAAAGAAAATCTATTCATTTATCAATTATTATGTGCATTTTTTTTTAATAATACATAGAAGTTAAAATAAAATAATAATAAATAAAAAGCAATCCTTCACCATAAGCATGTAAGGCACTTGTACGTTGTACCTTCCCTTGAAGTCAGATTTTCAACCTCATTACTATTTCCTTTATGTGCAAAATAGCATAATAATTCTCAAAAGAATCATCTTATGAAAGATAAATCAATTTATCAAATTGTTTTTTAAAAATGTATAAACAACAAAAAAGAAAAAAAATAGTTGAAATAAAAAATTTTAGGTTAAAAATCACTTTGGATCCCTAAACTTTCATGAAAGTAACAAATTGGTCCCTAAACTTTGATTTGGAACGATTTAGTCCCTATACTTTCAATGTTGTAAGAAGGGTAATTACAAAATTGCCCCCTCCAAGTTTTTTGTTTAAAATTTTAACCCCCTATAAGAAAAAAGTTTTTTTTGACCCCCTTGATGATGAATATGATGTAAGCATGCATAGCAATTTACTTTTATACCCTCAAGTCATTAAAACCCACTAAAATTAATTATTTCACCAACTTTTCACCCACCTTCACCAACTTCCAATACCATAATTACCATACATTACTCTTAACCCTCCATTAAACTCATTTTGAAAAAAAAAAAACATCTTTCAATCACCCAACCTCTCATCTTCTCTCTTGAATCCACAACAAGTTGTTCACTAAAGTGCATTTGATCCACAACAAGTGCTCATTTTTTAAAGAAGGTACGTTACTTTTGATTATTCTATCGTATTTGTTTAAAAAATATCCAATAGAATGTGTTGAAATGGTTTTTCGTCAATCCTGAGTCGAACCCGGTCCAATCTCGGCCGGACAGGTTGAAAATCCCGGCCGAACCACCCTTTTTTCCGGCCGGGATTCATACATTTTGAAGACCGGCCGAACCGATATTTTCCCGACCGGACCACGTTTTTCCCGGCCGAACCGTCACCGAGATTTGGCCGAGAACAGTGATTTTTTTTTTTTGTTTTTTTGTTTGGTTTTTAAATTTTTTTAAGTTTTTTGAATTTCTGGTGGTTGCATACATTTGTTTATATATTCTTTTGTATTTGTGCAGATGCCTCGTGTTTGGGTATGTTTTGGTGGTGTGTGGAAGGAGAGTGAAAAGGAGTATGATGGTGGAGAGGTGAAGGCCTTAGACGTGGATGTGGGAATTTCTTATAACGAGTTCTTAGGTCAAGTGTATGAAATAAGTAGTATAAGTCCGAATGATAACGACATTGTTTTGAGGTGTCTGCTTGAACTGAGGTCTAAATCTCCCGCTTTTGTGATTAGGAACGAGGTAGATTTGCATAGTTTTTTGACTTGGGAGTTAGTGTCTGCAAGTCCCCTTTATGTATTCACCGTGCCGAAACCATCCCCCCAGTCCAGTCACCAAGGGTTTCGTCCATATCCCATTCCATATACTGTACCAAATACTCCATATATGGGAGTGCAGTACTTTTCGTATATGGATCCAAATCATCAACCATACCATTACACGTCTGTCCCACCATATACTCCACATTACACGAGTCAAGAAATACCATCCCGAGCCACACCCTTTCCACACAATGAAGATCATCACAATCCCTCGACCTCCACATCTTTCCCATACAAAGAAGAGCAAGAGCAAGAGCAACACATCCCCCCCCGTTTCCACACACATGCCATTTATCCAGTAGGTCATGTGTCGGAGTGGAAAACATCCGAAAATTTTGTGGATTTTGAAGTGTTGCCGCCGAAGAGGGTTCCAAGAGTTGGTCGACGACAAACCTTGAGGATACCATCGACGGGAGAGGTTAGACAAGTTCACAAATGTACTCGCTGTGGAGGGAGAGGTCATAACAGGAAAACATGCCGCCAACCACTCAACACCGCATAGTATTCAGTTTTTTTTTCTTTATGTAATTTTATATAATGTATCTATGAACGTATTTTATATAATGTAATTTTAATATTCTAATGTTTGTTTAGAATAGTTGTTCAATATTCAGATGCATGTTGTTATTTTCTGCGTGCAGGTTTGTGTTGAAATGCATGTACCAATAAATCTCTGATTTTTTTCCCGCTAACTTCCCGGCCAAAATTACTCACCGAGATCCAAAACGAGACATGAATTCCCCACTTTAACTAGAGGTTATCAGCCACTGTGTTTTTTCCCGGCCCGATCTCGGCCGACCCGAGGACCGAGATTCTCAAACGAGACAGTTGATAGAGTCATAAGGGGAGCTTTATCAGTCACTGTGTGTCTTCCCGGCCCGAGATTACCAAACGAGACATTTGAGAGACTATAAGGGGAAGTTAGTTCACTGTTATTTTTCTCGGTCGTGGCTCGGCCGGGATGACGAACCGAGAGCCTCAAACGAGACTGTTGGGTTGTTTAGCATGTAATAGAGCTCACTGTGTATAATCCCGGTGTGGCTCGGCCGAGACCCTCCCCCGGTAAAATTAACAGTCTTAAATAACATCTTAAATAATTGTTTTTGGTTGGTTTCCTTTACAAATTCCACGTTCATTCTTTCGTAATAAGTGATTAGATATTTTTTTTACATGAGTATTTGGTTTGTGACAATTGTTGAGCGTTTGCATGAGAATTTGCATGGTTTGCATGGAAGTATGATAAACCATAAAAACTTAATAATTTATCACACAACAACACTTGAATCAATATAATCCACTAGAAGAAGGGTCTATTCGCCCATATTTGTACAGCATATTGCCATCGAAAATAAATCATATTATCCTGACTTAGGGTGTCATACGGCAACCCAGTTACATCATATTCAAAAAATTTACATACAAACATACCGCAGTCGCCACTACTATCCTGCTGCGACCTAGACAATTCCCGACGCAGAGGCCATCTTTGAACGGGAAGATTCTTCCTCACATCCATGACCCCGATCTTCCAAAGCAGAGCTGGCAGGACTTGGCAAAGGATCCTTAACTCCTTCTCAATCACCTCGTCCTTATTCAACACCACCATGGAATCGGATACAACGACCTCCCCCACCTCGAGGTCAATGCATATGAGGACCCAATGCAGCCCACCGATGTTATACGGCATGTACACCAAATCAATCGTGCTCCATGGTATGTTATGGTCTGCAAGCTCACCCTTTCCGTACTTCAAGATATTGCCTGCGCTGCTCCAATCGTATGTCAAGTCTCGGGGATGTATGCCGCTACTCATTTCCTTGTATAGGCCATCTTCGCGTCTGAAAAAATTCTGATGAAAAGAAGATACCAAACATAAGAACCCTATAGAACACTATCAAACAAACATATTAACAAAATGTTCCAATGGTACGTACCGTTACACATAGGTCACCAATGGTGAACTTCTTGCGGCATAAATCTGGTCCTTCTCCCCATTTCTTTTGGACGAACATGAAAATCGAGTCGATCACCTACACGTAGTTAGATTGTTAATATTTCAATTAAACATCATTATTGTCAGTAATCAAACCATACCTCATCGGTCATCCATTTCGATGGAGTGATAAGATCACGAAACCACGTCTTGTCTCGGACAGCATACGCAGTTGTCCGAACATTATCTTCTGGATCCTCAGTGTCAAGCCATCTTTTGAATGGAGCATCCAGATCGTGGGGGATCTGGGGAAGAGGATCGTACTTCACAGCCTTGCGTTTCTTACGTTCTTCCCGTGTGTCTTTCCATGGACTTCTCAACTTCCATGCAGTCTTCCTCTTACGAGTCCCCCGTCTTTCTATCGGCTCGTTCTGTTCAGAAATGGACTGGACACCCTGTACAATAAGGAAAGTGATAATAAAGTCATTAACCCTAACCCTAGATACCACTATCAACCCTAACCATAAATATACTAAACCCTAATGAATGCTTACCAGAGAATGTTGACTTTCGACAACAGGAATATCCTTTCCCACGCCCTCTATCGGGGCCTCTACATGTTCGCCTATTTCAATTACTTCCTATTAATGGGTAAAGAAAAAAAAAACAATAAAATAACCAATAATCACTAATAACATAAAGTAACAAAGTTCCTATTAAATTGCACTTACATGTTCTCCTATTTCAGTTACTTCCTCAGCACCACCATGTTGTTCTGTTGTATCCATCGGATCCTCATGGTCAGCCATTGGGGTGTTGTCATCTGCTTTTCCTTGTGACCCGGATGGATCAGGACCACCACCATCATCCTGACCTTTTGAATGTGGTCGAGATCCACCACCACCATCGTCTGTACCGTCATCTGGTTCTATGTACTTGCTGGCGTCGACGAATTTACCCTGTCAAACCAATGTATCAGTAACTAAACATCATAACGCTAATAAAAGCGAGTAATAAATCACTATACATACCTTCGAAAGTCGACGCATGAACTTCCTTATCGCCTTCAGGTCTTTTTCCATGGACTTAATGACCTTCAAATCCTCCTTAATCTCCTTCACATCGTCTTTAATCACCTTCACCTCGTCTTCGAGGACTTTGCACCTCTTGCAGACTCTGTCATTCGTACCAGACGTCCCAACACCCTCTGCCACTTCATTTGGATTCTCAGTCCCGAGATCCTCAACGATATTATCTTCAACTGGAATATCTCCCAAAGCTGCTGGGGGCGGAGGTGGAGGTGGAGGTGGAGGTGGAGGTGGCGGTGGCGGTGGAGATGGGGCTCGAGGTGGCTGCATCACACGATCCATAAATTGGATCTCCTCTTCTGAGGCCACAAGTTCAGTTGTGACCCGAGCCTGCACGGAAAAGGAAAATTATAAAATAAACCTACTAAAGTTAAATTGAATGAATGCATATAAAATATATCCGACATACCATATCTGAAGAAAACACCTCCCGACTCAGCGCTGCAAGTGTAGGTGAGTGGTTACATGACCATCTTAATATGCGTGGAATGGCATTGTCATTCAAGCAATTAGCCACACGCCCGGTCAAAGAAGATACTGTCTCGTATGTCCATACCTGTGTAAGTAAAGAAAGTATATTGTTAGAGATACAATATATACGGCGAATGTATACACTATCAATCACTCTAAACCAACGTACCTGAAACGCGTATGGGAAGCCATATAGACTGTACGTTTCCTGTTTGCCATCCGTCCTCTCTTTATAGGACACTGCCTTCCCACCTACAGCCTTCTTGAGTCCCTTTATGGTCTTATCAAAAATTAACTTACTCCAATCCTCATTACAAAACCTTTGCCAATCATCAATAAAGCCGAGCAGGCTAGTGTCCATCTGCTGCTTTCTCTCCCTCCCCATCATAGCCAACTCAATGAAATAAAATATGGCCATCTTCACAGCATCCTCATCGCTCTCAAAATTAATGGAAGGGAATAATCTATCTAGTTCAAACCCTTTCATGCTGATGCTATCGTTAAGGTACAGTCTTCTCAGTCTAGTACTAGATACATTACCCCTAACATGTTGGGTTCTATGCCTAATTCCAGTAATAAGGTCAAATTCCCTCCGACCAAATGAAACTTTCTCTCCCAGAATCTCAAAGCTAATAACATCAATCCTAGGCTCATTCACTTCCCTCAAAAGAAAATAATGAATAAGTTGTCCATTAAACATCAAGGACGTATCTAAGAAATGTCCAAAACATGTTTGCCTAAACATTCCTAATTGGGTATCAGTTAATTTGTCCTTAATATTTTTAACGGTTTTTCCGAGATGTGAACAACATGTCAAAGCAGCAGGAAAGTAGTCAGCAGGTGCAATCTTTGGTACCAATGCCATGATGGTAAATCCTATTCAATAATAATTTAAAAAAAAAATTAACCATAATTTCAAAAAAATAAAAAGAAATTTTTTTTATGAAGTAATCACGGTACAAAATTATAAATTCAACACCAAAATGCCTGAGTAAATCAAAAAAGTACAAACAAAACAAAAATAATAATTTAAAAAAAAATTAAAAAAAATCAAAATTTCAAAAAAAAAAAAAAAAAATTGGATCTCGGTCCGGTTCGGTCCGTCTCGTTCGGGTCGCCCGCCCGAACTCTCCTGGCTTCCGGCCGAACCGACCGGCCGAGATCGCGTTTTTTCGGATTCAAAATATCCATTCCCGACCCATTTCCCGGTGCCCCAACATGCATCTCGGCCGGGATTCATCGCCTGCAACTCAAAAACCCAGAAAACCCGTACGAAATCCGGCCCCATTTCACATCACAACACATTCAGAAAGCGCCGAAAACACGTTTTGAACAATAAAATCATGCTAAACTACAAGAAATTTGGGCAAACGATCCTAGACTACATCAAACGTTTCTAAACCCTAGAAAACAGTAAAATAAAACGAAAAAAACATACCGTACAGCTAGAAATCGTTCTCCTAAGTTGTTTTTACACCGAATAGAAGCAAGAAATCGATGAAGCCTTAACCAAGGAGAAGCAAAAAATCTGAGGGAGAACGAGAGGGAAACTGAGGGAGAAGAAAAGTTTAAAAATCTGAGAGGGGCATTTCCGTAATTTCACATCCAAATAAAAAATAAAATAACCTAAAAAACCAAATAAAAACTGAGGGGGTTAAATTTAAAAAACAAAAAGTTAAGGGGGTCAAAATTGTCAAATTCCTCAAGAATTTAGTCCTAGAACTTTAATAAGTAACAATTTAGTCCATGTACTTTCAAATTTGTAACAATTTAGTCCCTATACTTTCAAATTTGTAACAATTTAGTCATTGTCGCAAAAACATTTATAAAAATTAAATGTCGACTTTTATTATTTAATGATTAAACTTTGTAGCTTATAAACATATTGGATCCCAAATTAGTTTATTAATCTATCTAGGTAAGAAATTTTATTAAATCCTTACATTGACTAAATCGTTACAAATTTGAAAGTACAGGGACTAAATTGTTACAAAATTTGAAAGTACGGGGACTAAATCGTTGCAAAATTGAAAGTACAAAGACTAAATCGTTACAAATCAAAATTCAGGGACTAAATTGTTACTTTCATGAAAGTTCAGGGACCAAAAGTGATTTTTAACCAAAATTTTAATTTTATATACCAAATCATATTAAAGTATATATTTAAAATTTTTTAAAAAGTTGAACTCCCAATCAGAATTCTATTCTAATTAAAGGACAAGATAGAGTATAAAAGTTATATATATAATAAATTTAAAGCGTATATTAATTTTATTGGACATTTCATTTTAATATTAATTTTATTGGACATTTCATTTTATTAGGAATACAATCACATACACTTAAAATTAAATAAAGAAATCAATTATGTGCAACGCTATATAATGGTAAGTGACTTAGCTCCACAGTAATTGGCATGTATCTTTGATCAAGAGCTCAAATGTTTGAATCCTCTCATCCTAAATGTTGTCGAGCTAAAAAAAAGACATTTTAAGTTTAAGCAACAGATTGGAATTCCAAACTAGGAAGAAGTTGTTAATACTTGTACTTGACTCAAAGGAATGGATTTTTCATACCATATATGGGGTGGGGGATTCAAACCAATGGCTATGACATCGGGGTTAAAGGTGCATGTTTTATGTTATTTTAGTCATGCTCATGTTGACATATATGAGATGAGGGATTCAAACTTTTGACTTCTTGGTTGAAGTTACATACTTTATTTATGTTAGTTTTTTTTTTCTTTTTTTTCTTTTTTTTTTTGAGTTCATCAACATTTGGGGGTATGGGGATTCGAACCTTTGAACTCTTGATTGAGGGCACATGTCAATTACCGTTGAGCTATACTCGCTTTGGCTATTTATGCTAGTTGAGATATGCTCACGTTGACACATATGGGGTGAGGGATTTGAACCTTTGACCTCTTGGTCGAAGGTGCTACTTTATGCTAGTTGGGTGATGCTCATGTTGACACTCAAAGGAGCAGATTTTAAACTTAATTAAACAACTCTCAATTTCATCAATTGAATGTGTTTTGTTCCTTTTTTTTTTGGCAAATCAATTTATACCCCTAAACTTTGGAGTTTGTATCACTTAAAACTCCAAACTAATAATTATATATCAATTAAAACCCTAAACTTTCATAATTGAATCGATTTTGACCATTATGATTTCGTTTTAGAATCGTTAATGCAGAAGTTTCACGCACGTGTAAGACTGATAACACTCATTTATGAGGGTTATGTAGCATTTAAAACCTAAGTTTATTGTTTGAAATCTTGTAATTAATGATATAGTCTTGAATGAATTAAGAAAAATTATGCAAATCCAATCTAAGTCTGTGATTCTAGCTAAGACTTGTGAAATACAGTGGTTAGGTGTAAAAATAGCTATTTTTGGTAAATTTCACCTAATTCTTTGATTTTGTGCAGAATCTAGAAATTCTCCAGACTGCAGCCGCATATCCGGGAGACATTGCACCCACACAGTGCTAGTAGACAGAATCCATGTGATTTAAGAAACAAATTGGATCTTCAATTTTATTCATTGATTTATAGAATTGATCATAGATCTGGATTCTCACACTAATCTCAGCAGTCACCCTTACCCTAGAGGCCTATAAAAGACAACCTAAGTCTAAAGATTGAGAGAGTCGATTTGGAGAAACACTTGGACTCTTCCTTGGAGATTTTCAACCTCAACCCTGTCGTCGCTCCGAGTTCTAGTAGTTTAGGGTTATATGTATCAGTATGGTACAAAAGTATCTACTTAGAGCTTGCACTTAGTTGAACACCTACATCAATAGGTGTAATGATCCAATTCCCTTGAAAAAGGTAAAGCCAGATTAGACTAAGAAAGCAACTTAGATCTCTACCTGCGGGATATTTTTCTTTCATTTTATTTTGCTATGTATTTCCAGTTTGTATTAGTCTAGTTTGTTATTTTACTTTTTTTTTTTTAACTTTTTTTTTGTGTTGTAGCTTTGCACATTTTATATTCAAATATAATGAAATTTATTTTCATTCAGTTTGTGTCTTTCTTTTCTTTCATGAGCTAATTTATCTTTTAAGATTCAAAGATGTGGATGTCGTAAATGATAATATAATGTCTTCTATGTAATCACAACTTTTCTCACCTCTAGCATTGTTTGCTTTTATTGACTTTATTGTTTATTGTTAACTTAACTTGACCACCTAAATTAGCATAAAATGTTAAGTTCAATATCGTAAGAATTGGACAATAAATTGTTTTCATAAAAGCAATATAGGAGAAGACATTAGAAATAGGTATTCATTGTTCGACTCGACCCCTAGACATAGGGTGATGCCTATAGGGCCATTGAATTGCATCCTTTATCACCTAACTTTGCATTAGCCATAGAAATATAGGTTTAATCACTTAGACTCTTAAAGGTACTTCATAGAAGGCTGAATAAGAGGTAAATTTGGACCACAACCTTGCGACCGCATTGTCTTGCAGCATAGTAGAGTTTAGGGCAGAAACAGATTTGAATCCCACCTTTTTATTATTGTTTTCTTTTATTTCAATATCATTATCATTCCAAATTACTTTTAACTGGTTACCTTCGTCTCAAACTTCATTTTTATTATTTATGAATTGAAAATGTTATTACGATCGTCCCCTTGGATTTAATATTTGGAATTCTTCCTGTTGGGTTTTATGTCCTAAAACTCGTAGATAGTGAATGTTAACGAATTATATACTTGTATCAATAAAGTGTTATTGTCATATTAAGTCTAAAATTGCACAGTATGACTCAAATCCAATAAACTAAGATCCAAGGTTGTGTATATGTAACTTGAACTAGTATGTGGGGGCATATGGGGATCAATGTTCAAGTAACAACTTAAAAGGTTTATAGTACAGGGATAAAGCTGGGGTACCTTATCCTGGTAACACTATGAGATATGGCCCGCTTTGTATTCGATACAAACGTATTGATCCAAGGCGTCCATGTAGGAGACATGCGAGCGGAGGTATCCTATGCAATGAGTTTGCATAAGATCGGACCACGAAATAGTAAACCACTAGATGTAACACCGTTGACTAGTTAGGTTACTGTTTCAATAGGATGACCTACGTAACTCAGTCTTAATCCTGAGTGTGTCATGAATTCCTTCTCACGAGGGATTGTCCTTTGATTAGTACGGATGAGAGTGGCCTGCACGTCGAATAAGCCTACCTTCTTGGGGACAAGACCGAGTGGGGGGCTGGGGACATGACAACACAAGATGGAATTCACTCATTCCCGCTTCTAGGAGAAGTAGATGAGTGTTTCCTTAAGTGGTGACTCTGGGTCTTGAACAAAGGGATCCTGCCCTCTCACTGGCCCGAGAGGGACTTTCTATTTAATGGTTGGACCATAAACAGGTTGTTCATTATAGGAGCACTGATACTTAAGGAGACAGAGGTAACTCGAGGGTAAAACGGTAATTTGACCCAGTTGTAGTTACGAACACTCGTGAAGGATTGACTTATCGGTATTGGTCAATATCCATGGACACAGAAATATTCTACAGTGAGAAGAGTGCAGTTGTGGGTCTTTAGTGGAGTGACCCACAGTTAATAAATATTGGTTAACTCGATTAATGAGTTTAGTCAGTTAACCTCATATCATTGGAGCTTCTGATTTGTAGGTCCATTAGGTCCCCCTGCTAGCTCGTAAAGAGTAATTAGGAACAAATTATCTTGAAAAGAATTTGAATTATTCAAATTCAATATGGGAATCAAGTTAATTGTATGAGATACAATTAATATAATGTATAGTGATACATTATAATATAAAGTTTAATTTGTGATTAAACTTTATTAAATGAGAGAATAATATATTTGAAACTAATTAAATATATGATATTTAATTTGTAAATAAATAAATTAATTATGAATTAATTAATTATTCAATTAGTTGAATTAAATGTGATTTAATTGAACTATAACATATGAGAGAAATATTAGAATATGATTCTAATATATAATTAATTAGATATGGTTGATATTTAATTAATTATAAATTAATTAATTTTGAATTAATTAATTACTAAATTTAATTTAGTTAAATGTGTTTAATTAAATTAAACCTATAGATTAATTTTAATGTGAATTGGATTCATATTAAACTAAAAGTTATAAGAGACTTGTTCAAAAAAAAAAAAAAAAAAAAAGTTATAAGAAAGATGCACATTTGAATATGATTCAAATATTTGATTAATTGAATATGTGATATTTAATTAATCAAATAATTAATTAGTTATGAATTAATTAATTGTATAGTTTGATTAATTTGATTAAATGTGATTTAATTAATTTTAATGAAAACTATATATTAAGCAAGAAGTATGCATTTAATTATGATCTAAACAAAGATATTATTAAATATAAGATATTTAATAAACCTAATTTTTTTTAATTAAATGAATTATAATTATGATTATAGTTTTATTTAATTAAAATAAAAATAAATTGATTATGGTAACCAATTTACATATATGATGAAAGATGTGGTGATGAGGTATCATCTCCTCACTAAAAAGTCTCATGAAAAAGGGGTCTCTTTACGTATTTTTGGATTCTCCTTGATGGCCTCTCTCTAACTGGCATGATCTCACTCACTCTCTCATTTTTTTCTCTCTCAAGCCAGAAAACACAAAAGACTCTCTTTTTCTTTGTTTTTTTCCTCTTCCCAAAAATCAAGGAGTCAGTCCCACAACCGAGTTCCTAAACTGATATCAGGGCAATCTTGTGGTGGTGTCCCAAGATTTCATTTTTTGGTCCTTGGCGTTCAAGAACGTGTTCTTGAAGTATTCAGAGTCGCCCACGACGGTATGTGCTTCTCATTCTCCTTTTAGATTATATCTAAAATTATATATGCTTAGCCTTAGTAATTCTGAATTATTCTGAATTAAATTGCCAATGTATCGATATTTTGTGTAAACAAAATTAATTATGAACGGTCCAATTGTGCTTCCGCTAACGAAATTCGGAATTCCAATCCTACGCTTCCATCTTATACTACTTGGACAACATATATACTTGCGCTCGTGTTTGTCCATCTGTCATCTTTAAAATTCAAGGATTTACGTAATATTAAAGAAAATGTTGGAATCAAATGGATAGTAGCGGTTTTTCATTAATGAGTGGTTTTTCATCTTCTCGTCTTCCTCCATTCTTCTTGACTTTGAAGAATTATGTGATAATTCTTTTTTGCTACTCTGGTAGTATTTTAGGAGAAGAAATCTTTTTATTTAGGTTATTTTAGTTGATTTTACGAAATCAAGTGAAAATAATTAAAAAAAAGTTACTAACAAATGGTCTAAATTAATTTCTTTATGAAAGTTTAAGATTTAAATGGATACAATTATTAGTTTTGGAGATTTTTAACCCCTCAAATTAGTATTCATTAAATTATCATTTTTTTAAGATTTAGTGTTAAGTTTTTTTTTTTTTTATTATTTTTTTTTTATTTTTTTTATTTTTTTAAGTATTGCTACAGTGAATAAGACTAATTTTCTGAATTGCAAATTTTTTAGCTGGATTAGGTATTTTATCGCGAAGCTTAGGCACTATTCAACCTATAGCTAGCGCCTAGCGCCAAGTATTTCATAGTTAAATTCGGGAGCATTTATTATCATTATTTTTTTCTTTTTTTTGTTAAGTGAGAGATTTGCAAACCTTTTGATAATTAATACAAATTTTTATGTGAGTTGAGCTCAAGGATGAAAATATCGATATCGGTACTAATATCGGTAATTCAGATTTACGGATATATCGACGGATATCACGGATACTCATAAAAATATTCTGAATTTTTTAATGAAACTTTGAACTAAGCTTATTTAAGTAATAAATAGTTTAAGCATATATATCAATAATTATAAGCTAAATATGAATAATAATACAATAATAGATAACATTGAAGACCGAAAAATGAACATGAACTTGAATATGTGAATGTGAAAATTATAACAAATAAAGATAAGTATATGTGAAAATTATAACAATAAAGGAAATTAAATGTAAAAATTATAACAATAAACATAAGTAAATGTGAAAATTATAACAATAAACATAAGTAAATTTGAAACTTGTAACATTAAACATAAAGAGGAACATTAAAATTATAGCAATTAAATAATAAACAAAGTACATAAACCATAAAGAGAGGGATTAAAGGAAGACTTAGAAAGAGGTTCTACAAGACTAGAGGAGAAAATTGAAAGATAGAAGGAAGACTTGAGAGTGGTGTGAGAAGTGGTGTGGTGGTGGAGGTATTTATAGGTATTGAAGAGGAATTAAATCAAAGTTTAAGGGAAAGGAGGATAAAAAATTTATCTACAAAATTATTACAAATATGCTATTTATTTATTAAAAAATGAAAACAATAAGTATTCTATATAAATTAAATTTAAAATTATATTATAGTATTAAAAAGGTATAATATAAAGTAAATGTGGTTGTAGTGGAATGAAAGAGAGAAGAGGGAAAGAAAAAAAAAACAAAATAAATTATACAATACCAAGATTGAACTTGTGCATTGAAGAATCATAGCTATGCAAGCCAACCAATGGAGCAAACAATCACATGTTGTTAAAAAGGTCTTATTAAATATTTATCTTCGATTTTTCGCCGAAATTTCCCCGATTTTTACCGATATATCCGCGATATTTCCACGATATATCTTCCAATCTCTACGTTTTTCATTGCTTCAATCCGATATATCGTCAAAACGATATATCCACGATATTTGCGATATATCCACGATATTTTGGTAAAAACGATCTTACCCCCCATATCCATATCGCACCCTCGAGATTTTGGATATATCGGCGATATATCGCCGAAATATCGCGATTTTTTCATCCTTGGTTGAGCTATACTTATGTAGGCAAATTCGAGCATTTACATAGTCTTAAATGTTCTATTAGTTATTTAACTTTGCGTAAGTTATTGATTAGTTCATACTTCATAGACAATTCTCTAACTTGGCTCTAAAAGGAGATATTATTAATTTTACCATCATTTAAAATATTACCGTTAAAAATCACTTTTGATTTCTAAAATTTCATGGAAGTAATAAAGTCTCTGAACTTTGATTTATAATGATTTAGTCCTTATACTTTCAATTTTGTAACAATTTAATCCTAAAACTTTAATAAGTAATAATTTACTCTTTGTACTTTCAAATTTGTAACAATTTAATCTTTGTCAAAAAAAAAAAAAATCAAAATTAAATGTCAATTTTTTTATTATTTAATTATTAGACTTTGTGGCCTATAAACATATTATTGGGTCCTAAATTAGTTTAGTAATCTATTTAGGTAAGAAATTTCATTATATATCTTAACATTGATTTTGGGACTAAATCGTTACAAGTACAAGAACTAAATTGTTACATATGAAAGTTCAGGAACTAAACTGTTACAAAATTGAAAGTATAAGAACTAAATTGTTACAAATCAAAGTTTCGAGACTAAAATGTTACTTTCTTAAAGGACAAAAGGTGAGTTTTAACCTAAAATTTGGGTTAGGGAATTGAAAGTAAATATTTTGGTTTTAAGAGAGAGGGTTAGGGAATTGAAAGTAAATATTTTGGTTTTAAGAGAGAGTTTTGGATTTTTTTATTTTTCTATTTTTTTATTTTTTATTTTTTTTGTAACCACAGTTTTGAAGTGTGGCTAGGAAGATCCATGGTTTACTGGACTTTGACGCTGCCATAGTGGCCAAAGGTTTAGGAAGGAGTAGGTGGTGTTTCATGAGTGAATCAATAATAATCTCTACTATATATAAAAGGGGCTTATCTCTACTATATATAAAAGGGGCTTAGAGGGGAGAATTTTTACATTCCCTTATTGCCCCTAACATTTTTAATAATGACTACTTTGCCCTTTTACCCTAATTAATGATATTTATATTTATTTAATTAGAGTGGAGGCACCGTAAAATCGTGAAATCGTGAAATCCACCGGCGAAACTGACCCACGATTGGCTGGGGTCATTCTTCCGGCCATTCAGTCCCACCACACCGAAAAGTTCTCCTCTTGACCTTTCTCTTAGTCGAAAGGGGTTCGTATGAGATCGTCAGAGGCCTTTGCTGGCTAACAGAGAGGACCCAGACCATGGTGGTTTGCGTAAGGGGTTCAGGCAGTATCGGGGCAGACGCGAAGGCGGCGCGTTGTTGGGTTGTCTTGCTCTTGTTAGATTTTTCGACAGCGATAGGTTTCGGGCCATCCGAAATGGTGACAATCTGAGAGGACTTTGGATCTTACAATTTTCCGGTGGCGATACGTAAGGTCTGTTTTGATATGCATTAGACTTGGAAGAATGATCAATCAAGCTTAAACTTGCTTGCAAATTCAAGTGGTTAACAAAACCAGGCTCATATGTCAGAATGATAATTTCACTGGACATTAAACTCTTTTGACTATAGGTAAGTTCCCTTGTCCAATTAGGGGAATGCTTACATATTAGATCAATTAAAACCATGAAAATTAAAAAATAAGCATCAAGCCAGAATTCTGCAGCAAGGAGGTAGAAGTCATTTTCCTATAAAGAGGAAGGTTATTTTACAACTATCATTTTCCTATGAAGGATTATCTTATAAAAAAAAAAAAAAATCCCTGCATATATGAACAATCCGACCTGGTTTCGTTGGCCTGCTTTTCGCCGTCGCCGATCTGGTTTCGTTTGCCTGTTCTTTGCCAGTTTTTGTTTCGCCATTGCTGTCACTATCTGGTTTTCGTCGTCGTCGTCTTGACATTTTGGGTACAACTTCCTCTTCCTGCGCGTGGGTGTGGAGATTTGAGAAGCTACGTCTTCCAGAAGATTAAATAATCTCTTGTTTTTCAAGGAGAAATTGGGATTTAAAAAGTTACATTACATTACAGGTCACTTCTCTTCCATTCTATTCTCTATGTTGGGACTCCAGAACTCTAAATCTGATAAAAAAGTCACCATGTATGTGAAAAATTTCCTATATTCTCTATGGCGGCGTTCTGGCTTGCGTGGACGCAAGGGCATTTTAGATGGCGGAGAAGAGGTTTGCGATGGAGCATTCATCACCTTGCTTAGTGCTACAGTGGCTTGGGCGATAGGGGTTGTGGAGTTGGAGGATTCATGAAGCGTGTTCTGAGCTTGTGATTGCGCTTGAGATTGGCTTTGGGTCTGAGTCTGAACCACCACCGTATATTGTAGTTCTTCTTTAAACTTTGTAATCCTGGAATGGTAAGTTTTGGATTTATTTTTTTCCCCTCTGGTTTTGTTTTTGTATGCGTTGATCACCTTGATGAATTTTACTTCCGAGTTAAAAATGGCGATCAGCTAATTACGCAAAGTCAATAACTTTGTGTTGGGCATTTTAATTTCTTTTTTCCAGCCATGGGATTCAAAATTTCCATACCCTTTTTTTCTTGGTTCCATTGAGTGTTTGTTCCATTCTTGGTTTTAGTTTTTTTTTTTTTTATTGAGAACCATTTTACCAGAACTGAAATGTCATTTGAAGAAAAATTTAGACACTCTCTTTTATTTGAATGTCAGGTGCACCCAATATAGATCCACTTTTTCAATACATACACATTTTTTCACAAAATATTTAAAATGGTTGGTAAATTAAATTTAAAATTCATATAGACACATCCTTTCAAAACATACTGACACATCCTTTTAAAACATACAGACACATCTTTTCACCCCTTAAATGCAAATCGTTTTGTTTTTCTTTGGCAAAAACTTCATTTTCAAAATGTCAAATGAGAAGATGATGGTTTCTTTTATAAGAGAGCTTAAAGCCTTTCAAAGGGAATGGAAGTTGTTTTTGTTCTTCGTAAAGGGAATGTTGAATCATGTCAGAATGGTGCTTTGAAAATACATAAATTTATTTTCGCCGATGAAGAGGTAATTTTGATCTTCAATTGTTAATATTTATCCAGATGATGATATTTCCTTCTCTGTTTTAAATAATATTCCAGTTTACATGTTTCTATGATTGCATTGTTTCCTAGATTATGATGACTTGGCATTTCCCCGTAATCTTTAAAGTTTAGTGTGAGAGAAAGAGAAAATGATGGTTTAATGAGTTTTTTTTTATTTATTATTATTAGATCTTTATGGTTTCAAGATTAATTTGATTAAAAATCCTAACTAATATTCTGTGTGTCAAATACAGTGGAATTAAAACTTAAATTTATTCCATTTTTCATGTGTTTATAGGGATCCAAAATTCAAGCAGTGATGTTCAACAAAGTTATAGAAACCATCAGAAATGGTATTCTAAGGAATAAATTTTATTTTATTGAAAATGGAAATGTGAAAAATGTGAATGGTAAATATGCAAATGTAAATGAAGAAATTGAAATGACTCTGTCTTCATCTATGACGATCGAAGAAATTGAAGAATCATCTCCTCTTCATAAAATAGAATTTTTTTTTTCATGTTAATTCTCTACCTACTTGTGCAGATTTTATTGGAAGTCACTCTGTGAGATCTATGGTTGAAATGAAAATGAAAAATTCAAACAATAAAACAATGATGAAGAGAGAGAAATATTTTTGCTAGAACAAATGTTAGCAATTGTTTCAATTTTTTTTTCCTTTACAAAAATTATTTATTTCATGGTTGTTTTATGTTAAAAAGTGGTAATTTAATTTGTAGTGGCAAGCCAATTAAATTGACACTGTGGAATGATTTGGCAATCAATGAAGGTTCAGAATTACAGGAACAAATTATTCACAATCCAATAATTTTAGCATTCAATCTGAAGGTGGACATGTATGAAGGTAAACTTTCTAAATCCAATATAAGGGGGAGAAGGATTCTTAATTTAACTTTTATTTTTTCTTATGTTAGGAGAATTAAGCATGTCAACAACAATGACGAGCAACATCTTAATTGAACAAGATTTTGTAGATTCAAAAGATCTAAAAGAAAGGTATTTATCCATATATCTCTAAATTTGAATTTGTATTTTTTTATGTTATTCACCTATCTATTTTTAACTTTCTTTCTCCTTCGTAACTTTTAAAATTCATGCAAATATATACAATTTAAATCTAATAAAAAGTATTTCTTCAAAATTTATATTTGCTATAAAAAAAAAGGTCTTAAAGATTTTCTGACACATTTGAGCGCTCACCAACAATGCCTTAAATATGTCTGTGTTTTGGGTGATAAAATTCATTTTACAACTAAATGCAAAATAGACTCATTCAAAATTTAAATTTCACTATAAATAATTGTAGGATAAAAAAAAAATTTTAACCACGTGCATCGCACGTGTATCTCAACTAGTTTTATACCAAAAAGAGTTTCAACCTGATTTAGTTCATTTTATTTCCATTTCGGTAATTTAAATTAATTTTGAAAAAAAAATCTATTTTAATCTAAATTTATTCTAAAGAAAAAAACGTATCAAAGTAAAAAAGAAAAAGATATCAACATAAAATTATTATAAATATTATCTACAAATACATATTTGTTAATACTTTGACCAATTCAATTTTATAATAAAACAATCTGTTTAAAATGAAACGAATCTAAATTATATAGTCTGGATTTTAAAAATAGTTTAAAAATGAAAAAAAAAAACCAATGGATAATATTTTGGGTAAAATACACTTTTATTAGTGTAATCAATATATGTTAATTATCACATGTTTAGTTAGGTTGATTAACGGTCAACTAAACTTAACGACCAACTAAAATACAATTATTGCCAAAGTGAGCTTAGCTCAGCGGTAATTGGCATGTACCCTCGACCATGAGGTCAGAGGTTCAAATCCCCCACCCCAAATGTTGATGTACTCAAAAAAAAAAAAAAAAACTAAAATACAATTATTTTTTTTTATATCCATGATTGTTCAGGTTAGCTCGTGCACACCTCAACAAATTTGTTGTCGGAAAACACATAGGATATTAAATCCTAAAAAGATGGTCATCATGACGACCCTTATTGATCACTAGGTCAACCCGCAATGGTTTATTAAAAACAAATTTCAAACTTCAGGAACCAATTAGAAATCAAATTCACCTTAGAGACCAAACATGTCACTATTAGAACATGGAATACCAAATAGAAACTAATTTCAAATCTCATTGACCAAAATTATATTTTACCCTTACATTTTCTAAAAAATTATTAAAAATTAAATATAAAAAAAATGTGGGCGAAAAGGTTTAGACCTCAAGACCAATGTGGCTTCGCTAATGAGTGGCAATATAAATTCATTAACATGTGGAAGTGAGAATTTGAACTTCACCTTTTAATCGAAGATATAATGCTTTAGTTGAATAGTTTTGGGAATGAGAATCAAACTATCGACTTTGGAATGGTAATTGATATCTTAACCACTAAGCTATGCTTGAATTGACAAATGACCACATAGTTGAGCTTATTCAATCGTGAAAAATTTATGATGAAAAGTTAAAATTGACTCATTCGACCAATGATTAGAAAAAGAATGTTTTTTTTTTGTTACCCATGGATAAATTATGGGGTAACTACAAGAATGAGTCAATAGTAGACCATTTATTACAAAAAAAGTCTAAATTGTTATAAAATTACATTGTTGGCAGCCCATAAACGAATATTAAAGGAAATGAATAGGCTCAACTACTTTTTTGCCCTTTCCGATTGAAATGTGAAAAAATTCAAAAATGAAATAACCAAAAATGGAAATGGTCGTTCATATTTTCAATCAATTTGTTAGATTATATAAATTATTTATAACAATAATTTTGTTATTAACTCCCTCAGTTCCAATTGATTTTTTCCCCTAAAAATTAGGGTATTGTTACACTCATTCATGAGAGCAGTATCCCAAATCAACTTTCCATTTTTTTTCAAAATCTTCCACCATTGTTGCATTAGTAAGGTTTTCCAGATTCTTCCCCCTTTTTTTGTTCACGCTACTAGTTCATCTTCCACTAAAAAAACCCATTTTCTTTTGGTGAGTTTTTTTTTTTTCATCTTTTCCGTTTCCTACCGGTGATTGAAAACATGTTAGATTTTTTTGCTTTTGTGATTTCTTTTTTCAACTTCTCTATCGTCTACCGATGATTAAAAATACCCATTTTCTTTTGTGATTGTTACTGGTAAAATATTCATTGTTGCATTGGGTTAGTTTCATCTTTCCCGTTTTTATTTCTCCATAATTAGTTTTGTCTGCCTCAAATTTTAGTTTCTTAGATAAATTCTCACTGACATAGTTATTCTATATGGGGTATTTTTATTTAGCTAACTGGCATAATTATTTCACATGGGATATTTTTACTTATCAAGAGATGAACTTTATAGTTATGGACATGTATTTAGTTATATGATGTTAGAATGTATTTAGGTATATGAAGGGTGTTAAACACATACATGATAATTCTGTACATATATATACCACTTACAAGTAGGTATGAAATTCGTTTATTCATAATTCTAACACATACATAATAATTCTGTATCGATATATACCACTTACAAGCACGTATGAAATTCGTTTATTCATAATTCTAACACATACATGATAATTCTGTACCAATATATACCATTTACAAACAGATATGAAATTCGTTTTTTCATAAGTCGTTTATTTATATATATCACTTAAAAACAGGTATATGAAATTCGTTTATATCCAAAAAAAAAAAATACAAATATTTAAAATCAACGTAGTTGTCACTATCGTTCTATTTACCATCGTGAAGCATTCAAAAGGGAATTAAGATGGAACCTAAAAAATAATAAGAGAAATGAAATTGAAATATGGATTACAAACTACGAAATGAAATTGAAGATATACAAAAAAAAAAAAAAATGGAGGTTGAGACATGAGTTTACCCATGCAAGAGAAATGAAGGTTGCCACAAAATAATGAAAATAAATGAGAAAATGGAGGTTGTTGTATGGAGGCTGTGACAAAAGAGTAAAATGGAGAAGGGGAGAGCTTGCATGAAACAAGAGTTTATCAAAATTGAAAAAAATAAAAATAAAAACAAGAAGAAATTGGTACAGGAAGAAATGAAACTGAAAAAAGAGATATTTTGAGGCAAGGAATCAATCAGTAATAAAATCACATAATAAATTTGAAGATACCAAATATGGTTGACAGCTACTTAATGGAAAAAAATTCAATAATTAATATTATTTTTTTTTACATTAATTCAATAATTAATATAAAATCATAATTAAATAAGGACATTTGAGGAAGAATAAAAATTGAATTAATGTCTGAAATCTTACTATTGATATAATTAAAAGATTTAGACATATTTGAAATTAATAGATTAAAGGAACCCATCTGTCATAATTTCTGATAAATTATGCATATTTACTGAAGTTATGGACAATACATCAGAGGCCCATTAGTTTGTTTAATTTGTTTGTTTTTCCTTCTCTTTCCCTTTTTTTTTTTTTTTTTGAATCGAATCATTTCATTTCATTACCTCACACAATTACACGAAACATTACATTTGCAATGAGTAGAATTACTCATTGAGATAAGCTCATGTGGAAAATCTTCCAACCAAAGCATAGAGCTACGATGAGAAAGAGCATGTTTCGCTAAGTAGTCTGACTTTCTATTACATAATCTGGATACATAATTGAAAGAGAAATAATCGAAAGATTTACATAACTCTTGGATTTGTGCAATCCAATGATAAACCTCGGATGTAATAGGAATTTCACCAATAAGCATCTTGATGGCATTAGATGAATCCGAACAAACACGCACACGTTTAATTTGCAACCGTTGCAAAAGTCGAACTCCATGCAACAAAGCATTCACCTCTGCAGCGAACGGCGTGAGACGAGTTTGGTCAAAAAATTCCATTGCACCACACAACCTATCATTAGCCTCTATAATTACAACTCCATATCCAGAACCATCATTTGCAAGAGAACACGCTGCATCCGTGAATGGTAAAAATTCACCTCCAGACGATATTGGCCGCATTTCCCTTACGATGGTAGAAGTTGGAGTGTGTTTGGTTTGTAAAAATTGTCTTGTTTCTTCCCAATATTCATGAATCTACTCACAACATCTCTCCCAATCCATAGTCGGCATCCCATTGTTAGAGCTCTTACAAATGATTCGCCATCAAGGTTTCTAGCTAGCCATACCACACGATCCGCAAAGTTATTTAGGATCGGAATTGCATCATCCACGCGATAGAACATCGCATTACAAATTTTCTTAGCCCTCTTACATCCGCATAAAGCGTGATCAATTGTTTCCCACTTTGAATTACAAAGAGGGCACATAGGGGACAAATCTATACCTCGCTCCCAAAGCCGAAAAAACGTTGGTAAGCACCCATGGTATGCCTTCCAAATAAAAAGTTTTATCTTCTGTGGCATTTTTGAATTCCAAAGTGTGTTCCACCATAATCGCTGGTCGTTATAACTAGCAGATTCCTGATCAACCAAAGTCGATCTCCGAACAGTGTAATTCCCATGAGAACAATAATGCCAAATCCACTGATCTTCTTTACTAGATAAGCTTATTGGAATGGCCGCTATAATATCCATATCCTCCTGATTCACCACCTCCTTTAGTTTATTTAAATCCCACACCATCGAAGGGCTTATAAAGTCAGAAACTAAAGCACCATCCTGATCTGCTCGTCCCATGATTGGCATGGGCTTAAAAGAAATCTCCTTAGGAATCCAAGGATCTTGAAAAAAGAGAGTTGATTGGCCATTCCCAATCCTTTTCCGCATTCCACTTATTACCAACTCTCGAGCCCACACAAAACCCCGCCAGAAAACAGAGCAATTACTTTTAGTTGGGGCTGATAAAAGGGAATCATGATGTGCATATCGACCCTTTAGCACCTTGGCAGCTAGTAAAGATGGATTCGTAGACAAACGTCACACCTGTTTAGCCAATAAAGCTTTATTAAACAGCTCCATATCTCTAAAATTCAAACCACCTAGTTCCTTTGGCATACACAGCTGAGACCATTTCTTCCAGTGAATCTTCCTTCGTGTATCAGTGGACCCCCACCAAAATTTGGCCATCATAGAATGTAAATCATCACATAGCGTTTTCAGAATACGAAAACAACTCATCATATATGTGGGAATAGCTTGAGCTATGCTTTTAAGCAAGACTTCCTTTCCTCCAATGGAGAAAAATTTCCCTTTCCATCCCTGAAGTGTCTGCCAAACCCGTTGCCTTATTTCTTTAAAATCATCCATTCGTCTCCTACTAAAAGTTGAAGGCACACCCAAATATCTCCCAAGGTTATCAACCATTGGCATACTCATCAAACTTGATATAACTGATCTGAACTCCATTTTTACATTTGGGGAAAAATATAATGCTGATTTCCCAACATTAATCTTCTGTCCTGACGCCTGTTCATACTGCACCAAAATATTCCTCAAAACCCACACTTGTTCAATGGAGGCTTGACAAAAGATAAGACTGTCATCAGCAAAAAATAGGTGAGAGATCGCTGGACAGAATTTCCATGGTTTAAAACCCGAAATATGTCTCCTTGATACCGCTCCTGTAATCAGTGAAGATAAAACTTCCGATACAAGCAAAAACAAATAAGGAGATAAAGGGTCTCCCTGCCGTAATCCTCGCGTAGGAATGATCCTACCCGTTGGTATGCCATTTAGCAAAATGGAAAAACAAGGTGTTTGGACACATTCCATTATCAACTTCACCCAACCAGCATTGAACCCAAGTTTCAGCATCAGTCGCTCCAAAAAACACCACTCAACTCGGTCGTAGGCTTTACTCATATCTAGCTTTAGAGCTAACCAGCCCATCCGACCACGTTTTTTACTTTTAATAGAATGTAAGCACTCATGACCCAAAATAACATTATCAAAAATAGATCGGCCTGGCACAAAAGCAGACTGATTTTCAGAAACAATTTCTTACAAAATCCACTTCATCCGATTAGCTAATACCTTCGAAATTATTTTATACGACACATTGCACAAACTAATCGGTCTAAAGTCAGAAATCAATTTTGGGTTCTTCACTTTAGGTATCAAAGCAATATGAGTGTCATTCCATTCCCTAACCGATCTTTTTAGATGGAGAATATCCAGACAATTTAAAGCAGTAATATTACCAACCTCATTCCAGTATTTCTGGTAGAACAACGCTGGAAAACCATCTGGACCCGGAGCTTTAGATGGAGACATTTGATTAATCACCCGCTCGATCTCGCATTTTGTAAATGGCACCATTAGCTTCTCATTCATGCTTGGAGACACCATCTCCTTAATATCCTGTAACGCCGTATCAATATGATCCATAGAAGGGTTAGATGTTGAGAATAAGTCAGAGAAAAATGAAATAAAAGCCCCTTCCAATTGAACTTTCTCCTTAATCATTGCACCATCTACATCTTGGATCTCCCGAATTTCATTTCGTTTCTTCCTGTATGTGGCTTGCTTATGGAACCATCGTGCATTTCTGTCCCCCCACTTCAACCAGTTTTCTCTTGAACGTTGTTTCCAGTAGATCTCTTCATCTTCTAATGCTTTATCCAAAATATTCTCCACTCTCTTTATTTCAGTGAAATCCCACGGTGGTGGCTTGCTATATAGATCTAGAAGAATACGTTGGTGAGTTGTTACATTTCGCCGAATAGAGTTATCTGTATCTTTGCCCCACTGTTGGAAGCGAACCTTACAAAATTGGAGACATTTTTCAAGTCGTGGTGGATCACTTCCACGATTATTCCAACAATCCAAACCTGATATAATTTGTCTGCAATCCGGATGTTGAGCCCATACTTCCTCAAAATGAAATTTCCTTGGTCGCTTGGACTTAATATAACCTTTATCGACTCTGTATCCATTCATTAAAATCGGTCGATGATTAGATTGAGCCCATTGCAAATGATCTACACAAGTATTAGGAAATAATTGAAGATAATCCTCGTTTGCAATGAATCTATCAAGGCGTTCATTAATCTGATTCTCCCGATCTTGACGATTGGACCATGTGAACATATCTCCTGAGAACTCCAAATCTTGCAATCCACAATCATCCATAGCATCTCGAAATGACTGAAGTTGGGAGTCACGAACTGCATTCCCACCTTCCTTTTCTTCGAACAGGAGAGTTGCATTGAAATCTCCCCCCACCACCCAAGCAGAATCATCATTATTGTGTAAACGTCGAAGTAAATTCCATGTATGTATCCTGTTACTCGCATTGGGATTTCCGTAAAGGCCCGAAAAACGCCACGTCTTGGAATCCCAAGTTATCGAAGCATCAATATGAAATTGAGAGTACGATCTAATTGTAACATCAACTTCGTCTTTCCAAAACAAGCAAAGACCCCCACTGCGCCCCACACAATCCACAACAAAACAACCGGAATAATTTAACGACATCTTTATTTTATTCAGATTACGAGCTTTCGAGCTACATTTTGTTTCTAGCAAAAAGATTAAATGAGGATCATGATGTCGTAAACCATCACGGACAGCTCTGAATGTCCGTGGATTCTCCAGACCACGGACATTCCAACAAATCGTTTTCATGGCTCTGAATGTCGTAAACCTTCTCTTTCCCTTTTGATTTTAATTAGAATCTCTTAAAACAAACATGTTTATAACGATTTTCTTAATAGGTTAAGTAAAAACTTTACTTTATAAACCTTAAAAAACAATTATGAATTAGTCATGGTTAAATTAGTATTTTTTTTAGTACATCAACATTTAGGGGCGGGGAGATTTGAACCTCTGACCTCGTGGTTGAGGGTACATGTCAATTACCGTTGAACTAAGCTCGCTTTGGCGATTAAATTAGTATTTTAATCTATAATTTGAGCTTCATTATGTATGTTGAAACTATATTAATTCGTTTCTCAAAAAAAAAAAAAAACTATATTAATTCATCTCCAAAAATTTTCAAACTAAATAACTATTATGACACTTAAATTTACCGTGAGTCAACTTTAACATCCACTAATTAAAAAAAAAAAAGAAAAAAAAAACCTTTTTGGTCCCTGAGTTTTGAGAAATAGGTGCATTTGGCCCCCAAGTTTTCGAAATAGACATTTTTAGTCCCTGAATTTTGAGAAATAGGTTTAAAAGGTTCCCAAGTTTTCAAAATACACATTTTTAGTCCTTGAGTTTTGAGAAATAGGTTTAAAAGGTCCCTCATATTATTTTTTCAACCTTTTTAAATTAATATTTTTTATTATCTTTTAATATTGAATGGTTTTTAAAATTTAAAAAATTAAAAAGTATTAATTTAAAAAAATTAAAAAATAATATGAGGGACCTTTTAAACCTATTCTCAAAACTTAGGAACTAAAAACGTCTATATTGAAAACTTAGGGACCTTTTAAACCTATTTCTCAAATCTCTGAGACTAAAAAGGTCTATTTTGAAAACTCATGGACCAAATGCACCTATTCCACAAAATTCAGGGACTAAAAAGACATTTTTCTCTAAAAAAACAATATAATTGAAAAATGTTAAAAAGTAAGCATCCTAAATTTTTAAACAATGGAAGATTTATCAAAGATTTTCTACCAATTAACTCTTACTAGATTTGAAGTTCAAAATTTCATTGACTTATCACCCCCATAAAATTTGGCATTTACAACTTTACAAGTTTGAATTCTCGTTTATCCTTTTAAGTTTTCTCGACTATAATCTTTTACATATCGGTAATTCAATTCAAAACATTTAGAATTTATATATCTTTCTAATTCATAAATATAAAGGCTGATTTTACCATAGTTCTTATTTTTCTATTGAGAAAAATCGATGACTGCAAGTTTGATAGTCTTTTGCACTTGTTTTCATACGTTGATGTTGATATATGATTGTCGATGGTCAAATTTGGTCGGGAGGAACTCACCTGACTTTCACGTGCCACCAACGGTAAATTTGTTTGAGAGGGGGAAGATGTGGCGTGCAAGACAAGGAAAACCTACACACCGGTGTGGTGCTTGCCACACCGCCTCCGATGCTTAAGTCAGCAAGAAGAACGATGGGAAGCAAGAGAGCAAGAGTAAGAGGAGAAATCAGAGAATAGAGTTTTGGATCCTTTCTTTAGTGACGAAGAAGGGTTTATATACCTGCTCTTGCCTTAGGGTTTCTAGGCATTCGGAGGCGATCCAAGGTTGAACCAAGCCAAACCGGGCTGACCCGCGACATTAGGGACCAAACGAAGGGGAGAGAACCCGACTCGCCGAAGCGGGCCGAGGGTCGACCTCGGCCATGGGTTGAGACCGACCAGGCCAAGGTATTAGGCCTTGGCCCAATTCCTTTTGGCCTACCTCTCCTCTGGGGTGTTGCGTTGTCCTCGTCCGCTCCTTACATCTCGGAATGGTCCAAAATTATCTATAACATTAAGCCCCCACTCTTGAATTGGGATTCAGGTGTGACTTACTGCTATAGGTCAGACTCCTTAAGCCCGATTTAAGAGTATAACTTCGTCCTGTGCTGACTCATGTGTGGATTTCTCATTATCCTGCAAAAGAGGTCAAAACTAGACAAGGCAGAGACTCCCTGAATAGGGGTTAGGTAAAATGGAAATGATAAAAGCGAGGGATTGAAGGAATAGCCCAGCCTCGGCCTCGGGATGAGGCCGAGGCTAACGTTTGGAGCGAGTCCAAACTTTTGTGCATTTTGTCTCTCGTTTTGGACATTGTTCAGTTTATTCCTCTGTTTTGAAGCCTCCTGCATAGGTGCTTCTCTCGCTTTGCCACTTATGTAGCGCGCGTGGTAAGACCTTAGGGTCGGCCTCGACCACCTTTCATATTATTGAAATTTTTGAGTTTTTGCATTGACATGTTAATTTCTACAAAAGAAAAATGAGGGAAGAGGCTAGGGTCGGCCTTTGCCTCAAACCCCTATTAGCCAAAAACTTAGCTCCCTGCATTCATACGTTAGTCCTTGTAGAAAAAGTAATGAGAGAATAGGCTAGAACATGTAATCTTTAATTAAACATGCTAAGCTAGTGTGCTTTTTGTTTAATAGGGAGTGCATATCCCCTGTTACTTGCTTTTTGTTTAATAGGGAGTGCATATCCCATGTGTAGCCCCCTTACTCAAGCAAAATTTTACTGAAACATAAAATAGAATTGAGTAAAAAAAATAATACCTTTAAAGTTTAGGGTCGGCCTCGGGCTGGTCGACCAGGTGAGTTTGGTGGTCCGGGCCCGCATATGCCCAAATCCGGATGAGGCGAGGTAGACACGTAGTCCAGGCTCGTGTGCAGTAGCGTGGGCTCTAAGCTAAGAAGCTCAGGCTAGCATGATAGGCGTGGGCACCAAGCTAAAAATCTTAGGCTCGCATGATGAGCGTGGGCACTAAGCTGAAAAGCTTAGGCTCGCATGAGAAGCGTGGGCACTAAGTTGAAAAGCTTAGGCTCGCATGAGAAGCGTGGACACTAAGCTGAAAAGCTTAGGCTCGCATGATGAGCATGTTGGGTTTTATGCCCTAAAACTCATAGATAGTAAATGTACTTTTGACCGAACATTAATAAAAGTGATGTATTATTCAATGTTTGTATTATATCTTGTCTTTATCAACCCTAATCCAATAAACTAAACATCCAAGGCTAATAGAATGAGGCTTGAACCAGTATGTAGGGACATACGGGGATCAATGTTCAAGTTTTAGCCTAAAGGGTCTGTAGTATAGGGATAAGGCTGGGTACCTTATCCTGGTGACACTATGGATACGGCCCGCTTTGTATATTGATACAAACGCAATGATCCAACGCGTTCATGTAGTTGACATGCGAGTGGGGGTATCCTGTGCAATGAGTTTGCACAAAGACCGGACCGCGAAATAGTTAATCACTAACTGTAACACCGTTAGTTAGTTTGGTTTCTATTTCACTAGGATGACCTAGGCAACTTGGCCTTAATCCTGAGTGGATTATGGACTCCTGTCCATGAGGGATTGTCCTTTGACTTGTACGGGTGAGAGCGGCCTGTTCGCCGACTCAATAAGCCTACCATTTTGGGGACAAGACCGAGTGGGGAGCTGGGAACATAGTCTTACAAGATGGAATTCACTCCCTCCCGATATTAGGGTAAGTAGAGGTGTGTTCCCTTAAGTGGCGTCTCCAGGTCTTGAACAATGGGCCCTACCCTCTTTATGGCAGGAGAGGGATTTCTGTTTGTTGGTTGGACCTCAAACAGGTTATTCATTAGAGGAGCACTGGTACTTAAGGACCAAGAGGTAGCCCAGGGGTAAAACAGTAATTTGACCTAGCTGGGGTACGAACACACATGAAGGGCTAACTTGCTGTTGACGGTCGATATCCGTGGACACAGAAATATATCTGCAGTGAGAAGAGTGCAGCTGTGGTTCTTTAGTGGAGTGAACCACAGTTAACGAATATTGATTAACTTGGTTAATGAGTTTAGCCAACTAATCTCATATCGTTGGAGCTTCTGATCTGTAGGTCCATCAGGTCCCATCGGTAGCTCTATAAGGGCGTTGAGGTAAATTTCTAAGGGTGAATTGAGTATTCGAAGGGGTTCGAATATTAAATTGAAAAAATATGAATTTGATTCATATTAAAAACTATAGGTTATAATTAATACACATATGATGTATATTAATTCTATAGTGAATTTGAGAGATATAAATATATAATTAAATATATGATATTTAATTATGATGTTAATTAATTAGTGAATTAATTAATATTTTGGTTTTAATTTTAATTAAATTTGATTTAATTAAGCTATATTAAAACTATAGGATAAATGGAGTTTATTTTGTATAAATATGTTTATACAAATGATATTTAATTAAATTAATAGTTAATTTAATTAAAGGTTTAATTAATATTATTAATTAAATTATTTCCCATCAGTTAGGGTAACTGATGGGAACGTGTGCTCCGTTTTTCCTCAATCTTGCGTGAATGGGAGGGTTTTAAGGGGGTGGTTGTGCATTTTACGGTATGCTCTCCATCATTCAGTTTGGCTCTCTGAAAAAGGTTCACGCAGAACTCTCTCAACCTCTCCCAATTCTAAGAAATCTCTCTGCAATTCTCTCCCAAAAAGAATACAGAGAAATTTTTCCCATAGAATCCTTAGAGATTGTGCTCCCACAAGCCCCTAACGCGCAACCTTCAAGAGAATACCGGTGGATCTTTGGTGGCGGTGTTCGTGACTATTTTACAGCAAAATCAAGGTCTCCTTGCTGCTGGTTTTTGGCGAGTTTCTAGGAGTTTTGGTGAAGTCAATCGAGAATTTCTACGAAGGTATGTTTTTCTTTGATCTAGGATCAATAGGATCCAAATTAGATGAGATCCAGTTTATATTTTTCAGATTATAGCATGTTTTATATCAGTATTACAACATGTTATTTTTTTTTCTGCTGTAAATTGGTTTGCCGTCGTATTGGTATCCCAATCGGCCTTTTTATTCGAAAAAGTCTCTGACGTCTTCCGCTGCCTAGGGTTATTTATCCTTACAGAGCATAGACACCAAACTGACAAGCTTAGGCTCGCATGAGAAGCGTGGGCACCAAGCTGACAAGCTTAGGCTCGCATGAGAAGCGTGGGCACTAAGTTGAAAAGCTTAGGCTCGCATGATGAGCGTGGGCACTAAGCTGAAAAGCTTAGGCTCGCATGTTATCTTGATACATTCCTTAAAACACACTCTGAGCCTTGAAAGGGGAAAATCTAGGTCCTAATATTAATGATAATGTTCACATTTAATTTTGAATGGTAAAACAATAAAGAAAATCTCTATGCCTATCTACCGAAAGTAAAATGAGCATAAACTGCTCTGATTACATGATAAATGCGCAACAAATAAAAGAAAACTAGAATTCCCTAAACTCAGGCTTAGTGTGTTCTCAAGAATGTTGTACTTGACCCTGACATGAAGTATGGTAAGTCTCGGCCCCGACCTCGACCATAGGTGAGTCCTGGTCCTCAATGGATTTACTCTAGTCCTCAATGGATTTCCAGAAGAGGTCCATCATCGTCTTTGCCTGGATCATCTCTGGTCGTCCTCGGCCTTAGTGGTAAACTCCTTTAGGTATCCATTCTGAATCAATGCTTCAATTTCGTTCTTTAGCTGAATGCAGTTCCTAGTTGAATGTCCATGATCTCGATGGAAGAGACAATACTGGCTTTTGTCTCTTTTGTCGGGATTTGACTTCAGCTTTCTGGGTACGTTGAGGAGATTTGTATTACGGATTTCCATTAAGATCTGCTCCTGTGGGATTGAAGTAGGGGTATATCTTTCAAATTTCTTCAGGTAGTCTCCTCGGTCTGGTTGGCCTCGGCCATGGTCTGCTCGGCCTCGGCCTTCATCGTCTGTTCGCTGCCTTTTGTCCTTCTTACTGTCGTGGTCGGATGAAGAAGACCTCTTGTACTCTCGTTCTGACTTCTTTGACTTGAGCCCTCCTATGCGCTTATGTATTTCTGTGCCCGGGAAACAAACTCTGCATAGGTTCAAGGTTGGCTCTTACCTATCGAATTAAGAAGTCTCTCGTCTTCTAGTCCGGCTGTTATGGCTACTAGGGCTGCTCCCTCGCTGTATCCCTCCACCTGCAGTGCTTTCTCGTTAAAACGTGTTATATAATCGTGCAAGCTCTCACCTGGCTGTTGTTTGACGGTTAAGAGGTTGATGTGAGGCTTGCGCTGTTCTCTGGCTCCCATAAACTACACGAGGAGCGCTCGGGCTAATTCCTTGAAAGAGCTGATGGATTTCCTTTTCAACCTTTCAAACCAATGCTTGGCTGATCCTGTCAGAGTGAAAGAGAAGGCACGACACCTGATTACATCTGAGACGCCATGGAAGTCCATCCAGTTTCCGTAGGAGTTTAGATGCTGCACGGGGTCTTTCTTGCCATCATACGGTTTGAATGTAGGTACCTTGAACTTCTGGGGCACCTCGGCTTTCATGACTTCTTCCGTGAAAGGTGGGTTGACTTGGTCGATCAATTCTTCTAAATCTTGTTCTCTAGGGTCCTTTGACTTCTGCAAGTCTCCCTGAGGATTTCTGAGCTCCTTTAGTGTGTTTAGAAGCTCAGTCTTCCAAGGGAGGTTGCCCTTCTTGACCTTGGGCTCGACCATTCTAGCCTCGACCTCGACAGCTCTGGGCTCGGCCTCAGCAGCCTTGGCCTCGGACTCGGCAGCTCTGGCCTCAGCCTCAGCAGCCTTAGCCTCGGCCTCGTCAGCTTTGGCCATTCTGCGCTTTTCCTCAATCAGGTTTCTCAAATATGTCCTGCTGCTGATACTTGGTTCCAGGCTCCTCAGAATCGTGCTTCTGCAAGCTTCAGCCCCCCGACTTTGCTGGTTGCACTATTGGTCTCCTTTCCCTTCGATCTTGTCTCCGACTCTTCCACGTACTCGACTGGCTCCTTCCCCTTCCTCGGGTCTCTAATCAAGCCTTCCTCTCGGAGTTTGGTGCTAGGACCAGGTTTATCCAAGATTCGAAGTATCCTGGACAAATTCCGATTCATTTCCCTCACCTTATCCTCAAGGACGGAAATTTTGGCGTTAGCTTCTTCTCCTCGGCCTCGACTCCCTGGCCTGTTCGTCTCGGTGACCTCTGTGTGTCACCATCTTCTCGCGATCTCTGCGATTGACGGTTATTTTCTGAAGTTTATGTGTTCGGATTCTGGTTTCCCTTTTCCATCTTCTTACTCATTGAATGACCGGTGCACATATTTAGCAAGCTTTCTTCCCCACAGACGGCGCCAACTGTTGATGGTCAAATTTGGTTGGGAGAAACTCACCTGACCTTCACGTGCCACCAACGGTAAATTTGTTTGAGAGGGAGAAGACGTGGTCTGCAGGACAAGGAAAACCTGCACATCGGTGTGGTGCTTGCCACACTGCCTCCGATGCTTAAGTCAGCAAGCAGAACTATGGGAAGCAAGAGAGCAAGAGTAAGAGGAGAAATCAGAGAATAGAGTTTTGGATCCTTTCTTCAGTGACGAAGAAGGGTTTATATACCTGCTCTTGCCTTAGGGTTTCTAGGCGTTCGAAGGTGATCCAGGGTTGAACCAAGCCAAACCGGGCTGACCCACGGCATTAGGGACTAAACGAAGGGGAGAGAACCCGACCCACCGAAGCGGGCCGAGGCCAACCAGGCCAAGGTATTAGCCCTTGACCCAATTCCTTTTGGCCTACCTCTCCTCTGGGGTCCACTTCCTGGCCGTGTCCTTGGGTTGGTGTTGTGTTGTCCTCGTCGACTCCTTACATCTCGGAATGGTCCAGAATTACCTATAACAATGATGATAGTACGGATTCCATCAAACAATTGTGTATGGCCACATTTTCAAACGTTGATCGAAGAGTATCGAGATGGTGAGAAAGAAGAGTTTTGAGTTTTTGGACTGATTAAAGGTGTTAAAAGATTGGCTAATCTTCTTGAAACTAAGATCAATGGCAAAATTAGTGCAATTAAAGATGATTTAATTTAATTTCCAAAAAAAAATTCTTTCGTAACTAATACTTCTTGAAGCTCCATGACAAAGATTTACTGAGTTTTGATATTGTAACGTTCAATGATACAACAATTGTTATTCTTTTAGACGACTGTGTGTAAGCGAAAAATGTGCTAGGGGCACAAGTTCATATTAGATGAAAATTTTAAAGTTTAAAGATTTATTAAACACAAATTTGAATAGGACCTATTAAACCCACCAATTATAAAATTTAGAGACTAAACTTATAATTTAACCTTCGTATAAATATAATTTTAAATCCGTTGATATTTAATTTTTAAATCAAATAATATCAATTATAAAATCAATCGTCATAGATTATCCACACCTAAATACATCAGCAAACAATGAAACTTTAAAATTATAAGTTTATTAAAATATATCCGTATAAAATTAAACAATAAAGTAATTTTTTTGATAAAAAAAAAAATTCTAATCTGTTACCACTTACTAAAAGTTAAAATAATATATAAATATATATTAGGAGATGATCTAAAAATTGAAAATTTAAATAGTGTATATAAAGGTGTTCAAAGAAAAAAATAGTGTATATAAAGGTAAAAAAATAATTAAAGTGAATATATACGTTTTTTTTATATATATATAAAGGAAAAAACTAGTAAAGCAAAAAAACTCACAGCTTCTTTAAAAAAAAAAAAAAATACTCACAACCGCGTTACTACACAAGCAAAAAAAAAAAAAGGAAAAATACACTTTTGGTCCCTGAGGTTTGGTTTAGGTTTCGTTTTGGTCCCTGAGGTTTCAAACTCAACATTTTAGTCCCTGAGGTTTGCATTCAGTAGCATTTTTGTCTCTCCATCCATTTTTCCGTTAAAAACTAACGGTTTGCTGACGTGGCACCTATTTTTTTTTTAATAATTTATTTTTTAAATTTTAAAAATAAAATAATAATTAAATAATTAAAAAATAATTTTTTAAAAATTTCATTTTCCCTCTTCTTTTTCCCCCTCATTTCTTCTTCTTCTCAACCTAACCATCATCTTCTTCCTTCAACCAACATCCTCCTTCTTTAAGTCCGGTGGCCGACGACCAGCGACGCTGTTTTTTTTTTAAGAGAACAAAGGAGGGAGGGAGGAGGGACCTCCCTCCTCCTCGGTTTACCACCGGAAATCGGGGAGGAGGTCCCTCCTCCCTCCCTCATTTGTTCTATTAAAAAAAAGAAGAAGAAGAAGAAGAAAGTGGGAGAAGAGAGAAGAAGAAGAGAAAAGGAGGAGAGAGAAGAGAGAAGAAGAAAAAAAAACAGTGTCGCCGGCTGCCGGCCGGCGACGGTTGCTGGTTGCCGGCCGCCGGAGTTAAGGAAGAAAGATGGTGGTTGAGAGGAAGATGATGATAGTTGGGTTGAGAAGAAGAAGAAAGGAGGGGAAAAAGAAGAGGGAAAATGAAAAGTTTAAAAAAAATATTTTTTTAATTATTTTATTTTTAAAATTTAAAAAATAAATTTTTAATAAAAAAAAAGGTGTCACGTCAGCAAACCGTTAGTTTTTAACGAAAAAATGGATGGAGGGACCAAAATGCTACTAAATGCAAACCTTAGGGACTAAAATGTTGAGTTTGAAACCTTAGGGACCAAAAGTGTATTTTCCCAAAAAAAAAACGAAGATTAACACCTTCTAATCAAGAATCGAACCTCAGGTCCCCCAACCAAAAATAATTTCTCGAGCCTCCTCCAACCACCAAACCAAGACACTATTTTCAACAAATGAATGAAAATATGTATAAATATATATATACTCTATAATTTCAGGAGGGCACATGCCCCTCCCAACCCCTTCATAAATCCGCCCCTACATAACTAGGTGTTCATGTTAAAAAAATAAAAGAAAAAATATACTTTTGGTTGTTGAGGTTTGAGTTAGGTTTCATTTTGGTCCCTAAGTTTTCAAACTCGACAATTTAGCCCTTGTGGTTTAGATTTCGTTTCATTTTGGTCCCTCCGTCCAATTTTCCGTTAAACCCTAATAGATTGCTGACATGACATGCATTTTTTTTATTAAAAAATAGTTTTTTTGAATTTTTTAAATAAAAAATATTTTATTATTATTTCTTTTTTCTTTTTCTTTTTTCTTCTTCTTCATCCTCTTCCTCCCATCTTCATCATCATCATCATTTTCTTCTTCTTCTTCCTAACCCTAATCCGGTCGCCGGTCACCTTCTCTAGTGACGACCACCGCTGACTGTCGATCACCTCCTTTGTCGACCACTTCCGGTCTGCGATCGTCGCTGTCGCCGATTTTTTTTTTCTTCTTTCTTCTTCTTTTCATTTAAAAAAATGAAAAACTAAAAGAAAGAAAAAAATAGAAGAAAAGAGGTCGGTAGAAGAAAAGAAAGAAGAAATGAGGAAAAAAAAGAGGAAAAAAAAAGAAAATTTTTTTCGACGACTGACGACGGTGGCTGGCGGCGGTGGTCCGACGGCCGGTGGCGATGGTCCGATGGCTGGCGGTGATGGTCGTCGACGTTAGGGTTAGGGGAAGAGGAAGATGATGAAGATGAAGATTGAGAAAGAAGATGAAGATGATGAAGATGAAGATGGAGGAAGAAGATGAAGAAGAAAAAAAAGAAAAAGAAATAAGAAATAATAATAAAATATTTTTTTATTTAAAAAATTTTAATAAAAAATGCATGCCACGTCTTCTTCAAAAAAAAAATGCATGCCACTTCAGCAATTTGTTATTTGTTAGGATCTAATAGAAAAATTGGATGGAGAGGCCAAAATTAAACGAAATCCAAACTTTAAGGGATAGATGGTCGAGTTTGAAAACTTAGGGACCAAAATAAAACCTAACCCAAACCTGAGAAACCAAAAATTTATTTTTTTCAAAAAAAAAAAAAAAAAAAAAAAAAACTAGGTGCTAGGAGTTCTCAACCGTCCCACCCAACATGAAGATTTTTTGAATGTTTGAGCACTATGTATTTCTGTGGCTAAATGCTAAATACACAGTATTCTTACCTTACATTGAGAAGAAAGGCTTATGAAAATATGGTGGGAGCAAGTGAAAATTTTGATTTCTGAAAAAATCGATGCTCTCACTATCACACTGTCACTCTGTCAATCAATCAATTACAAGGTGTTTGAGTGGCTTTAAAAATTTGAGTTTTTGACATTAATTTTTCTTAATTTTATTAAAATCAATTTTAACTATTTTCAATTTTAGTTTCTAGGATTGATTTAATTTTGGTCGAACCGTTCAATAATACAACGATTGTGTTGGGATAGTGGAGACAAAATTCTCCTTCAGTTTGCCGTGTGAAAGTTAAGGAAAAAAGTTAATGGGCTTGGCCCATTAGTTAGTTGTGATTAGGTTTCACACCAATTCACTATGTATATGTGTTGCGGCTGGGAAGCTTTTGACCGAGAGAGAAAAGAGTTCTCGTTTCCTTGAGTGACGGCAGTGAGGTGTTTTGAGAGAATTAGATTGATTCTCTTGATTGGGTTGAGGGTTTTGTTTCTTTGTTGATCCCAAGCTATCGGGTTGTGATACTTGGAAGTCAATAGCTATTGTTGGGCTATTGAGGGTTGGTTTGTGGCGTTATTGAAGGCTTCCTGTAATTTCCCAAATTCTAGTGGAACCTGCAGTTGCAGAAGACTGGATGTAGTCCCGAGCTTAGGGCGAACCAGTATATTTTCGGTGTCGTTTTCTTTTCCCTATCTTTTATTATTTTCGTGACTATTATTTTTGGCTTGTGTTGGCTTAACCTGTGGAAGGGGAGATAGTTATAATATTATTGATTGTCGTCATAATATTATTATATTTGTATTCTGCATTTTCTCCCAACAATTGGTATCGGAGCTTTTGGTTCAGGAGTCATGGGTTTTGTAGAGCCAAAAAGTTTCGATGGAGTCATGAAGTTCGATGGGAAAAATTTTGGATATTGGAAGATGCAAGTCAAGGATTATTTAACTTGCAAGAAAGTGCATAAGGCATTGAAGGAGAGACCGAAAGGGATGACGGACGAAGATTGGGAAGCTCTAGATGAAGAGGCAGTTGCAACCATTAGGATGTGTTTGTCGATGGATGTGGCAAGTCTAGTAGCCCATGAGACAACTGCAGTCAAATTGATGGAAGCGCTTACAAACAGGTATGAAAAACCCTCTGCAAATAATAAGGTCTACCTAGTTAAGAAGTTTTTCAACATGCAAATGTCTGAGGATGCTTCTATGAATTCCTATATTAATGAGGTTACCACTTTGATTAATCAGTTAAAATCTGTTAAGATAGAATTTTCTGATGAGGTGAATGCTATTCAGTTGTTAACGTTTTTACCTGATAGTTAGGAAACGATGAAGACAGCAGTGTCTAATTCGATTGGAAATAACACTTTAAAATTTTCAGAAGTTTGTGATTTAGCCATAGCTGAGGAAATTCGTAGGCAGGGTAGTAATAAAGAGTCTACAGTAGGGTCAGCTTTGGTTATGACTAAAGGTAAAGATAAGGTCGATGAAGATAATGAACCGAGTAGCAGTAGGAAAAAGTGGAAAAACAGGAATGAGGTAGAATGTTATTACTGCCATAAGAAAGGTCACTTGAAGTATCAGTGTAGGAAATTTAAAGAGGATCAGAAAAGAAAAACAGAGGCAAATATAGTGGAGAAGGTTGTCTTAGCTTGTGTTGAGAGTGACACAAAGTATAGTAACCACTTATCAGATTGGATATTAGACAGTGCAGCTTCTGTTCACATAGCTTCAGATAGGAGTTTGTTCACATCATTCACAGGAGGGCATCATGGCCTAGTGAGGATGGGGAATGGTAGAACCTCCAAGACTAGAGGGATTGGAGATGTTAGTCTGAAGACAGAATGTGGAGGTAAATTGTTACTGCGAGATGTCAGGTACGTGCCTAATATCAAGATGAATCTTATTTCTATTGGTAAGTTGGCAGATGATGGTTTCGTGTGTGAGTTTGGTAGTCGCCAGTGTAAACTCAAGTTCGGATTCCAGGTAGTGGTAGTTGGTCACAGGAAATCTACACTGTACAGATGTCAGTTGAATGTTGCCAAAGGTTCAGAGAGACAGTGGATGCCAGTTAAAGCTGCAGATGGTAGTTGTAGAGGTACAGTTGAGCCAGCAGCAAGGATAGCTAATTTCGATCAGTCCGATCAAGATCCTTCAGTTCAGAAACAATTGGGAAGTCCAGGAGAGAAAGTTGATGGCTATCGTGAATCCCTAGTTGTCAGACGGTCGAATGAATTGAAGAAGTCGCTTAGGCGAGTTGAGGCATCAGAGTGGAAGGCCAGAGCAGTTGCTAAGGTCAAAGGTCAGGTCTCTAGCTTGGTAACAGGTTTGAATAGAGGATTCAAGCCATTCTCAAATTGTATCTTCTTCAGGAACAGTTGTTCGGGTTGGAAGAAGATGACAGGTGATACCACTTAGCTGAAGTGGGAATACGTGTCTGTCTTTTTCGTCTGGGAGACAGGTCCACGTAACTAGCCCATACCTCGGGGCAAGCACAGATGAGCTACAGTTATATTCTGATAGTTGCCTGTTTTTGTGAGTTTGTTGTTTTTCAGGTATTTTTTAGCCTTGGAGTTTACCAAGAAGATCAGAGATAACAGTTGTAGTGGGAGTAGATCCTTGGAGTTTGTCAAGATGTTTAGAGTTTTGTTGCAGTGGGAGACGAGATCGTTGTTTTGTCTCCAAGTGGGAAATTGTTGGGATAGTGGAGACAAAATTCTCCTTCAGTTTGCCGTGTGAAAGTTAAGGAAAAAAGTTAATGGGCTTGGCCCATTAGTTAGTTGTGATTAGGTTTCACACCAATTCACTATATGTATATGTGTTGCGGCTGGGAAGCTTTTGACCGAGAGAGAAAAGAGTTCTCGTTTCCTTGAGTGACGGCAGTGAGGTGTTTTGAGAGAATTAGATTGATTCTCTTGATTTGGTTGAGGGTTTTGTTTCTTTGTTGATCCCAAGCTATCGGGTTGTGATACTTGGAAGTCAATAGCTATTGTTGGGCTATTGAGGGTTGGTTTGTGGCGTTATTGAAGGCGCTTCCTGTAATTTCCCAAATTCTAGTAGAACCTGCAGTTGCAGAAGACTGGATGTAGTCCCGAGCTTGGGGCGAACCAGTATATTTTCGGTGTCGTTTTCTTTTCCCTATCTTTTATTATTTTCGTGACTATTATTTTTGGCTTGTGTTGGCTTAACCTGTGGAAGGGGAGATAGTTATAATATTATTGATTGTCGTCATAATATTATTATATTTGTATTTCACATTTTCTCCCAACAGATTGTTATTCTTTTGGACAGCATCGTGAAATTCAAATACTGCGTAAACCGAGACACACAAATACCTTGTACTTGATTGATACAAAACTCTAAAGATGGATTGAGCAATGGAGCTTAAACATCACGAGGAAAAAACAAACAACTTTGAGATTCATGGAGAAGAACAAAACACTGAAAGTGACACTATGGATAGCATGCTTAGTTATTGAGATGTTTGGATAAATGTGAGTAATAGAGTAGTTGTGGATTTGTGGATATAGGTTAAAGGCTATGATTCAATTAATGCATGAGAATATATAATATGATCATTTACGTTATGGTTGAAGAGAATGGGAAATTTTCTAATGAAAATTTAAAAAATGTGTTTGAGTACAAAGGTATTTATGTATATAAATTTATAAAATTTGGGTCCCTTTTGATAACCATTTGGGTCCCATTTGATAATCATTTGGTTTTTTATTTTTGATTTTTGAAAATTATGTTTGTTTTCATCCAATTTCCTTACAATAGCTTTCATCTTTGTTAAGGACACACTGAAGTTCCTAGCCAAATTCAGAAAACAAAAACAAGTTTTTGAAAACTACTTTTTCTAGTTTTCAAAAATTGATTTGGTTTTGAAAACATGGAAAGGAGGTAGGTAACAAAACAAAGAAACTTATAGACAAAAGTAATGTTTTTAAGCTTATTTTTCAAAAACCAAAGACCAAAAACCAAATGGTTATCAAACGGGGCCTTGGTTTTTTGTTTTTTGTTTTTGAAAATTATACTTGGTTCCTCCCATGGTTTCATCATTGTTAACTACACGTCTACTTTTAGTTTTCAAAAAACATAGGAAGAAGGTAGACAACACAACATAGAAACTTATAGGTGGAAGTAGAGTTTCTAGGCTTAATTTTCAAAAACCAAAAACAAAAAACCAAATGGTTATCAAACGGGGCCTTATGGTTTCGGTTATTAAATCCTCTTATTTTATTTATTTTTTTAATTTTGATCATGTTAAAGAAAGTCAGGTTTAAGTATTTTCCTTTTCAAGTCTTAGATTTCATTCTGTTTCAAATGAGTTTTTAAGGTAGCATGTTTTACTAACTAGATTTAATATGGCTTATGTGATTTGTTAGGAAGAGAATTTTAGTCCAATTTATTATCTTATCTAATTTATCACTCTGTAGTTTGGTCATTTATACAAAAAAAAAATGTAGTTGATAAATTTTCAAAAGATCTATGCTGTTACCCCATTTTTATATATAAATAACTTATAAATTCAATAATTTCATAGTAAAGTAAAAGTTTTTTCTTTTACAAAATATAAAATCTTATTTAGTACAAAATAAATAAAGAAAACCTATTTTTCAATTTGTTGCATTGTATTTGGTCAATTCAACATCAATTCAATGAGCTAAGCCCATGGATCATGTTATTAAAAATTGGGTTAGCCCAACTTAGTTACAAAACAGTTTATTGTGCTGGATGGCTAAAATAAAATAAGAGTTTTAAAATTTGGCTAAACTATATAGGATTTTTAAAAATGACTAATCAGTATTTTTGGATGAATTTTCATTTTTTTTTTTGTTTTCCTTTATTGCCCTTCCATCAAATTCAACCATCTATCTATAGTTATTTTGAGTGTTATTAGGTTAACAGAATCTAACCCAAATCTTCTAAGGGTCCGTTTGGATTACATTTTAATTTAAATGTTTTTCAAGAATGCATTTTTTAAAAAACATTTTATATAAAAATTGTTTAGAATTTAAACACTCATATGTTTGGTTGCATTTCCTATAAATGTTTTTATACACAAGTTATTGTATACTTAAAAAGTATTTTTAAAAAAGTTGGTTTCAAGTGTTTCTCTCAAAATGGTTTATTTATCAATCTCATTTTCTAATAAGTCATTTTTAGTTCTTGCCAAACATTAGAAATTTTTTCAAAATGACTTTTTCTCAAAATTAAACACTTGAAAAGTTAAACCAAACACACCCTAATTCTTTTTTCAAATATTCAAATCTTTCAAATTTTCCATCAACTTTTTAAACTAATTTCAAATATAATCTATAGATATTTTATAAATTCAAACACTTACTATATTTTATAATTTGTTTTCAAAATGCCACATTTTTTTTTATAATTCAAGTATTTTATCCAAATTTCATGATTCATTCATATATTGTATGCACTTCCCAATTTTTTTTCATTCATCCAAATTTTCTAAAACATTATTTAAAATTTCAATTTCATGAATCATTCTTTATCCAAATTTTCTAAAACATTATTTAAAAATTTTCATTTATTTTTGTAAAGTCAAACATTACATTTTCAAATCTAAAACATTAATCATAAATTGTAGATTTTTCCAATTTATAGAGTGTTTGTAACAATTAAATTCAATTTTTTTTCATTAATAGAATTCAATATTGTCCATTTTTAAAATATATCCTAATATTTAATATAACCATTTTTTAATCTAACTACGTGTAGATTTTTTTTTTTTCATTTTATCCGTTTTACTGATATTCCCTTTTTATCTCTTCAATTTGTTTATATCATCCTTCCTTTTCCACTTCACGTTGGTTTTTCAGATACTGTTCATCCATTCTCGCAGCAAAATCAAGGGTTTTTTAGAAAAGTAGTAAAAAAAAACAAAAAAATTAGAAAAAGGAGGGACATTGAAAAATAATTAGAGATACGCAACACCCCTACTGTTGCGCCTTGAAAGGCGCGACAGACTTTTTTTTTTTTAATTTTTTTTTAATTTTTTTTTTAATTTTTTTTAATTTTTTTTAATTTTTTTTTATTTCTTTAAATATTATTAGTATATTAAATTTATCTTATTTAATGATTATGACTTTTTAAAAATATTAGTTTTCATTTCATTTTTCAAATAATAAATTTAAGTATGATGTGTTTTTTAATATTTTTTTTTTATTTTAAAGTTTACATTTTTTAATATATATCTATAATTTAGACATTTTGAAGTTTGCATTTTTTTTTTTTTGTCTATATCATTTTTTTTAATACAAAACACCACATATTAAATCTCTTAGCAATATCATTCTCAAGTTAAACATAATTAAGATTTAAAGAAAATGATTATAAGACAAATTGAGAGCTTTTATTTCAAATTTATTATTATTAGAAATAATTATTAACATGTTTTAAAATATTTTAACTTTATCTCAATAATTAGATTATCAATTTCTACAAGAATATATGTATTTTTTCTTTCGGTTAAGAATAACCATTATTGACTAACAATTTTAGTAAACTCTATAATAAATTTAGATTAGTAATTCATTGCATTGTATTATAAAGTCATATATATTTATTTTAAATGCAAGTAAAAATAAATATTATTTTAAATGCAATAATGCAAGTAAAAATCCATATACTTATTTTTAAATTAAGTGTACTTGAAATTGAATTGGAGATGTTAAAGGATGATTAGTTTTTAAAACAAAATTGTGTTTTCTATGTATGCACAAATTTAATTATGTTTTAACGATATAAATTTTTATCGAAAAATGATTGAAACTAATGTATAATAATTTTCGAAAAATCTATTCGTAGCATTAGTTGAATTTAATATGTGATGTTTTGTATTAACAAAATGATATAGACAAGAAAAAAAATGCAAACTTCAAAACATCTAAATTATAGATATATATTAAAAAATGCAAACTTTAAAATAAAATAAAAAAAAATTAAAAAACACATAATAATTAAATTTATTATTTGAAAAATGAAATGAAAATTAATATTTTTAAAAAGTCATAATAATTAAATAAAATAAATTTAATATACTAATAATATTTAAAGAAAAAAAAAAAAGTCTGTCGCGCCTTTCAAGGCGCAACAGTACGAAGGTGGGGGTGTCGCGTAGGTTGAACAGACGCGACACCCCTCATCTCTAATTATTTTTCAATGTCCCTTCTTTTTCTAATTTTTTTGTTTTTTTTTACTACTTTTCTAAAAAACCCCAAAATCAAGGTACGCATCTCCCCATCACCATTTGATACTGTTTATTGCATTCATTATCAAACTAATGTTATCCAACATTTTATTACATGGTAGATAATTGATTGAAATTGTTACTAACCTTTTTTTGTTTCTATCTCTTCTCGTTGCCTCTTTTTATCCATCTAATGTCGTCGCTTAACTTTTTGATTCATGGTTTCCTCAGATTGTAATAAACAAAACGTATGAGGTAAATATCAAATGTAAATGCTATTTGTTCAATGGTAAAGTGTATGTTGAAGTAAATAATGACATTGTTCTGTAAATAATGATCCCTAACAAAGCAAATAACATGGTGTACCTCATGGTCGCTGTCAAGAGAAATAGGTGATGTTTCTCTCTTCGATCTACCTTTAGGTATTACTCTTGCAACCTTAAGTCTCTCGCTAGCTCTCCTCTTTAAAGTATCTTTAGTTTTTGCCATATTTGAAACTATATAAATATAACAAACAATTACATCACAATTACTCCATTCGATATAAATAACAAACAATTACACCACAATTACAGGAATGTTTGAGGGTAATTTTTTAAAATCTTTTTACCTTTTTAGCCATTTCAAAATAATAACATATAACAAATAACATAAAGCTAATAAAATGATATCTTAACAAATAAAGTTTATAAATAGGAGATTATTTGTTATCATTAAACTGAAAGGAAAAACTCTAAAACTTTTCCCTTTTGAGTTTCCACCTACAAAACCCATTCGCGAAACCAGTCACAATGATAAATCACGTCGGCTGCAAAAACCCACCGTGAAACGTAGCAACTGTCCTCGTCGATTCAAAGAAACCCATTGTAGTTCTAACTATTGAGAGAGAAATGAGAAAATGGGAAATGTGTTTATTTCATTCTAAAATGCTCCATATAAATACACATCTTAAGTTTAGAAATAGATTCCACAATGTTAGCAACTAATCCCGCTAACTCCACAAGAATAGGACCTTAGACTTGACTACAACTAAAAATAACCTCAACTATTTCCTAGAAACTAGGAATTGACTACAATCAACTCAAAACTACTAAAATTCTTCTCCTAACTCAAATACTGCAAACACCTAACTTGCTCCTAAGAGCTTGAAAACAAACAACACAAAAAGACTTAGTGAAGATATCTGCCATTTGCTCTTCTGAGCTGCAATGCACCAGTTGCACTTTTCTTTCCTTTTGCATCTCTCTCAGAACATAATACTTGATCTTAAAATGTTTGGTCCTTTCATGAAAAACTGGATTCAATGAAATGGATAGAGTGACTTAACTATCCACAAGCACCTTCACACTCTCTTCCTGCTTCAGATACAAGTCATGCATCAATTCCTTCAACCAAACAACTTGGTTGATTGTTGTTGTCGCTGCAATAAACTCAGCTTCTGCAGTTGACTGAGCCACTATATCTTACTTTTTTGAACACCATGAGAAATACCCTGAGCCAAAAGTGAAACAATAGCCAGAGGTGCTCTTCATATCATTCAATGACCCAACCCAGTCACTATCTGAGTAGCCTTGCAACTTAAAATTTTCAACTTTACTAAATTTGATCCCAAAAGACACTGTGTCTTTCAGATATCTCATAACCCTTTTTCCAGCAACCAAATAATTCTTACTTGGATAGTGAAAAAATCTAGATAGGACACTTACTGTGTACATAATGTCAGGCCTAGTGGATGTGAGATACATGAGACATCCAACTAGACTTCTGTACATATTCTCATCGGCAGGTTCCTCTCCACCGTCCTTTTGCAACTTTTGCTTCTAAATCATTGGAGTGTTCACACTCTTACACTTCTCCATATTGAACCTCTTTAATATCTCTCTTATGTACTTCTTCTGACAAAGGAACACTTCATTTTGCCTTTGTTGAATCTCCATACCGAGGAAGTAATGCATCAAACTTAGATCGGTCATCTCAAACACCTTCAACATTTCTTGCTTGAACATCTCTATTTGAACATCATCACTTCATGTCACAAGTAAGTCATCTACATAGAGAGATATAATCACAATAGCAGTACTTGATTTCTTCACATAGAGTGTGGATTCATTCAGACTCTTCACAAAACCCATGTTCAACAAATGATCATCCATTTTGTTGTACCATGCCGTAGGAGCTTCCTTCAATGCATAGAGAGAGCCTTCTTCAACAAATAAACTTTCTGCTCTTGTCCTGGTATGATGAATCTGTCTGGTTGCTCTGTTGGGTTTTATGCCCTAAAACTCGTAGATAGTAAATGTATTTTTGACCGAACATTAATAAAAGTGATGTATTATCTATGTTTGTATTATATCTTGTCTTATTAACCATAATCCAATAAACTAAACATCCAAGCCTAATAGAATGAGGCTTGAACTAGTATGTAGGGACATACGGGGATGAATGTTCAAGATTTAGCCTAAAGGGTCTGTAGCATAGGGATAAGGTTGGGTACCTTATCCTGGTGACACTATGGATACGACCTGCTTTGTATTTTGATACAAACGCAATGATCCAACGCGTTCATGTAGTTGACATGCGAGTGGGAGTATCCTGTGCAATGAGTTTGCACAAAGACCGGACCACGAAATAGTTAACCACTAACTGTAACACCATTAGTTAGCTCGGTTTCTATTTCACTAGGATGACCTAGACAACTTGGCCTTAATCCTGAGTGGATTATGGACTCCTGTCCATGAGGGATTATCCTTTGATTTGTACGGGTGAGAGTGACCTGCACGCCGACTCAATAAGCCTACCATTTTGGGGACAAGACCGAGTGGGGAGCTGGGAACATAGTCTTACAAGATGGAATTCACTCCTTCCCGACTATAGGGTACGTAGAGGTGTGTTCCCTTAAGTGGTGTCTCCGGGTCTTGAACAATGGGCCCTACCCTCTCTATGGCACGAGAGGGACTTCTGTTTGTCGGTTGGACCTCAAACAGGTTGTTCATTAGAGGAGCACTAGTACTTAAGGATATAGAGGTAGCCCAGGGGTAAAACGGTAATTTGAACTAGCTGGGGTACGAGCACACGTGAAGGACTGACTTGCTGTTGATGGTCGATATCCATGGACAAAGAAATATATCTGCAGTGAGAAGAGTGCATCTGTGGTTCTTTAGTGGAATGAACCACAGTTAACGAACATTGATTAACTTGGTTAATGAGTTTAGCCAATTAATCTCATATCGTTGGAGCTTTTGAGCTGTAGGTCCATTAGGTCCCATCAGTAGCTCTATTGGGGCGTTGAGGTAAATTTCTAAGGGAGAATTAAATATTTGAAGGGGTTCGAGTATTTAGTTAAAATAAGAATTTGATTCATATTAAAAACTATAGGTTATAATTAATGCGCATATGATGTATATTAATTCTATAGTTTATTTGAGAGAAACATAATTAAATATATGATATTTAATTGGAATATTAATTAATTGGTGAATTAATTAATATTAATGTTTTAATTTAATTTAATTAAATTTTGATTTAATTAAGTTTTATTAAAACTATAGGTTAAGTGGATCATTTACATGAAATTGTTTTATGTAAATGTAATTAAATTAAATAATGATTTAATTTAATTCATATTAATTTATATTTAATAATTAATTAAGTGATCAGTTGAAAAACTGACCAGTCTTCCACTTGCCTAACTCTATATGCGTGAAAAGGAGATAATTAAGGGGAGTGGGTATTTTCTCATCCGTTAGGTTTTAACCTTCCCCTTAATTGTTTCATTGTTGGTTATCAGATTAATCGCTCACTTTCTCCCTCACGCAAGCTCTCTCTCTGATAGTGCTTGGTGTTTTCTCTAAAGCAATACAGAGTCTAGAATTCTTAAAAACCTTAGAAATTTTTGGTACCCACAAGCCGCATTCAACTCCAATCCCTAGGAGAATACTGGTGTTACTATGTGGTTGTGTTCGTGGGAAGAATTTCCAGCAAGAAAAGGTGTGCATTTGTTGCTGATTTTGGGTGGAAAACCAAGGAGATTTGGCAAAGCGATCAAGAATTTCATCTACGGTAGGTGTTTCTTGATCTAGGATCATTAGGATCCATTCTAGATTAGATCTAGGAGTCTTTTACCTTGAATTCAGCATGTTTTATATCTGTTTACAGCATATTCAAATTAGACTTTATTGCTGTGATTAATTTTCCAACGTATTGGTATTTTAGTCCAAATTAAATACTGAGTTAAGGTTCTGATCGTTTCCGCTGCGCAAGGGCTTTATCCCTTCAATTGGTATCAGAGACATCTCTGTATTTTCATTTGTGAATTAAAATTTGCGTTGATTTTAGGTGGGATTTGCATAATGTATGTATAATTTTGCGATAAATTGTTTAGGTTTAATTGGCCATAGTTTTTATGAATTTTTGATGCGATCAAATGTAAGGGTCCCTGTGTTTTTGGGCATTAATTCATAAAAATAGAGTCGGTACAGTCCGGGTCTAGAATAGGTTGAAGATATGCGAAGAACACGATTAAATTCGAGGCCAAATCAATTTTCCAGACACTGTTTCTGCCCAGAAACGAGTTCCAGACGCAACAGCGTCGGGACGCTTGGCCTTGCGCGTCTCGACGCTGTCACGATTTCACCCAGCAAACGGTTGAAATCGCACCAGCTTCGGGATGCTGTGCTTAAAGTGTCTCGAAGCTATCGCGATTTTGTGCGGTGGTTAGGGTTTCGTGCAGACGTGATTTCCAGCCACTATGCCGGTCCGGTTAGTGCGGTTTGGGTTGAGCTGGGACCGGTTCGATCCGGTTCAACCCGTTTCTTGGGCAGTTCAAGATTTTCAAGGCTGATTCGAAGCGGTTCGGGTCGGTTCGCAGATTCTGGACCAGTTATGGAGCTGTATATTGTGTAATAAGATAGTTTTAAAGCTTTATTAGAGTAATTTTGCTTTAAATTTATCCTAGGGGCCAATTAAATTTGTTTATTCACATGGATGTCATTTAAATAGGGGTGAGCATCACAAACTGAAAAACTGAGCCTACCGAACGAAACCGACCGAACCGACATCGGTCGGTCGGTTTTTTAGCTATGTCGGTCGGGGGTCGGTTTTTTCTTAGGAAAAACCAACCATTCGGTCGGTTGGTGAGCCCAAAAAGGCTCAAACCGACCAAACCGACCGATTTGGTATTAAAAAAAAAAAAAAATTAAACCTGCAACACATTGAGAGCTTGCATTTTGAAAGGAAGAAAAGCCATCTTGTCTTGTGTCTTGTCACCTGTTTTATAGGTAATAATTACTTATTTAAAAAATATATATTTTTTTTATTTTCTCTTTATTCTTCATATTACATTTTCACGTCTTCTTCCCCTCCCAAGTTTCAGACTTTTCTCTCTCTTTATCTTCTTCACACTCTCATCTCATTTCCTTTCTCTTTTTCTTTTGTCTTTGATAACTTCGCCGGAATCGCGCGCCTCTTTGATGGAGTTCATCTCATTTCCTTTCTCTTTTTCTTTTGTCTTTGATCTCTTCGCCGGAATCGCGCGCCTCTTTGCCGGGGTTCATCGCCGCCACGAAGGTTGTTTTTTTTGTCTTCGCTAAAACCTTAACCTCTTTGCCGGAGTTCATCGCCGCCACGAAAGTTCTTTCTCTTCATAACACTTTTTTATCTTTCTCCCAACGCCTTTTCTCATTATCTTTTCTTCTCATAGACTCCAGCTAGCTTCCAAAACCGATCGAAACCGACCGATGTTTACGTCTGATCGGTCGGTCGGTTCCATGGACATCTCCGAAACCGACTACCGCCGACCGAACAAAACTGACTTGTCGATGGTCGGCGTCGGTTTGAGCCCAAAACCGACGCCGACCGACCGATGATCACCCCTACATTTAAATATTAATCCCACCTTAGGATATAAAGCATGTTCATGCATTATGTATGTTATAATATGATTATAATGTATGGATGATAATGCATGGTTTTTCATGATTGATTTATATATATTTGAGTTATATAATTGTCATGAAAATGGATTAGTATGATGCATGCAATTACATAGTTTAAGTATAAGAGTTATATTTAAAATGAATTGTTTGCAGCAAGCTACTATGATTTACCATTTTTGGCAATAATTTATTGTTAATTTATTAAAAATGGAAATCAAAGAAGCATTGAGCATGTAACATCCATAGTTTAATATAAAAGTTATATTAAAGACATGCAATGCTGTAATATAGTTTTAATTTCATTAACTAGAATATGATTGTTAATTGTTTTTAAAACTATAGTATGCATGATTATAGGGCTAATCATTAAAATTTTGAAATAGTTTAAAATTTATGATTAGATATCGTCAATCTATAATCAAGATATAGGTTAAAATGAATTAATTTTAATTGAGTTAAACTTAATTAGACCTAAGGTCATTTTCTAATAGGATTAGAAATTCTTACTTAGTTTTAAAATAGTTTTAATGAACTAAGTAGGATAAACATTCCTGTGATTATAAGGAACTCTACCAGTGAAGTTCTGTCTAAGGATTGGAGGTATTTAAGTTGACGGTATATAGAACACCTCCTACCTGGGAACTGATCTGGAATACCGGAGTTGAATTAATCACAGGTTAATGTTAGATTAATGTCGCTAGGTTAATTAAATATGTTTAATGCACCTAGACATTAGGTCTTATTATAATAGTTATAATAGGACTAGACTTAGATAAATGACTTAGCCGAATTTATCTAGGTTTAACTAAACCCTAAAATACCCGATAGGTTACTTTAGTGGGAGGAAATTTTCAAAACTTGATTTAAATTGAGTTTTGCTCCTATGTCCCTGTGTATTCACAATGTGAGATCCATGCTCGGCTTCGTGTCGTTTTAGAGCGGCCTCCCTTCGGAAAGTGTTTGCATGGATCAATACCAAGGTGAATGCGGAAAGTGACCATAGTAAGTGGGAGCGGGATGCGTGTCAACGTATCCCTCGGTCTCCACCCCTAGGTCACAACGTGAGATTCCTATGATCCGCCTGCGTGTTGCCCTGGAGCAACCATCCCTTCGGAGGGTCTGATCATAGGATTCGGAACACCGTGAACTCCTGAAAAGGATAGGATCGCTTAGGCTAATTACCAACAGTTGTCTTTCCTAACGGTAGCCTGTTGGTCCGTGCCTCTGAGATCTGAAAGCGGGAGGGTTACACTTACGGGGATGAGTTAATTGGTTAACAAATCCTTGACCGAACAACGGTGGTTAATATCTAATGGAATATGAGTTATTTTGGGATTAGACATTAACTGAGAAGAGTCTCATTTTAGAGGAGGAACAACTGATCACCCTTCGGTGGCTGTTCTTCTAAACCTCTAAAGCATCGTAGCAAAACACAATCAATAGTTTTATTAGGGTTCTTTGATTGCTTGTTTGCAAAATTGATTGGATGTATGCAATTGTTTGTATTACTTGTGTGATGGGTTAAGGCAAAGATAACTAATACGATCAATTGTTTGTTTTTCAGCAATGTCTTCCTCTGTAATTGCCTTGCTAAAAAATGAGAAGTTAACTGGCGAGAATTTCCCCACGTGGAAATCAAATTCAAACACTATACTCGTGGTCGAGGATTTGAGGTTTCTATTAACGGAGGAATGTCCTCCTGCCCCTCTTCGTAACGCAGCGCAAGCTGTGAAAGACGCCCATGATCGCTAGACGAAGGCTAATGAGAAAGCCCGAGTCTATATATTGGCTAGCTTAAATGAAGTTTTAGCCAAGCGATACGAAAACGTGGAAACTGCCAGGAAGATTATGAATTCCCTACGGGAGATGTTTGGACTCCCATCCTATCAACTCCACCACGACGCCTTGAAGAACGTCTTCAACGGCAGAATGCAAGAGGGACATCCTGTCCGGGAACATGTCCTGGACATGATGAACCAATTTAACATTGCTGTGGTGAATGACGGGGTAGTCTGCGAGCGCAGTCAGGTTGCTTTCATTCTTCATTCGCTTCCTCCAAGCTATATGCCGTTTAGGACGAATGCGAGTATGAACAAGATCCAGTTCAACCTGACCACCCTCCTTAATGAGTTACAGACTTATGAGTCCATGCTGAATAGCAAAGGCAAAAATGTGGTTAAAGGAGAGGCCAATGTGGCCCATTCCAAGAAAAAGTTGGGTTCATCCTCAGGAACGAAATCTGTACCTCAGGCTTCTTCATCGAAGCAAATTCAGAAAAGGAAGGGTGACAAGGGGAAGGCTCTTGCGCAAGCTGTGTAAGGTAAAGGGAAGGCCAAGGTTGTGGCCGAAAAGGGCAGATGCTTCCACTGCAATGTGGATGGTCATTGGAAGCGCAACTTCCCCGTTACCTCGCTGAGAAGAAGAGAGAGAAAAAAGGTAAATTTGATTTACTGGTTTTGGAAACTTGTCTCGTATAACATGATGAGTTTGCTTGGATATTGGATTCGGGAGCCACTAATCATGTTTGCTCATCTTTTCAGGGAAATGATTTCCAGCAGCTGGCTGATGGCGAAATGACTCTCAATGTGAGAGGTCATTTCAGCGCGAGCAGTGGGAGTTGCTAAATTATTTTTTAGAAATAAGTATTTAATTTTAGAGGACTTGTATCTGGTTCCTAGAATTAAAAGGAAAAATACACTTTTAGTCCCTGAGGTTTGGGTTAGGTTTCATTTTGGTCCCTGAGTTTTCAAACTCAACAATTTAGTCCCTGAGGTTTGATTTTAGTTTCATTTTGGTCCCTCAATCCATTTTTCCGTTAAAAAGCAACGGATTGCTGACGTGGCAATATTTTTTTTATTTAAAAAAATTATTTTTAAAATTTTTAAAATAAAATATATTAAAATAATGAATATATTAATTTTTTTTTAATTTTATTTCCTTCTCTCTCCACTTCCTTCTTCTTCTTCTCTTCACACCTACCAGCCAACCTTCTTCTTCTTCACACCTGCCGGCGGCGACCATCGCTCGCCGGCGACTTTTTTCTTTTTTTCTTCTTCTTTTCTTCTTTTTCCCCTTTCTCTACCTTTCTTCTTGTTCATTTTTCTCTTCCTAACTACTCCGCTGCAACATCGCGCCGCTGCCGTTCTATCCTCCCACCACCGCCGGCGACCGTTCATTTTGCCCAGCCGAGCTCGATATCTTCTCTCTCTCGGTGAGATCTGCATCCGGCGACCGTTCGTTCGTCCCAGCCCAGACCGATTTCTTCTCTCTCGGTGAGATCTGCGTGCTCTTCATCAACTCGACAAGATCGTGCCCAGCCCAGCTCGCTGCTCTTCATCAATCGACGAGATCTTCGATTCTGGAAACTCGCAGAGAGATCTGGGCAGCCGCTCCGATTTCTTCTCTTTAAACTACAGCACACCAAAACTGCGAGATATGGGCGAGAGGCAGACGGAACGGTGTGCGAAGACGAGATGTCGGGAGTTGAGAAGTTGCGAAGGGACGAGAAAAATGGGTTTGGTCTGAGAGGTCTGAGCGGCGAGCTGGGCGTACGTTGCGACGAGAGTTGCGGTTGCGACTGTGTACAGGTGTTCCAGATCTAGGCTACGACAGCTGTGAATGGGTGTTCCAAATCAGGTGTTTAGCTGCAATGATTCGATGGTCATTCAGATCTGGTGTACGGCTGCGAAAAAGAGAGAAGGGGAAGGGCGACCGACGGCAGTGAGGGACAGAGAAAGAAAGATCGAGTGAGAAAAAAAAAATCTCGCCTGCGACGGTGGGAGGAAGAAGAAGAAGCTCGGCGCCGGTGGGAGGAAGAAGAAGAAGAAGGGAAGAGAGAACGAAATAAAAAAAATAAAGAAATAAAGGAAATAAAAAAATATTCATATTTTAATATATTTATAATTTAAATTTTTTAAAAATAATTTTTTAAATAAAAAAATATTGCCACGTCAGGGATCCATTACTTTTTAATGGAAAAATGGATGGAAGGACCAAAATGAAACTAAAATCAAACCTCCGGGACTAAATTGTTGAGTTTGAAAACTCAGGGACTAAAATGAAACCTAATCCAAACCTCAGGGACTAAAAGTGTATTTTTCCCAATCTTATTTCTGTTTCTGCTTTACTAGAACAATGTTATTCAATTTCATTCTTGCTTAATGAAGCTTTGATTTCTTGGAATGGAATTTATATTTGTTCAGCTAAGCGTGAAAATAATTTATTTGTGTTAAGACCTACTGACGCTAAAGCTATTTTTAGTCATGAGATGTTTAAAACGGTTGAAACTAAAAAAAAAGGCAAAAGATTTCTCCTCTAAGTAACAATACGTATCTTTGGCACCTTCGTCTCGGTCATATTAACATTGATCGGATCGATCGTTTGGTTAAAAATGAACTTCTAACTGATTTAGAAGATACATCTTTACCACCCTGTGCATCGTGTCTCGAGGGTAAAATGACCAAGAGGCCTTTTACTGGAAAAAGGTTATAGGGCCAAAGAACCACTTGAACTAATACATTCGAATCTTTGTGGTCCAATGAATGTAAAGGCTCGAGGTGGTTATGAATATTTCATCTCTTTCATAGATGATTATTCACGATACAGTTACTTATACCTAATGGGCCATAAGTCTGAAGCTCTTGAAAAGTTCAAGGAGTTTAAGACTGAGGTAGAAAACCTGTTAGGTAAAACAATTAAAACACTTCGATCAGATCGAGGTGGAGAGTATTTGGATCAGAGATTCCAGGACTATATGATAGAACATGGAATCCAATCCTAACTCTCAACATCTGGTACACCTTAGCAGAATGGTGTATCAGAAAGGAGAAATAGAACCCTGTTAGACATGGTTCATTCTATGATGAGCTATACTCAGTTACCTAGCTCGTTTTGGGGGTATGCAGTTGAGACTGCAGTACATATTCTTAACAACGTTCCCTCAAAAAGTGTTTCTGAAATTCCTTTTGAGCTATGGAGGGGGCGTAAACCTAGTTTGCGTTACTTCCGTATCTGGGGTTGTCCTGCACATGTGCTGGTGACAAACCCTAAGAAATTGGAACCACGTTCTAGAGTATGCCAATTTGTTGGATACCTCAAAGAAACGAGAGGTGGTTTTTTCTACGACCCTCAAGAAAATAAAGTATTTGTATCGACAAATGCAACTTTCTTGGAGGAAGACCACATTCGAGATCATAAATCACGAAGTAAGTTAGTATTAGGAGAAGCTACAGAAGAGTCAACAAGAGTTGTTGATGAACTTGGTCCTTCAACAAGAGTTGATGGATGAGCCAGATCTCATCCTCCTCACGTAGTGGGAGAGCTTCGACACAGTGGGAGGGTTGTAATTCAACCTGATCGCTACTTGGGTTTAACTGAAACACAGGTAGTCATACCTGATGACGGCATAAAAGATCCATTGTGTTATCGTCAGGCAATGAATGATGTAGATAAAGACGAATGAGCCAAAGCCATGAACCTTGAGATGGAGTCTATGTACTTCAATCAAGTTTGGGAACTTGTAGATCCACCTGAAGGGGTCAAACCCATAGGGTGTAAATGAATCTATAAGAGAAAAAGAAATGCTGCTAGGAAAGTACAGACTTTCAAAGCAAGACTTGTAGCAAAGGGTTATACCCAGAGAGAAGGGGTAGACTATGAAGAAACCTTTTCTCCAGTTGCTATGCTTAAGTCCATAAGAATTCTCTTATCCATTGCCACATTTTATGACTATGAAATACGGCAAATGGATGTCAAGACTGCTTTTCTGAATGGCAATCTTGACGAGAGTATTTTTATGTCTCAACCCGAAGGGTTCATAACCCAAGGTCAGGAGCAAAAGGTTTGTAAACTGAATCAATCCATTTATGGGTTGAAACAGGCCTCTAGATCTTGGAATATTAGATTTGATACTCCGATCGAATCTTTTGGTTTTGACCAAAACGTTGATGAACCTTGTGTATACAAGAAGATCAACAAGAATAAAGTAGCTTTCCTTGTACTTTATGTTGACTACATCCTACTCATTGGGAATGATGTAGGATATCTGTCTGGCGTGAAAGAATGGCTAGCGACCCAATTCCAAATGAAAGATTTGGGTGAGGCTCAATATGTTCTTAGAATCCAGATTATTCGGGATCGAAAGAACAAAACGCTAGCTCTGTCTCAAGCAACGTATATCGACAAGATGTTGGCTCGATATTCGATGCAGAACTCCAAGAAGGGTTTATTGCCTTTCAGGCATGGGGTTCACCTGTCTAGGGAACAGTCTCCTAAGACACCTCAAGAGGTTGAGGATATGAGACGGATTCCCTACGCCTCTGTAGTGGGTAGCTTAATGTATGCGATGCTCTGCACGAGGCCTGACATCTGTTATGCTGTAGGGATTGTCAGCAGATATCAGTCAAATCCAGGGTTAGACCACTGGACCGCCGTTAAAGGAATCCTCAAGTATCTTAGGAGAACGAGGGACTACATGCTGGTGTTTGGGGCTAAAGAGTTAGTTATCAATGGATACACCGACTCTGACTTCCAGTCTGACAAGGATTCTAGGAAATCCACATCAGGGTTAGTGTTCACCCTTAACGGGGGAGCTGTAGTTTGTAAAAGTATAAAGAAAGGATGCATAGCAAACTCCACCATGGAGGCTGAGTATGTAGCTGCTTGTGAAGTAGCTAAGGAAGTTGTTTGGCTAAGGAAGTTCTTGACTGATTTAGAAGTTGTTCCAAACATGAACTTGCCCATTACATTATACTGTGACAACAGTGGGGCTGTAGCCAATTCAAAAGAACTTGGCAGCCACAAACGAGGTAAACACATAGAGAGGAAGTATCATCTGATTCGAGAGATTGTGCAAAGAGGAGATGTGGTCGTGACAAAGATCGCTTCGGAGCACAACATTGCTGATCCGTTTACGAAGGCCCTCTCGACTAAAGTGTTCGAGGGTCATCTAGAAAGTCTAGGTCTACGAGACATGTATATAGCGTAATCTAGGGCAAGTGGGAGATGTGTAATGGGTGTAAGGATGCCCTAGTTTATTGTATTTTGTATATTTACTTTTCATGTAATGTACAACATACATGTACCATTTCCAGCTTTGGATTATATTGTATATACTTTCCCCTTAACTTGAGTTTTAGTTCAAGTGGGAGTTTGTTGGGTTTTATGCCCTAAAACTCGTAGATAGTAAATGTACTTTTGACCGAACATTAATAAAAGTGATGTATTATCTATGTTTGTATTATATCTTGTCTTATTAACCCTAATCCAATAAACTAAACATCCAAGACTAATAGAATGAGGCTTGAACTAGTTTGTAGGGACATACGGTGATCAATGTTCAAGATTTAGCCTAAAGGGTCTGTAGTATAGGGATAAGACTGGGTACCTTATCCTGGTGACACTATGGATACGACCCGCTTTGTATTTTGATACAAACGCAATGATCCAACACGTTCATGTAGTTGACATGTGAGTGGGGGTATCCTGTGCAATGAGTTTGCACAAAGACCGAACCGCGAAATAGTTAACCACTAACTGTAACACCGTTAGTTAGCTCGGTTTCTATTTCACTAGGATGACCTAGACAACTTGGCCTTAATCCTGAGTGGATTATGGACTCCTGTCCATGAGGGATTGTCCTTTGATTTGTACGGGTGAGAGTGGCCTGCACGCCGACTCAATAAGCCAACCATTTTGGGGACAAGACCGAGTGGGGAGCTGGGAACATAGTCTTACAAGATGGAATTCACTCATTCCTGACTATAGGGTACGTAGAGGTGTGTTCCCTTAAGTGGTGTCTCCAGGTCTTGAACAATGGGCCCTACCCTTTCTATGGCACGAGAGGGACTTCTGTTTGTTGGTTGGACCTCAAACAGGTTGTTCATTAGAGGAGCACTGGTACTTAAGGATATAGAGGTAGCCCAGGGGTAAAACGGTAATTTGAACTAGCTGGGGTACGAGCACACGTGAAGGGCTGACTTGCTGTTGATGGCCGATATCCGTGGACACAGAAATATATCTGCAGTGAGAAGAGTGTGGCTGTGGTTCTTTAGTGAAATGAACTACAGTTAACGAACATTGATTAACTTGGTTAATGAGTTTAGCCAATTAATCTCATATCGTTGGAGCTTCTGATATGTAGGTCCATTAGGTCCCACCGGTAGCTCTATTGGGGCGTTGAGGTAAATTTCTAAGGGAGAATTAAATATTTGAAGGGGTTCGAATATTTAGTTAAAATATGAATTTGATTCATATTAAAAACTATAGGTTATAATTAATGCGCATATGATGTATATGAATTCTATAGTTTATTTGAGAGAAACATAATTAAATATATGATATTTAATTGGAATATTAATTAATTAATATTAATGTTTTAATTTAATTTAACTAAATTTTGATTTAATTAAGTTTTATTAAAACTATAGGTTAAGTGGATCATTCACATGAATTTATTTTAATGTAAATGTAATTAAATTAAATAATGATTTAATTTAATTCATATTAATTTATATTTAATAATTAATTCACTGATCAGTCTTCCACTTGCCTAACTCTATACGCGTGAAAAGAAGATAATTAAGGGGAGTGAGTATTTTCTCATCCGTTAGGTTTTAACCTTCCCCTTAATTGTTTCATTGTTGGTTATCAGATTAATCGCTCATTTTCTCCCTCACGCAAGCTCTCTCTCTGATAGTGCTCTGTGTTTTCTCTAAAGCAATACAGAGACTAGAATTCTTAAAAACCTTAGAAATTTTGGTTCCCACAAGCCGCTCAGCTCCAATCCCTAGGAGAATACTGGTGTTACTACGTGGTTGTGTTCGTGGGAAGAATTTCCAGCAAGAAAAGGTGTGCATTTGTTGCTGATTTTGGGTGGAAAACCAAGGAGATTTGGCAAAGCGATCAAGAATTTCATCTACGGTAGGTGTTTCTTGATCTAGGATCATTAGTATCCATTCTAGATTAGATCTAGGAGTTTTTTACCTTGAATTCAACATGCTTTATATCTGTTTACAGCATATTCAAATTAGATTTTATTGCTGTGATTAGTTTTCCAACGTTTTGGTATTTTAGTCCAAATTAAATACTAAGTTAAGGTTTTGATCGTTTCCGCTGTGCAAGGGCTTTATCCCTTCATGCTCAACATGGATCTCTTCTTTTAACACTCCATTTAAGAATGCTGACTTCACATCTAGCTGATACACCTCCCATCCATGCTGGACTGACACAACCAGTAGCAGCATGATTGTGTCCATTCTTGCAGCCGGTGCAAAAGTCTCAGAAAAGTCAATTTTTTAGACTTGTGCATACCTTTTCTGTTCGGTTTTATGTCCTAAAACTCGTAGATAGTGAATGTAACAAATTATATACTTGTTCAATAAAGTCGTTAATGATGTTTATTCATTTAAGTTATTAAATAAGTGAATTGCACGTTAAATAACCCAAATCCAATAAACTAAGATCCCTAGTTATAGTATGTATACTTGAGCTTTATGTGGAGACATAAAAGTGGATCAAGCTCGAGTAATAGCCAAAACAGTCTATAGTATAGGGATGTGGTCAGGTACTTTATCCTAGGGACACTATGTGACGCGACCCACTTTGTAGTTAGTACAGACAATGTGATCCTAAATTGTTCAAATGGAGACATGCGAGTGGGGGCGTCCTATGCAATGAGTTTGCATAAGACCAGAACTGAGAAATAAGTCACTTTCACTTTATAATGTCGTTTACTGATGAGACTGACTAATTTCATACGATGACCTAGGTAACTCGATATTAATCCTAAGCTAACTATGAACTCCTGTTTATTCGGGATTATCCTTTGATTTGCATGGGTGAGAGTGGCTTATCATCGTCGACTCAATAAGCCTACCGTTTTGGGGATAAGACCGGGTAGATAGCTGGGGACATAGTCTTGTAAGACGAAACTCACTCCTACCCGAATTAGAGATAGTAGAGAGGTTGTTCCCTTAAGTGCTGACTCCAGGGCTTGAACAATGGGATCCTGCCCTCTCATGCCCCGAGAGGGACTCAATTTGCATGGCTGAGGTCGACCATATTGGCCCGACCCTTTGGTCCGGTCTTCCTCTGGGTCAGCTTTCTGGTCCTACCTTTGCCCGATTGTCCTCGTCAGCTCCTGGTGCGTCAGTGTGGTCCAAAATTACCTATAACAACTACTCTAAAACCCAAATGAGAAAAAATTGTTGAAATGAAAGAGAAGAAACTCTAACGACAAAAAATTGTTCTACAATCATTTTTAATTTGAAACGCAATTATCTTGATTTGTGGAAGAAAACAAGTTGAGGAGAAATTTTTAGGTGCTCCTGTTAGAAGTTGCTAGCTCATCACAGCCAAAGTTTCAAAGAAGACGTTTTTTTATCCAGTCAACTCCAGCTTGGAAGTTTTTATCTTAGCTCACAAATTCAGCGTGGCACACTAAATCAGTTCGATAGAACCTTCTATTCCAGAAGCTATGGGTCCTGAAGGTTGTTCAAATTATCAGAGTTAGTTAGAGGAGTGAGAGAAAGAAGGATTCTACGTAAAACTCTCTGTATTACTCCATTGAGGGTGTGAGTGTGAGCAATCTTGTAATCGGGAAATTGAGAGGCAAATTTGTGAGTAACGGTTTTGTATCGAAGGTATACTTTTCTCTTCTGGTTTTGCCTAGCGATTACTGAAGTTTGGAGTCGTTCGTATTCTGATGACCAGTGATTGGTCTGTGGGTGTACAAAGGACACTGGGAGCTGGTATTTTCTTCTTTGTTGTATCAAAACACTCAGTATAGTAGATGGCCTAAGGTGGATGTAGATCAAGTTGATTGAACCACCATAATTTGGGTGTTCTTCTTTCCTTGCTCCTTCATTTATTGTTTCTTAATTGCTTGATATATCTGTTGTGTTATGGTTGTGAATGCTGCTTAATAATCTGTTGAGATTTGTGATTAGTTTGTCTTAAGTTTGGGTTTGGATGTACTGCTTTGTTGATTACTGTTGGTTTTGAAATTACAGCGCTCTCGATACAATGAGGCAGGTAGTTTTGCACCGTTGGATGTAAGAGAGAGAAAATTGTAAAAGTACTTCAATTTTGTATTCAACGGTTATTAGGGGTAGATAAATTTTGAAGATATACACATCCGACAGTTTTAAAGAGGAAAATTCATTGCACCGGAAACACCTAATAATTTGCTCAAGTAGAGGGTGAAAAGTTTTTGGATTAGAGCCCTAAATAATTAGATTGTGAGAGAAAGGGAAAAGAAAATAAAATGTAACCACATTATTTGAAGTGTTTTTCCATGTCTATCATTTTTCTTTACAAAAAGAGAGAAGTAATGGCCATGTGGTTTCAAACAACCTGCGACTTACGACTCCAGCTATATCTATCAACATGTTTTCAGGTAATCCAAGTGTCAATTCTATACAAGTTGCATCTTTTCTAATATATTGATAGGTTTGAACTCTATATGGATATATCGAGCTATTAAAATAAATTTGTTGTTTTTTTTAATCAATGAATTAGATGTCTAATTATCTATGGTAGACCATCTTTGAAGATAGAATTGCAATCTAAGTACATGTTTGAGAGTGATTTTGAAAAGGCTAAAATCACTTGTCATGTTTGAAATCACCCCGAAACATATCTTTAGACCTCGTTTGATAACCATTTGGTTTTTGGTTTTTCAAAATTATTTTTTTTCTCTCTCAATTTTCTTACCATGGTTTTCATCTTTGTCAAAGAGACATCAGAGTTCTTAGTCAAATTTCAAAAACAAAAACAAATTTTTCAAAACTATTTTTGTTTGTTTCCAAAATTTGACTTGGTTTTTGGAATCAAGGGAAGGATGTAGATAGCAAAACCAAAGAAATGTATAGGTGGAAGGAGTATTTATAAGCTTAATTTTCAAAAACCAAATGGTTATCAAACGAGACCTTAATTATTTAAGATCAATTTCAGGTTTGATTTTACACTTGTAAATGTGGTTTTCATATCATCAAAATTGATTTTGAATTATTAAATCCATGTTTTGGAGTGATTTTGAATATAACAAAAGTGATTTTAACCATTTCAAAATCATTTCTAAACATGTACTAAAACCTACCTAATATTTTGCAATAGCAACACATTATAAGAGATGAGCAATTACATAGTTTGTGGGGATTATTTACAAGTTTTGATGATGGGATCTCGTTTCTTAAAATCATATCCACATGTCTTCATTTTTTTTTTTCAAAAAATTATTGGAGTTCTAAGGACTCAATTTAAAAAAAAAAAAAAAAAAAAAAAATTCTACAATTATTTTTGGAAAATGCATTTTTGCTCAACTTGCAAAGAATTAGATGTGGAAAAAGCATGTTTGCTCAACTTGCAAGGAATTAGAATGAGGGAAAAAAAAACTAAATTTGAAGTGTTTTTCATGTCTATCCTTTTTCCTGACAACAAAAGAGAACAATGGACATGTGGTTAAAACAACAAGGTTGTCTATTTCAAAAGAAAAAAAAAATTGTCTTTACACAAATCCAATGATTTCATAAAATAAAATAAGAGAAAATTTATACTACTACGGTAGTACATACTTCCTTCATTCAACATTTGACATGTCATTTAATAAGCATTTAATGATATAATATTTTATTCTATGGGTCTCACGCTATTCTTAAATATTTCTTTCATGAAAAACAATGAATGAAAGTAGTATGAAAAAATTTTCGTACTACCGTAATACTAGAAATTTTCCCAATAAAATAATATTAATATATCATAAACTAATAAAAACTTTTTGAAAATGGACCATAAAATTTATAAGAAAATATAAAATAAATAAATAGAATAACAAACAATTGACTATAAAGATTAACAAAATTTTGAAAGGAAGAACATAAAACTTATGAAAAGAAAAGGAAAAAAATAAATTTCAGGTCAATGTAAAAGCACAGTACATGTACATGTCACAGTTCGCTTCAACATCTTTTTTTTTAGTACATCAACATTTGTGGATGGAGGGATTTGAACCTCTGACCTCTTGATCGATGATACATGCCAATTACCGCTGAGCTAAACTCTTTTTGGCAGTTCACTTCAACATCTCCATCACTCATTTTGTATTTCATTTTGTTATAATCGGAGAAAACTATGAAAAGGAATGAGTATTAAAACTACTCATTAGGCAGTCCGTTAGCGAAATCAAATATGCATACAAACATCATACGATTCATGATGTCGTAAAACATATAAGAATCCTTTTTCAAAAAAAACATATAAGAATCCTTTTTTTTTCTATTTATTTTTATTTTTTATATTTAATTTAATAGATAATGTATTTTTTAGCGAAATTTTAAACTAATTATTTAATTTGAAAATACTATTCTAATAAATCAAAGATTTTCATGCCCAATTAGCGAAACGAAAAAACACCTTTAATAAAGAATTAGTTTGAGAGGGAAAAAGTGCCAAAAAAATTAATCAAATTTGATTTTTTTCCCGTTCATGTTAATCCTTTTTCCTTGCAAAAGAAGAGAGTAATAACCCATGTATTAAATTTGCCAAAACGAGCTTAGCTCAGCGGTAATTGGCATGTACTCTCGACCATGAGGATCTGATCTCTCATTCGATGATATATGTATCTTTAACCAGTCGAACTATATTTAAATTGATACATTTGAAAAAATAAATAGAGGTGTGTGGAAAGCTTTATCCATCATTTTGAGCCATGAAGAAATTAGAAAATGAGAGAGAGAGAAAATTAATCACATTTTAAGTGTTTTCCTTGTCAAGGGAAAATTCCCCCCATGTCTATCCTTTCGTTTCCTTGCAACAAAAGAGATTGATGGCCATGTGGTTTCAAACAAAATACCAAGTGGCTAACCAACACCACATCAACATGTTTTCATGTTGATCAAAGTGTCAATTCTATGTAAAAGCTACATTTTCCCTAATATTTTGATATGTTTGAATTCTATGGATATAAAGTTCATTATTACAATTCTTATAATTTTCCTTTTTTTTTTTAGTCAATGAACTACATGTCTAATTCTCTATGATGGTAGATAAGCATAAAAGATGCCCAAGTGAACATAGCTCAATGGTAAATTGACATGTATTCTCGACTAAGAGGTCAGAGGTTTGAATCCCCCCACCCCTAGATGTTATTGAACTCAAAAAAAAAAAAAAAGATGAGTATGGAAGATATATAGAGTATTACCGTCTAAAACTTGCTCAGTATTTTGCAAGGAGATGTATTTTAGATTTGAAGACAGACATGCGTCTACATAGTTTACACGACCATTTTACAACTTTTTTGTAAGATCTTTTTTTTTAAACCCTATTTTCTCTCTTATTCTTATTCTATAGTCATTTTCAGAAGACATTTTACTCAATTTGTAGGAGAAAATAAAGAAATGTGGAAAACTCTTCGATTGGAGTTGTAAAGAATTAGGTTAAAAGAAAAAAAAAATAGAAAGTTTACTACATTTGAAGTGCTTTTCATGTCGATCCTTTTTCCTTATAACAAAATAAATTAATGGTGATGTGGTTTCAAACAACATGTCGTGTGGCTTTAAACTTCAATGATATTCCATCTACATATTTTCATTTTAAAGTGTCAATTATATAAAAGTGGCATCTTACCTAACATTTTGACATGTTAAATTTTATGGATATAAGGTTAATAATATAAATTTATTTTTATTAATAAGTTATAGGTTTAATTTTGTATTGCGTCAAACCGAACATAACTTAATGGAGAAGTACTTATTGTCATTTTCTATGATCGAAGATTTGATCTCATTACACATTTATCAATTAATGAATTTTGATGATTAAAAAATTTACATGCTAATTAATCCCCACTAGTAAAATCTCTTAAGAGATTTTCTTAAGATTAGTAAATCATTTCCATATTTTATAAATATAAATTATACAAGATTAAGTCATTATATTGTAGATATCATGCTTAGTCAGAATTATATTTTTTTTATTAATTATTTTTATTTTTATTTTTTATCATCTCAATGTCCTTTTAGTCATTATTATCTGTTGGTTACCTAAAATAAAGGTTAAATAATATAAAGTATGTATAAACATTGAACTAGATTTTAGTTATGCCATCCGACTTTGAAAAGTTTCCTTTTGACTCTTGAACTTTGAAATTATTAAAAAAAGAAAAACTTTGGAGAGTTTTCCAATAAAAAAGAAGGACAAAATTTGACATTGTTATAGGTAATTTTGGACCACACAGACGGACAAGGAGCTGACGAGGACAATCGGACAGAGGTAGGACCAAAAGACCAACCCAGAGGAAGACCGGACCAAAGGGTCGGGCCAACATGGCTCGACCCATATGGTCGGCCTCGGTAAAAGGCCGAGGCCGACCATTCAGCCCGCTTGCGCGGGCCGAGCTCGGTGGCCTCTTTTCGGTCCCTGATGCCCCGAATCGCCTCGGTTCTGCCTGATTCGTCCCGAAACACCTCAGGATTCCTAAAAACCCTAGGAGGACAAACAGGTATAAAAACCCCACTTCATCACGGAAGGAGGGTTCCAAAAACTATACTCCCGACTGCTCCCTTTACTATCTATAGCTTCTCTTCGGTTTTCTGACTTAGGCATCGGAGGCGGTGTGGCCTACACCACGCCGGTGTGCAGTTTTGCTGGTCTTGCAGGTCACGTCTTCCCCAGTTTCTACAAATTCACTGTTGGTGTCACGTGAAGGTCAGGTGAGTCTTTTGTCCGGATTTTGGCATCAATAGTTGGCGCCGTCTGTGGGGAAGAGTGTTGACTAGCAAACGCTGTACGTTACCGAAAGAGGCGTTAGCGACTAGATGGAGCGCAACAGTGAAGCAGCCGTAGGAGAAGTATGCCACCAGGCTCGACTTCAAGCCCAAGAAGTCGAAATAGCAGCACTCAAAGGAAGGATGGATGATATGAGACAGAATCTTACGGAGATTTTGAGTTTATTGAAGAAACCCGAGTACTCGGGGAGCAAGGATGACCAACTGTGCAGGGACCCTAAAAAAGGAAAAGGAATGGCCGACGAGGAGGTGGGAGATTCAGCAAGTGTCACGAGCAGGATGCCGAGCTTAGAAGATGACTGGACTCATAAAGAGCCCGAGCCTAGTCGCAAGAAAGTTCGCAGAAGCTCGCCATCGAGGCCAAAGCAAGGTACGCATGTTAAAATCGATGGCAGGGAAAAATCTGAGGCTCGGGAAAAGTCCGAGGCCGAGCATAGTCGAGGAGGGCGCGAGCAAGAGCTGTACAAATGGTTAAAGGAGGAGGATAGTCCTTACAACTCATACAAGAGGACAGGTAATGAGGATATAGAAGAACTGCTAGGAGAGATGGAGCCGCCCTTCACAGACAACATTATGGGGGCTGAAGTGCCGCAAAAGTTCAAGATACCCACCTTCCAATACGACGGAAAGAAAGATCCAGTCCAGCACTTGAATGCATACCTAACCTGGATGGACTTCCACGGGGCCAATGAGGTAACCAGATGTCGAGCCTTTGCACTTACCCTAATAGGCTTGGCTAGACAATGGTTTGGCAAAATACCGCGGAAGTCTATAGGGTCATTCAAAGAGTTGGCACGAGCCTTCGCCACACAGTTTTTGGGGGCTCGAGATCAACGAAAGCTACAGATCAACCTGCTGACAGTTAAACAAGGACCGAGGGAGAGCCTGAAGGACTATATCACTAGATTTAGTAACGAAGTCCTGCAGGTAGAGGGCTACGATGATGGAGTTGCACTAACTGCTGTGATTTCAGGATTACAAGATGAGAGGCTGCTTACCTCAATTGGTGAAAGTCAACCACGCACATACGTAGAATTCATGACTAGGGCACAAAAATTCATAAATGCCGAAGAGTTGCTCAAGTCAAAAAAGGAAACAATGACAACAGAATCCAGAAAATATTCGTTATGTGAACAAGACAGAGATAAAGACCACAACCGCAAAAAACAGAGAACACATGACAAAGATCGAGGGCGAGAAGACCCCATGGGTAAATTCAAAGAATACACCCCCACTTCCATTCCGCAGGAACAAATATTGATGGAGATTACAAATACGGATCTTCTGAGACATCCTGGAAAAATGAAAACAAGTCCAGAAGGAAGAGATAAAAGCCAATTTTGTCTTTTCCACAGGGACCACGGACACACTACAAAAAATTGCATCCAGCTTAAAGATGAGATTGAAACGCTGATTCGTCGTGGATTCCTCAAAGAGTTTGTTGAAGACAAGAGCCAGAAAAGGCCGAGGCAGACCAGGGGTGGCCGAGGCCGAGGAGATGATGGACCTCCTTTAGAGATTAGAACCATCTTTTGAAGCGCAACAGGGAAAATTCAATGCAAAGTTGACATTTGCCTTGGCTGAGGCCGACCTCACCTTGAAGTTACAATATTTATTTACGTGCATTCAATTGTTCGTTTTTTTAATTTATCTATTGTTTACCTTTTTGCTTTCGATAGGGGAGTTTGAATTCGATATCTATTCAAGGTAGAATGTAGCATTTCCTTTCTAAATGGAGAGTTTCCTTTTTGCTTCTACTTAAGGAATCGAGAAACCCGAATTCAAATGTATGCCTCCACCTCAACAAAGGATAGAACAAACTCAAGGAGGCAGTAGAGGGGATATGCCTCCCTATCAAACAAAAGGCAAGAGGGGATATGTCTCCCTATCAAACAAAAGGCAAGAGGGGATATGCCTCCCTATCAAACAAAAAGCAAGAGGGGATATGCCTCCCTATCAAACAAAAGGCAAAAGGGGATATGCCTCCCTATCAAACAAAAGGTAAGAGGGGATATGCCTCCCTATCAAACAAAAAGCAAGAGGGGATATGCCTCCCTATCAAACAAAAAGCAAGAGGAGATATGCCTCCCTATCAAATAAAAAGCAAGTCTGGAGGCAAGAATTAAATAGTTCGGAGGAGCGAATAAAGGATACCAGAAAATGGGACCGAGGCCGAGCACCTCTTGTCAAGGCCGACCCCAAATTTCAAGGTAATCTCCACTTTACTCAACTATGCTTTATGTTTTAAAAAGTTTCACTTGAGATTGGGGGCTACAAAGGGGATATGCACTCCCTATTAAACAAAAAGCAAGTAACAGGGGATATGCACTCCTTATTAAACAAAAGGCACACTGGCTTATCATGTTTTACTAAAGATTACATGTTCTAGCCTATTCTTTCATCATTTTCCTACAATGACTAACGTATGAACTCAGGGAGCTAAATTTTGAGCTAACAGGTGTCTGAGGCCAAGGCCAACCCTAGCCTCTTCCCCATTATTCTTTTGCAGAAGTTAACCTTTCGATGCAGGATTGTGAAACCTTCTGCTTCTCCTATTTTTTACAATGAGAAACTGTTGTGCTCGGCCTCCTCCCAAGGCCGAGGCCGACCAGATAAGCTAAAATGGGGAACTGCTGTGCTCGGCCTCTTCCTGAGGTCGAGGCCTACCAGATAAGCTAAAATGGGGAACTGCTGTGCTCGGCCTCTTCCCGAGGTCGAGGCCGACCAGATAAGCTAAAATAGGAAACTGCTGTGCTCGGCCTCTTCCCGAGGCCGAGGCCGACCAGATAAGCTAAAATGGGAGATTGTTGTGCTCGGCCTAGGCCGACCATCCAGAGGCCAAGGCCGAGCTCCACCCTTAGAGGCCCAGGTACGAAGTTAATTTTTCCCTACTCAAAAAATGCATTTCCAAGATATTGAATGCACATTTTGAGTGGGGGGTTGGGGATAGGGACAGGTCGAGTCCATCATAATCATGGTCATGATGCGATGATTTTGACTTTCCTTTCTTACTTATTCAAGTTAGAATTGCGTATGAATAGTGGTGGAGCTATTTTTAAGATCATTTATTTTCATTTTGTATAACACATGTCCATAGCGTTTCCCCATGGTATGATGTCGATACTTGCAAACTTAATGAAGTTCTTTGTGTTGAGTTTTGCATAAAGTGCTTTTTCCATAGGATGTAACGCGTGTGGCCAGACAGGAATGATCCTTGTAGAGGCCAGACTTCTGTACTTTCCCCAGAAGAGTGTACGCACCCCTGGGATGAACACAGCAGCTTGAAGAGAGGCTCGGGAACTTCCTATGCCTCCCCAAGCCTTTTCCCCAGAAGAGTGTACGCACCCCTGGGATGACCATGCAGCTTGAAGAGAGGCCCGGGAACTTCCTAGGCCTCCCCAAGCCTTTTCCCCAAAAGAGTGTACGCACCCCTGGGATGATCATGCAGCTTGAAGAGAGGCCCGGGAACTTCCTAGGCCTCCCCAAGCTTTTCCCCAGAAGAGTGTACGCACCCCTGGGATGAACACAGCAGCTTGAAGAGAGGCTCGGGAATCTCCTTGGCCTCCCCAAGCTTTTTCCTAGAAGAGTGTACGCACCCCTGGGATATATGCAGCGCTTGACGAGAGGCTGGGGTATTTCCTTGGCCTCCCCAAGCTTTTCCCCAGAAGAGTGTACGCACCCCTGGGATGAATGCAGCGCTTGACGAGAGGTTGGGGTATTTCCTTGGCCTCCCCAAGCTTTTCCCCGATTGAGTGTACGCACCCTCGGGATGGATACAAAAGAGCAAATTAGCAAGCAAAGCAGAGGAAATGCTCAACCTCATGCCAAGGCCGAGGCCGAACGTCCCAGCTCCGAAGCCAACCCTCAGGCATGCATTCAAAGCAGCAAGGAGATGTCCGACCATGGAGCGAATTTACACATAAGTACAACCATGAAGCGAACGAGCATGCGATGTGAAAACGTGGATCGACCTCATGTCAAGGCCGAGGCCGACCATCCACCTTCAAATGGCCAGGGAGGCTAAGTATTGAGCTAACAGGGACCCGAGGCCGAGGCTGACCCTAGCCCCCTCCTTCATTTTTCTTTTGCAGAAATTAATTTTTCAGTGCAGGATTGTGAAATCTTCTGTTTTTCCTGTTTTTCAATTATGGAGAAGCCTTGGATCTGGTATGAAGCACTCCGAATGACCAAGTACGGGGGTCTCGCTCTTCTCATTTCCATTTCGCCTAACCCCTATTCAGGAAGTTTCTACTTTGTATAGTTTGTCCTATCTTGCAGGATAACAAAGAAGTCATACAAAAATCAGCACGAGACAAGAGTTGTACTCTTAAATTGGATTTAAGGAGCTCGACCTATAGCATTAAGTTGCACCTGAATCCTAATTCAAGAGTGGGGGCTTAATGTTATAGGTAATTTTGGACCACACAGACGGACAAGGAGCTGACGAGGACAATCGGACAGAGGTAGGACCAAAAGACCAACCCAGAGGAAGACCGGACCAAAGGGTCGGGCCAACATGGCTCGACCCATATGGTCGGCCTCGGTAAAAGGCCGAGGCCGACCATTCAGCCCGCTTGCACGGGCCGAGCTCGGTGGCCTCTTTTCGGTCCCTGATGCCCCGAATCGCCTCGGTTCCGCCTGATTCGTCCCGAAACACCTCCGGATTCCTAAAAACCCTAGGAGGACAAACAGGTATAAAAACCCCTCTTCATCACGGAAGGAGGGTTCCAAAAACTATACTCCCGACTGCTCCCTTTACTATCTATAGCTTCTCTTCGGTTTTCTGACTTAGGCATCGGAGGCGGTGTGGCCTACACCACGCCGGTGTGCAGTTTTGCTGGTCTTGCAGGTCACGTCTTCCCCAGTTTCTACAAATTCACTGTTGGTGTCACGTGAAGGTCAGGTGAGTCTTCTGTCCGGATTTTGGCATCAACAGACATTAATTGACATGTATCCCCAAACAAGAGGTCAGAGGTTTGAATCCCCACCTCCAAATGTTGTTGTACTAAAAAAGAAAAAAACTAATGTGTAAAAATTGCCAACAAAAACATAACTCAACTAATATAAAGTATGTGCTTATGACTAAGAGGTCATGAGTTCGCGTCCTCCAATTCCATATTGTCGAATTAAAAAAAAAAAAAAACTAATATGTAAAAATTAGGAGATACACTGATATCATTTACAACTCAATTTCAACTATAAAGAAGATTATGGTTGTTGTTACCTATTCCATTTTGACTCAAAAAGGTATAGTTTAGCATAATTTACAACATCATTCACATCAGCTGCCACGTCAATTTAATGAAAGATATTGTAAATAATGTCACATGTACCTTTTAATTTTTACACATCAATTATAGTATCAAAATTCATCCAACAATGGAAAACCTTTTTCAGAAGTTTTTTGGGAACAATTTGAAAGTTGAAGTATTCGGGAAACTTTTAAAAGCCTAAAAGTATAATTGAAACATATCTCAAACTCCATATATATTTTACCCAAGCCTAAAATTAAATTAAAATATTTATATGATATTTAAATTCAAAGGATCTCCCCAACTTCTCTTTCTTCCATCTCTCCAATCACCTCTCTCTCACACATGCAAGGATTGCTCTTCTATTCCTTCCCTCTCCCCTGTACAAGAGGGTTGATTCGTTTTGAAAAGAGACACATACATAGCCCTCTAAAGTTCCTTAATTACAACACAAATACCCTCTTCTTTTTCCCATTTCTCCAACAAAAAACTATCCATTTGGTGCAATTTTTCATTTCCTCTCTCTCATCTATAATCTACAAATTCATTTCAACTCAAATCCTCCAAGGTTTGAAATTTCCTCATTATTATTTTACTCACTTTTAACTTTGAATAGGAGAGATTGATTCTTCGTTTAGTGTCGTAAAGGAGAGGAAATTTTACATTTTCGATGTCATTTTGTTGCACTGTAACTCTCGTATGATTTTGTGAGATATTTTTTGTTGTCTCCAATATTGATTTCATTCTTTCTATTACTATTTATTTCACTAGTTTGATTTGAACTGATTTGATTTTTATATTAATTGCACAACATGCTTTCAATTTCATGTATTAATTACTTGAGATTTGAATAGTTCGACATATTTTTTCTACTGTAGATGCATATCATTTGAATGTTGGTTCTCTATAACCTTTTCTTTTTTTCTTGTGATCACGTTACAACGTGTATAATGAAAATCAATATTATTTTTTGAAAAGGGAAAATCAAAATTTCACTTTGATGGATTTATAGATCGAATCATTACAAATTTTAAACTAAAATTGTTACTAAAGTGTAAGAACTAAATCGTTATAAATTTGAAAGTACATCAACTAAATCATTACATCAATTTAGGTTTTTTTTTTTTTTAATTGTTACTTCACCAAAAGTACAAAGACAAAAAATAACCGATTGTTAACAAAAATAACATTCATTAAAAAAAAAAACACATATTAGTTTTGCACTATTTTTTTCTAACTAACTATAGCTCGGCTGGCATAAACATTATTACTCCAATAAAAAGTTTAGAGGTCCAAATCATCACGATAGAAAGTTTTTTTTTTTAAAAAAAAAAAAAAATCCTTCCCTTTATGCAATGAAGATTTTTTTTCTTCCTATCAACTACCTTACCTAAAGGGGAATTTATGTTATTTCTTTTTTTTTTTTTTTTTTGAGTTCTTATGTTATTTCTTACCTGTAAATCCCTAATTAGCTAATAAGTTTTCTCAAAAAAAAAAAAAAAAAAAAAAAAATTAGCTAATAAGAAATTAAACCTTTTGGGTCCCACTGAAGAAAAAAAAGTACATGGAATGGGGTCCTAATCCATCACTATCCATTCTTCAAGCAACTTTTTAACATTTGATTAACGCAATTAAGACGGTGCATGAATCTGAATATTATAAATTAAATTAAAATCTTATATATATATATTTTTTTATTTTCTTCAAAAAGACACACGAATAAAAAAATAATTTCTAGAGAGAGAAAATGGCGTGGCGTTAAAGGACGGGGATAAAAGGCGAAGGAAATAGACTGTGAGCTGAGAGAGAGAGATGGAACCGACGTTGACTTAAATGTTTTCCTTCCCAATTTCCCCACTTTCCGTTTGCTTGTCTCAGAACTCCCAAAACCCCACCACACCCTTAAAAAGTTAGAGAGAGAAAGCCCAGAGAGAGAGAGAAAGGGAGAAATTGATTTGAAAATACCCAGAGACATTGCATTTGGACTCCAAACGCCTTTTCGGGTCTCTGAAATTTGGGAGAAATATGGTGGAACGAAGACGGTGAAGAGCGACGGAGGCCACCGTTTGGATGTTTTTTGTTTTCGTTTCTGGTTTAACTCAAATGAGCCAAAGAACCCAGGTGAGTGATTGATTGATTGATTGATTGATTGGTTTATGGATTGATCATTTTCTTCTTGATTTCTAATGGTAACCCAGAAGCTGTTTTGGGGTTTGGTTTCTGGAGTTTGTTTGAGTCGGAATCGTTGCTGATGAAATGGGTGCTGCGAAATGCGTTTTTGGGAAGGGGGGTTGTGCGTTTTTTAACTGATCTCGAGCTGGGATTGTTGTTTTTTCATTTGGGTTTTGGCTGCTTGCGATTCCCTAATCGGTTGAACGGTTGAGTATGTTGTTGAGCTATTTTAGGTTGAGATTTTCTTGATTTGTAATGAGTTTTTAGTGCAAATATGTTTCCTTCACATGGTGGATCTGGTGTTTGGCATGGTTATGGAATTTTGATATCAGCTATTGCTTTGTCTTTTCTGCCCTGTGAACATGAACAGAGGATTTTTTCAAAAAATTTATGCAAACATGAAATGGGTACTGTTGGTTGATTTGAAAGATGAATGTTAGCTTAGAAAAAAAGCAGAATGTTCCTGTTCTATGTGTTATCTGTTTCTCATGTTCTATAGGGGTGAGTTGGTGTCCCATTGAGATGGTTTTCTTCTGAGAAGCACGGACACGTCTTTGAAATAGTGTCCTTGCTTCAAAGGTTTTCTCTGAGTTTGTATGTATACCTGCTGAATTTGATAACATATAGTATCTTTGATTTGGAATGTTTATTGGTATAAACTTTTTCTTTGTTCGTGAACCAGATAAACAGATAAAGAAAGAGCAAGTCATAGGCCAGCACAAGGTGTGGTCGCTATGGAGGCTTGTTATTGCATTGAGCCACAATGGCCTGCTGATGAACTGTTGATGAAGTATCAGTATATCTCAGATTTCTTCATTGCACTTGCATATTTCTCCATCCCCTTGGAGCTCATCTACTTTGTAAAGAAATCTGCAGTGTTTCCTTACAGATGGGTTCTTGTTCAGTTTGGTGCTTTCATTGTTCTTTGTGGGGCAACACATCTTATTAACTTATGGACCTTTACCATGCATTCAAGAACTGTAGCAGTAGTGATGACCACTGCAAAGGTTTTAACTGCTGTGGTATCATGTGCAACTGCCCTTATGCTTGTACATATTATACCAGATTTATTGAGTGTCAAAACTAGAGAGCTGTTTTTGAAGAACAAGGCTGCTGAATTGGATAGGGAAATGGGACTCATTCGTACTCAAGAAGAAACTGGTCGGCACGTAAGGATGCTTACTCATGAGATTAGGAGTACACTTGACAGACATACGATACTGAAAACCACTCTTGTTGAGCTAGGAAGAACTTTGGCTTTGGAAGAGTGTGCACTTTGGATGCCAACTCGTACTGGATTGGAACTTCAACTATCCTATACTCTCCATCAGCAGAATCCCGTTGGATATACTGTCCCCATCAATCTCCCTGTGATCAGTCAAGTTTTTAGTAGTAACCGTGCAATAAAAATATCACCAAACTGTCCAGTGGCTAGGCTACGACCTCTTGCTGGGAGATATGTGCCAGGAGAGGTTGTTGCTGTTCGTGTCCCTCTATTGCATCTTTCTAATTTTCAAATAAATGATTGGCCAGAGCTTTCGACTAAGCGATATGCGCTCATGGTTTTGATGCTTCCATCAGATAGTGCTCGACAATGGCGCGTTCATGAGTTGGAGCTGGTTGAAGTTGTTGCTGATCAGGTATCCAGAACTTGTTTATCTTTGACTTGTTAGCATGTGTTCTTTATAAAATATCACATTCCCCTGTGTAATCTTATAAGAAGTTAAATGCAGCATGCTCGTCTTGAATTTCCATCTATTACTGCTTCCCTAAGTTGTAGCAAATCCGAACTTTTTTATGTTATAAATTTCAACATTATAATATCGTTCCATGGTTAATTATAAACTTGGTTAAAAAACACTTTTGGTGTCTAAACTTTCAATTGTTTGTAACGATTTAGTCCCTGTAATTTCAAATTCGTAACGATTTAGTTCTTGAACTTTAGTATTTAACAATTTAGTCCCTATACTTTAAATTATGTGTATTGATTTAGTTCCTGTTATTAAAATATTGATCATTTTTAATCAGGTGTGTTTATAAAATAAAAATACTAAATTTAGACACAAAAGACTAAATTGTTACGTAATGTGAATTGACACTCAATTTTGATAGGATTTTTTATGTGAGGGTTAACTTGTTATAAATTTGAAAATACAGCGACTAAATTGTTACATACTAAAGTTTAGGATTAAATCTTTACAAATTTGAGAGTAAGGATTAAATTGTTACAAATTAAAGTTCAGAGATTAAATTGTTACTTTTATGAAAGTTTTGGATCATTTTTTTTTTAAGAGAAACAATTGATTAATGAAATAGGGGAAAACCCTGTGCCTGATGGCGGATTACATGTAATTTTTCCAATTTAAAATCGAAGAAGAAAGACTATAAGATGCGAACGGGTGTTTACATTTACACCAATACAAACATGGATAGAATCTTATAAAAAAAGCATTCAAAGGTAGAGAACATCCCTGAAAATTCTGTGCTTTTTGTTTCCTTCTCCAACAAGGAGTTGGGATTGTTTTAACCCTGCTGCAACCTAAAGCCGAATCCTTGCATGTTGGACAGGTGGATAACTCTTTGTGGATTTATTGCATGGTGATCTTTTCTAGATGTTGCATAGGCCGATAGTTTTGCTCTTATAGTGTACCACTCAAGAAATGTATAAAACAAAAAACTACGTTTTTTATATTAAATCTAAATCCTTGCATGTTCAACTGGTGGACCGCCCCCAATAAATGAATCAAACGAAATTACTTTTTTTTTTTTTACAGAAAGCAACAAAAATTACATTTTTGTTTCATCCAGTTCTTGAGGTGGGGTACACCATACGAACAAAACCATTAACCCATGTAACCTCAAGAAAGGAATAGAACAAAAATTACTTATAGTTATCATCTTATGTCTTACTATTCTAAAGTAGTTTCTCAGTTATGTGGATCAGAAAATCATCTCTATATTACTCAGTCCATTGTTAAAATAAATAAAAACGTTGTAATTGTAAGAGTGAAGTTTGTTTATATGAAGAACGTATTTGTTTTTTGGTGGTGTGGTAAATCTCTTCTGACCATTGATCCATGTATGTACATTTCAAATCAGGTAGCAGTTGCTCTTTCTCATGCTGCAATCTTAGAAGAGTCCATGAGGGCTAGAGATCTTTTGATGGAGCAGAATGTTGCTCTTGATCTAGCCAGGAGAGAAGCAGAAACGGCGATACGTGCCCGGAATGATTTCTTGGCTGTCATGAACCATGAAATGAGAACTCCCATGCATGCGATTATTGCCCTCTCTTCATTATTGCAAGAGACTGAACTTACACCCGAGCAGCGCCTAATGGTCGAAACAATATTAAAAAGCAGTAACCTTTTAGCCACTCTGATAAATGATGTTTTGGATCTTTCAAGGCTCGAAGATGGTAGCCTACAACTGGACATTAGCACTTTTAATCTTCACGCTGTTTTCAAAGAGGTTTGACCAACAATGTTGTATAATTTAGTACGTTTTTAATATCTATTACCTAACTAATAATGTAAAATCAATACTAAATGTTGCAGGTACTTAACTTAATCAAGCCTGTTACACTTGTCAAAAAGTTGTCATTGACCTTACATTTGGGTTCTGATTTGCCAACATATGCCGTCGGTGATGAGAAACGTCTTATGCAAGCTATTCTTAATGTTGTGGGTAATGCTGTGAAATTTTCAAAAGAAGGTAGTATCTCAATCACAGCCATTGTGGCAAAATCCGAAACCTTCAGAGAATTTCGAGTTCCTGATTTTCTCCCTGTGCCAAGTGATAGTCACTTTTATTTGCGTGTACAGGTTTGTTTACTTGGCCTTTAGAATTGAACGAACTTTTATTTTTGAAGATAAATGTTCTAATACAAGGAAATATGTTACAAATTTTCTCTGCATGTATAGGTAAAAGATACTGGATCTGGAATTAGTCCTCAAGATATTCCCAAGTTGTTCACTAAATTTGCACATACTCAAACAGTGGCAACAAGAAACTCTGGTGGCAGTGGTCTTGGCCTTGCAATTTGTAAGAGGTACATTGTTCATAGCTGGCTTTTCTTTTATTGGTCTAAAGTTATTTTTTATTAATCACAGGTCTCTTTTAGGAGCTTAAGACATGCACCTTATATCCCTTCCCTTATGTGCTATGTGATCAGGTTTGTGAATCTTATGGAAGGACAAATTTGGCTTGAAAGTGAAGGTCTTGGAAAGGGATGTACCGCTACTTTTATTGTAAAACTTGGAATTGCCGATCAATCAAATGAATCGAAGCTTCCTTTTACATCAAAAATTCATGAGAACAACATTCATACAAGTTTTCCTGGACTCAAAGTCCTTGTTATGGACGAGAATGGGTTAGTAACATTTGACCTGTTTTTACTTCATTATTCATGTTTGAATGTAATTTTTAACATGTTTTATTCATGATGTTCTCTGCCTTTGGAATCGTTGGAGAAGGTCGTTTGGTGTTAGTGGGCCACGTAACAGAGATGGGTGAGGGTTGGTGGGGGAGGTGCTCTTGCATTCTCCCTTCCGGGAGAGAGGCAATGTGTTGTGGCAAGCTTGTTTTTTTGCGGTGTTGTGGGGTGTTTGGCTTGAGAGAAACAATAGGATCTTTAGGGATAAGGAGAGATCGGTTGAGGAAGTTTGGGAGTCAATTAGGTTTAATTCTTCCTTATGGGCGTCGGTCACTAGACCTTTTTGTAACTATGACCTTGGTCTCGTTCTTTTGGATTGGAGTCCGTTTTTGTAGTTTTGTCGGTCTCCTCTTTGGCTTGGACTTGTTTTTTGTATGCCCTTGTATTCGTTCATTTGTTCAATGAAAGTTCGGTTTCTTATAAAAAGTTCAAGATGTTCTTGGCCTTTAGAATGTGGAATAGTAGGTTAGTCGAAAAGGAAATTAATCAATAGTTGGAGAATTAGACATTCTTTGAGAGATCCCTTTGTGGTAAAGAAGCTGCTCTAATTTGATTAAGCTGTTCTCCTATTATTCTTCTATGAACAGCATTAACACCAGATCAAATTCTCTTATTTGTAGAAACTTTTTAGGCTCATCTTTTCTTCAACTTTCTCACCCCACCTTTTTCCTTTCCCCCTCCAGTATCTTATTTTGGCATAAGGGAAATCCTTTGTGTTGGTAGGAAGATATCCTTGGGAGGAATGTGAGAGAAAGCTGCATCACACAACTTTTGTCAAAGGATTTTACATTTTGTTTCCATCAGTGAAATTATATTTGGAAAAGAAAAAAGAATTTGGCTCTTTTTTTGGGGGTTTTTTTCTTTCTTATTCTTTCGGGATGATCTTGTATTTTTTCATTTCTTCCGGATGAAAGTTCGGTTTTTTCATAAAAAGAATATTTGGAAAAGAAAAAAAGGTTTAATTTGTGCTTCCCGAGATTTACACTTTTTGAGTTTGAACACCAAGCAAAATTTGTTGGAATTACCTTCCAAGTTCTAACATCATTAATGTTGCTTGTCGCAGAGTTAGTCGGTCAGTGACCAAGGGACTTCTCGTACATCTCGGATGCGAGGTAACGACAGCAGCCTCAATTGAGGAGTTCTTACGAGTCGTCTCCCAGGAGCACAGGGTGGTTTTCATGGATATATGCACTCCTGGAGTTGATGGTTACGAACTAGCCATACGCATCCGCGAAAAGTTTGCGAAATGCCATGAAAGACCGTTCATGGTAGTACTCACTGGGAACTCAGACAAAGTAACAAAGGAGAGTTGCCTCAGAGTCGGCATGGACGGGCTAATACTAAAACCCGTTTCGATTGATAAAATGAGGAGTGTGTTATCGGAACTTATAGAGCGCCGTGTTCTATTCGAGACATCTTGAAGAGGCAGAGTAAACAGACAGATATCTAACAGCTTGTTATGTGTACATAAAAGGCATTGTGGTCATGATCCTGAGCAAGAGAGGAAGAATGTGACATAAGGGCACATACTCAGTTCCAGGTTCATATCAAAACCTGATTTGCCACTGGTACTACATACCCAAAAAAGGAATAGGGCAGAGATATGTGTAAAAACATTTTGAAAAGTTCCTTGAAACAAGTTAGATATCATCCTGTAACTTTGCTAATTTTTCTTTTTCATAGAGAATGTTTTACATTTTCTTGAGTTCATCTCTCTCTCTCTCTCTCTTAATCTTTTTCACATGATTTTAATTTTTCAATTACAAATGAGAAATGAATGTCTCTTGGGTTGGATCTCTCTTGAGGGCAAATGGCAGGAGTGGGGTGTTTATGAATTGAGTTGAGGATTTCTGACTTCAATCAATTATTTAGATGGTAAAGTTGTGTTCACTTAAGTCAAGTTCTTTGATCACAAAAATTTGGGCTAGATCAGCTTGGTTTAAGGCATAAATTCATAATAAGGAAGGTAAAATATGTTATATGAGTTGATCTCATGCTAAATAAATTAGGAATGAGAACTATAAATTCAGGCTTCCAAGGTCATGTCTGGCTTGAATAGTTTGTTGTTCACAAAATGAATTTACTCCTTTTAATCTATTCCTTGTTAGGGAATTTCACGAGTAGTTCTCTTAGATGTTGGTATGAGATTTGAAGGATGGGAACAACCAAGATAAAGGAATCGAAGTTAGAGATTTTTCGAAATTTAGAGAAAAGGTTGAGTTCTAAAAATCAAGGAAAGCTCGGTTCTTTATAAAAAAAAAAAAAAAAAATCAAGTACAAAAAGGACGATATTCAAGTTAACTGGTATACATATGTATGTATGTGTGTATGTGTGTCAGGATGTGGGAGTGCAAAGATAAAGATGAATCTTTTAGTAGTTGTTTGATAATCATTTTGTTTTTTTTTTCTTTTCATTTTTGAAAAACAGATTGGCGATAATCAATTCTGGTTTTCGTTTTTTGTTTTTAAAAAATGTTTTTAATATTGTAAACAAAAATCTATCATTTCCCCTCACTTTTTTTCCTTTTTTCTCTAATTAATATTTTTGGTTCAATTACATGTTTAGTTCTTGAATTTTCAAGGTTGTGTCAATTTGATCCTTAAACTTTAGAAAGTGTCTAATCTTTGAACTATCAATTTTGTGTCCAAAAGATCCCTGGACTTTAAAAGTATTCAGTACGTTATTAAACTTTCACTCTTGTGATTAATGTTTGTAAAGATAATCCTTCAGATTTTCAAATGGAGATGATGGAGAAGGACTGGAGTCTCGAAGGTCATGAGAAGATGGTGGTGAGGGTGTGGGAATAGTTGAGGCCAAAGGTTGAGAGACAAGGGAGTAGAGGGCGTGGGGAGTGAGGTCAAGGGCAACCAAGAGAGAATACTTTGTGCTGCTATTGAGTGTTCATTTGACTCCTGCTGAAATAAGTCTTAATATGGGAAGTCCTCTTCATTGAAGCATACATGACGAGTCACGTATACACGGCCAACACTGTTCATGCATTTGTAACCTTTGTAGTTATCTGCATAGCCTAGAAAAACACATTTCTCAGTATGAAATTCAAACCTATGTTGTTGATACAGTCGAAGGCACGGGTAACAAGTGGAACCAAATGTGCGAAGGACCTTGTAATCAGGTTGGCGATGCTTCAATAATGCATAAGGAGAGGTGCCCTCAATAGTGGGAGTGGGCAATCGGTTGATCAAATACACTACAGTAGAGAAGGCGTCCCACCAATAATGAAGGGCATCTTAGCTTGAGTAAGTAAGGTCAACCCAGTTTCAACCACATGACGATGTTTGCGTTCGACACGCCCGTTTTGAGCGAAAGTATATGGGCAGGAAATCTGAATTTCAATACCACTTTGTTTGGCTAGTTGGATGATCGGTTTGTATTCGCCTCCCCCATCACATCTAAACGTTTTGATTTTGCTTGCATACTGAGTTTCAACTTGAGCTTTGAATTGTTGGAACACAAGAACAACATCACCTTTGGATTTTAGGGGAAATATCCACGTATATCGGGAGTAGTCATCCAAGAAGGCTATGTAGTAATTGTAACCGTGAGTGGATTGGAGGGGTGAGGGACCCCAAAGATCAGAGTGGACCAAGTCTAAAACATGTAGTGCTCAAGAATCAGAATTGGTAAAGGGAAGACGGTGGGATTTGCCAAACTTACAAGCCTCACAAAAGGAGAATTTCTCATTACGTTTAATTGGGGCATTACAAAGATCAAGAATTTGATGCAATACTTTTGGGGAGGGATGGCCAAGTCGTTTATGCCATAGATCCACCTTACAAGTCAACAAAATATACTGAACTAAATTAAGCATCTTTCCATTGTCTGCCCGAGAGGTCTGCATAGTTTGTGTAACCTTGACAAAAGTAAATTCAGGAACTGCAGTGGCCGAGAACAACTTCTTGTCGGAGGCTTCATGCTGATCCAAAAGTTTATAAAGGCCATTCACAAGCTTCTCTATCAGGCACACTTCATTGGATATCTTTTCCTTAACAAAACAAAAACCATCATGAAATTCTACAGAGACAAAGTTGTCTTGAGTTAACTGAGAAACACTGATTAGGTTCTTTTTCATATTTGGAACAACTAGAACATCTTTTAGCAGCAGAGTCCCATTAGTACTTGGTAAGTATGTAGAGCCTATGTTGGCTATAGGAACCTTTGAACCATTTCCAACCACCACATTAGTTAAGGAAGAAGAGGTACCTTTTAGAGAGAGTTTGGCAAGATCAGTAGTAACATGGTTGCTGGCCCCACTGTCTAAATACCACGATGGATCTTGGAGAGTCTCGGGATCGGCCTCAAGGCTGTGGGAGTGGTGGTGCTTGACTCTGGTGGTGAGGAATGGGCAGTGTTGGCGGGAGGGGCTCCAGAAGGTGAAAAATCAGCTTTATCATACCTGTGATGGCAAATTACAGCTGTATGCCCCATTTTCCCACACAGTTGACAGATGGCCCTGTTGTTGGGTGGATAAGGAGAATATCTGCCTCTTGCACAGTACCTATTTCCTCTGTTTGAACTATATCCTCGATGCTGATAGGTGTTGTTAGCAGAGGAGTAGTTTCTGCTAGGTTGGAAATGGTTGGTATTTTGATCGTGAGATGGCTGTCTTGGACCTTCAGCATTTGCGACATTGACAAAGGGGAGGTGAGTTGAGCTGAGGTTCACAGAGATGTTGCCTTTGAGAGACTGTAGCCTCTCCAATCTTTGCTCAAAAGAAAAAAGTTCAAGTTGTATCTCACTCCATGAGAAGTTTTGGCTTCTTATCACACAAACTATGGGAGTGTATTCTTCCTCTGACCCTGTAGTGACATGGGACACAAAGCTCCTCATGTCCATTGGAAAACTAGCAACTTGAAGGTTGTCGAAGTACCTTTTCATAGTGTCTAAGTAGTCGTGCATCTTCATGGTTCCTTTTCGAGTCTGTTGGAGCATGAGACGGTTGTAATCTTCTTGCGATCTCGATTGAATGCCATAATATTCCTGTATGGAGTCCCACAATTTCTTTGCTTCATCATGACCCATGACTTGTGTAGCAGTTTCAGGTGTCATGGAGTTGTAGAGCCATCCGACTAGAAGTTGTTCAGCAGCCAACCAGAGATCATGCTCAGGATTATGGATTTTCAGGCCGAGTGGTTCTTCTTCCAAAGGAGGTATAATAATTGTTTGTTCTGGTGCAGGTGTCTTTCCGGATAGATGGCCTTCAAGCTTGTAGCTCTTGAGGATAGGGATGACTATATTTTGCCAGAGGAGGTAGTTCGTTCAGTCAAGTTTGATGGAGGTCACCTGGTTGAGGAGATTCGTGAAGTTGGGTGTTCCAAGAGACTGATTTTTGTACATCACCTGGTAAGGGTTTTTCTCCACAACAATTTCTTTCCCTTTATCGGTCTTCCTTGAGCTCGAGTTCTCCGGTGTACTTGATTTGGAAGGATCTTCACCATTGTGCTTCTCTGGGATCTGCGGAATCTCAGTGTTGGTCATGGCTGCCTTTGCTCTAATACCAGATTAATGTTTGCAAAGATAATCCTTCAGATTTTCTTATTGATCATTGAGGACCAAAGCCTCTAATAAATACACCAAGAGAGAAAACGTATATCAGAGGAGAAAATATTCTACAGACTAAAGCACCTGACTAATCGTAAACAAGGATAAGATTAGGTATGTTAAATACACTCTTAATAAATGAAGAAGGACAGAAGAAGGACAGAAGACACTCTTAATAAATAAATACACTCTTAATAAATGAAGAAGGACAGAAGACATAGACTAGACCAACATCAGTAATGTAGCAAGTACAGCAGAAAGTCAACTTGTAACACTTGTGTGAATAAATCTCTCAAAACTTTCAATTTTGTGTCTAATAAGTCTTTGACCTATTCGACATTTTTAAAAATTCACAAGCTAAGTCTAAAAATGGAAGTTTGGTCCCATCAAGCATAAAATTGAGAATTTGCGGTGGGTGGCAAATAAGAATTATATAATTGCAAATATAACACAATGTAAAAAGAAAGACAAATATAACACAATCTATCGGAGTATATTATAGACACTGATAGACTCTAGTTAATTAGAATCTATCTGATAGACTTCGATTATCAGAGTTTATCAACGATAGATTCTGATTCTATCAGTTTACTGATAGACTCCGATTATTCAGAGTTTATCAGTGATAGTCACTGATAGATTTCGATTAATTGGAGTCTATCAATGATAGACACTGATAGACTCGGAATAATCGAAGTCTATCAGTGATAGACACGGATAGAATCTGATGACAACTTTTTGGTCTTGTACAGTGTGCTATATATGCAATTGGTCCAATTTGCCATTTATGCAACTGCTCCATAAAATTCAACTTTATATCTAATTGATTAGTTAATTTTTAAAAATCTTGAATATACTAGGGGCCTATTAGACACAAAATTGAAAGTTTATAAACTTATTGATATTTTTATAGTTGATGGACCTTTTTTTTTTTTTTTTTTCAAGAGAGTATAGTTGATGGACCTATTATACACAAAATTGATAGTTCATGAACTTATTAGACATTTTTAAAGTTGAAGGATCTATTACACACAAATTAAAAGTTTTTAAAGTTAAGGCACCAAGTTCAAGACTAAATTTGTAATTTAATAAAAAAAAAATTACAATTAAAAAAAATGTAATAATCTTTCCTTTTTTTTTTTTTGTTTGAAAAATCTTTCCCTTTTTTTTTTTTTTTTTTTTTTTTTTTTTTTTTTTTTTTTGGGGTAAAAGCGAGTAATAAATTTGTAATTTAATGACTTTGTTTTAGACATCAAATTGTTATTTTGGAAAATTACCACTCACCTCTCTATCCCGATTTTCATATTTGACCCAAAAATTCTGAATCCGCCATTGATGATTGATCACCAAAACCAGTAACATCACCGACCCTCTTCCTCACCGCACTATCTCATTCCAATCTCAAGCAAAATCAACGAAATGTTGCTCTAGATTCTGATCGAATTCCATTCCGCAGACTAATCCTCTTGCGACTGATTCATGACATTGGCATCTTCGTAATATCAGATTCACACCAATTCTGAATCGTCAGAAGAGGGGCAGCCATGGGAGCACCTTCAGCTTCCTCCACAGACGGAGGAGGAGGTTACCGGGATGCCGAATCTCTGTTCAGGACCAAACCCATTTCTGAAATTCGGAAGGTGGAATCCTCCACCCGTGCCCAGATCCAGTCCAAGCAAGAGGAGCTCCGGCAACTCGTCGGTAACCGTTACCGAGATCTGATCGACTCCGCCGACTCCATCGTTCACATGAAGTCGACTTCCCATTCTATTTCATCTAATCTTTCTTCAATTCACCTTTCCATTCGTTCCCTTTCGTCTTCCGATTCGCTCACGCATCTTCCTTCTCATAATCATGTTCGTGTCACCCTTTACGCCATTGCTTGTCGGGTTAAGTATCTTGTTGATACACCTGAGAATATTTGGGGTTGCCTCGATGAGTCCATGTTTCTCGAAGCCGCTGTTCGTCATCTTCGAGCGAAGCATGTGCAGCAAGCTTTGACGACCCACAATGCCGATTCGGACCGTAAGTTCCTGTCCAATTTTCCTCTGCTTCAGCACCATTGGCAGATAGTGGAGAGCTTCAAATCTCAAATTTCGCAGCGGAGCCGTGAGAGACTGCTCGATCGTGGACTAGGGGTTGGAGCTTATGCGGATGCTTTGGCTGCTGTCGCCGTTATTGATGAGCTTGAGCCGAAGCAAGTCCTCGGTTTGTTTCTCGAATCGAGGAAGTCTTGGATTTCTCAAAAACTAGGTACATGCGGGAGTAATGCAGCTTGCTCTATTGTAGTATCCGTGTTCTGCGAGGTTTTGGCAATAATTCAGGTCAGTATAGGACAGGTCGGTGAGTTGTTTTTGCAAGTTCTGAATGATATGCCATTGTTTTACAAGGTTATATTGAGTTCGCCACCTGCATCACAATTGTTTGGTGGAATTCCCAATCCGGATGAGGAAGTTAGGCTCTGGAAGTTATTTAGGGATACGTTAGAGTCAGTCATGGTCATGCTTGATAAAGATTACATTGCTAGGACTTGCTCCAGTTGGCTAAGAGAATGTGGAAGAGAGATTGTTAGCCAGATCAATGGAAGGTTTTTGATTGATGCCATTGGAAGCGGCCAGGACCTTGCTTCTGCAGAGAAATTAATAAGAGAGACCATGGAAAGTAAGGAAGTCTTGGAAGGAAGTTTAGATTGGTTGAAAAGTGTTTTTGGATCTGAAATTGAGTTGCCGTGGAGTAGAATGAGAGAACTTGTTTTGGAAGATGACTCAGACCTCTGGGACGACATTTTTGAAGATGCATTTGCTCGCAGGATGCAAACTATTATTGACTCAAGATTCAAGGAAATGATTAAAGAAGTTAATATTGAAGAATCAATTCATCTAACTGAGGATGCTTTAAGTAATAATATTAAGGATTTCCAGGGATACTTGAATAGACCCTCTATAGGTGGTGGTGTTTGGTTTATTGAATTTAATGCTAAGAAAAACTGTCCAACTGTGGGAGCCAAAGCATCTGTAGAAGAGAGTGATTCTAATAATTGTATCAATGCTTATTTTGGTCCAGAAGTCAGTCGTATCAGAGATGCATTTGAGAACTGTTGTCAGAGTGTACTTGAGGATCTTCTCAGTTTCATAGAATCTCCGAAGGCATCAATAAGGTTAAAAGACCTGGCACCTTATCTACAGAATAAGTGCTATGAAAGCATGTCAGCCATATTGATCGAACTAGAAAAAGAGATTGATAATCTATATAGTAACATTGAAAGTAGTAGGGCTGCTAGTCAGCCTGTTAGTCTTGCTCCACTTGTTGAGAGATCACTTTTCATTGGTCGACTCCTGTTTGCATTTCAAAATCACTTGAAGCACATTAGTGTCATCCTTGGTCCTCCAAAATTTTGGGTAAATGACATATCATCCTCTGTTTTTGATAAGCATTCTTCATTACTGCGACAGTCCAAAGGTGCTCCCGATTCTCCTTTATATGTTAATTCTCCAGGAAGACAAATGTCTACTGATTCTAGAAGACAAACGTCACTAGCCACAACTGCGTTGATTGGAACTAAAGAAAGTGCTAGCCCAAAACTTGAAGAATTGAATAGAGTTACTCATGATCTTTCTGTAAGGTCGCATAGCTTGTGGATGTTATGGTTATGTAATGAGCTTTCTGCTATTCTCTCTAGAGATCTTGCCCAAGATGATGCCCTACTGTCAGCAACTCCCTTGAGGGTACGTAGTTTTTGCTTTATTTTATTTTATTATTTCCATTTTGTAATTTCTTTGTCAGAGCCCTGCCTTGTACATGTGCATTGAGACCTGCAATGACTGTTTTCCTCAAAGCCAAAAACACTTGTAGAGAAGCCCATCTGTATGATTTAGCATATTTAACTATTGAATTGGTAAAAAATTGTGAGCTAGGAATAATATTTTCCACGTTTCACGTTGAAACTTTATTTCATACTCATCTTTATTAGCTTTGATTTCTTTTTGTTCGGACTAGCTTAATTGCTTTTTGATAGGCTTCTATGTTTTTGTTGATTATTGATAATTACTGCATTATTGTTGTTGGTAAGAGATCTGTGATGGTGATAGTATACCCTTGGATGCAATGAAGGCATTAGCATTTTGGACAAATTTTTTCCACCTACATGGATTGTAAAATCTTTCTCGACAAATTAAATACTAAATATTGTAGTGTGAAACATCTATATCCAGTTTCATTTTTGATGAATGAGAAAGGTTGAGGGAATCCTGCCCATGAAATGAAGCCACATGGAGGCTAAGGCCCCATTTGGGATTGATTGTGATGACATAAAAAGTGATTGCTGGAGAATTTTAACTACTTTTTGTGTTTGGTAAAACTGGCTCTTTAATAATCTAAAGAAAACCACTCTGTGAATCACGTTGATTTGCAAAAACTGTTAAAAGAGTAGCTTTGATATTTGGTTTCATAAAATCTGGTGTAGCTAACTAATTTAAAATTATTTCCTCATCTTTCCATATCTTATCTACAATAAAAGGTTTTTAAAAATTATTATTCACAATTTATTTCATCTCATCCTTGTTATTTTTATTTTTAAATTCGATTTGTTGCTTCTAATCTATTTTTTTACTTTCCTTTTTTTTTTTTTTTTTTTTTTTTTTTTTTTTTTTTTATATATATATATATTTTTAAACTGAAATTAGATTTTGTTTGACACAAGTTTGGTTAATAACAACTGTTTCTCTTGATATTTTTATTAACTTATTTAAAGTAAAAAAATATAATTTGCAATATAAATGATATAAAATTTACATAATTATCTTATAAAAAAATTGAAGTTAAATATTAAACCAATCTCATGCTTAATTGAAATATATGTCTATTATGTTGGTCATCATAAATATTTTGCAACAATTTAATATTAATTTACCGAACATTATAACTTGACTTTCCATGTTTAAATCTAAAATTTACCAAACACTATGTTACTTCATATGACAAGTAATTTTCTTAAAAGCATAGTTGGCAGCAATTATTTCAAATGCTACAACAATCCCAAACTAAGCCTAAGGTTGCAAAAAGTGGGATCAGGACTTTTGAAGTGATTTTATTGCATTGAAAAGTGCTTGGAATTTCAGATTTCTCAGTTAAGAAATAAAGTAATTAAAACAAGGTAAAAGAAAGAGTAGTGGTTTCAAGTGCTTGATCTTATTCCTAAATTAGGATTAATTTCTTTTTTCTGGTCCTTTGCCTTTATGGATAGCAACTCCCGAGTCAAGAACCTGTGGAAAAAACCTCTTTGTCCCCTCTCTCCTCAACTTCACTGCAATTGCAAAAGGAGCAGGAAATTCACCACTTCCTCCATTCCTCTTTTGCATATGCTTTGTTTTTAAAACAATGAAAAGAAAAAATAAAAAGAATCGACAAACTTTGAAAATGTATGGAGTGTACATTATTATCTTTATTTTTTTGAAAAGGGCCATATAATCTTTCAAGTTAGAAGTCAGAGGACATGACATAACTTGAAATTTTTGTTGAGATCATATCATTTTCTAGTTTTGCTTAGTATTATGATGCACACCTTAGGTTTTTCCTACCAGTTTACTGGTTTTCTTATCAAAACATCGTAGCATTTTTTGTTTTCCTTTAGTTTTATTTTCTGCTCATTTTGTTGTTTATAGTTTACACATATATGGTAATAGTTTTCGTAATTGGGCAGGGCTGGGAAGAGACGGTAATCAAGCAAGAACAATCTGCTGAAGGTCAATCAGATATGAAAATTGCTCTTCCATCAATGCCTTCTCTTTATATAATTTCATTTCTGTTCCGTGCATGTGAAGAAATTCACAGAATTGGAGGTCATGTTCTTGAGAAGACAATTATTCGAAAATTTGCAACAACCCTGCTGGAAAAGGTATTTGGTTTGCTTGAATGTTTAAATTTCTATTGTTTTAAAAAAAATTCATAAATGAAAGAACGAAAAAGAGGATGGTGAAACCAGCCTAGTGGTCAAAAAAGGGTCACGCAAATAACAAAGAACTTAGAGGAAAAGGGTTCAAGCTATGGTGGTCATCTACTTGGGAATTAATATCCTACAAGTGATTGTGACCTAAGAAGCACGGATACTTTAGTTTGGCTAGCGTGTCCGTGTCGGACACTTCGAAACTCCGACACTTGTTGGATACGTATCCAACACTTCTTAGCACAATTGATATGTGGCAAACACTAGTTGTACAAAGTCAATATAGGTCCATATCGAACACTTGTTAAGTATACTAAATAGACACGACACTAAATGACAAAAATAATAAATTTTAAGAGTGAAATACATTAAACTCATTTTTTAAGCACATACAAATGCATGAATTTATTGATTTCAAATTTCCTTCTGGTATAAAAATGAGATATATTATTAAAAATGTATATTTTACTAAACGTGTCCATGCCGTGTCCATGTCCTAGATTTTAAAAAAATGACGTGTCATCCTGTCCGTGTCGTGTCGTATCCGTGTCTCGTGTCCGTATTCGTGCTTCTTAGATTGTGACAATAAGATGTAGTAGGGTCAAGCGGTTGTCCTATGAGAATAGTCGAGGTGTATGCAAGCTAGCTTGGACACTCACAATATCAAAAAAAAAAAAAAAAAAACAAAAGTGGTCAAAGAAAGGCCCCAAACAAAGGACTCTAGTTATTGAGAATAAAAAACCACGGAAAATGATGGAATAGCTTTCTAGGTAATACACAAAGGGAGGTGTGAAGTGAGCAGCATTGCATACCTCCTCCCAATATCCTTCTAGTTCTACACCCTTGAAGGTTGTCCCATTTCATTGTAACTAGATGTTCCAAAGTCCAAACAATGGAATTCGAAGCTGCCTTATGAAGCACCTTCTCCATCATGTTCTGACAACTTTTCTTGGAGCCAAACTGATGCCAAAAATCTTGAGAAATCTTCCCAAAACTTTGTAGCAAAGAGATATCTCCATAAAACGTGATCCATGTCTTCCATCCAGTGTCCTTTTGCATGAAACATAGCATGAGGTTCTAAAACCAAAGATGAAATCCATTACAATAATCCATTACATCAAATCCTCCTCAAGGAACCAACCAGCTAAGAAAGACTATGCTTACAATAATATCATGCCTCAATTAGTCTCTTTAAAGAAAATATCTTAATTAGTCCAAGCATTCATTTGTGAATTGTGTTAACATCTTATTTATTTGAAGTGGATGAAAACTCATGCTTTCCTTCCATATTTGCAGTACTTACTATTTCTTATTATATGAGTTTATTAACCACGAAGGGTAGGTCTAATGGTCAATAAGGGCCATGTAAATAATAAAAGGCTTAGAGAGGGAATGAGTTGAAGGCCATGGTTGTGGTCACCTACCTAAGATTTAATATCCTACAAGTTATCTTGGCAACTAGGTGGTTGTCCCACGAGAATAGTCAAGGTGCGTATAAGTTGGTCCAGACACTCATAGATATAAATAAATAAAAAAAAATGCAAGTTTATTAATGTTCAATTTCATATTACAATATCAGTTAGTATACTGCTATCCTTGTATTTGTTTCTTGAGGACATCGGTTGCTGTCACTTGTTGGAGAGAAGGAATAAACGGGTAAAAATTGGAAAATATAAAGATTAGAATAAGCAAGTATAAATTATATCTACGTAAAGACTTTTCTTCTGGGCCATCTGTCATGAAACATTATAGCTTTGCCCTCTGGTATACATCTGAATGAAACTTCTGTTTTTCACTTGTGTTTGGGGTGCATGACTTATAAAATCTGTGATATGTGGTCCAATGGTGATTGTAAATTATAATACTTCAGCTCATATATTATAGTTCCTTGCAGGTTATAGGTATCTATGGGGACTTCATTTCATCTATGGAAGTTGGCGGGCCTCAAGTATCAGAAAAAGGTGTATTGCAGGTTCTGTTAGATATAAGGTTCACTGCTGATATTTTATGTGGGGCTCATTCTAATATGAGCGAAGAGTTGTCCAAAAACCCAAGGGCAAAGTATGCCTTCAGAAGGAAGCAGGATATAAGCGAGGAAAAATCAGTTGTTAGAGAGCGTGTGAATGCATTAACAGATCACCTTTCAAAAAGGCTTGATCCAATTGACTGGCAAACGTAAGTTTAGTTTCTTATTCCTTTTTTATTCCTTACTTCGGTTGTTGGAAATCGTAGTTGTTTATACCAGCCTGTCTTTAGGAAAATAATAATAAGTCTGCAAATCGTAGTTGTTTATATTTTCAGTATTTGATTGCTTAAAAGTGGAATCTTTTGACTTTCAATTGTACAACTATTTTATAAATACGAAGATGACTTATGTTATCAATTTTAGTATTAAAAAATCCCGTCAATAAAATTCTACATGTTTCCTTGCAAAGGGAAAAAAAAAAAAAAGAAATGGAAATGAAAAGAAAGAAAATTTAGTATTGAAAAATGTGTAGTCCTTTCCTGGCTAACTCCCCCATCTTGTAATTTCATTCCATCAATGAAATTCCACTTCTCCTGTCTACTTTTAACTCTTTTCTCAACGGATCCTAAGAACTTAGGAAGGAGGGTTGCCTCCAAGGGGTATACTAAGATAATATGAAGGCCAACCTAACAAAGTACATCCCCTTTTATTCACTTGACTATCAACCTCCTACTGGTCAATACTAATGCTGACAATTAGAGACTTATGATTATTCATTTTGATACTGGCTACATTTTCATAGATTTCCAGAATCTTGAATTTATTTGCCACCTATTCTCCCCTATAACCACTGAGCATATGGAGCATATAGGAGATGATAATTAGTTATTCTGCACTTTAGCCCACTTGATAATGCCTTTAAACATTGCTGCATTTGGAAGTCTTTAAAATAGTGGGACGATAATCCTTTCCTGCATGCTTTGATCTTCCAAGAAATAAGGCACATAGAAGTCTTTTTAAATCACCATGGACCATGCCTTTCTCGATGAACTCTTGGAACATTTCAGGTACATTTTTTATTTAAAAGAAATGTAACATTTCGTTGAAATGAAAAATTAGGCAAGAGTGCCAACATGTTACGAAGACCCACCATAATAGAAACTAGTACACAAACTAAGTTGAAGACTCCGAACCCAACAACTTGAAAGAAGACCAAACTACAAATCTTAAAAATTTATAGAACTTTACAAATATCCAATACCAACTAAAACTTCCATGAACTATAAAAAACCTAAAACTTGCAGAAACTTTAAAGCATCTTCTTCACTTCTTCAATAAAGATTGCCGAGATCCATCTTCCACACTGGTATGCCTATACTTCTCTGTATCTTCCCCCCCTACTTTTCTCTATTTTCCTTCTAAGCTTTCTTTTCATCTCACCTCCTTCCTTTCAACAAACCTCCATCACAATGATTTTCTTTCTTGTTCTTCATTTGAGCTGTGAGGAAATATATTAGAAGAGCATTCAAGTTCCTGAATACCATGGATATTAGCCACCACTTTGTGCCATAGAGTGTTTTCCTACACAGGGAATCTCTGCATCCATTTAAGTAGAAACTAAAGAAGAATAAAAGAGAATTAGAAGAGTGGGAAGTGCGAATTTCATTCTTATGTATGGTTGGGTATATTCTCTCTATAATTTATTTATCTTTTCATTGTCCATATCTGTTTGGATGTCGTTCTGTTTCCCTATGCTGTTGTTTTGCTTTACAGTCAATGGATGCATATGCTAGTGATGTCTCGAGCAACTACTTAGGATAAGCTGAATAACAGTTCCTGCAATTCGTTTCAGGTATGAGCCATATCTCTGGGAAAATGAAAGGCAGACATACCTTCGACATGCTGTCCTTTTTGGATTCTTTGTGCAGCTCAATAGGATGTACACAGACACTGTTCAGAAATTGCCAAGCAATTCAGAGTCCAATATCATGAGATGCCTTACAGTTCCTCGTTTTAAATACCTTCCCATCAGGTAATTCTTCTCAATCCTTAACCAAAAGTTTTACAGAATTGTTAAGAAATGTGTTGGAGAATGATTGTAATTTTCTGAATGTCTTTGATAAATATGTTTCAAAGATTTTTGTTTGGTATTCCTTCTTTAAATTGGAAATTTAAAATGCCCAATCAACTCGAACCTGAGTGAGTCAATCACCTTTTTCTTATCCTAAGGGAGAACGCATCAAGTTTGTGTCCTAAGGAGCCACATTTATTATTAAATATGTGTTGGGTTTGATGCTCTACGTATCTCAATGTTCTTTCCTAGTTTAAATACCTGAATTGCATGGTGATAAAAGAAGGCTAATTGACCTAGCCTGCTGAAGTTTGCCATTTCCCTGTTTTCTGGTGAACGGACATAGTCCTGATATGCTAGTTATCATATAGAATGTACAGCATATTTCTTCTTGGTGGTGTACCAACTACAAAGTTATTTTGTAACTACAGTCTTATGTTGATTATAAGCGATTGGGAAGCTATCTTGATGTAGTTTTTGGAGGGGGTTTTCTCTACCCCTGGCCTTCAGGCCCTTTTTTCTCCTTTTTGTCCATAAAATCTCTAGATGTTTCTTATATTAAAAAAAAAAGTTAGCATATAGAATGAATTTGGTGTAATTTGCTTCTTGTTTATCCAGTGCTCCAGTCTTGTCTTCAAAAGGAGGAATGAAGGCGACTATTCCAACACCTTCAGATGACATCTCCTCGAGAAACTCCTGGAAAGCTTTTACAAACGGGGAGCTTCCTCAAAAAATAGATTTGAATGATAACTCCAGTTTTGGGGTAGCAGCACCGTTATTTAAATCTTTCATGCAGGTAATACAGTCGATCACTTTTCTGATAGCCTGTTAAATGTTTTGCTAGTTAACCACCCGATTATTACACTTGACATTTTATGGAATCTTAAGTTTTCTCAAACAACTTAATGAACTCATTGCTTTGGGCCCTATTATACCTGAATGGTGTTGATATTTAATTGGTTAGGCAGTGATGAACCATGAAACGTAGATAACTTTAGAAGTATCATTCATAACTTTTTCATACAAAGAATTTAGATCTCTGATGGTCATGACTTCCACTTCCAAGGTATGATTTTGTGGTTGTATTTGCCTTTTTGACCCTCGGCAGTGATGAACTGAGAAACGTTAAAGAGTTGGACATATAGGCCCCGTTTGATAACCATTTGATTTTTGAAAATTAAGGTTATACACACCTACTTCCACCTATAAGTTTCTTTGTCTTAGTATCAATCTTCTTTCTCGTTTTCAAAAACCAAGTCCAATTTTGGAAACAAAAAAAACTAGTTTTTGTTTTTAGAATTTGGCTAGGAATTCAAATGGATCCTTAACATGGATGAAAGCCATAGAAGGAAATTTAGGAAAAAACAAGCATAATTTTCAAAAACCAAAAACAAAAAATCAAATGGTTATCAAACGGGGCCATAGTTTTCATATTTTAAGAGAAAATATTTAGAACCCTGATCACCACTTCCACATTCCACTTCCTGGGTGTTTTAAGGAGGTTATCTTGGTGTTCCTCCCTCCACTCAAGGTAACTATTGGGCCTGCCAATTTGGTTGTGGCCGTTGTAGTGATGTCAAGGGGCTTCAATTTAGTAAAATCATGTGGATTATCGGTTTCTTATTTTTTGTGGATAAGTTTGCAGACATATGTTGTAGTTGTCACTTGTTTGTATTCTCGCTATGGACCTTTCATTACCGGTGACTCCATAGTATTCACCTCTTGTTTATTTTTATCTTTTCCCTGTTTTCAATTTAGGACTTGTAAGACTCAATCATATTACTCAACCTGTTTGTTTTATTTTGCGTAGAATAGAATCAGAATAACATCTGGAAGGCCAAAATTTCTAACTGTATTTATTTGACTTCCAGGTTGGGAGCAGATTTGGAGAGAGCACTCTAAAACTAGGGTCCATGTTGACTGATGGCCAAGTTGGCATATTTAAAGATAGATCAGCAGCTGCCATGTCTACATTTGGTGATATTCTGCCTGCACAGGCTGCAGGTCTTCTTTCTTCCTTCACTGCTTCCAGATCAGATTCTTGATGTTCTTCTAGATACATAATTTTGATCCATGGTTGTAATGACCACTAAAAAGTAATGAACATTCACGGGCATCAAAGAAGATACATATCAACTCAAGTTTTGAAGGTTAACTCCACAATCTGGATGAGGAATTGGAACTCTAGAGCATATAGATCAATTTTTTTCAGCATTACGAAACCAAACTGTGATAGATGACCGACGGAGTCAAGTTGAAAGCAGAACTATACAAGGAAATATGTCTGAGTAAGGCACAAATTAATTACAGGTACCAAGTCTCCAGCAAGATTCATCCAATTTATATTTTGCTGACTGTTCTCTTACAAATAAGTGTACCATATGTACTGTCGAAAAGATTGATCGAGCGTTTACGAACCAATATTTCCAAAGATCAATTATATGTGGGATCAAAGAATAATGTCTATAGGGAGGGAATAGTTCAAAAAATGTATGGCAGTTCACATAGGCGAGGATTTTACGTTTGGATTGGAAGGTGTAGGGCGTTGTTGGACTGTGGCTTCTCCTTCGGTGTGTGGTTTTATTCGTTTGGATTCGTGCCATTTGTATAGGTGAACAATCTACTCTTTTTCCTTTCTCCTAGAGAAAATATGTAATATGTTGTTTATGTTTAGCCAACTTTTATCTGTTGTCTTCTAGTTGATTGTCTGTTGTTATAAAGAAGTCTGATAGGCCATCTGAAAAGGGTAAATAAAGGACTCCCCTGCCTATACAAAAGCCCTCCTACATGACCTATTGCAGAATGGGGCCACACTTAGCTGCACGCACTCACACAAAACTCTGTCGTCCTCTTGCTCTCTTTGTTTAGGTGAATTATATGATTGCCTAATGTTCCCATCACAGGGTAGAAAATTCTTTGGAATGAATAAATTAAAAGAACACTAATAATTAAATTGTTTAAGTCCTATTTTGGTTGGTTTGGTTGGCACCATGAGCATAGCTCAACTAGATTAGACATATACTTAGATAAAGGTCAAAAGTTTGAATTCTCTTAATCTCATAGATTGTGAACGGAAAAAAGACGAGAAATCTTTTTTGGTTCTTGAACTTATGGAATCCAGAGATTTATTTTCTGTCTCTAAAGTTAAAAAAAAAAAAAACAATAGTTTAGGTTAATTGTATTAGCTTGCTATGTCAAAATTTAATACATATATTTTTATTTTCTTTTTTTAAATTCAAGGGCTAAATTAGATATTTTAAGTTCAAGCATTAAAATAGGATAAACTTGAAAGTTTGAGGACATGAATGAACATTTTACAAGGTCAAAAGATCAAATTAGAATAATCTGGATTTCAAATTAAATAAAGTTAAAGAAGTGTAACTTAAACAATTATGATTAAATTATAGGTTTAGTCTTTGAACTTTTAGGATCGTGTTAATTTGGTCCTAAATTTTTAAAAGTGTCAAATAAGTTCTCGAACTTTTAATTTTGTGTCAAAAAGGTCCTTGAACTTAGACTCCGTTTGGTGTTGTCGTAGCTTTTAAAATAATTGCTAGCAGCTGTGCTCTAAGGAAAATCAACGGTTAAATGAACCAAATTAGTGTTTGGTAAATTTCAATAATAAACATAAAAAAGTAGTTCATAGCATTTGGTAAATTCAAATGAAATTGTTGTGATTTAGTTATAATGACCAAAGTAGACATATTATTTTAGTTATTTATATGTTGATTTTCCGTATATGAATTTTAATAAGTTATATTTAGAATTTTAGGGTTTAGGGTTTAGGGTAGTTAAAAAAGACGCTAGATAATCGTTAAAAACGATGCTAGATTATTTGGGTAGTTAAAATTAGAAGCTACTGTTAAAAGGAGATTTTAGAAATCAATGGATTTAAAAAGTGATTTTCTATAAATTTTTAAAAAATCTGTATTACCAAACACATAAAGCAGTTAGAATTTTTTCATAATAGATTTTATGTGTTCCAATGAAATCCCAAACGCACCCTTAATACAGTAGGCCTTTAAACTTCCACTTTTGTATCCAATAAGTCCGTGAACTTTCAATTTTGCGTCTTATCAATCCTTGACTTATTCGATATCTTTTAAAATTCATAGGCCAACTAGATAAAAATTGGAAGTTTATGGTCCCAATAAGCGTAAAATTAAATTTTATATCTATTAGATTGGTCAATTTTTCGAATATGCCAAGGACCTATTAAATATAAAATCGAAAGTTCAAGGACCTATTAGATATTTAAAGTTCAGGAACCAAATTGATACAACCCTAAAAGTTTAGAACTAAAATCGTAATTTAACCACCAATTATCTACTAATATATACATTCGTTCCAAAATGTTTAAAATCTTGAGTAAGTTAGTCTAGTAATTAATTTTAGAAATTATGGTGAATGAACTCCTTTGACCCATTAATTTCAAATTTGTCAAAATCTTGTAAATTTATCAATGGTAAGATTTCATGCATTAATTAATTCAATTTTTAATCTTACCTAAATGCTCTTATTTAATTTTGATATTCTAATAAATATTGATTTGTTTTTTCATGAACCAACTTGTTATCAAAATTGGCAACTCTTATTTTATTAATTTATTTTAGTGTTATTTTTTTTATATAAACATTTCATTTATGTTTTTTTCCCTTATCTATAGCGATTTTTTTTTCAATTTTAGTCAACTACCGTTTTTTCCAAGCTCATTTCTTTTCTGTCAACCAGTAAGAGCAAATACGTAGATGAGCTTCTTAAACTCCTTTAATATCCGGTTGTGAGTTGATAGAAATATAAAATTATAACAAAATAGACCCTTGAAATAAATGAGCTACTATTGGCCCATTTGTGTAGTTACCCCTAATAATTTCTGTCAAACTATATGTATGCAATTGAAAAGAGTCCAAAATGCTAACAAATATCATAGGCTAAATAATTATAGAAAATATCCCTGAACTATGAGTCTCGTTTCAATAATATCTATGAATTTAAAAAAAAATAAAAAAAAATACTCCTAGCCTTTCAAAAGCATTAAAAAAATACCCTTACCGTTAAGTCTTGAAGGGAAAACGTTAAAGTTTCATTAATACCCTTTGAACATCCAAAAAATTTCTATCCTTGCTAGAAAACATTTCTTCTTCTTCCTCTCCTTGCAAATTCTTTCTCTATAAAAATTAATGAGAAGCTTTGCTTATTTGCCATGTATTTACAGACTAGAAGTTTTTCTTTTCCTTCAACACAACATCTGAAAATATCCCAAGAGCCTAATTCAATTCTTATGTTGAAACTTCAAGATGGTTTTTGCTTCATTCTTGAATTCTTCATGTCCGACTTGGGTTTTGTTGATTGCATTTTCACTGCAATTTTTTTACCAGTCACTACCTATCAACTTTTCCTATATTCACATATATATATTTAAATTCACATATCAAACTTTTGATTAACTAACCTTGTAAATTGGACCAAACCCACATTTTTCAAGTTTATTGACATTTGAAAAGTTGAAACAACAATCTGACCAAATAAGCTCCAAGAATCCAAAACCCATAACCATAACCCTCTCTTGCAATTCTCCAAAGACCAAAAAAGAAAAAAAAAAAAAACTCCTCTCTTCCTTAAGCACCAATTCATCATAATTGAAAACCACATTAATCTTGTGCTTATATATCACCTACACACAAAAATAGAGTACAAATTTAAAAAAAAAAAAAAACTTTTTTTTTTTTCACTCACTTATCTTCTTTATACTTTTTAAAAGAGAAAGCTTGATTTCAAACTCTATTTTCATCTAGTGTTTTGTTGCACATAGCTTTTATAAGCATAAAGTTTCACATTGATTTTCGTGGAGGAAGAATTTGCAGAGAGAGGAAGAAAAAGAAGAAACGTTATCTAATAATTAAAGGAGAAACTTTTTGAAAGGTGAAGGGTATTAATGAAACTTCAACGTTACTTAATGTTAAGGGTATTTTTTAACGTTGAAAAGTTAGGAGTATTTTTTAAACCTTTTAAAAGTTCAAAGGTATTAATTATTATTGAAACGAGACCCATAATAGATGAGTATTTTCTATAATTTAGCCAATATTATATATAAAAATCAAGTAACATGGGATAAACTTTTTCATGTCAAGATCATCTCACATGTTCAACAATCTTTTGAGCTCAACATTATGAGATGATTTATCACAAGGGGACATTAGGTAGAATAACTTCTAAAAGAAAATTTTATACCCATCTAATGCCTAAGACTAGTATTCTATGACCAAATTCTAAATGAAAAACTTCTACCTATTTGATGCTTAAGACTAGTATTCTTGCCATAGCCATCTTTAGATTGGATTAATTGTAGTCTTGTAGAAGAAAGGTTCTAATTTAGCCTAGTACACACCCTACAACTCAATGCTTTTTAGCTTTTGCATAATGTTGGAGGAAGATTTTTCAAGATGAGGGAGCTAGGTGTTAGGCCTCAAATCAAATTTCAAATTGAAAATAGTGCTATGTTATGTTTTGCTTATAGTATGATGCTTGGTTCTTCCAATGGCCTATTTAAAATGTTTATGGTGCTTGTGTGTGTTTGATGAAACTGATAGCTATTATGATGCTAGAGTGGCTAAAATTATTTTCTCCTAGATCAGGGAAATAACCATTAATTCTATTGTTGTATATGGACTTCCTAATCTTTAACCTTTGATTTAAGATATTTGTCAAGATTTGAATTCTAATTATGATAAAAGAAGTCTTGAGTTTGACATATGTACTTTTCTTCATATCATATAGATAATTGTAAAAAAAAAAAAAAAAAAAAAAGTCCCATATGGTGATGATATACTTTTAGTAGTACGAGTTTGCACTTACATGTTGTGCACATGTTTTCTAATGTTTTAAATTGATTGAAAAATTATCAATATAATATAAATAATAAAAAGTAAACCTAATTTTGAATTTTTATTAATAATTAGCTTTTGAAATTAAGTATATTATTATTTTTATTAAAATTATTTTTTTTCCATAAGAAAATTTATAGTAGGGTTAAATATCTTTTTGGTCCCTTATGTTTGAAGTCAGTGTCTATTGAGTCTTTAAGTTTCAAAATTGGACAACACTAGGCTAAGGAAATAATTTTATCATTCACCGTTACTCTTTTAACAGAGAGCTGACATGACATTTTTTAAAAATAAAATAATAATTTTTTAATTAAAAGAATAAAATAATTATTATTAAAATGATATAAAAAACACACTCTTTCTGCCTTTCCCCTTTCTCTCACTCACCAGTGCCCCCTATCACATAAAATTGGGTTTCATCTTAAAACCAATTGAAAATGAGAGGAGTAACTCATGTATCTTATGGATTGTGAGGTCTCTATTCATCTTTCTGATGTGGGATCATCAACACCCATTCCTTTCAAGTTCGACACTGGTGCCCTTGTCGACGTCCCTCCTCCCTGTTGGTGTCTTCTTCTTCTTCCGTTGACATCTTCATCTTCAGATTTGGAGTGGCTGAGTTTTTCAGATTCGATTTTGAAGAAGAAGAAGGAGGTGGGGTGGGTGGGTTTTTCTTGTTTTCTGGGTGGCATCAATGACGAAGAAAAAGAAGAAGCAACAACTGCAATTGGGGCGACGACGGCGATGGCGGTTACCGGCAAGAAGAGAAAGGAGAGGGAAAGGAGGAAAAGAGGAGGGGGATTTGGCGATGGCGGTTACCGACAAGAAGAGAAAGTTTTTTTTTTTAATTAAAAATTATTATTTTATTTTTAAAAGTGTCACATTAGTACTCTGTTAAAAAAATAATGGTGCAAGGATTCAATAGAACTATTTTCTAAACTTGATGACCTGATTGTTCGATTTTGAAACCTAAAAACTTAATAAACACTGTCCCCAAACATGAGAGGCCAACAAAATATTTTACTCATTATAGTATTATAAAGGGACAACTATGTATGTATACTATGTTGCGTAAATATTTACAAAAATGTTAGTAGAGCAAAAATATTTAAAATATAGGGAGAAACATTTACACATGAACCATAAATCAAATATAGATGTTGATGTGTGTGCGTGTATAATTTAAGAGAGAGGTTTGAATAGGAAAGTAAATTTGAAAAATAAATAAACTAAAAGATCTTATTTTAGCAAAATATATTTTTTTTAAAGGTAAATACAAAATTATGAGAATTATATGAAAATATTTCTCCAATAAGGAATTCAATACTAAAGATATGATAATTATAAAAAGGCCATAGAGATTATATAATTTTTTAAAAAAATTAAACAACTATGAGGTGACATATTAAATAATAGATATTGAATCTTTATTTTAATCAATTGGGACACACATAATAAACATTTTTAGCTTCCATGCGTAAAAAGGAAGTTAATGAGTTAAGAGAATAAAAATTAAGAAATTGACGTAAGAAAAAAAAAAGGGCAATTGCAAGAATAGCAAAAAAATAAAATGGAATTTGCAACCATGTCATCAGTTTTTTAATGTTGCAAATATAGCAAAAAAACGTGGACCCGCCTAAACATTAAAGTTGAAAAGTACAAAAAAAAAAAAAAAAAAACTCCTAAAACACGCTGGAAGTTTAAAAAGTATATCAATGGTATATCAGGTACATCATTCATTTATTTAGTGTATTGATATACTAGATATTTGATATATCAATCAACTGATATACTAAATATATAGTATATCATATGTATATTTCGTGAATATAATATACTTCATTTATGAAGTATACACATGAGCTTTCATTAGTTTAGATATCTTTGATATACTTCATCAATAAATAATTAGATATATTAGCTTTATTTTGGGACAATATGTGTGGTAGGGGATTTAAACCTCTAACCTCTTGGTTGAATGTGTATATCTTATGCTAGTTGAGCTATGCTCATGTTGGCAAATATGTCATCAATATACTATACATCATCTTAATAATATATTACTGATACACTAATGATATACTTGAAATTACATTTTTAGTGAGTACTAATACACTAATGATATACTTAAAATTGTATCTTATTGATATACTTATAACAAATTTTGCCTTCCACGGCCTTCATAATATACCAACAATTAAAAATATATATCAGTGATTTTTTTAATAACAAGTCTATCATTGATGTATTTAGCTACTCATAATTAGGTATATCAATGTTATTAATTATTTGTATTCTAAAAAAAATGTTATTAATTATTTGAGTAGTATAAAAAATGTCTTAAGTTCCAAAAAAAAAAAAAAAAAAAAAAACAAATAAGGTATATCAATGGTATGTCAACATTCATAACAGGTATAGAAGTCAAACATTTATGTTATAAAAGACAAACATTTCATTTAAAATATGTAAATAACACAACATAATTCAATAAAGAGAAAAGAAAACATAACAAATATAAGTAAAGAAAGTAACATATCAAGTATATCATTGGTATATCAACATTTAATCAGGCATATCAAATGTTATGCTTATCAAATCAAGTATATATTAGGTATATCATTGTATTCATTCGAGTATATCAAATTTGGTATATCAGTTATATACTTTATATTTCGTATATCAGTAAATATAAAGTATATCAGATATACTACTAATATACTTGTTGATATACCAACAAGGGTAAAACTGGAATAATAAAAAAACAGAAATCAGATTTTTAAAATTTGCTATGTTTGCAAATCTAAAAAACCATAGCTAGATTTGCAAATATCCTATTATTTTTTGCCACCCATTGCAATTTTCCAAAAAAAAAAAAAAAACGTTAGGAGATTGAAACCCATTTTAGATTGATTAGGTTAAAAAATCAAATCAACTAATTAAATTTGAAGTGTAACAAAATTGAAATATAGAAAAGGAAAAAAATTTCAGATTCATTAAATAAAATATATTTGGAAAATAATCTATTCATATTTAATAAATAAAATAATATAAGTGTTATAGGTAATTTTGCACCATTTTTTATTATTGAAGAGAGGACAGAGCCAACACATATCCAGTTTAGAAAAGCACCACAAGATTGGATTCGGACCAAGTAAAGAAGGAGAGCATTGGGCTAAACCCAATTCCCCATGCTGAGGCTAACCATGGCCCAACGTGATTGGCCCATCTGTCTTACACACTCCCAGCCTAGTGAGTTTTCTGGTGGCCCGATTTGGTTCATACCAATCCTAAATAAAAAAGAAAACGAAAAACCCTCTTTCTGTTCCCTCTTCTAAAAGGAAACGTAGAACCCTGGATTTGTTGGAAGTGTGACCAAAGTCCCACACTAACTAGCTAGAGAAGGGGATGATCATGGATATATAAGGGAGGACAAGTATCTCCATTGGTATGAGGCCATGAGGGCTTATGCCCAAAGTGGACAATATCATACCATTGAGAAGATATGTGTAGTGTCTTCATCCTTAACAGAATCAACTATAAATAGAAGAGGGTAACTTCAAAGAAGGAGAGCTCAACCGAGTACTTATTTTTTCTCTTAGTCTTCTTCCCCACTCTTAATTACTTGCTAAACTCATAATCTCCTAGCTGAATTAAGCATCAGAGCCGGTGTGGTGTGCAGTTTCTCTTGTTTTGCGGGCCACGTCTTTCCCCTTCAAAAAAAATTTACCGTTATTGTCAAGTGAAGGTCAAATGCATTTTCCCCTGTTCGGATTTTAGCAACAACAGTTGGCGCTGTCAGTAGGGAAGAAAGCTTGCTTGAGAAGATTGCATATCGATTACATACGATAAGGAAGAGGAATGAGAATCTGGAGATTGACAATTCAGAAAACGAACACCACCCACGAAGGTCACGAGAGGATATTCAAGAGAAAGAAGATAACTACATCGTGACTAGAAAGATCTGGGGGCTCAAATCTACAGTTCATACAGTGCTAAGAAGTCTAAAACCGAGTCGAAGCTGAGGCCAAGGATATGTTCACACCGTTTCTACCAAATTGAACACTAACCACACGTTGGGGACAAACCTTCAGAATCTGATAGAAGAAAAACACATGGGATATGCCTCTTTATTAAACAAAAAATAGAGGGGATATGCCTCCCTATTAAACAAAAAATAGAGGGGATATGCCTCCCTATTAAACAAAAAGCACTGATAAGATATGCACTCCCTATTAAACAAAAAGTAGCCAAAGAAGATATGCACTCATTATTAAACAAAAGGCAAGGAAAAAAGGGATAAGTTTGGTGAAGATTATACTCCCAAATTAGACTTAATGCATTTAACTTAATTATAACAATAAGTCAAACTATGAATCCCAATTAGGGAGTGAGGGTTTAATGTTATAGGAAATTTTGCACCATCCCGAAAAGAGGACAAAGCCACTGTAAATCCAGTTTAGAAACGCGATAACTTGCAACATAAAACAAGGATTCACAAGCAATATACACCTTGTGTTTCTTATTCTCCTAAACTAAGCTACACACTTCAACTTAGACCACTTCATTATAGATCAATAGCTCATAAAATCACTAAAGTTACAAAATCTAGTCACTCTAGTTTTATATGTTGATCTCCAAAGTCTTCCTTACAAATTACTCTTTCTTGTTTCCCTTTCTCCTAGAGAAAATATATGTAATATGTTGTTTTATGTTTAGCCAACTTTTATTTGTTATCTTCTAGTTAATTGCAAAATGTGGCCACACTAGCTACATGCACTTACACAAAACTATCTATCTGTCATCCTCCTTTTCTTCCTTTGTGCAGGTGAATTATATGATTGGCTTAATGTTCTCATCAAATGATTGAAAATAATTTCTTAGAATAAATAAATTAAAAGAACAAAAATAAATAGAAGGTTTAAATTCTAGTGTATAGTATTTTAGTTTCTACTCTTTGAAAAAAATAATTATTCTGACTAACATGGTCATATAGTTAAAATATCTATTACTTTCTTTGAGGTTGAAGGTTCAAATTTACACTCCTATATTTATTTCACGCACAAAAGAAAGTCATTTTGACCTTATAAAAAGGTATATTTTCGTCTCCAAAGTTTCAAAAAAAAAAAAAAAATCATTTTCGTTATTCGCAGTTTGCCACTTAATATCCACCCTCCAAATACTAATCTTAGCCAATGTATTAAATTTCCATTGACATGTTGATATTTCCATTGGAATTTCCACATATCCATAGATTCGATAGTGATATGAGGAGTTGATAGTAAGCTTGTCGAGGACTCAATCAAATTAAATTTATAATCGTGGCTGGGTCGATTACAAAGAACATTCGATCTATTTCTATGTTCTTTTTAAGTTTCTTAGTAACTAAGGGGAAATTGGGGAAAAGCGATTATAATACATAAAAATAAATTTCAAGAAATTAAAAGCAAAAAAAGAAAAGTGGGATGACTATTTGTACCTTGAGATCGCGTAATTAGGCGCTCGAAAGTAAGTTTGGTCGACTTTAATCATTGATTATATGAATGTTGATTTAAGCATCTAAGTCTAACAAACTCCTGAAAAAGCCAGAGAACATGGTTATCCCTGTAACGTCCTAGGCCCAAGATTCAAAATTTGGATTCGACACTTGACGGCCCCGACATCCCTGTATCCCCTGCAACTTGGTCACGTTACCTGATAGCACCAAATTAGTGTTATATTTTTAGACCTAATAGTGCTAGTTCTAGAGTCAATATTGTGCTTAAACTTATTATTTTATAGGCATTTGATGTTTGGGCTTCTCGGGAGCACTTTGGAGCAAAAAGGGTATAAAAGAAAGAAATGAAGCCAAAATCCGATCAATGAAGCCAACAAAAAGGAAGAGGATCAAGTCAACCTGAGAGGGTAGTGTCGAGACACTACCCAAGAGCGTCTCAACACTACTGCAAGTCTAGAAGGTAGCTATCATGCGTTTCTCCGTTCGAAGCATCGAGATGTTGTCCTCTTTGACGAGCGTTTTTGGGCTCACCTGGGTATAAAGGCGATTTTCCGACTCTAGATATCATTAAGTTTTGTTTTATGTTGTTGTTCTCTTATTCTCTCTTTATTCCTTTGTATTTTCTTGTAGATTCTTAGTTTAGATTAGTTTTAGGTCGGTTAATCAAGCCCCGGAGCTTAGAGTAGACTCGTCTATGGTCGTCTAAGCTTAGGTTGCTGTAATTGAAACCTCAATTTGTAAGTATATATAATTTTTATGAGATTTCAGTTATTAATTGCATGATTTGAATATTGATTGTGACTTATATTCCAAGCTTTATTCCTAATTGCAACTAGTAGAGTAGCGTGATGAACTATTTTCAGTCGTTGTAATTAGCTTAGCTAAGTAAAATTAAGTTCCTTGTCACGAGTGGATTCTTAATTTGAAGGTAGTAATTAGTCTGTCTCATGAGTGTGTGTCCCGAGAGCATCCTCTGACTTGTAGCTTGCACATGATAGGTCTAGGATCTAAATCGATGTTTGCAATTAATTTAGGTTTTACCTATTTAATTATGAGGATTCTAGCCTAGATCCCCAATTATAGTTAATTATTAATTACGATAAAGTATCAAGTTAATTAATGAATCAATTGGAGGTTAACTACAATGTAGTATTGAGTCAACGCTCTAAGGGTATCTTGTTCTTAATGCAATTAGTTAATTGGTTAATTACAATGTAGTATCGGGTTAATTAGTTACTTAGAAGTTGGCTTTGATGTAGTATCAAGTTGATGGATTTATAGGGATATCAATTAGGCATTCATGCATTTAAATTAATCTTTAGATAATATGACTGAAATTAAATATACTGAACACCGAGAGTTTTCGATTGCAATAATCACTGAGGTAAGATTAATCTACCCACCATTTAATTTTCCACTTTTATATTTCCATCATTTACTTTCTTGCATTTTATTTTTTCTCGAATTTTATCCTTCCATATCCAATCCCCTCCTTAGTCGAGTGTTTGTAATAAACCTATATTTGTCTAGCATTCTAACACTTGGTTTGTCCTTCTTTGGTCATTCTTTATCCTTGAACACCTATTGTGATATGCTGATTGGGCAGGAGATTCAATTGATCGATGATCTACTTCTGGATTTATCACTCTTATTGGTGATTCTCCTATTTCATGGGTTGCTAGAAACAAATCATGATTTCAAGATCTTCCACTGAGGCGGAGTGTAGGTTGCTTGTTATTGTTTCTGCTGAGTTGTATTGGCTAAGACAACTACTTTGTGATTTACATATATTCATTTCCAAGTCTCCAGTAAATTTGGTGTGACAATGCTTCTGCTCTTGCATTGGCCTGAAATCCTATCTTTCATGCTCGTGCAAAACATATCAAAGTTGATTATCATTTTGTTCGAGAAATATTTGTTTAAGAAGACCTAATTGTTCGACATATTTCATCTGCAAACCAACTTGTTGATCTCCTTGCTAAGTCGCTGTATTCTCATCACTTTTCTAGTCTATGTTCCAAACTTATATGCTTCCTCCAGTGGCATTAGTTTGAGGGGGCATAATAGCTGATAAGCATAATTTTTTTAATAAAATGAATTTGTTAGAATCTGTTTAAAGTTAGTCCAGAATTGTTATTACTTTATCAACAGCTTACCATGTATATCTGTATAAATGCCCTCAACTTCAACAATTTCTATAAATGCCCTCTATTTCAACATTTTCGAATGAGATTAGAGATCACTTTTCTCAAATTCTCTTAATTAGTTCATTTCTTAGTTTTTGTTTATGTTTCAATTTCAAATATTCATCCATTTGCCCGTTCTTTCATGTTGGTTCTTTTTTCCTATGATATGGGTTTGATTTTTCTTTTGATAGTTGGTTAAGTTTCTATGACTTTGTGACATGCTTTTTTTAGTTCAAGAACATGTGAGAGTGAGAATACGAACCTTTGATTATCTTTTAGTGGATGGTTTATACCTTTTAACTAGTTTGAGCTATATATGCTCAATAGTGGCGGATCTGGTTAAGGTCGAGCCCCCTCAACTTTTATAATATATATATATATATATATATATTATTAAAAGAAATTTCTTATTATTGAAATTTCTAGATAGCTTGGTGGTTAGCGTGTCTTCAGCCCCCTCTGACGCCCAGGTTCGAGTGTCTATTTTTTTTTTATTGAATTTTAAGTAAAACCCCCATGAATAAAAATCCTAGATCCGCCACTGATGCTCAAGTTCAACCATTGGGATCATTTTCTTTTGTAGTGTACTAAACTTTGCGTTCTCTAAGGCGTAAGTATTCATCTTATGAAAAATTCTAATTTCATGGAGAAACTTTATTGAAGCTCAAACTTCTTACTTGATGTAAGAAATTCCTTGCTAGCTAGCCACTAAACGGATGTATTTTCCATTGGAGCTCAAACCGCTAGCTCATTGAAACTTTGTTGCTTTTTCTTCTCATCGTCAAAGGCATAAATGTTTGAACTCTCTAATTGACATCTTTTGTGTAACAAACTATGAATCAATTTTCAGGAATGCATTTTTGTACTCATTTTAGACAACGACTTAGGCTTTTTTTGTGCTCGTTTAATTTAACTTCCAACTATTGCTTTACTTCAAATCAATCTCTACATTATTTCCAAATTATTAACCATAAACAAGTGAATAAAATGGTAAAGGATATGATTTTAATATACAAAATTTGTGACAGTGAAAAAAATTCACATTAATGAAAATTTGCAAGTGCCAACAATAATAACTGTTATAGGTAATTCTGGACCATCCCAGAATCCAAGGAGCAGTCGATGACAACGCAACCCGAAATCGAAGACACAACCCGAAATCGGACCCCAAAGGGGAAATGGGCCATAGGGTTGGGCCAAGGCCGAAGGGATTGGGCCTTGGCCCAACCCCGCTCGACCTCGGCCTCGGCCCAAGCCCTCGGCCGACCCTCGGCTCGCTTGTGCGGGCCGAGTTTTCCTCCTTTCCGCTCGGTTCCTGGAGTCTTTTGGCTACCCCGGTTCAACTTGGTTCAGCCCGAATCGTCTTCCAAAGCCTAGAAACCCTAAAAAGGGGAAATGTATATAAACCCTTCTTCAACCTTGGAGAGGGGATCCGAAAACTCTCTCTTCTCTTCCTCTAGCTCTCTGGTTTTGCTCATATTCCCCCCGATTACTGACTTAAGCATCGGAAGCGGTGTGGCAAGCACCACACCGGTGTGCAGGTTTCCCTTGTTTTGCAGGCCACGTCTTCCCCTTCAAATAAATTCACTGTTAGTGGCACGTGAGGGTCAGGTGAGTTCTCCCTGTCCAGATTTTGGCATCAACAGTTGGCGCCGTTTGTGGGGGAAGAAGCTTGCTAGTGAGATTTGCGCACCAGTTACCTAACAGATAAGAGGATGAAGAAGAAAAACTAGATTCCATATGCAAAACCTTCCAAAAATAACCATCGCACACAGAAATCATGAAAGGAGAGTTACCGCAAAGGTCACCAAGATGAACAGTGACGACTCGAGGCCGACCAGGTCAAGGTTAGGACGAAACCCCGAGGGATCAGGATCATCTTTGAAGGACAAATCAGCGAAAAAGTCCCGTTGAAGAGCTGAAAATCATTTTATCAACATCCAAGATTGAGGTAACGAACACTCGAAGAAGACTGGGGGCTAAGAAGGAAAAGCTACTGGATTGAGGTCAACTCTAGGCCGAAGCCGAGACCGACCTTCCAAGGCCTAAAAGTTTCTCCAATATCACAATGTCAACGCAAATTTGAATGCCAATGCAGTTGAACACAAGATGAGGTTAAGATTGGAGCAAAGAAGCCAGATACGAAAGACGACGGAATATTCCAGGCTAAGGTCGAGCCGAGGCCGACCCCAGCCATGCCCGAGGCCAAGGCCAATCCCAGCCATGCCCGAGGCCGAGGCCGAGCAGAGGAGAATCATCCTGCTATGGATTATTGATATCTTCTATTGCTTTTCCATTATTTTTTGCATTGTTCACTTGAATTTTCATTTCTTTAGTATTTACATTTGTAGGAGTGGGAAATTTAAAACACTTATTCACGCTATCTCTGATAAAATTCCACAGTTCAATTTGCTAACCATCAAGCAGAGACCCGAGGAAAGCTTGAACAGATACCTTACACGTTTCAACAATGAGGTGTTGCAGGTAGAAGGGTACAATGACGTTGTAACTTTAACTGCAGTTATGTCAGGTTTGCAGGATGAGAAATTGTTGAATTCCATTGGAGAAAACCAGTCGTGTACGTATGCAGAATTCATCTCTAGGGCACAGAGGTACATAAATGCTGAAGAGTTGATTAAGTCAAAGTGGGCGGAGAGAGAATGCTTCTAGAGAGTGAAACTTTACAGCACTCAGAGAAACAATTAGGAAAGCGAATACCGACTCTTGGTCAAACCAAGGCCGAGGCCAACCAGGGGAACCTTCTTCCCCCATGAAGCAGTGATAGCTTATGTTTTGTTCCCATTATGTTTTTCAATGACTATTTGCATTTTCATTCTGTTTTTAGCATTTACATTTGTAGGTGTAGGAAATTTAAAACGCTTGATGCGCAAATCTTAATAAAGGTTCCATGTTTAGTTCTGTTGTTGCAGATGATTCAATAACGACATGGAAATGTCCTTGGTGGAGTGGAAACCTCAATACTCCCCAAGGCAAACGACAGGCGAAAATATCCTCGGTTGAGTGGAAACCCCAATACTCTCCGAGGCAAACGACATGGAAATGTCCTTGGTGGAGTGGAAATTAACTCCGATACTCCCCAAGGCAAATGACAGGCGAAATGTCATTGGTAGAGTGGAAACCCCGATACTCTCCAAGTCAAACGACATGGAAATGTCCTCGGTGGAGTGGAAACCCCGATACTCCCCGAGGCAAACGACAGGCAAAAATGTCGTTGGTGGAGTGGAAACTCCGATACTCCCCAAGGCAAACGACAGACAAAATGTCCTTGGTAGAATGGAAACCCCGATACTCTCCACGGCAAACGACATTGAAAATGTCCTCGGTGGAGTGGAAACCCCGATACTCCTCGAGGCAACCGACAGGCAAAAATGTCCTTGGCGGAGTGGAAACCCCAATACTGCCCAAGGCAAACGACATGGAAATGTCCTCGATGGAGTGGAAACTCTGATACTCCTCGAAGCAAACGATAGGCGAAAATGTCCTTGGTGGAGTGGAAACCCCGATACTCCCTGAGGCAAACGACAGACAAAAATGTCCTTGATAGAGTGGAAACCCCGATACTCTCCAAGGCAAACGACATGGAAATGTCCTTGGTGGAGTAAAAACCTCAATACTCCCCAAGGCAATCGACAACCAGAGCATCCCCGGAGTTGGAGCCAAGGCTCGTATCAGAATCATACCAATAGAGAAGGTGCAGAGACACTAATACTTTGAGGTATGGTGAACTACCTTGCGAGCATCTTTTACTCAAGTATAATCTTTAAATTCAAAATAACACTTGAGTAGGGGCTAAGGAGGGGAGACTATCGATTGGTTGATGATTAAAGCTTGTCTAGAAAGAATATGTCTAGATGGCCGAGGCCAACCAGGCTGGATTAAGTCATTATTTTTTCCTTGTTATCTTTTATCATGTATGTTATTGTGGCTGTTCAATTTTAATCATGCCCATGCTATTTCTGTTGTAAATTGATAATTGTTTACCTAGGCACAAGTTCAAGGCCAACCAGGCCAAGTACATGTTTAGTGCACTATGTGCTTTTTGCAGGAAAGATGATGCTGAAATTGTTGTGGTAAGAGGTTATGGCCACCAAGTCACATCTATGTTATTCTTTTGCAAAAATGTCATTATTCTGCTTAACCGATGCATGACATTAAGTATTTTACCATATTTTTACAAGAATAGGGTCGAGGCCGACCAGGCCATGCCCATACTATATTTCTACAACAAGAGGGTCGAGGTCGACCAGGCCATGCTCATACTATATTTCTACAGGAAGAGGGTCGAGGCCGACCAGGCCATGCCCATACTATATTCCAACGGGAAGAGGGTCGAGGCCAACCAGGCCATGCTCATACCATATTCCAACAGGAAGAGGGTGATAAGGGTAAAAAATATACCTATTTTACCCTTATATTTAGCTCATTTCTTGGTCCAATATTGAGTGTTTAGGTCAATTTACTGTTCCCGAGCTCAAAATATGCTTAGTTTGATAAGTTAGGGTGTTGAGAGTCACTTTTGTTGAATTATGCTTATTTGTGTTTAAAAAGACTTGATTTGAGGCAAATTTGACTTAGTTTGCTGCTGTGCAGAAAAACAGAGGAAAAGCTGGAATTCCCTAGAAATGCGACCGCATTTTTGGGAAGGAAAAAATGAAATGCGACCGCATTTCTGGAAACACAGGGGCCGTTCCGAGTCACACGCGGTTCGTTGTTGACGAGTCTTCTTCGCACCTAACCGGTTGTTTTGACCCCGAAACTGACTGGACAACCTTCCAGCACCTATTTCGCAGCTCCTCAACCACTTTCTACACTATATAAGCTCGAGATTCGAAGTCAAATCCAAGCAGAACTCACTTGGAAGAAAAGGGTGGTGACAGAACCCTGGCTCGACACCAATGAGTAAGGATGCCCGAGGTCCTTCTTAGATGACCAAATTCTAACCCGAGAGAGAGTTAGACATCAAACCTTGTGGTTTGTAGAGAGTTTCACTCATTCCCATCTTGTAAAAGTGAGAGAGTGGAGTGTTTTAGCGAACTCTAGAAGGATTGTGTAAACAAAAAACCCATAATATTTAACTATCTCCTTTATTTCCAGCTTGTGATTACTTTTCATTATTCTGTATTCTTTACATTATTATTTCAATGAAAATGTGTTCATTTGCCTTTTATCCCATCATGAGTAGCTAAATCCCGTTGAGGGGTTCAATGTGGTGAATTCCCTTAGGGTATAATGGCTTGAAAGTGTTTTATTTGCTTAAGTTGTGTTTAATGCATGTCATTCTTTATTGATTATCACTCTAATCTTGCTGGGTTTAATTTGATCACTTAGACTTTGCATGCTATGTGAGTTTGATCTCGAAAGGGACAAACGATATTGATTCTCATAAAGGTGATATAGGAGAAAAAGCTCGAAAGAGATTGTTCGGCGGTATAGGGCAAGCTGCCTAAGGCACCCTATATCGACTATAGGGTTATAGGTTGCATTCGTGAATTATCTATGTCGGAGTCAAGTCCCAGAAATGGGCATAACGGTACTCGCTTAGCCTTCTAACGGTTTTTGGAAACAGGGGCCAAACGGAAGTTAAATCTGACCCAATGCATTAAATACACTTAAGTTAGATATTGCATAAGTATGGTTGTTACCTTAGGGATGAATCCATGTTGAATACCTCGTTTTATCTTATTGTTATTCTTTATTATTCTATTGCTTGTTTTGTTTATCTTTTCAAAAACCCAATCAATCAACTTATTTTCTTTGGTTACCTTTTTCAAAAGCAATCATTTGAGCAGTTTCTTCATCAAATATGAATTTCCAATTTAGTCATCGTGGGATCGATACCCTTGGAATACTTTCTAAGGTTTTTTATTACTACGTGCGACAGTGTATACTTGCACTTAAGTGTTGGCTGAATTATTCTTTATTATTTCATTTATCATCTTAACTCACATCCATCCATTCAGTTCACACACGCACCAGAGGGCCGAGGCCAACCAGACCATTTCATACTATATTTCTACAGGAAGAGGGTCGAGGCTGACTAGGCCATGCCCATACCATATTCCAACAGGAAGAGGGTCGAGGCAAACCAGGCCATGCCATACTATATTTCTACAAGAATAGGGCCGAGGTAGACCAGGCCATGCCCATACCATATTTTTACAAGAACAGGGTCGAGGTCGACCAGGCCAAACATATTCTAAGTGCTCCCATCTTAGTAGTAGTCAATTTTGCTTAATCACTCTTTGCAGGAGTATAAGGTCGAGGCCAGGGCTGTCCCTAGTCTCTTCCCTCGTTTTTCTTTTGCAAAAACTAATGTATGAGTGCAGGGAGCTACAATTTGAGCTAATAGATGATTGAGGCCGATGTCGACCCTATCCTCTTCACTCACTTTTCTGTTGTAGAAACTAATATTTCGATGTAGGAGCTCAAGATTTTCGGTAACATGGAGAGTGGCAGACCCTATGGTCTTACCATGGGGGCCACATAAATGGTTAAGTGAAAGAAGCACTTACACAGGGGGTTTTAAAATAGAGGAATGGAATGAAGAAATGAGAAAGGGACGTCCAAAAGAAAGGCACGAGGGCTCGAAATCCCGAGGTTGAGGTCGAGGCCAGAATTGAGGCTTGTTCGATCGTTCCTGCAATCCCACTCTTTTTTCATCTTTATCTTACCTAACCCTTAGTTAGGGAGCCTCTGTTTTGTCTACTATTTGTTCTCTCTTGCAAGACGACGAGAAGTCAACATATGAATCAGCACAAGAGGAAGATTGATACTCTTAAATCGAGCTTAAGGAGCTCAACCTATAGCATTAAGTCACACCTGAATCCCAATTCAAGAGTGAGGGCTTAATGTTATAGGTAATTCTGGACCATCCCAGAATCCAAGGAGCAGTCGAGGACAACGCGACCCGAAATCGAAGACACAACTCGAAATCGGACCCCAAAGGGGAAATGGGCCATAGGGTTGGGCCAAAGCCTAAGGGATTGGGCCTTGGCCCAACCCCGCTCGGCCTCGACCCAAGCCCGAGGCCGACCCTCGGCCCGCTTGTGCGGGCCGAGTTTTCCTCCTTTCCGCTCGGTCTTTTGGCTGCCCCGATTCAACCTGGTTCAACCCGAATCGTCTTTCCAACGCCTGAAAACCCTAAAATGGGGAAAGGTATATAAACCCTTCTTCAACCTTGGAGAGGGGATCCGAAAACTCTCTCTTCTCTTCTTCTAGCTCTCTATTTTGCTCATATTCCCCCTGATTACTGACTTAAGCATCGGAGGTGGTGTGGCAAGCACCACACCGGTGTGTAGGTTTCCCTTGTTTTGCAGGCCACGTCTTCCCCTTCAAATAAATTCACTGTTGGTGGCACGTGAGGATCAGATGAGTTCTCCCTGTCTAAATTTTGGCATCAACAATAACAAACCGCCCACTACGTAAAAGATCCCAACTTGCAACATAAAACAAGGTCTCCTAAACTAATAAGCTACACACTTTAACTTAGACCACGTATAGATATACTATATAAAAACATTTAGTTAGAAAAATCTAGGCACCTTTTAGTTTGGTCGTGTAGATTAAGTTCATAACTAAAAACAAGAACTTAACAAAATCTAGTCACTCTAGTTTTATATGTTGATCTTCAAAAATCTTCCTCACAAACTAGACAACTTGAAAGGAGAATTGAGTTATTATTACTAATAATTAGGTTAAATTACATGCTTAGTCCTTGAACTTTCAGGGTTGTGTCAATTTAGTCCCTAGACTTTAAAAAGTTTCAAATAGGTTCTCAAACTGTCAATTTTGTTTCCAATGGGTCCATGATCTTTAAAAAGTGTCCAATAGGTCCTTAAACTTTCACTTTTGTGGACATACATCCGTCAACTTTTAATTTTATGTCTAATAAGTCCTTGACCTATTTGAAATTTTTAAAATTCACAAACCTACTAGATACAAAATTAGAAGTTTAGAGTCTCAATAGGCATAAAATTCTCCGGTTACTCTAAGTTTGTGGACGAAATCCGAGACCTTGCCTCTGTAACCAATATCTCCGGTTACTCTAAGTGTGCTAGACAGGAAAATGGTGGAGCGCACCTTTTGGCGCGAGCGGGAACAAATTTCGGTGATTTTTCTTTTTTTGTGGGGGGCGTCTTGTTCCCTGAATTGGGCTTTATGGGCTGGTGTAGAGACTGTTCAGTCCCCTCATGGTTCTCTTCAATTATTAATGAAGAGCTTGGTGTAATCTTTTTTCCTTTTTAATGAAGTATTACTTTTTCAAAAAAAAAAAATAGGCATAAAATTCAATTTTATATATAGTAGATTGGTTCATTTTTTAAAATCATGATTATGTCAGGGACCTATTAGACATAAAATTAAAAGTTCAGGGACTTATTAGACATTTTTAAAGTTCAGAAACCTATTAGAAACAAAATTGAAAGTTTAAGGACCTATTAGACACTTTTTAAAGTTTAGAAACCTAATTGATACAACTCTAAAAGTTCAGGGACTAAACTTGTAATAGAACATACTTATTATGATACATATTTTTGGGTCTTTCATTTTTCTAAAAGTACTTTGAATAACAAACACTACACTCAAAATGATTCTATTAGTTACAAATATGTTATGTTTTCTATTAGTAGTACCGTATATATTTTGAAGATTTTTTATCATTCACTTTAAAGTTACTTTTTGGATAATTAAACCACCTCTCAACTGTTTCTTTAAAAATATTTTTTAAACTAATTCAATTTTCTAAAACGATTTTTATTTATTTAGTTTTTATTATTATTATTAAAAACACTTTTAGTTGTCTAAAATCACTCAATAAAATTTACTAATTAAAAAAAACTTTAAATTAATAATTTTTTTTTAAAGATAAGTATAGAAAAAGTGATCTTATTCAAAAAAGACTTTTTCTTAAAAGAAAAAAAGAAAAAGCTATCCCTCCACTCTTCATGAAATGGTTAGTGGTCCAAAGTCATGTGTCATGAGATATTCCTATGACATTGCTTGAAATTTGAAATGTTTGTTTCCCATGCCTCATCATTCCTTAGTATTGTATGAGTTTAGCGTTTAGTGAGTCGTCATCGTCCAATGTTCGAAATTAAAAATGTTTGTCTTGTTCTAATATAGGTCTCATAGTATGTTCAAACGCAAATCTACTTTGAATAATCTGAAATGGTGTCCTAGGTTCCTCATGGGCATTGTCGTTCAAAACCACACATGTTCTAATCGTTTGAACTATAGGTCCCACTTCATCTCTACTAGATCTGTTTCAGAGTATCCTAGAAAAGGAACTTTTAATTTGTTCTCCTCTAGGATTGAACACTATACAAGAACCCATTCAAAGGTCCTATGATTTCTGTAACCCAATCCAAAACTCTTTTTGTTAATATGCCTTGAATCTGATATGAAGCGCTCCGAACGACCAAGTACGGGGGTCTCGCTGACCGGGCTAAATTATGTGTAGAGATTAGATTATGATTTTCCGTTTTGGGCTTTACTATTTTGGGCCTATTGTGTTAGGGTTAAGAGTGGTGCCATATATAAACCCTCTTAACCTATTTTCGCCCTAATCTCTGTAATCTGAATACTCCTCTCATAATAAGACGTTCTCTCCCTCTGCCCGTGGATGTAGCTAACACACCGTTAGTGAACCACGTATATCTGTGTGTTGTTTCTCTTCGCCCTTTCATTCTTGTTACGTTGTTACTGTTTTCGTCATAACACTTTTGAAAGAAAATTACAAATTAGAGAGTGGATCCTTAATCTGCATGATAAATGTAAATTCACTGGAAAATCTTACTCAATACACACCTATGTGAGCACATTCTATTGATGTACCTTCCATCTCTTATTTATTATGTTTATCTTTACAAGTTATTGACATTAACAATAAATCTTTTCATCAACAATAATGATAATAATGATAAGCATATGTGTTATGGGTAATTTTGATATAATCAGAAGTCCTGAAGAAACGACTCTGGGCACATCCCAGTCGCCCCACGAAAGAAGAGGAGAGCCAAACTCAAGGAGTCTGGCCCATCACCCTCCTCGGCCTCGGCATTGGGCTTAGGCCGAGGAGGTGGTCGGCCTCGGCCCAATGTCGAGGCCGACCAGGCTTCAAAGGCCAACTAACACCTGGACCGCCGGACATGATCCTACGAGGCTCGGAAAAGCTTCATGGAAGGAGTGGAAATCCACAGACGACGGAAAGGAGGAAGGAAAACCCTAATCTAAGAGGAGGTGTAAAAGGTCCTCTTGAAACCCAGGTAAGGGGATCGAAAATCTGAGACAGAAACTCCATTGTTTTGACTATTGCTAAACTATTTTGCAGCATTTCCTCTGATTACTGACTTAAGCTGTGTGTGGCAAGCACCACACCGGTGTGCAGTGTTTGCAGGTCGCGTCTCTAGGTGAGTCGCTTGGCCGGATTTTGCCATCAACAATATCAACATCACAAAAATTACTAAAATGAGAGCATAGCTAAGTGGTAGTATCAAATAACATGGGCTTCCATCTCAAAACCAATGCCTCAACATGCCCCCTCAAGATGGTGTCTCTTTTGGGTTCACCATTCTTGGATCAGATCCCAATATTTTTTCTTGGACCGAATACCCGTTTGGGTTTAATGGACTCTGATACCATATCAAATAACATGGGATTCCATCTCAAAACCAATTGGCAATGAGTGGAGTAACTCATGTATCTTATATATTGTGAGTTCTCCACTTTTCTTTTCAATGTGGGATCCTCAAGTGCCTCTTTTATCCATAAATATTGTTACACTCAAAAAGGAAAAAAAAAAGTCACAAAAATTAACAATTTTATTTTTTATTATTTCACTAAATATATGAATTCATGGTCATAATCTAAAAATATCTGTTAATAGTGAAAATGATTATTTGTTATTATTATTATTTTAACAATCACAAAGACCTTTACACAACAGGGCAACGTGTAGATCTAAGGATGTAAAATGTGAACGGAAAATTTGAACATCTAACCTCTCAATCGAAGATATATGTTTTATATCAATTGAGTTATGCTCATGTTAACTCAAAATGATTAGTTTTGAAGTAATTAACTTATTATATTCAACTAGCTAGTATACTCCAACTTATCTAATAATAGCAATAATATTCCTTTTTTCTTTTGTCGTTATTTGATTTCATTCGTATCTTAAGTGCATGTTTGAGAGTGATTTTGAAATGACTAAAATCAATTTTTTCATGTTCGAAATCACTCTGAAACATACATTTAATTATTCAAAATTAATTTCATGTTTGATTTTACACTTTTAAACGTGATTTTCATGTCATCAAAATTAATTTTAAATTATTAAAGACATGTTTCAGAGTGATTTTGATTATGAAAAAAAAAAAAGATGATTTTAACCATACTCCCAAGCATGCACTAAATCCCCCCTCCCCTCAAAACACTATACCTTGATATTTTTATAAATTGAAATTTTGGCATCAATATAATAAAAATAAACATTTAAAAAAAAAAAAATTAGTTCAACAACATCTAAGAGATGAGAGATTCAAACTCAAACCTTTTGTAGAGTACACGTTTATTACCACTAAACTATATTCACTTTGACGACAAATATTTTTAAAAAGTGTGTCACACACATAAATATTAACAATAACGATTTCCAATTTAGATAAAAGCGAAGAACGTTGAATTATTCTTGCAAAACACTTATTTTCTATAAATTTCCAAACTTTCCCGGTCGTTGGAAGAATATCTATCAACATCGACATTTTGGTAAGATGAGGTAAACATGTTTGAGTGGTTGGATATTTAAACTATTAGGTAGGTAAGAAGGAGAGAAACTTACAAAATGAACCATAGAGAGAGAGAAAAGGTGTGATGTAAAAAAAAAAAGAAAAGAAAAAATGAAAATAGAAAAGGGAGGGAAATAGAGAGAATAGAGATAGCTGAGGGCAGAGAGTGGCAGAGAATAGGAGGATGGGTCATTTCACAACACGACATTACATACCACTTCAATTCCTCTGACATACTCTCCATATTAATGCATTTTCAATTTCCATACTCTCTCTCTCTCTCTCTATTTATTTTCCACCTATAAAATCAAATCTCTTTTATATATATACATATTACATCCACAATTACATAATTCAATTAATTACCTTCAAATTATCTTTATATTTCTTTTCTTTACTTCTTAACCTTTCTAATATGCTATATCTCTTACTTCTTTATCATCAACTTCTTACAAACCTCTCTTGAGATTTGTCATTTACCAACATTTTCAAACATTTACCCGTAGAAGACGTGCATTTCCCCAACAAATGAATGAAAATGATTTCTTAATTATAAAATTTAATGACAAAATTAGAATGTTTGCTTCCTTTATAGTTTTAAAATTTTCAATTTATTCTATGTAGTTTGAGTTTAGTTTCAACTTGAACACGATGGTTTTAAATATTTTAATAACCTCAAAATCATCCGATATCATATTTTATCTACATAGAAACCCACCTATTTTCCTTTCATTTTTACTCAACTCTAAACCCTAATAGAATAAAGTAATATATCTAGCAAAATAAAATGAAAAAAAAAAAAAAAACGTACGTTCATTATTGCCATGCAAAAAAACATGTCAATATAAAAAAAAAAAAAAAGAACAAATTGTAATATTTGACTAAACTATAAAGACCAAATTAAAAACTTGGTTGCGTACCGATATGTAGGGATCTCTCTACATACCATCATTAAAATGTTGACAACTATAGGAGATAATTTTTTTTTTCCTCATTTTCTACCTTTATCTTTCTTAGTTGTCAAGATTTTAATGGAATATGTAGGGAGATCCTAGCCTACCTCAAGTTTTGTTCTAGAAACAAACTTTATAAAATGAAACTATTCTCGAATAGCAGAATTTGTTGTAATTCAACCAATACAATATTGGTAAATGGTGCCAAAGCGAGTTTAGCTCAGCGGTAATTGGTATGTACTCTCGACCATGAGGTCAGAGATTCCAATCCTCCGACCCCAAATGTTGATGTACTCAAAAAAAATATTGGTAAATGGTGAATAAATACAAAATTTATTTTTGGTGGGTAAGAAAGAGCAATAAATTAAAACTTATATTAAAAAAAGAAAGAAAGAAAGAAAAAAAAAAAGTGAATAAGTGCATTGAAGTGGTGAATAATGGAGATAGGTGGTCACCATCTTTATATGCGGGGGTGTTGTAAGAGTAAGCGAAATGATTTCTCGGCGAAGAAGTAGAGGAAATGAGATGAATGCCCTAAACCCTAAAACCAAATTTCTTCCCTTTTTAACTATTAATTAATTAATTGCCTTAAAAGCATGACCCTTACCAACCCTAAAACTCCAACTCCAATGCACACAAATACATGATTAATAAAAGACTAATTGTTATTAATTTCACCACTTGCTTTAATTAAAAACCCAACTTCAACTTCAATCAATAAACCACTTTTAGTTTTTCATCAAATTAATGTTCTAGTCTCTAGAGAGAGAGAGAGAGAAATCACTTATGAGAAGGTTACATTTCCAAAGCTTTGGATTTAAGAGATACATGTGCTGCAATGGTTGAGACAAAGGCTCCTGATTTTTGCTCCAATGAACAACTGCTCCACATTTTGGATGTCATCAAACAAAACATTTACCTACTAACTGGTTGTTGCTAGGACTTTCGTCTTAACTAACATTAAGATTTTGCTAAGTAAAAGAGAAATATCCAACGAACCAGCAAATGAAATAAATAGTTGTCACGACTCACAGATCAATCGTAAACGATGGTTTAATATAGTACTAGCATAAAGGGGTTTGAATTCAAAATTCTTCATAGTGTCATTTTCCTAATTAGTTGATGTTAATTATTTTTTGCTGGATATTAAATTAAATTAATATTTGAATCCACTTAAGATAAATATGCTGAGGATGTGACATTAAAAAAAGTCAAGAAAAATTAGTTGTTCGACCGTTTTTAACTGTCATAATTAATATATTTGTGACAGTTTTTGCTGAACTGTCATGTATTGAGCTTTCTCGATGGTCCATTTAATGACTAAAAAAATTGTTGAGAAATATGTTTTCAAGAATGTTTCATTGTCATGAAAAGTCAAATTGCTAGTAGTGAATTAATTTTTTTTTTTTTTTGATGTATTTCCTCTCTGGGTGATGATAACAATAATAATAAAAATGGTATATAAATAAAACTTTTTTTTTTCCAAAGGTAGTCTCTATATCTAGAACTTGTATCTTTCAAAGATAAAAATTGTGTCCAACCATGTTGAACTTGTCTCTTTACAAGAAAAATTCTTTAGTCGATTTCAATATATACAAGAATTTAAAAATATTGATAATCATACACATCACTCGACTAATTGAACTATGTTTAAGTATACCTCCATCAACAGGCCCGTTTTCTTCGCTAAAAAAGTCAAACACCTTAATTTCCACACCATCATCTCGTCAAAACAAAGGAAGCATAATTTTGTAATATATCTTGCTCAAAAACTTACAAAAAAGAAAGGGATTAAAAATGGAAATTCATGCATGCATGGATGTAATGTAAATTACATAAAGTATTTTAAAAAGGTTGTTTGGAAATCCCGAGACATTGACGATGGAAGAAGAAAAAGGGAGAAAAGATTGAGAGATCTCTCCCCAAGTTGAAGTCAAAGAATGATGGAGACAAGTCTTTAGTCATTCTTATTCTCTTTTGCCTTCTCTCCTTTTTAGGAAAAATCTTTTATTTATCCCTTCAACACTTTCCCCCTCCCTCTTCTCTTCTCTTCTCTTCTCTTCTCTTCAAAACCATTTCTTCATTTACTGGAAAAAAAAATGAACTCTACTTAATGTTTTCAACCACATCTTACACTTCCTCTCTTCTCTCTTCCATGTTATTATACTATTCATCATCGATCACTGTGAACAAAATCCAACCCCTTCTCCCTTTCTTTCTCTCTCTCTCTCTAAACTCTAAAAAAACCCATCTTCTCTCTTTTCTTCACGAGATCCAACTTCACAAACCCACTTGTAAAAGGGTAAGATTTTCCCCTCTTTTCCTCTTTGGTTTCTGCATTTTCTTCTCTCTCTCTCTCTTTAGACTATTCTAATCTGCAGTTTTATCTTTTCCTTCTTTGGATTCCAACTGATCTTTTACACCTACTGTGTTTCAATGGAAATCTATGAGTGAATATTTTGTTCTCTTGAGATTCTCTGTATAGAAGGAAAAGATTTACCCAGAAAATATTTGACATTCAGAGAAAGATCAGTATAACTATGAATCAGATCCTACCCTTTTGACCCAATTCCAATTCAGTTCCATTTTGCTTGAATGGCCCAAATGTTTTCCTTATCTGCTAATCTTCTCTTCAGAATCTTCCTAAGAGACAGAGTCATATAGAAAATTTTTTGGTTTTCCAAACGAAAGAGCTAACAAGTCAAGTGTGTAACATGGCAGTTCTCAGCTAATTCGTATTGTTTTTTCCTCTTTTTCTAAGTGATTTTGAGTGTGTGTATTCGATTGAGGAGCAAGCAGTCAAGTTCATAGCATAACGGTTCTCTAATTCAGATTGATTTTCTCCATTTTCTAAGCGATTTTAGAGTCTATGTGTTGGGTTGATTATGCTGAAGTCTAATAGAGTGTTCTTACAGAGGAGGAATTGGAAGATGGCGTCGAGCTCGTCGACTTCTCCGTGTGCAGCCTGCAAATTTCTCCGGCGAAAATGTCAACCGGAGTGCGTTTTCGCGCCGTATTTTCCGCCGGACCAGCCGCAGAAATTCGCCAATGTTCACAAGGTATTCGGCGCTAGCAATGTCACGAAACTCCTCAACGAATTGCATCCTCACCAGAGAGAAGACGCCGTCAATTCGCTCGCTTACGAAGCCGATATGCGCCTTCGCGACCCTGTCTATGGCTGCGTTGGCGTAATTTCTCTGCTCCAACACCAACTCTGTAAACTCCAAATGGATCTCACCTGCGCCAAATCCGAACTCTCCAAATACCAAAACCTAGGCATCGGGAACCACGCCGCCCTGATTTCACCGCCTTCCGCCGTTGCCGCCGTATCCGCCGCCGCTCATGGACAGCGGAACCACCAGCCGGCGTTCAATTTTGCTAGAGATCAACCGCATAGCCTCCTCTATCACGATCAGTTTTTCCCTCGAGATCAACAACAGCAACAGATGATGCTCCGACGGAGCTTCGACGGCGGTAGTAACTACGACGCCGGACTTTTGGCCGTCAACGTCACCGCCAGTATCGGCAACCTCAGCCACCAGTTCCAGCAACCTCGCGCCGCCGCCGGAGACGATCGTCGCGGTACTCTCGATCATTCTTAGGGTTTGGTTTGGTTTTTTTTTCTTTTTTCTTTTTTCTTTTTTTTCTGAAAAATCATAAACTGTTGCAGAGAAATCATATATAGGTAATTTTCCTGCTAATTTATATATAACAATAAAATTAATTTCAAGTGTTATACATTATTATTATTATTGTGGTCCTAATTTAGTTCCTAGATGTTTGTTTTTTCCTTTTACGTATTGATTTTTTCTTTAGAAATAATTGCATAGATGACCCATTTCAAGAGGTCAAAATGAAAAATACCCTACATTTTCAATTCAAGGTTATATGACATTTTGCTTAGTCATCATCATCCTAGCAAAATTACGCATTTAAGAGCGAGAGGTTAGTACGGGAGCGAGATTTAGAGTGAGATTGAAGAGAGAGCAAAAGATTATAGAGAGAAATTGGAGAGAGAGCGAGAAGTTGGAGTGAGAGCGAGAAGTTGGAGGGAGAGCAAAATTGGAGATAGAAATTGGAGAGAGAGTTAGAGATTGGAAAGAGAAATTGGAGAGAGAGCGAGAATAGCGGGAGAAGAACATATATCCTTAGCGGGAGAAGGACATATATCATAATTGAAAAGATATGACATTTATCATTTTCGTCCAAACGAAAATCCATTTTCTTAAAAAAAAAAAACATAGGTCTTTAGTGATAAAAAAAATGTTAAAAATTTATTGATAAAATGATGATATAATATCATAAACTTCAATATTACATTTTATTAGTTAGGTTAGAAACATTACATGTTATTACTTAATAAAATAAATATATTATCCCTAAAGTAAAAGTTTTATCCATTTCAGGTAACTTAACTAATAATAATTGATTGATCATTTGAAATTTCACTTTGTCATCTTTAACAATTAGTGATAGGTAAGAATCTGATTACAGAAAAATTTAATATATAAGAAAAAAAAGGGAGACTGAATTGAAAAATGAAAAAAAAAAAAAAAAAATACATGCAAGGTCTAAACTCTAAAATATATTGGTTTTGATATTATATTTAATGTTGCTGTAGTTTTTTGAAAATATTATTAATGAGTAATTTTGAGTCAGAAAAAAAGGTGGAAGTATTCATTATTATTCTTTTTGTTTGGTACATTATATTAATGATATTACTGTTCTGTCCATGTTTCTTTCTGTTGCCTCAAATGGTTCTTCCATAAATGCATCATATAGCCATAGGTAAACAGAAGGGTTACTATTGTCTATTGGTACTTATTGTTTGTTTCAAATTAATACAATTAATGCCATTAACTTCTTGTTTTAGTTTTAAGTCCTTCAACACTTCTATTATTGCCCATTTCTTTCATTAAAGATCATTGATCCGAAGGAACATAGGTTAACTAATTAAATCACTAACAAAATAGTTAGAAGTTTGAATTTCCACGTCCAAAAAAAATTATTAGCATAAAAACCCATTTGACTATTAGGTTTATTAAAACGAAATTGTAGACATTGATCAAAGGATAGAGAGTTGAAACTAGAGTCAACATATATGGACTAAAAATACAATTTAGTTAATTTACATATTTAAAATAAATTGTATTATTTAAATATAGTTCAGTAGATGTACATCAAAATGTTGTAGGATTAGGTGAGAGAAATTATTTTTTTAGATTTATATAAAGTTTTACTCATACTCATGAGTTATTGTCAGAGTGATTATGACTCAGTGATAATTGACATATACTCTTTTGATCTCGGAGATTCAAATCTCCATATATACCTCATTTGTCATACTTTGAGTTAGTTTTTTTTTTCAAAAAAAGTAGAGAAAAAAACTCATGAATTATATATAATCTAAAATTAAAAAAATGCAGTGTTTTATTTCTTACCTAAATTCTGCTGACAATACTTACTGAGCTGGTTTAGATGATGAAATATTTCACATGAAATTTATTCCAGTCAAATATTGAAAATAAATCTTGAATAAATTATCTTAATTTTTGAAAGTTTATAAAACTTTGTTCGAAAAGTAAGGCTCCGTTTGGCTCGTGATTTGAAAATTGTTTTCGAAAATAAAGAATTCATTAGAAAACGAAAACAAATTTCTTATTTCGATTATATCTAAAAACATGTTTGGTTCCATTTTAAAAACTTTAAATTTGAATTCAAATTTTGAAAACTGTGTTTGGTTATGAATTTGAAAGTGCATAGTTAAATTATAAAAAATACCCCTGAACTATGGGGTTTGTTTCAAAAATGCCCATGAACTTTGAAAAGTTTCAAAAATGCCCCTGAACTTTGAAAAATGTTTCAAAAATACCCTTGCCGTTAATTTTTGGATGGAAACCGTTAAAGTTTCAGTTTAAAAAATACCCTCGAACTTAAAAAAAAAAATTAAAATATCCTTATTGAAAAATGCTTCCTTTTTTTTTTCCTCCTCTCACCGTAAATTCTAATGGTTTCCATCCAAAAATTAACGGCAAGGGTATTTTTGAAACATTTTTCAAAGTTCAGGGGTATTTTTGAAACTTTTCAAAGTTCAGTGCCATTTTTTAAACAAATCCCATAATTTAGGGGTATTTTTTTATAATTTAGCCAAAATATTAATATGTGCTTGGTAAAATTAAGTTTTTTTGGGAAAAAGTTAATTTAATATGATTATTTTTCTACTTGACTTTTATTCATTTTTAGAGAGATTATAAATCAATGATGCTGGAATTGATTCTTCAAAAAAAAAAAAAAAAAAACAATTTGTTGGAATTGAAATTATAAGGAAAAAAAAAGATATACCATATAGTTGTATTATATGAAACTTTTGATTTGTAAAGTGGAGAAGTATATCAAAATAGGTAGAATTATGTAAAAAGTAAAAATAACAACCAAAACATCAATATCAATCAAACACACTATTTACACAACAGTAATTTTGTATTTTTTCCCTTTAGAGTCGAAGAGAATTTGGATATCAAAAATAAAAAATATTGTTTGTAGATAATGTAACATTGTTTGATGGAAAGAAAGATGTATCCTGTGTTTTTAAAGTTGTTTTATCGTTTTTGAAAACTGACCATTTTTTGAGTTGTTTTCGAAAATAGGTATACCAAATGCATTTTCATGGTTTCCCTTGTATTTTTTATTTTCGAAAACATATAAACGAAAACGGATCATGAACCAAACGAGTTTTTTTTTTGTTTTAACATTTGAGGGTGAGGATTCGAACCTCTAACCTCTTAGTCGAGAGTATATGTCAATTACCGCTAAGCTATGCTCGCTTTGACAAATTTTGTTTAGTTATTACTTATAATATCTCATTTTAACAAAAATGAAATGAATTTATGGCATGAAATAATTAAATGCGTATCGAAATTCTTATCGTATAACGACTTTAACCAAATCATATACTTGCTACTTTACAAAATTATGGTCTATTAAAAAAAATTTCTTAAGAACAATATCAGATGACTATGGAGTTGGGAGACAGAACCTTTTCTTGTATAATCTGTAAAAATTTGTTTTCAAAATTTCTATTTTTAGATCACATAATCTAAAAATTGTTTTTAAAAAATTAAGTCCAAGAAAATAGATATTAACCTTTATAGTTTTTTTAAAAAAAGATATTCACCGAATCCCAATCCATACCAAACAATCAAACATGTCATTTGCTTTGTCATATATTTTCAAATAAATACAAATCAATTAAATTCCAATAAATGAAATGAAAGAAAAGATAATAATAAGAAAGAAAAAACAAATTATTTCAAAAAAAAAAAAAAAAGAAAAAACAAAGAGAAAACAAATGGCAAACTATAAATAATAATAATAATATTCTATCTTTTCTCTCTTAACCTTTCATCATTTTGAGGGTAATATTATTGAATTGTTTGATAGTGCTAATTTGATAGTGCAAACTATAAAAAATAATAATAATAATATGATAGTGCTAATTTGTTTATGTTTACCCCTTCCTGAATTGTTTTCTTGATGAATTATATGTGCAAAATGTCTCATTTTGAGGGTAATATTATTGCAGGTCTGGGTTTATGAGTTCGGGACTGTTTAGTGTTGAATACGAGCCAATCTAAAGCAAATCCAGTGGCTAGCTTGGAATGAAGATGATCGTGGTTTGAAAGCTAGCAGATTTTAGTGGAGACCAATTGAATGTTTGCTTAGTTTTGGACCTCACTCTTTGGATGGATTATGTCTATTCTTTGTATAAAAAAAAAAAAATAAAAAAAAAAAAACCTTTCATCATTTTATTTTAGTTATTAATTTTTGATTAGAAAAACTATTTTAGTCATTACTACTGATTTTATGTTACTCAATTAAAAGAAACCTAATATAGGAATACAATTTTTTTTTTTCCATTTATTTGATGAGTTGATACTTGTGTATAAGTACATGGTAAATCACGCATTTATATATTTGTTAGACAAATCATGAAACATTAACAATCTAAAAGAAGAAATCAATTTCTCAAAATAATAATAATAATAATAAAAGAAGAAATGAAAGAAAGTTCTAGAGATTAAACAATATATATATTTGAAACTTGAGGGGTGCTAGCATAATTGTAAATATTTACTTTTATAAAAACTATATTTTACATAAAAAAAAAGTTAGTAATCTTTTTATTGACTCGATGATATATAGTAATATTCTTTTTTAAATCTTTTAATCACAATCTTTTTTTTTTTTTTTTTTTTTTTTTTTTTTTTTTTTTTTTTTAATTCTTAGGTTCAGTTTGGAATGACTTCCTAATTGTTTAAAAAAGTGTTTTTAAATGAAATTTTTTTTTTTTTTAAACACTTACAAAATCATTCCAAATTGACACTTAATTGTAATAGTTGATTCATAGTTGATTATTAACTTAGATATTGATTGAAGGACATTGTAGTAATTTTATTCTATTTTTTTTAGTACCACATTGTTGTAATTATTGATTCACATTCAATAATTTATATAATTATTGGTGATTGACCTACAAATTATAATCACTTATTGACGTGACATGTTTTTTTTTAATATTTAATTCAACAATATTTTTGGATGGGGAGATTTCTCTAACCTCTCGACTGAGAGTACATGTCAATTACCGTTGAGCTATGCTCACTTTGACTATGACATGCATTTTATTTCTTACCATTTTTGCAATTTGTTATTACATTTTCTTTAATTGTTATTTATACAATATAGAAGTCTTTATTGTATAATTTATGTACTTTTAGTTTTAACTAGATTTTTTTAACGTGCGATGCACGTGGTTTCTCTTTTTAGTATTATATGATTTAATTTAACAATAAACTTTTTGTATATTAGATATTAGATGTGTATACATTTCATTTAAATATGGGAAAACATAATTGAATTAATAATGAAATATATACCATTTAAGTATATAAATAAATAAATATATTAATATATATACGCATACAATTTTTACAAAAATAATTTAATATTTGATTTAACTTTTCCATATTCAAACCTCAAATAATGTTGTAATAGCATTATTTATAATTAAAAAAAAAAAAAGAATATCTACATTTTTATACTTACTTTTGTGTAATAATGAAAAAAGTGAAAAATTATGTATTTATTTTTTTTTTACAAGAAAGCTGCATTTCGTTGAAGTATCTTGACAAATTGACAAATTGAAGTATATTAAGATCTAAAAATGTTTAATTTGAGAAGTATCTTGACAAATTGACAAATTGAAGTATATTAAGATCTAAATATGTTTAATTTGAGAAAGATATTGATAAAATCTTAAATTGCATCGTGAAAAGTTGTGTTTATGATTCTTAATGAAAAATAGTAATTATTATTTATTGTTTCATAAATCAACGTAAGAAAATGTTTTTATGTACATTGGATCATATATATTTATCAACTCAACATTGTGTACTGAACTATCTTCACTAAATTTTCTATTTATATATTAAAATTAATTAACAAATCAAATGAATTTTGGATTGGATCATCCAATATTTTGATGTAAGATGATAATTTTTTTTTTTAAAAAAAAATAATAACTCCAAAATATTCACATCTTTTGTGTCCTCCTCCACCAAAGGATGGAGACCCTAGATGCTTTGTTTGATTAGAGAGAAAGATGAACAAATCCAACCAAAAATTTGATTAGATTGAAAGAGTATCCCTCAATGTTGTTGGTTCATTCATGACCTTGAAGGGAGTAGAGTTTGTGACTTCTACAACAAATAGGTGATTCAAAAACATTCCAATCAATCATCTCTAAAGGATTCTTCTTGAAGCATTTTATGAGAGGATGAGGACAAATCCAACCAAAAATTTGATTCAAGATTGAAAGGGCACTCCTTATGTTGATGAACATTCATAGCCTTCAAAGGGAGTAGAGTTTGTGACTTCTACAACAAATAAGTGATTCAAAAGCATTCCAACTGTTCATCTCTAAATGATTCTTCTTGAAGCATTTTTTGAGAACCCTTTCCTTCCTTATCTAAAAAATTCAAGTAATACATCTTAGATCTCTAGTTCCAAGTAATAGAGAATAGATGTTGGATTCAAACGATTTCCATATGTCATAAGCTCAACGTCTTTTCTCGTTTGCTATAGTGTTCATCTTCATCCTTCTCATCACAATTATGAAGGGGGAGAGAGAAGAAATTAGGAGTGAAATGGATCACTCTTTAGTCTTTATCTTTACATTACAAGGGGAAGAGGAGAGTTGTAGACAAAGGATGGAGGAAGAAGAGAGATTATTTATGCTTGTGCAAGGAAATTGAATAGTTGAAGGAAGGAACTTGAACAATTTGACCGTTATTGTTTAGGAATTAAATGTTTGTGAAATGAACCAGAGAGATTTAAGGCATTAAAAATACTTATTACTAAATTAATTATTAAATTTAATTAAGGAATGGAGAGATTTAAGGATGATTTGTTTTGTGTGAAATGAACCGAGAGATTTAAGGTATTAAAAGATACTTATTACTAAATTATTTATTAAGTTTACGTGGGTGGAAGGGAGGGATTTAAGGAGGATTTGTTTTATACACTTTTTTATGTAAACATTAAATGAAGGATAATTTAGGTATTTAGTAAAAATTGAAGGATATAATTGTCCAAAAAAAGTTTCTTCCTCATTCGTACTTTTATATATATTATAGATAGTATTATAATTCAAACACAAAAAAGATTTAAAGCTCACTTTCTAAGTGAAGTTACTAATCAATGACTACATATTCTTAAGGTTAAAAGTTGAAATCTTCTTCTCCCATATGTTGATAAATCGGAAAAAAAATGTTAAATTACAAGTTTAGTCTTTGAACTTTGATGCTTTTGTTTATTTAAACCCCGAACTTTAAAAAGTGTCAAATAGGTCTATAAACTTTCAATTTTGTATTCAATAGATCCTTGAACTTAGTTAAAAAAAAAAAAAACCCTGAACTTTAAAATATATCTAATAGGTATTTAATCCCTAGGCCTCAAATGTTCCAACATAGGATTTTCATGGCGTCCGGCGGAGCTGGCAACCAGCCTCCACCGATATCCCTCTGTTGAACTCGGAGTCATTAGCGTTCTGTTTCTTACCTTCTCTCCCAAAGGCGTCCCCTTCCAATTTGTTCTTCTTTCATATCCTGCAGATCTCAGACCCATCCACGTTCATGCTGGATTCTTCTTTGGCCTTTCTTTTCAAAGTTTTTAGGTTATTGCTCCCTTCTGCCCCTTTTGGTCGATAACTGTCTTCGACTCTCTTTTCTTTTTTCAGTTGATCGTTTAGTCCAAGTTTCTTATTTTTCTGATGGTTGCCTTGGTCTTGGCTCATCCCTTGTCCAACTGACCGGAGTGGTGTTGGGAGAAAAATTGTGATGCGGAATACACAAACAATCATATAATATTATGACAACAATCAGTAATATTATAGCAATCTCCCCTTCCACAGGTTAAGCCAAACAATCGATAATAATAGTCATGAAAATAATAAAAAGATAGGGAAAAAGAGAACGACACCGAAAGTTATACTGGTTCGCCCCAAGCTTGGGACTACGTCCAGTCTTCTGCAACTGCAGGTTCTACTAGAAATTGGGAGATTATAAGAAGCCTTCAAAATAGCGTCACAAACTAACCCTCAATAGCCCAACAATAGCTATTGACTTTCAAGTACCATAATCCGGTAGCTTGGGATAAACAACAAAGAAAAGACCCTCAACCCGATAAGAGAAACACACTCTTCTCTCTCTCTCTCTTCACTGCCACACTTGGAAGAAAAAACGTCACTCTCTCTTTTTCTTACTCTCTTCAAGAGACCAATACACATATATATAGGCAATGAGCCTTAATGCCCAAGGCTCCACTTACATTCTTCCTTGTGCACCAAGGTGGTTAGGGTCATCCTTGCACACCAAGTTTGGCTTCTTCCTTGCACACCAAGTGAGCTTCTTCCTTGCACACCAAGTGGCTTCTTCCTTGCACACCAAGTGGGTCTTCAATTTTGTCTCCACACAAGACAAATACTTAACAATCTCCCACTTGGAGACAAAATACGATTTTGTCTCCCACTGCAACAAAACCTCATCATCTTGGCAAACTCCAAGGATCTACTCCCACTACAACTGCTATATATGATCTTCTTGGTAAACTCCAAGGCTCAAAATACCTGAAAAGCAACAAAATCACAAAATAGGCAACCATCAGAATATAACTGTAGCTCATCTGTGCTCGCCCCGAGGTAAGGGCTAGCTACGTGGACCTGTCTCCCAGACGAAAGAGACAGACACGTACTCCCACTTTAGCTAAGTGGTGACACCTGCCATCTTCTTCCAACCCGAACAACTGTTCTCGAAGAAGATACACTCTAAAATTGGCTTGAATCCTCTATTCAAACATGTTACCAAGCTAGAGACCTGACCTTTGACCTTAGCAACTGCTCTGGCCTTCCACTTCGATGCCTCAACTCGCCTAAGCGACTTCTTCAATTCATCCGAGCGTCTGACAACTGGGGATTCACAATAGCCATCAACTTTCTCTCCTGGACTTCACAATTGTTTCTGAATTGAAGGATCTTGATCGGACTGATCGAAATTGGCTATTAATTCTGCTGGCTCAACTGTACCTCTACAACTACCATCTGCAGCTTTAACCGACATCCACTGTCTCTTTGATCCTTTGGCAACATTCAACTGACATTTGTACAGTGTAGATTTCCTGTGACCAACTGCCACTACCTGGGATCCTAACTTGAGTTTACACTAGCGACTGCCAAACTCACACATGTAACCCTCATCTACCAACTTGCCAGTAGAAATGAGATTCATCTTGATATTGGGCATGAACTTGACTTCTCGCAGTACCAATTTATCTCCACACTCTGTCTTCAGACTAACATCTCCAATCCTACTAGTTTTGGAGGTTCTACCATTCTCCATCCTCACTAGGCCATGATGCCCTCCTGTGAATGATGTGAACAAACTCCTATCTGAAGCTATGTGTACAGAAGTTGCACTGTCTAATATCCAATCTGATGAGTGGTTACTACACCCTGTGTCACTCTGAACACAAACCAAGACATCATGCACTATATTTGCCTCATGTTTTCTTCTTTGATCCTTTTTGAACTTCCTACACCGACTCTTGAAGTGACCTTTCTTATGGCAGTAAAAACATTCTACCTCATTCCTATATTTCCACTTTCTACTACTGCTACTCGGTTCATCTTCATCAACCTTATCTTTACCCTTAGTCATAACCAAAGCTGACCCTACTGTAGACTCTTTATTGCTACTCTGCCTACGAATTTCCTCAGCTATGGCTAAATCACAAACTTCTGAAAATTTTAAAGTATTATTTCCAGTCGAATTAGACACTGCTGTCTTCATCGTTTCTCAACTATCAGGTAAAGACGTTAACAACTGAATAACATTCACTTCATCAGTAAATTTTATCTTAACAGATTTTAACTGGTTAATCAAAGTGGTAACCTCATTAATATAGGAATTCACTGAAACATCCTCAGACATTTGCATGTTGAAAAACTTCTTAACTAGGTAGACCTTATTATTAGCAGATGGTTTTTCATACCTGTTTGTAAGCGCTTTCATCAATTTAATTGCAGTTAAGATAGTTGTGAACTAAGACTGTTTGGAGATTATCAATCTGTTGAATCGCGTGGACGAAGACCTTTCGGAAGTTAAAATATTGTTGTGGATGCCATTCTCGATCTGGCCGTTTCTCTGGGGGAGTTTTCTTTCAATCATTGCCCTAGAGAGCAAAATTGCGTTGCTCATTCAATTGCACGCGAGAGTGCTGGCTTTATCCGCCACACCTTTTTGTGTAATATGGGTCAGAGGCTCCCTTCCATGTTGGAAGGTGAAGGTTGTTTTTGGTCCTCTGCATTCCCTCCTTTTATTTCTTCAGGTTGTTTAGAAGACTTCTGCAGTCTTTCAGGCTCCGTTTCTTGATTAATGAATTTTTGTTTTCAAAAAAAAAAAAAAAAAGAACACTTTTTTTTTTTTCTGTCCATTCGTCTTTCAACATCTCTCTCTGATTTTTTCTAGCTTTTTTTCATTCGATTTCCAGCTTCGCACAATCTGAAACATTTACAATTTTTCATTTCTCATTATCTCTAATATGTGTTTTCATTGATTAAAGTTAGGGTAAAATTGTGTGTTTGCATACACCATGAAGATTTTTCATCATTGTGAGTCAATTTTTAGTGATATCTGTTAATGATTCTCTATAGGTTAAAAATCCATTTTTTGTCCGTGAACTTTCATGAAAGTAACAATTTGGTCCTTGAACTTTGATTTGTAACGATTTAGTCTTTATACTTTCAATTTTGTAACAATTTAGTTCCTGAACTTCAATAAGTAACAATTAGTCCCTGTACTTTCAAATTTGTAATAATTCAATCCCTGTACTTTCAAACTTGTAACACTGTAATCCTTTTCACAAAAAAAATCATCAAAATTATATGTCGATTTTTATTATTTAATGATTAGACCTTGTAGCTTATAAACATAGTGAGTCCCAAGTTAGTTTATTAATCTAGGTAAGAAATTTCATTAAATCTTTACATTAATTTTCAAGATAGGGACTAAATCATTACAAATTTGAGAGTACAAGGACTAAATTGTTACTTATTGAAGTTTAGACACTAAATTGTTACAAATTGAAAGTATAGTGGCTAAATCGTTCAAAAATTGAAAATTCAGGGACTAAATTGTTACTTTCATGAAAGTTTAGAGACCAAAAGTGATTTTTAACCTTCTCTATATGTTCATTTTGATTTGCTTCTAAGAAAAAGAATTTCACTCACTAGAATTTCATACATTTTCATTTGGGTCACTGATGAAAGATAGCTCCTCATTATTTGCAATATCAGGTGTTGGTGTCACCATTTTTTTTGGTCAATCACTCAATTTTAGCTCTGTTAGAAGCAAGGATTTTGTATCAAGTACTTCCAAAAACTAATTTTTATGTTCTTTTGTAATTTTTTTTACAACTTTTGATGTGAGGTGGGGGATTTGATCCACTAACCTTTTGGTCCATAGTATAAGTTTTATGTTAGTTGAGTTACGCTTTTATTGGCTCATAAACTAATATGATATTTATTCAAATGGACCAAAAGAAATATTGATATTGAAGGAAATAAGGAACTTGCATAAAACTTGGATCCTTATTAATTACATCTCAGTGATGGAAGTAACAATTAGATACAAAAATAATATTATTAGTTCTAAACTTTCATGGAAGCAACAACTTATTATTTCATTTTTAATTTGTAAAAATTTGTTACCAATTTTAAATTATATAGAATAAATTATTGTTACATATTAAAGCTTATGAATTTAATTATTACCAAACTAAAAACTAAAATTATAGAGACTAAATTAAAAGTACAGCAAACGTGTTTTTTAACCATCTTTTTCTTGTGTGTGAAAATTTGAAGAAAAAAATTAAGAGGGTACTCAACAATTTGTATGGCTTAACAGTTTTTAAGGTTTATCTACAAAGATTATGATTCTCATACAATTATTATTATTATCGTCATTGAAACAAAATACTGCTATGACAAGTACTGAAGAAAAAATTATCCACAGATTACCGAAAAGGTTTTGAAAAATTTCTTGAAAAAAGCCTAAAATATATCTATTCCTCTTTTAGTGATGGAATATTTTGAGTCCTTCAATAAGTGGATGAGAATTTGAACTTTTGACCTCGTAATAAAAAATAGAAAAAATACCATAAATATAAAATGTAGTAACAATGGAGAAAACATAAATTAATCCTGGAAAATAAATGTATTCTATTAGCATTAAACTTACAGAATCCCTAACCATAGCTAAATATACAAGAGTAAAAAAGTTCTGGAAAAAAATGAAAAAAAAAAGAAAGGGGTTAAACTATTAAACATAAAGTATGGGTAGAAATTAAAATATGTTAAAGATAAAGTAGAGGCTTCCGATCCTAAACTTGAGGACGGACGTTTGCAAGTTGTTGAGGCATATATCTACTCCAGAACCAATGTTGTCTCCAAACACATGACATGTCTTCAATAGGAATGCCCTTTGTCTCCGGCAAGAACAAGTAGATGAAAAGAGTCATCAAAGCCACAAAGAAAGCAAAGAAGAAGAACAACCCAAATTTCATGTGGCAAAGCATGGTGAGGAAGATCTGGGCAATCAAGAAGGTAAAGAACATATTAACGGAGACTGTTACACTTTGAGCAGCCGATCGAATTTCGAGTGGAAAGATTTCACTTGGAACCAACCATCCCAAAGGTCCCCAAGACCATGCAAAGGCTTGAACATATATGCAAATGAACAACACCACGACACCTGCATACCACTTGGGTAGATAAGCAACCTCACCAGAAACTCCAAATTTCCAAGCAATGAAGACAGCAACCAAAACCTATAAATGCCAATTTTTATTAGTATCAAATTATTATTTCTAATCTTGAAAACCAAATAAAATTAATCTAAAATAGCCTACATTATTTTAATAACTCAAAAGGAAAACTAAGGAAATTAGTAAAATATATTTCAATCACCTGAAAAATGAACATAATGGTTCCACCAAGCAAGAAAAGGATCCTCCTTCCCCATTTATCAGTGCCATAAATAGAAACAAGAGTTGCCAAAGCATTAATACCACCGGTAATGACAGATGAGAGAAGAGAAGCATTGTCCCCAAATCCAATAGTCTTGAATAGCACAGGAGCATAGAACATGACCACATTGATACCAGTCAATTGCTGAAAAAATGGGATTAAAATTGACATTACCAATGGTGGTCTGTTTTGCCTCTCCCTCAAATTCCTCCATGGATGCTTCACTGCTTTAGCAGCCAAACTTGCTGCCACAAGGTCTTGAAATTCTTCATCTACTTCCATTTGGGACAAGCCACGAATGCGTTGGAGCATGGCTCTTGCCTTCTCGACTTCACCTCTCTCCAACATTGAGGTTGGAGTGTCAGGAAGGAATAAAGCTGAGATTGTGATGAACAATGCAGGCACGGCTGCACCACCCAAACTTACACGCCACCCCCAGCCGCCATGAATATTGGCAGTACCATAGTTGACAAAATTAGCCACTAAAATACCAATTGTAATTGAAAGTTGAAAAACAACATTGAGAGATCCTCGATATTTAGATGGAGCCATCTCCGAAACATAAAGTGGAATAGATTGGAGGGAAAATCCAACGCCAATGCCCAAACAAATACGACCTATGATGAGCATGGCGATGTTTTGGGCTGCAGCATTAACGATAGCACCAACTAGGAACACAAAGCCACCGAGAAGCATAGACTTTTTTCTCCCAAAGGTTTTGGTGATCCAAGATGCTACAAAGGAGGCCAAAAGAGCAGCTAGATAAAGAGAAGAAGGGAACATGGTTAGAGTAAGACTATCAAACTTGCAATACTGATTGGTAGAGGTGTCTAGAGCTTCTTTTTGGTAAACAGATGGAAAAAATCTTTGTAAAAAAGGAGCCATGGACGTTACACCACCTGATGGAAATAAGAATAAAAATGGAGTAAGTGAAAAGTAACTGTTTGATCATAAGTATAATTTTGAAAAACAAAAAATAAAGTTATCACGAAATAAATTATAATTACCAGAGATACCGATGTCGTAACCGAAGATGAGTCCGCCCATGGCAGCAACAATGCAGGTAATCAAGACATAACGAGTGAGTTCTCCGGGATAGTTGTTTATGTGACCGCCTTGAGTGAAACCGCCACCGGCCATCTTGCTTGCTGAATGTTTATGAGAACCAAAAATCGAAGAGATTGGGAGATTTGGAGAGTGAAAAAAAGATGCGGCGAATGGGACAATAAATACCCAAATTATTTCCTTACATTATTACGAATCCCTTTCCTCTTCCAAAACCAAAATCCATAATTTCAAATTTATAAATATTATTTGCTTAATAACATAATTCTCCACATATTACAAATACCCAATTTCTCGGTTCAACTCCTCAAACCTTTCGGTTAATTGGATTTTTTTTTTCTTTTAGAAATTTTCATAAAATAAAAAAAGAGCAAGATGTGTGAATTAGAAATTCATATTTAAAAGGAAAATAAATCTGAAAAATTCGAATGCAACTACTAAGGAAAGAAATCGGAAATTTTCACTTTTCAATTTTATATCTCACACCTCATCAATTTTTTTATTTTTGGAGTAAACATAAAAAAATTTACCGATCTATTAAACATTTTTTAAATTTATGAGCTGGTTAGACATGACCCTTCAAATTCATGAGCTAAACTTGTTATTTAACCAAATAAAATAACATCACCTAAAATAATGGTTTAGTAAAAATTAATAAGTATCGAGTTGAACATAACTCAATTGGTTAAGTAATTACATAAGGCTAGATGTTCAACTCACTATTTAAACGTACTATAATAATGTGTATTAAACAAACTCAATAAGCTTTAGTTACTAAAATCTTTTGTTAAATTACACACCTTTGGTGCTTGATGTTTGAGTTTGATTTCTATTGGTTCTTAAGATTTCAAAATCAACACTTTTAATTCTTAAGCTTTGAATTTGGTTTCTATTTGGTCTCTCAATTTCAAAAGTGACGATTTTGGTTTCGATGTTTTGGATCTTTTATTTTATAAAGAAACTACCTCAATTATGCACAAGAAAATCCTCTTATGCTAGGTAAACTTCCAAAACAATAATATGAATAACCCCAGTGACAAGATGATAAACAACCCAAGACAAAAGTTAAAAGGATTAATTTTTACTTGGAAAGATTATCAATGATCAAGAAGAAAGAAGAACTTGTTCCTATATTCAAGATTTTGAATTCTCCACAATCTAATTGATCTAACTAGATTGAAGAAAGTTCTAAGCATCCATTCTAAACACAAGAATACAAAGAAAACATAAAGCTTTAGAGGGACTAAACTTAATATATGAGATCTCATTCAACTTGTTCTCCGAATGACAAAATTACATCCTTATTTATACTAATAAAAAGGACATAATGAAAGGACACGACCCTTCGCCTATGTAGTCTAAATTCCATCTATAACCTTCAAAATCCATATATCAATGTTTTAAATATGAGATGAATTTAGACTTTTAGATTCGTTCAGTCTCTTGGATATATAGGTGTCTTATCAAAGCTTGAACGGATGCAACTAACCTTTACAATATTTAGACTACCTAACTTGAAAGTAAGCAATCATATAGTGTAGTTTTTGATCCCTAAACTCAAATTTTCGTTGAACTAAAAGAAAGTTAGTGGATAATCATTTTTATCATTACAATCAATGTTTGATTATGTAAATCCACACAAAATTAAAATATTTTTGTCCGTCAAGATCACAATCAAAATAAAAAAGACAATGCTATATTTTTAATTATTTTTAAATACTACGGCTCAGGGACCAATGCTCCAATTCCTGAAAACTAATGCTTTCGTAGAGTTTTTACTTGAAATGTGGTTGCTGATGAAATTATAGCTTTCTCTACCAGATAGTTTTTCCCAAACACCATTTTGAGTTTTCAAAAGCATGAGCTTTAAACTTCATTTTCCTTGTAAGCCATCAAAATTAAAACTCCCCTATGTTTATGTTAATATGCCTACTGCAATTAAAAGGGAGTCTTCAAATTACAGCTGGGGTAAATGGCTCTGTTGCCATTTGTATTCTGTTATGACCATTGATAGGGGAATCTCGTGGAAGCCATGTGCCATGTGCTGAGGTTGAGGTGGGGCTGAGCAGGTTTCCAAGTCATTTCAACCGGCTATAACAGGTTACCTTCATCACAGAGGGTTTCCTCTCTTAATTTCTGTTCATTCTCTTTGTATCACTGTAAGAGTGAGAGAGAGAGAGTGTGAGGCAGTGAGTGCAGAAAACAAAGGGAGAGACAGTGAGCTGTGTGTGAGAGAGCTTGTAATTGAGCTTGTAGGCTGCCATTGATGACTTAATAAAGCTTGGGGTGATCTCTTCAACAATGGATGTACACCATCTTAGGTGGAACCACTATAATTATAATTGTTGTGTCTTTTATTCTTCTTAACTCTCTTTACTGAGTATCAGAGTTGTGGTTGAGTTCACTGCAATAATCGATTGGTTAATCGGATTATAACAAGTGGTATCAAAGCCGCTGGTTGATTAAATCTTCTCTCAGAAACAAGGTTGGTGCAATTTGATTTAGTTTTCTGTCTAATTAATCCATCTATTTCCTGAAGCTATGGGTACCAGGTTTGAGGTAGATAAATTCTCAGGTAAGGGTGATTTTGGATTGTGGCGCAAGAAGATCAAAGCGTTGTTGGTGCAATAAAAGGTGGCTAAGATCTTGGATGATCCAAGTACACTACCAGATACTCTCACGAAAGAAAAACGAGATGAAATGGCTGAGATTGCTTTCAGCACGATGATCCTGTACCTGTCGGACAATGTATTGAGACAAGTTGATGAGGTAACATCTGTTGCTGATTTGTGGAAACGACTAGAGAAGTTGTACCTGACTAAATCTCCGCCTAATAAGATTTTCTTGAAAGAGAGGTTGTTTAGCTTTAGGAAATTTTGCATTTCCTGTGGGTGCATTTGGAAATTTTCCAGCTTTTATTCTTTGATCACTTTGTGGGTGCATTTGGGACACATTTTTAGAGCTTTAGTCCTCTTGTTAATTTGCAACATTTGCCAAAAAAAAAAAAAAACCATTAAAACTTAACAAACCTTATCAATAATAACTCTTTTTACACTTTTTTACTATTATTTACAAAATCAAGGTTTCAAACACATACTAATCTTGTTTTTGCATAAATTCATTCAAAATGGCATGAAATAGGACACTAAATACTTGTTTTCGCGTTATCAATTTACTTTTTTGAATGCACCTATTAACATTTAAGTAATTAATTGTTTTAAAAAATTGCACTTATTAAAATTCATTCATTTATAAAATAATTATAAATAAAAATTCAAAAGTGCAGTGAACAGGATCGAACCTTCCAACTGAACTATCCACACCAATTATTATGATACATTAAATGATTACAGTTTTTTAATATATTATAGATAATATAATAATATATTATCTATAATATATTATTATATTATCTATAATATAATAATATATTCCACCAACGGAATATATTCTTATTTGACATAATTGGGCATTTACTCAGTTTTTTTTTTTTTTTTTGAGTACATCAACATTTGGGAGTGGGGAGATTCGAACCTCTGACCTCATGGTCAAGAGTACATGCCAATTACCGCTGAACTAAACTCGCTTTGGCCTTATCTATAATATATTATAGATAATAATTTGTGTTCAAATTTCACATTAGCATTAAAATTTATTAAATAGTAAATATATATCCTTATTTGTCAATTTTCATTTTTCCTAACTACATTAACATTTAACTAATTAATTGTTTTTTAAAACTTTGCACTTATTAAAATTCAAAATGATAGTAATTATATTTTTTTTTCAAATGGTAGTTTTTTAATATTTTTTTACAACCTTTTAAACAGTAATTTGTAGTTTTTTAATATCTTAAAGATTATCATACATTTTTAAATATCAAATTAATGTTAAAATTTATTAAATAGTAAATAATATATCCTTATTTGCCAATTTTCATTATCTCTAATCGGTTAATGTTAAAATTTATTAAATAGTAAATTGTTATGGGTAATTTTGGACCACCATGATGTGCAAGAAGCTGACGAGGACAACCGGGAGGAGATAGGACAAGAAAACGACCCAGAGGAAGACCGGACCAATGGGCCGAGCCAATTTGGCCCAACCCATATGGTCGGCCTCGGCCCAAGGCCGAGTTCGTTTGCCTCCGCTCGGTTCCTGCTGCCTCTAGCCACCCCGGTTCCGCCTGGTTCGTCCCGAAACGCCTTTGAATTCCTAAAAACCCTAGGAGCATGAGCAGGTATTTAATCCCCTCTTCGTCACTGAAGAAGGGGACCCGAACTCTGTTTTCTACTCTCTCCTCTTGCTCTCTTTCTCTCCTCCTTCCGATTTCTGACTTAAGCATCGGAGGCAGTGTGGCAAGCACCACACCGGTGTGCAGATTTTCTGTCTTGCAGGCCACGTTTTCCCCCCTCTCAAACAAATTTACCGTTGGTGGCACGTGACGGTCAGGTGAGTTTCTCCCGACCAAATTTGACCATCAACAGTTGGCGTCGTCTGTGGGGAAGAAAGCTTGTTAATTCTGCACATCGGTGATTCAATGAGTAAGAGGATGGAAAAGGGAAACCGAAATCCAAGCCCAGAAAATTTGAAAAATAGCCTCCAACCGCAGAGGTCACCAAGACGAATAGGCCAAGGAGAATAGGCCGAGGGGCCGAGGCCGAGGAGAGGATGCTGATACCAAAATTGCTGCCCTTGAGGATAAGGTGAGGGGAATGGATCGGAGTTTGTCCAGGATACTCCAAATCCTGGATAAACCTGGCCCTAGCACCAAACTCCATGAGGGGAGCTTGATTAGAGACCCGAAGAAGGGGAAGGAGCCAGCCAAGTACCAACAGCGCAACCAGCAAGGTCAGGGGGCTGAAGATTGCAGAACGCACAATTCTGAGAAGCCCAGAACCAAGTACCAGCCGTAGAACAAACTTGAGGAACCTGATTGAAGAGAAGCGCAGAATGGCCAAAACTGCCGAGTCTGAGGCCAGAGCTGCCGAAGCTGAAGCCAGGGCTGCCGATGCCGAGGCCAGAGCAGCCGAGGCCGAGGCTAGGTTGGCCGAGACCGAGGCCAAGAAGGACAATCTCCCTTGGAAGACTGAGCTTCTGAACACACTAAAGGAGCTCGGAAATCCTCAGGGAGACCTGCAGAAGTTAAAAGACTCGGGAGAGCAAGACCTGGAAGAACTAATCGCCCAAATCGACCTGCCCTTCAATGAAGAAGTCATGAAAGCTGAGGTGCCCCAGAAGTTCAAGGTACCTACGTTCAAACCATATGATGGCAAAAAAGACCCCATGCAGCATCTAAATGCCTACAAAAGCTGGATGGACTTCCACGGCGTCTCAGATGCAATCAGGTGTCGCGCATTCTTTTTCACTCTAACAGGATCAGCCAAGCATTGGTTTGAAAGGTTGAAAAGAAGATCCATCAGTTGTTTCAAGGATTTAGCCCGAGCATTCCTTGCACAGTTCATGGGAGCCAGAGAACAGCGCAAGCCTCACATCAACCTCTTAACAGTCAAACAACAGCCAGGTGAGAGCTTGCGTGATTATATAACACGTTTTAACGACGAAGCACTGCAGGTTGAGGGATACAGTGAGAGAGTAGCCCTAGTAGCCATCACAGCCGGATTGGAGGATGAGAGATTGCTCAATTCAATAGGTAAGAGCCAACCTCGAACCTATGCCGAGTTTGTTTCCAGGGCGCAGAAGTATATGAGCGCAGAGGAGTTACTGAAATCAAAGAGGTCAGAGCGAGAGCACAAAAGACATTCTTCAGTCGATTAGGACAGAAAGAAAGATAAGAAACAGCAGACAGAAGATGGTGGCCGAGGCCGAGCCGACCATGACCAAGGCCGAGGCCGAGCACATCCTTTCGATAAGTTTGAGAAATACACATCGACTGTCGTTCCACAGGAACAAGTTTTGATGGAGATTCGAAACACAGGTCTTCTAAAGTTTCCTGGGAGGATGAAGTCGAATCTCAATAGAAGAGACAAGAGCCAGTATTGCCTTTTCCACCGGGACCATGGACATTCAACCAGGAATTGTATTCAATTGAAGGATGAAATCGAAGCACTGATCCAGAATGGGTACCTGAAAGAGTTCGTCGACGAGCCTAGGGCCGAGGCCGAGGCCGACCAAAGATGGCCGAGACAAAGAAGAACCCCTACGAGAAATCAGAACCATCTTTGGAGGACCAGCTGGAGGAAGTTCAAGCAGGAAGAGGAAAATTATTGCCAGGGAAGTAAGGTTCGAACCAGAATATCGAGGTATGTACTCTGTCCATCTAGCAAAGGCACACCCCCCCCTTTGGAGTTCACTGAGGCTGAGGCAGCAAGCATTCATCAGCCACATAATGATGCCTTGGTGGTCACTCTAATTGTAGCCAATGTGAAAATCCATCAAATCCTAATTGATGGAGGAAGCTCGGTTGATGTCCTTTCTCTAACAGCCTTTAAAGCAATGCAGTTAGAGAGGGAACTCTTAAAGCTAAGCCTTACCCCACTTGTAGGATTTGGAGGAGAGAGAGTGACCCCAGAAGGTAGCATAGAACTTCCTGTGACCTTTGGGGATGGACAGAATGTAGTGACAAAGATGATAAACTTCCTAGTTGTGGATTGTATGTCAGCCTACAATGCAATCCTAGGAAGGCCAACCTTGCATGAAATGAAGGCCATAGCTTCAACTTACCATCAGTTGCTGAAGTTTCCAAATCCGAATGGTGTGGGAGTTGTCAAAGGAGAGCAGAAGGAATCAAGAGAGTGTTACTGGACCGCGCTGAAAGCAGTTAAGCCACAGAGGGTCGAGGCCGACCAGAGAATGAGCCGAGGCCGAGCAGGACACACTTCCACCAATATGAATCTGAACTTATGGAGTTTTAGGGCTTCCTGTTTATTGCATTATGTCATGTAATCAAACATTGATTGTTTTGTTTCTGCTTCTAGTTTGTAGGAATAGGTTGAGTATTTTTCCCTATTTTCTTTCATTCAAATGCAAAAGTTTAATTAATGTCAAAGCCCCATAGTTTCACCATTAAAGTTCAGTATTCAGAAGTGTGCACAAGGCAACCGACTCAAGCATCACACTACGCGAGCCTGGACTACCGAGTCTACCTCGCCTCATCTAGACTTGAGACTACGTGAGCCTGGACCACCGAGTCTACCTCACCTCATCTGGCTTGAGCATTTTCACATCATGCGAGCCTGGACTACCGAGTCTACCTCGCCTCATCCAGACTTGAGGCTACGTGAGCCTGGACCACCGAGTCTACCTCACCTCATCTGGCTTGAGCCCATCACTTCTTGCGAGCCTGGACCCCCGGGTCTACCTCACCTCATCCAGACATGAGATTATGTGAGCCTGGACCACGGGTCTACCTCACCTCATCTGGCTTGAGCGTCTTCACATCATGCGAGCCTGGACTACCGAGTCTACCTCGCCTCAACCAGACTCGAGACTACGTGAGTCTGGACCACTGAGTCTACCTCACCTCATCTGGCTTGAGCATCTTCACATCTTGCGAGCCTGGACTGCCGAGTCTACCTCGCCTCATCCAGACTTGAGAACATGTAGCCTGGACCATCTGGCGTGTGCCCATCATGCGAGCCTGGACTAACCAAGTCTACCTCGCCTCATCCAAATATGGGATTGCATGAGCCTGGACTGCCAAGTCTACCTCACCCCATCTGGCTCGAGCCCATGCACTTCATCTGAGATAGGCTCACCTGGCCTAAGCCAAGGCCGACCAGGCCGAGGCCGACCTCAAACCTTAAAGGTATTCTTCTCTTTATTCAACTATGCTTTATGTTTTAGTGAAGCTTTACTTGAGATTGGGGGCTACACAGGGGATATGCACTCCCTATTAAACAAAAAACACACTGGCTTAGCATGTTTTACTAAAAATTACATGTCCTAGCCTATTCTCTTATTATTTTCCTACAAGGACTAATATATGGATGCAGGGAGCCAAATTTTAGGCTAATAGGGGCTTGAGGCCGAGGTCGACCCTGGCCTCTTCCCTAACTTTTCTCTTGCAGAAATTAACTTTTCAATGCAGGGGCTCAAAATCTTCAAATCATGTATGTGGATATGACTTTAACCTGGAATGAAACACTCCGAATGACCAAATACGGGGGTCTCGCTGGTGGGGGTCCAGGGGCGAAGCGTCCGGTGGGGGTTCGAGGGCAACGCCCCCTAAGCAAAATTACAAGAATGGTATGCTCGGCCTCATCCCGAGGCCGAGGCCGAGGCTGGGCCAATCACACAGGCCCTCCGGCCATTTCTGTAATCTCTCACCTTTCTCATTCCCATTTCACCTAACCCTTATTCAGGGAGTTTCTACTTTGTCCAGTTTGTCCTATCTTGTAGGATAACAAGGAATCCATACATAAGTCGGCATGGAACGAGAGTTATACTCTTAAATCGGGCTTAAGGAGCTCAATCGATAGCACTAAGCCACGCCTGAATCCCAATTCAAGAGTGGGGACTTAATGTTATGGGTAATTTTGGACCACCATGATGTGCAAGGAGCTGACGATAACAACCGGGCGGAGATAGGACCAGAAAACGACCCAGAGGAAGACCGGACCAACGGGTCGGGCCAAATGGTCGGCCTTGGCCTTGGGCCGAGTTCGTTTGCCTCTACTCGGTCCCTGCTGCCTCTAGCCAACCCCGGTTCCGCCTGGTTCATCCCGAAACGCCTCTGAATTCCTAAAAACCCTAGGAGCATGAGCAGGTATTTAATCCCTTCTTCGTCACTGAAGAAGGGGACCCGAACTCTGTTTTCTACTCTCTCCTCTTGCTCTTTTACTCTCCTCCTTCCGATTTCTGACTTAAGCATCAGAGGCGGTGTGGCAAGCACCACACCGGTGTGCAGGTTTTCTGTCTTGCAGGCCACGTCTTCCCCCCTCTCAAAAAAATTTACCGTTGGTGGCACGTGATGGTCAGGTGAGTTTCTCCCGACCAAATTTGACCATCAACATAAATAATATACTCTTATTTGACATAATTGGGCATTTGCTCAAGAGCTTCCACCAACAGAATATTGATGTGAATTTGCTTGAGAATGTCTAAAAATTTCTTGAACTATTTGTCTCGGTTCTTCTTTATGAATCTTTGGGGGAATGGGGGAGGTGGATTCTTGCTATGATAAAAATTCTCGAATTTCTTTGTCGGTTCCTTCTTTTCTTCTGCTTCTGGGTGCTTTGCGGGCACAAATGTGACCGCATCACCTACCAAGTCTATTTTTATGCTTTCTTTTTTGGCTCTTGGTCGTTCTCTTCTCTCGAACCTGCATTTTTAGATACAATTGGGCCTTCTTGTTCCTTAGGCATCTTAGGTTCCTCATATTGAAGGTCATTCCTAAGAGTGATGGCCTTGCAATGCTCTTCTCTTTGTGGGGTCTCTATGTCGCTTGGTAGGGTTCCTAGTGGTAGATTCAACCAGTGGCGGATCCAGAACTTTACGTCAGGGGGCACAAGTTCATATTAAGTTAAATTACAAATTTAGTCTCTATGCTTTTTGAGTTGTGTCTATATGATCCCTAAACTTAAAAAAAAAATGTCTAATAGGTTTGTGAATTTTCAATTTTGTGTCTTGTAGATCCATAAAGTTTTAATTTTTTATCCAATAAGTCATTCGACATATTTTTAAAAACTAAATGTTCTATTACACATATATAAAACTTAATTTTCTGTCTAATAAGTTCTTAACTAATTCAACATTTTTTTAAAAAATTATGTATTTAATAGTTACAAAATTGAAAGTTTAAGGTTCAATTAGATATAAAATTAAATTTTATGTTGAATAGTATAGTTACTTTTTTTAAAAAAAAAATTAATATGTTTAATACCCATTAGATACAAAATTGAAAGTTTATGGATCTATTAGACATTTTTAAAGTTAAAAGACTTATTAAACAAAAAATTGAAAGTCTAAGGATCTATCAGACTCATTTTAATATTTAGTAAGTAAATTTGTAATTTAACCTTCATATAAATATAAATTTAAATGCATTGGTATAATATTTAAATTAAGTAATATTATTTAAAAAATTATAATAACCCTAAAACTATCTACCTAAATATACAAGTAAGCAATGAAATTTGAAATATTTAAGACTTTTTAAATAGGATACAACTTATTTTATATAATTTATTTTTCTAAAATAATTTACTAATGATTTTAGTTTTGTTTTTTGTTTTTATATTTGTATACTAATGTGTGTAAAATAAAAAAAGATAAACTAAATCTAACCAAATTTAATTAATATATATCCTAATTTAAAAATTGAAAATTGAAAAAGAAAACCAAAAAGAAAAAAAACATCATGAGTTAAAATAACAAAAACAAAAAACTTAAAAGGCTAAAAATAACAAAAGCAAAAAAAAAAAAAGGAAAACTGAACAACCGCGCACATTGCAAGGCTCGAACTAAAGACTTGTCCACGAACACCAACAACAATTGTGCCCTCCATACCAACAATCCGAGCACCGATTATGTGCCATCGTCTGAAATATATAATAGATATATAATAATTTCATAATTTCAGGGGGGGCACGTGCCCCTCCTGGCCCCAATGTAGATTCGCCCCTGGATTCAACCAAAGGCGCCCACAACTTATCCTGTAAGCACTTAGTTGTGAGTCACATTCTACTCCTATTCAGCTCTACTTTTGGTGCCTTTAGGAGACTAAACTATATAGAACACCTATGTCTAGGGCTAATTAAATCTTAGATAAAATAACGTGCACAACTTTATAACCTTAGTGGTCCTCGTTCTATCTATAGGATGCAAGAAATAAAGTCCTATCTATGTGATGCATCGTCCATCAAGGAAAGTGTATACATGATACAATAAAAAAAAAAAAAAAAAAACTGTCATAATTAATTCTTTTTATACCACTAAACAGCTGTAAAAAAAAAAAAAAAAAAAACAAAAAAAAAACAAAAAAAAACAAAAAAAAAAAAAAACATATTAAAGATATCTTTTCATTGTCACTATAAATGTTTTTATGACAATTGAACATTGTCAATGAATAACTCTTGAAAATCACATTTCTGTCAGGATATATATATATATATATTAAGGATTGTAATTCCATAATTCCGTAAAGCGGAAGCGTGATTGGGACCGATTCGTAATTAATTTTGTTTAATCTAAAATATCAATGCATTGGCAATAATATTAGAACTATTCTAAATATATATTAAGGCTAAGCATACAAAAATATTAAATCTAAATCTAATTTATAAAGTAACAAATTACTTACTCTCGTTGACGACTCAGATTAAATTCACCAACTGCTTGTGAATTAATCACGAACTAGTGCGAACACCACCACTATGGCTACACCGGTATGACTCTGAGACTTCTAGAGGCAGGAGACTTGTGGGAGCCTTTGGGAGAATTCTCTGAGAGTAGGAGAATGAATGAGATGTCTTTCACCCCACCCCATGGGTCCTATATATAGTAAAGGCCAAGACCTTTTTCCTAATAGGAAAAGGGAGACCTTTTCCTAATAGGAAAAAGTCTCTAATTTTAATAAATAATTAATTAATTCCATAATTAATTAATTTCCCAATTAAATATCATATATTTAATCTTAGGGATTTTATTAAAATTAAAATTAATATGAATCCAATTCATATTAAATTTATTTGAACTCTTTCAAATATTTTCTTTCCTAATAGGAAAAGGTCTCTAATTTTAATAAATAATTAATTAATTTACCCAATTAAATATCATATATTTAATCTTAGGGATTTTATTAAAATTAAAATTAATATGAATCCAATTCATATTAAATTTATTTGAACTCTTTCAAATACTTTCTCTCAAGAATTAATTTTTGAAATTAATTCAAAAATTATATTATAAAGTTTCATAAACTTTATATTATAATGCATCAATATACATTATACGATTCCCCAAATAAATTGAACACTTTCAATTTACAATTTATACTTAATTGCCTCAAGTCTCTTTACGAGTTACCAGTGGGACCTAATGGACCTACAGATCAGAAGCTCCAACGATACGAGACTAATTGGCCAAACTCATTGACCAAGTTTAGTCAACATTCGTTAACTGTGGGTCACTCCACTAAAGACCCACAGCTGCACTCTTCTCACTATAAAATATTTCTGTGTCCACGGATATCGACCAAGCAGTAAGTCAATCCTTCACGTGTGTTCGTAACACCAGCTGGGTCAAATTACCGTTTTACCCCTGGGTTACCTCTGGTTCCTTAAGTACCACTGATTCCTCTAATGAACAAGTTGTTTAGGGTCCAACCACTAAACAGGAGTTCCTCTCAGGCTAGGAGAGGACGACGCGCCTTTGTTCAAGCCCTAGAATCAGCCCTTAAGGGAACACACATCTACTTACCCCAATAAGGGAAGGAGTGAATTCCATCTTGTACTGTTATGTTCCCAGCCCCCATTCGGTCTTGCCCCTGAAATGGTAGGCTTATTGAGTCGGCGAACTGGCCACTCTCACCCATACAAATCTAAGGACAGTCCCTCCTGAAAGGGGTTCATAACAGACTCAGGATTGAGATTGAGTTACCTAGGTCATCCTATTGAAATAGAAACCTAAACTAGTTAACGGCGTTACATCTAGTGGTTACTATTTCGCGGTCCGGTCTTATGCAAACTCATTGCATAGGATACCCCCACCCGCATGTCTCCTACATGGATGGTTTGGATCATTGCATCTGTATCGAATACAAGGTGGGCCGTATCACATAGTGTCACCAGGATAAGGTACCCAGCCTTATCCCTATACTACAGACCATTTAGGTTGTTACTTGGACACTGATCCCCGTATGTCCCCACATACTAGTCCAAGTTTCATTTAAACAACCTTGGATCTTAGTTTATTGGATTTAGGGTTTATTAATGCAAACTCGATTATTCAATAACCAAATTACTGAATTACTCAAATAACACTTTATTGAGATCGATTAATTTGTTTCATTTACTATCTACGAGTTTGTATTAATACTGTATAATACATGAAAAGTACAAATACAGATAAATACAATAAACTAGGGCATTCACAATACCCATTACACTTCTCCCACGTGCCCTAGATTATTCTATGTACATATCTCGCAGACCTAGACCCTCTAGATGACCCTCGAACACTTTAGCCGTGGGAGCCTTCGTAAATGGATCAGCAATATTGTGCTCAGAGGCTACCTTCGTGACGATCACGTCCCCTCGTTGCACGATCTCTCTGATGAGATGATATTTGCGCTCTATGTGCTTGCCTCTTTTATGATTGCGAGGTTCTTTAGAATTTGCCACTGCACCACTATTATCACAGTAAAGGGTGATTGGCAAATTCATATTTGGAACAATTTCCAAATCCATCAAGAACTTCCGTAGCCATACAGCCTCCTTAGCTGCTTCACAAGCAGCGACATATTCGGCCTCCATGGTGGAGTCTGCAATGCATCCTTGTTTGATGCTACGCCAGACTACAGCTCCCCCGTTGAGGGTAAATACTGACCCTGATGTGGATTTCCTAGAATCCTTATCAGTCTGAAAGTCAGAGTCTGTGTATCCTGTAAGGATCAAATCCTTAGAGCCATACACAAGCTGATAGCCCCTCGTTCTCCGAAGATACTTGAGGATGTTTTTAACTGCAGTCCAGTGGTCTAACCCTGGATTGGACTGGTACCTGCTGACTATCCCAACTGCATAGCAAATGTCAGGCCTAGTACACAACATGGCGTACATAAGACTGCCCACAGCTGAAGCATAAGGGATGCGTCTCATATCCTCAATTTCTTGAGGTGTCTTAGGACACTGTTCCTTAGACAAATGAACTCCATGCCTAAAGGGTAGTAAACCCCTCTTGGAATTCTGCATCTTATATCTAGACAACATCTTGTCTATATATGATGCTTGAGACCGGGCTAACGTTCTGTTCTTACGATTCCTGATAATTTGAATCCCTAGAACATACTGAGCTTCACCCAAATCTTTCATTTGGAACTCAGTCGATAGCCATTTTTTAATGTCAGCTAGATATTCTACATCATTTCCAATGAGAAGAATATCATCTACATACAACACCAGAAAAGCTACTGAACTATTGATAATCCTTTTGTAAACACAAGGCTCATCAACGTTCTGGTCAAAGCCATAAGATTTGACAGCAGTGTCAAACTTTATATTCCAAGATCTGGAAGCTTGCTTCAACCCATAAATGGATCGTCTAAGCTTGCAAACTTTTTGCTCTTGACCTTGAGCAACGAACCCCTCTGGTGAGACATAAAGATGTTCTCATCAAGATTGCCATTCAAAAAGGCAGTCTTGACGTCCATTTGCCAAATCTCATAATCATAAAAGGTGGCAATGGACAAGAGAATTCTTATCGACTTTAACATGGCAACTGGGGAGAAGGTTTCCTCATAGTCCACCCCCTCCTTTTGGGTATAACCCTTTGCCACAAGTCGAGCTTTGAAAGTCTGTACTTTCCCAGCTGCGTCTCGTTTTCTCTTGTAGATCCATTTGCACCCTATGGGTTTAACCCCTTCAGGTAGGTCTACAAGATCCCAGACTTGATTGAAGTACATAGACTCCATCTCTAGGTCCATAGCTTTGACCCACTGGTCATGGTCCACATCATTCATTGCCTGTCTAAAGGTCAATGGATCCTCAACCCCATCTTCAGGTATGACAGTTGGAGTTTCTGCTAAACCCAGATAGCGTTCAGGTTGAATAACAACCCTCCCACTACGTCGAGGCATTCTCAACTCTTGAGAAGGATGGGCTTGACCAGATGTACTGGGCTCATCAATAACTCTTGTTGAAGGTCCAGCCTCTGAACTGGGCTCATCAACAACTCTTGTTGAAGGTCCAGCCTCATCAACAACTCTTGTTGATTTATTTGTAGCTTTACCAGAAAGTTCACTGATAGCGAGCATATCTAGCTATTTTTCTCTGATTAATTAAGTTAGTCTTTTACAATTATTTGCCCAAATTTATGCATTTTTATGTTTTATTTGTAGGAAGTATGTGTTTGAAGCTTAATTCAGCAATTGGAGTCAAATGGAGTTCAATCCTAAAAAAAAAAAATTCATAGCGTCGCGACGCTATGTCCACAGCGTCGCGATGCTATCGACAAATTTTCTATAAATTCCTCTTTTCAGCTACGGATTAGGGGAGTCCAATTGGTTAGATTTTAGCCCTAATTTCGACTAGAGACCTTTGGTGGGAGCTAAAGCAAGGCCAAGGAACGGGAATCAAGCGAGAAGACGTGGAGATCGTGACGGGGACGTGTCGGTTTCGACGGATTCGAGTTTTCCTTTCTCTTTCCCTTACCTCTTGTAGTTTTTATGGCTTTTCTTTCAATTAGTGTTTATGGTTTAAAGACTATGAATTGCTAGTTGTTTGTCTTAGGGATTGATGTAATTGTTTTAGTTTTTGGATTGATTTTAGGTATGAATGTGTGTTTTATTTTATGCATGCAATTTTGTTTAATGCTTTCAATTACTTGATCACTAATTGAATGATTTAAGTGTTGAATCTAACTCGGGAGGGAGGATTTGGCCTAAGACTTACTTTGTTTAATTGCATGACTAGAGTAGAAATTCTAAGTTTGTGACGGGATTTGGAATATCTTTAGAAGCGTAACAAGGACCGAACCGAATAATGCCTTGCATGTTAATGAACTTAGATAGGGATATCAAGTTAGTTTATATGCATGAGAATCAATTATACTCGGGAGAGGTAATCGTGATAAAAGTTTCCTTAGCTTGTAGAATAATTGCACGGTCAATTCATTCCTATTAATCAATCCTCAATCTTAATCAATGAAATCAATTCCCTAAGAGTCTTTCCATTTGAGTCTCCACTTTTATTTTTATGCTTTTAGTCTTTACTTTTATCTTTATCATTGAGTTTTGCTCCCTAAATAAAATTGGACAAAAGTATTCACAATACTTAATTTGCTAGAAAACCAATCCAGAGGACGACACTCGTTTTACACGAAAACACTATATTATTACTTGACCCGTACACTTGCGGTTAGCAATTTGCACATCATTCACTTAACACAATTTTACTGCGTGGTATGTGTTCTTTAACGTGGTCTTCTTCCAAGAAAGTAGCATTTGTCGATACAAACACTTTATTTTCTTTTGGATCAAAGAAGTATCCACCTCTTGTTTCTTTTGGGTAGCCTACGAATAGGCATAATTTTGAACGTGAATCCAATTTCTTTGGGTTTGCTACTAACACATGTGCAGGGCAGCCCCAAATTCTGAAATGACGTAAACTAGCTTTACGCCCTTTCCAAAGCTCAAATGGTGTTTCAGAAACACTCTTTGAGGGAACAACATTCAAAATATAAACTGCAGTCTCTACTGCATAACCCCAAAAAGAACTAGGCAACTGAGCATAGCTCATAATAGATCGAACCATGTCTAACAAGGTTCTGTTTCTCCTTTCAGATACACCATTCTGTTGAGGTGTACCTGGTGCTGAGAGTTGGGACGATATTCCATGTTCTATCAAATAGTTTTGGAATTTTAAGTCCAAATACTCTCCACCTCGATCAGATCGAAGTGTTTTAATGGTCTTACCTAACAAGTCCTCAACTTCAGTCCTGTACTCCTTGAACTTTTCAAGGGCTTCAGACTTATGACTCATTAGGTATAAATAACCATACCTTGAATAATCATCTATGAAAGAGATGAAATATTCATACCCTCCTCGAGCTCTTACATTCATTGGACCACAGAGATCCGTATGTACGAGTTCTAAGGGCTCCTTGGCACGATAACCTTTTCCAGTAAAAGGTCGTTTGGTCATCTTACCTTCGAGACATGACTCACATGGAGGTAAAGTACCATTTTCTAACTGGCTTAGAAGTCCGTTCTTAACCAATCTCCCAATCCTATTGAGATTTATGTGGCCAAGTCTAAGTGCCAAAGATAGGTACTTTGAGAAACTTTTTGCCTTTTTGGTTGAGTCTCAGCTGTTTTAAACATTTCATTGTTCAAAATAGCCCTAGACTCTATTGGTCTTAAGACATACAAATTGTTCTCCATTTTTGCAGAACATATATCAGCACCCCTTTTAGTAATGAAAGCTTCATTCACAGAAAAGGACACTGAATACCCTTGTTCTAGCAAACAAGAAATAGAAATCAAATTTCTTTTTATTCTGGGAACTATATATACGTTATCTAATAACATATAGCGTTCCCTGGAGAAGAACATTTTAATATCTCCCACTGCTTTAGCTGAAATGAGCTCCCCAGTCCCAACTCTGAGAGTCATTTCCCCAGCATCCAACTGTTGTCAGGAGCTCATTCCCTCAAAGGAAGAGCATACGTGATGAGTGGCACCTGAATCTAGGATCCAGGCTGTGTCATCATTTTCCACTATACACGTTTCAATGATTAATAAATCAAATTTATTTTCATTGAGATGTGCTAAGCAGTCTATGTCATATTCATCATGAACAATTTCGAATAAATTAGACATATGGGCTTGAGGACCGTCCTCAGTTAAGACCAATTCCACGCATTTAGTGTTTAAGTTCATTTTCTTAGTTGTATTAGAAATACCAGTTTTGTAGTTGGCGTTATTCGAGGAATATAAAGAACGTTTCATTGCTGAGAACAAACTAACTAACTTAATAAGTATTGTTACATTAACCCATTACACAAAATATAAATATTATTTTAATCCAATCAATTTAGCAAAAGTAATGATCAACCCATAGAATAAACATTCATTTTGCAACGATACTTCAGAGGTTTAGAACAATAGCTACCGTAGGGTAGTCAGCTACTCCTCCTCTGAATTGAGACAATCTCAGCTAATCCCTATTCCCGGAATAACTCATATTCCAATAGTTCTTAGCTACCATTTTTTCGGTCAGGAAATTATTAACACCTTAACAATTTCTCGTAAGTGTGACCCTCCATTTTTCAGATTTCAGAGGTCGGCCCCAACAATGCTACCGTAGGGAAAGTCAAAGTTGGAAATGGACCTAAGAAACCATATCCATTTCTAGAGTTTGCGTTGTTCCGACTCCCATGATCAAGCCCTCTGTAGGGTGATCGCTCCCAGGGCGACTCGCAGGCAGATCATTGGGATCTCACGGTGCAACCTAATGGAGGAGACCGTAGGATACGTTGACACGTTCCTGCTCCCACTTACTATAAAATACTCCCTCATTCACCTTGATATTGATTCATGCAAACACCATCCGTAGGGGGTCACTCCCAGGGTGACTCGAGGCCAAGCATGAACCTCACGTTGTGAACTTTTGAGGACGTGAGAGCAAAACTTGATTTATGAAAATCTTGTTTTGATATATTTCCTCCCACTAAGTATTTTTATAATTATAGGGTTTATTACTTAGGTAAATTCCGGCTAAGTGAATCTATCTAAGTCTATGCCTGTATATAACTTTTATATATATAGGTCTTTTCTCTAATGTCTAGGTGGATTAAACACTTTTAATTACCTAGAGACATTGCATGCTAATATAACTATGGTTAATTCAACTCAAGTTCCGGCTCATTTCCCAGGTAGCAGGTGTTCCGTAAACCGTCATCTTAAGTACCTCCAGCCTTAGACAGAACTTTACCGGTAGAGTTCCCTTATAACCAATAGTTATGATAAATCTTTACTCTAAAGATCTAGGTGAATTAAACTCTTTTAATTGACCTAGTGATATTGCATGCTAACATAACTATGGTTAATTCAACTCAAGTTCCGAGTCAGTTCCCAGGTAGCAGGTGTTCCGTAAACCGTCATCTTAATTACCTCCAGCCTTAGACAGAACTTCATCGGGAGAGTTCCCTTATAACCATAGTAAAGTAAACTCTTTACTCTAAAGATCTAGGTGAATTAAACTCTTTTAATAAACCTAGTGATATTGCATGCTAACATTTAACTATGATTAATTCAACTCTGGTATTCCGGGTTAGTTCCCAGGTAGGAAGTGTTCCGTAAACGGTCATCTTAAGTACCCCCAGCCTTAGACAGAATTTAACCGGTGGAGTTCCCTTATAATCATAGTAATGTTTTTCCTACTTAGTCAATTAAAACTATTTTTAATTCTAAGTAAGAAAATAATTCTAATCCTATTAGAATTATAATGAGCTTAGGTCTAATTAATTTTAAACATTTTAAAATTAATTCATTTTAACCTAAGGTCCTATGTTTGCATGCAACTCTTTGTTATAGGTTGACGGTTTCTAATCAATTTTATAACTTATTATAAAATTTTAATGATTAGCCCTATAACATGCTTCTATGGTGTTGGAAAAATAACAATCATATTCTAATTATTCAACACCATATTATTATGACGCCGATAATGATAATATAACGATTATATTAATCTAAAGTGGTGTCATGCTTCATGCAATTTCAATTTCATTTAATTAATATCGATTATATTAATTAAACATCCATGAAATTAAATTACATGAAATTTGACATTAATATAATATAACTCTTATATTAATCTAATTAATGTCATGCTCAATGCTATTCCATTTTCATTTAATTAAGATAACATTTTATATTAAATCATACATGAAAACAAGCATTGATTTATATTTATTATTTTCATTCATAATATAACTAATTATATTATTTCTCATGAAAATAATGCTAAGCATGCATGCTACATTAATAAAATATAACAATTATATTTATCTAATTAATGTCATGCATCATGCTTTTCCAATTTCATATATTTAATATAACAATTATACTAAATAACTCATGAAATATAAATTCATGCATAATTATCATATATTATAACATTTATAACATAAATATGCATGAAACATGCTTAACCTATGGTGGGAATTTAAGCTATATGACATCCATAAAGCAAATAAATAGCAATTGAACTGGTTAATTTTGGCCCCTAGGATAAAATAAAGCATAAATTACAATAATTATAGCTATATTCTATCCTTAAAGTCCTTCTGCAGCTCCAAATACTGGTCTAGACCGCCCGAACCAACCCAAACCACTTCGAACCAGCTACGAAAATCACGAACCGAGCTAAATTCTAGCTGAACAGGAACAAATTGGTCCCAGCCCAGCCAGACCGCGTGAATCGGACCGCCCAACAGCCTTAGCCTTGAACCGTCCTGTTGCGAATTTCTAGCGTGTGCTGTAATCGTGACAGCGTCGCAATTTCTCCGATTTTTATCTCATAAAAACCTATTCTAGACCCGGACTTACATAGGACTCGATTTTACATAAAATACCCGAAACACCGGGCCCTTACATGATCAAATCACATAAAAACAATAAAATCTATGGCCATAAAATTAACCTAAACAGTTCAATGCAAATCATACATACATTATGTATTAATCAATCCCACCAATAGCCAATGCAAATTTTAGAGAAACAAAATTAGATCTACCATCGGCTCTGATACCAATTGAAGGATTGGAATTCCATAATTCCGTAAAGCGGAAGCGTGATTGGGACCGATTTGTAATTAATTTTGTTTAATCTAAAATATCAATGCATTGGCAATAATATTAGAACTGTTCTAAATATATATTAAGGCTAAGCATACAAAAATATTAGATCTAAATCTAATTTATAAAGTAACAAATTACTTACTCTCGTTGACGACTCAGATTAAATTCACCAACTGCTTGTGAATTAATCACGAACTAGTGCGAACACCACCACTATGGCTACACCGGTATGACTCTGAGACTTCTAGAGGCAGGAGACTTGTGGGAGCCTTTGGGAGAATTCTCTGAGAGTAGGAGAATGAATGAGATGTCTTTCACCCCACCCCAGGGGTCCTATATATAGTAAAGGCCAAGACCTTTTTCCTAATAGGAAAAGGGAGACCTTTTCCTAATAGGAAAAAGTCTCTAATTTTAATAAATAATTAATTAATTCCATAATTAATTAATTTCCCAATTAAATATCATATATTTAATCTTAGGGATTTTATTAAAATTAAAATTAATATGAATCCAATTCATATTAAATTTATTTGAACTCTTTCAAATATTTTCTTTCCTAATAGGAAAAGGTCTCTAATTTTAATAAATAATTAATTAATTTACCCAATTAAATATCATATATTTAATCTTAGGGATTTTATTAAAATTAAAATTAATATGAATCCAATTCATATTAAATTTATTTGAACTCTTTCAAATACTTTCTCTCAAGAATTAATTTTTGAAATTAATTCAAAAATTATATTATAAAGTTTCATAAACTTTATATTATAATGCATCAATATACATTATACGATTCCCCAAATAAATTGAACACTTTCAATTTACAATTTATACTTAATTGCCTCAAGTCTCTTTACGAGTTACCAGTGGGACCTAATGGACCTACAGATCAGAAGCTCCAACGATACGAGACTAATTGGCCAAACTCATTGACCAAGTTTAGTCAACATTCGTTAACTGTGGGTCACTCCACTAAAGACCCACAGCTGCACTCTTCTCACTATAGAATATTTCTGTGTCCACGGATATCGACCAAGCAGTAAGTCAATCCTTCACGTGTGTTCGTAACACCAGCTGGGTCAAATTACCGTTTTACCCCTGGGTTACCTCTGGTTCCTTAAGTACCACTGATTCCTCTAATGAACAAGTTGTTTAGGGTCCAACCACTAAACAGGAGTTCCTCTCAGGCTAGGAGAGGACGACGCGCCTTTGTTCAAGCCCTAGAATCAGCCCTTAAGGGAACACACATCTACTTACCCCAATAAGGGAAGGAGTGAATTCCATCTTGTACTGTTATGTTCCCAGCCCCCATTCGGTCTTGCCCCTGAAATGGTAGGCTTATTGAGTCGGCGAACTGGCCACTCTCACCCATACAAATCTAAGGACAGTCCCTCCTGAAAGGGGTTCATAACAGACTCAGGATTGAGATTGAGTTACCTAGGTCATCCTATTGAAATAGAAACCTAAACTAGTTAACGGCGTTACATCTAGTGGTTACTATTTCGCGGTCCGGTCTTATGCAAACTCATTGCATAGGATACCCCCACCCGCATGTCTCCTACATGGATGGTTTGGATCATTGCATCTGTATCGAATACAAGGTGGGCCGTATCACATAGTGTCACCAGGATAAGGTACCCAGCCTTATCCCTATACTACAGACCATTTAGGTTGTTACTTGGACACTGATCCCCGTATGTCCCCACATACTAGTCCAAGTTTCATTTAAACAACCTTGGATCTTAGTTTATTGGATTTAGGGTTTATTAATGCAAACTCGATTATTCAATAACCAAATTACTGAATTACTCAAATAACACTTTATTGAGATCGATTAATTTGTTTCATTTACTATCTACGAGTTTTAGGGCATAAAACCCAACAATGTCAACTACCTCACACTTGGACACGATAGCCCCAAAACCTGCAGCCCACATGATCTCCTTCGTAAGTTTACAATGCCAAAACAAGTGGAGACTCGACTCCCCCAACCTGCCACAAACCACACACATGTTCAGTGAGTCTACTCCCCTCCTACACAAGTTATCCATTGTGGGCAGCCGATCTAAGTACAGTCTCCAGAAAAATATTTTGATCTTGTTAGGTATCTTAATACTCCAGCAGTCATTCCACCATCTATGCAACTACTCAGGAGACGAGGATGAAGGACTTTGGGCCAACAGAGGCCCCTGCCCTAAACGGTACCCACTCTTCACTGAATAGAGGCCTGACTTCTCAAAGTGCCAAATGACTGTATCATCACAAGCAAACTGGCGTAAAGGAATAGAGAGGATGTGCCTAGCCTCCTACGGGCTAAAGTGCTGTCGGATAAGGACCTCATTCCACTGCCCTGATGCAGTGAACAAATCCCTAACTCTGGCATCAGGCTGTAGCGTCATCGGCGAAACAATCTTCAGATTAGTATCCCGGGGAACCCAGTTGGAGCCATACACACTCACTCTTTCTCCGTTCCCAATCCTCCAACGGATCCCCCTTCCCAGCAACTCCTTCCCCCACATAAGACTCCTCCAGATAAAGGAAGGCCGACTTCCCACCCCTGCCTCCGAAAACTCCGAGAGCGGGTAGTACTGCCCTTTCAAGACACGGGTTAGGAAAGAAGTCGGCTGACTGACCATCCTCCAGCATTGCTTGGCTAGAAGAGCCTGGTTAAAGGTCTCCAGGTCCCTAAAGCCCATCCCCCCCATACACTTCGGCCTGCAAAGGTGCTTCCAACTCACCCAGTGAATCTTTCTGTCCTTCTCCACCCCACACCACCAAAACCTTGCCATCAACCGATTTATTTCAACAATCAGTTTCTTTGGGAGCCGGAAGCAGTTCATGGCATAGCATGGAATGGCCTGCACAACAGACTTAAGAAATACCTCCCTTCCTCCCACTGAGAACAGTTTTCCCTTCCATCCTTGGATCTGTTGCCAAACCCAGTCCTTTATAAATTTTAGCGAGCTCATCTTGCTACGAGGCATAAAAGACGGTAGTCCCAAGTACTGAGCATGACAGGAGGCCTGTTGTACACACAGAACTTGACTCACTTCCCCCTGAGCACCCTCCTCCGTATTAGGGCTGAAAGAGATAATAGATTTATCAAAATTCACTGTCTGACCTGAAGCTCGTTCATAACAACGGAGTATATCCTGGATAGCAAGAGCTTCCCCCACCTCTGCCCTGAAGAATAACAAACTATCGTCAGCAAAAAACAGATGTGAGATAGGCGTACCCTACCGGGACAATCTTAAACCCGAAATGGCACCTGCACTTTCTGTCGCACGAAGCAGACTCGACAACCCCTCCGCACACAGCAAGAACAGGTAGGGGGAAAGAGGGTCCCCTTGCCTTAGGCCCCGGGAAGGATTCACCGCCCCACATCTGACCCCATTCACATTAAAGGAAAAGCTCACTGAAGATATGCATCGATACACCAATTCCACCCAGTCTGACGCAAAGCCCATTTTCAACATAATATGTTCCAAGAAGACCCATTCCACCCAGTCATAAGCCTTGCTCATGTCCAGTTTCAGAGATGCCCAACCAACCCTACCCCTAGACTTGCCCTTCAGGGCGTGGATACACTCGTAGCCCAGAATCGCATTATCCACAACACACCGCCCCGGGATAAAAGCACTCTGGTTCTCAGAAACCAGCCCATTTAGGATCCCCTTCATCCGATTCACCATTACCTTCGACACCAGTTTGTAGACAACATTACACAGGGATATAGGTCGGTAGTCAGACACACGACGAGGACTTCTAACCTTCGGTATCAACACAATCATTGTTTCATTGATCACCCCGGCGAAGCCTTCTCATGCAAGATACTCAAACAGCACCTCACTACATTCGCCTCCACAACCTCCCACAACTGCCTAAAGAACGCACCTGACAAGCCATCTGGCCCAGGCGCCTTACTAGGGTGAATCTGCCTCAAAGCCAGCAAAAGTTCCTCCTTGTGAAAAGGTCGGAGTAATTTCCTGTTCATCTCCTCACTAACGGAAACCCCAACACCAGCAATCGCACTTCTCACCTCACTCGGAGATGGGCTGCTCGTGGAGAAAATGTGGTCAAAGTACTCAGAAATCTGACCAATGATCCCACCCGGATCCTGGATCCAAGTCCCAGAACTATCCTCCAATCCTCGAATAGTATTCCTCTTCTTCCTCATTGAGGCATGCCTATGGAATCAACGGGTATTCCTGTCTCCCCATTTCAACCAGTTCTCCCGCGACCTCTGCTTCCAAAAGACCTTCTCCTCAACGAGGAGGGACTCGAGCTGGGCTTCAGCCCTCTGTACCTCCGAATTCGTGCCTACCCTACTCAAGTCTCTAACAGCATTCTGAACTCGGGCCACCGCCTCCCTAATACGCTCCTTGTACCCTCCTGATCTGTCCCGACCCCACAGACCTAGGGTGGCCAAACAGTCTTTCGTAACTGCCGCCAAAGCCCCTAGCGGGCTGGTCCCCCTTCTACCCCTCCAACTATCCTGCATTGCCTCATTGAAGTCTGGTGCTAGAAGCCATGCTTCCTCAAAGCGTCGAATCCGCTGCCCTGGCACCTCACCCACTGCACTCGCCGGGCTCAAAGACAGAAGCAATGGCCGATGATCAGACCGACTGTAGTCCAGATGCACCACCTCCTGTCGGGGAAACATGTCCTGCCAGGATACGCTGCCCAAACATCTATCAAGCCTCTCTCAGACCGTCTCATTCCCCAGTCGACCAGGCATTAAAATCACCACCCACCAGCCAAGGCGTAGATCCATCACCACGGATAGATTTCAACAACGACCAAGTCCTGGGCTTAAGCTCAGCCTGGGGATGCCCGTAAATGCCCGTGAACCTCCACTGCTTAGACTCCCAGACAACCCACCCGTCAATATGGTTCGAAGAGAAAGATAGCAAACTGAAACCCACCTCCGTACTCCATAGCAAAGCAGGGCCTCCGCTCCTACCATTACTGTCGACACAAAAGCAGTTGGCAAAACCCAATCTCACCTTCAAACCATCAAACCGCGAGGAGTGCACCTTCGTTTTTGAAAGGAACACCATTTGGGGACGCTTCTGTTGTACCAGCTTGTACAACCTACGGAATGCACGGTCCGACCCCATAACCCGTGCATTCCAGAAAAGTATACTCATGACACGAGGCGGGGCTGGTCCCCAGCCACCGCCAAGACTTCACTCTCGCTGCCCTCCATCAGCACAGTACCACTCCCTGCCTTCGCCTTCTTAGCCCCCAGATTCACCCCCAGCTCCCCCCAGCCTTCCTCTTGCCCTCCATCCTCCCCACCTGTCCCTCATCGTTGGTTAAGTCAGCTAAAGCGACTCGCGCCCGCCTCTTCCAACTCCTTCCCTTCTGGCCACTCACCCGCTCATCCCCTTCCCTCAACCCAACACTCCCCTCCCAATCCACCTCCATGCCCACCAAGCTCGCCTCCCCCCCTGCTCAACTACCTCACCCCCAACTTTTTGCTTCCCCTTCGCGCCCGTCGTCTGACGAACCTCATTCTCCATCCCTCCACTCTTCTCCCCGCTCTCCTTCCCCCCACTTTTCCCTTCGGATGTGATCTCAGCCCCAGTCAACCTCGCCCCCCCCCCCCCCCCGAGCCTCCAGCCTCAGTTGCACCCGCCAAACCACCCAATCCCACAGACTTATCCCCTCCCTCCTCAGGTTCACGAGAGGATCCCCCCTCCTCCTGCCCACTCCGCTCCCCCTCCTTTACCGACCGACTTTCCCCCCCCCCAAGGCCACGTCGGTTGGCTTCTCCCAACACCACCCAAGCCCTCATCCACTCCCCATACTGCCCGTCCCCACCCTCCAAGCCCCCAACTTGAGCCTTTACACACTCAGTTCTAGAATGCCCCAAGCACCCACAACTGTAGCAAAAATCTGGCAAGCGCTCGTACAAAACTGGACACCAAATATCTTTACCACTGCCGTCCTTCAGAATAAAACCCCTACGTAGCGGGCGGTCAATGCACAGACGCACCCTCACCCGAAAAACTGGACCTGCCCATTCGTCACCCTCGGGCTCGCCAATCTCCTCAACTGCCCCTATCCTATTTCCGAGGAACCGAGCCATCTGCCTAGTCTGTTTTTCCATCGGAATGTTATGAATCTGCACCCAAAAGGAGCATTTATTGAAATCCAGCTCCGTATAAGCTACTATAGTACTCGGCTCCCTCAGCACCAACAGCGCCCTGTCAAAAGCCCAAGGACCCGACGACAGCACCTTTGCTTTCTCCTCATGCGAACGAAACTGAATCACGAAAATGTTCTCACCTGCAGACTCAATTCTCGTAGCAATGTGAGCCCTCCAGGCTGCCTTCATCACTGACCTAAAGGCCTCAATATTAACCTTCTTAGAAGACAGTACCTTACCCACAGCACATAGCTCAATGACAACCGCAGATAACGGAGTCGGCACCGCATCAGGCCCCACTGCGTCAGCCTCCTCCTCTGTGAGTACCAGGCTCTTCCAACGCCTCACTAGATCTTCCATCGGAAAGCACCCTTATTATCCCCCGCCTGGTCAAGAAGACCCCTGCTCAGCAGGCTTGTCACCTACACACAAACTCGAAACAAGACGGCAAGAAAAAACACTGCTGCTACCTACACACAAAGACACAACCACGGTTGCAAAACCAGAAGAACAAAAATGGAAATCTCCCACCGCTACTTGCTTCTTGCACACCCACCTCTCGAAGCCAACACCGCCGGAACCAAAACCAAAGCCTCACCGCCCCCAATAGAAGCCTTCCGCCGGTGCCCCAACTCAAAAACAACCAGCAATCAGACTCCCAACCTTCGCACTATCCCGCAGGACACCCACACACCGCCTACTAGACCAACGTGCCTCAAGCACCGCCGACGCACACAAACTCCCACCCACCGACCATCGAAATCGTCCACCACTGCCAGTACCGGACACCACTTCGATCACCGCTGCACCCGATACCCCCTTCGCCCGCCGCTGCACGCAAACGCCTCTTTCGCCCACCGCTACACACGAGTGAATAACGCGAAGAAACCTAACCAGCTTGCCGCCGCTACACCCGAAACCACCTCGGAACCCTCGATCGTCGCCGCTGCACGTCACTAGATAACCTGAAAGAGCCGCCGGAACCCTAATCCTTCATATCGAAGGAAATCTCTCACGTGGAAAGGAAACCCTCATACGGAGGGGAAATATTATTTTATTTTTAAAAATTAAAAAAAAAAAAATTAATAAAAAAGTAGTGTCACATCCAGCAATTCGTTAGTAATTAACGGACAATTAGACGAAGGGACCAAAGTGAAATGAAATCCAAACCTCAGGGACTAAATTGTTGAGTTTGAAAACTCAGAGACTAAAATGAAACCTAACCCAAACCTCAGAGACCAAAAGTGTATTTTTTCTAGAGAAAATTATTATTGTTGTCTTAACCATTCATCTACTTTACAACCAATAAGTCATGTTGAAACTCATGCTCTATAAATTATAAAATTTGAGATTGAGAAAGGGACAACCAATTTTAATGTCCCTTGATTAGACCATGACTTTTCCAAGAGCCCAACTTCGACCCGTTTGGAATAATACCTTTTAGTTTATATGTTTTTTTTTTAAGAATGCATTTTCTTATAAACATTTTGTATAAAATTTGTTTAGAATTTAAACACTCATGTGTTTGGTTACATTTTATCATAATTGTTTTTATACACAAGTTATTATATACTTAAAAACTCTTTTTAAAAAATTTGGTTTCAAGTGTTTCCCTCAAAATGATTTATTTCTCAATCTCATTTTTCAATAAGTCATTTTTAGTGGTTGTCAAACATTAGATTTTTTTTCACAATTAAACACTTGAAAAGTTAAACCAAACACACCCTTCATTGTTTAGTAGATTCTATTTGAAACTTCATAGCCCATTGATTGAGAATAGTACATGACATCTTTTGAGTCCAACTACTAGGTATGATGCATCTATAGGTTATTGTTTCTCGAAAAATGAAATATAACTTACATTAAATATCAGAACTTAATGAGCTGGCTCAAATCTAACTTCTAACTCAAAACTATTAATCAAGTCAAAGTTCTTATTAACTAACCTAAGATAGTCAACGTGAATGTAAGGCATGAAAACGATTGGAAAGTGAAACTTAAGTTTGACTTTCTATATTGCGTCTAACTAATTTATATATCTCCAATCACCACTTGGTTCATATCTCCTAAGACTTCAAAGGAAATCTCAACATAAACTTGAATGTTCCCTAAGCAAGGCTAACACTTGTAACCCCCCTATTTCAATAAGTTGCATGCAAGAGCGATTGAAATTGAAACATATTTAATTATATACAAACTTCTAGATTGCATAAAGAAAATTGAAACTTATATAACCCTTTGGCATGAATTACAACGTGCCTAAGTCCTCTTTCTAAAATGAACTTCAACGTACCTAAGCGAGCCTAATGCACTTAACCCACTCCCCCCCCCCCCTCCCTCTAACCTATGTAAGTCTCTTAAAGGAACCTAAGTCCTCTTTCATACTAAAAACTAGCTTAAAATCACCCAAGGTCATTTCGACTTGAAAAAAAAAATCTATAAAATGCCTAAAGTGAACTTAAAGCACATGACCCATCTTAGTCGCATAATAAAAGCAGTTAAAGATCCTTAAGTGGACTAAAAGTTTCTAAGTGTCATTTTGACACTCAAACCAACTTAGAAAGTGTCTAAGTTGAACCTAAAACCTATAAGTTATAACTTGTCCAAACTCACTCCAAATTCAATAAACTCACCTAGACACACTCTTACAAAAGTGTCACAACTCACTCAAAGTACTTATATGCTACAAATTTTTGTCTAAAACTCACCAAATGCACAAAATTAGCAACCAACTCAAACAATACAAAGCCACGATGGTGCCAGTCACAAATGCCAACAAAGGAAAGTCAAGATGTAATCTCATATCCCTCAAATCCCTCAAATCTCCCCATCTAAAATCACTACCTCAGTCAAAGTGCAATTGAGCCATATTTGGAGCGTTGATTTTACTGCTTTGTGGGACTTTTACTCATGGTTTATTCTTTCCTTTTATCTGGTAAATCAAGCCATAAAGACCATTTACCGTTGGTTTACTCTCTCCTACAATTCTGGCTTTTATTTTTATCACATCTGCACTTATGCTGGCCACATTTAGCAACTATATAGCTAGTGTATAAGAATCCTCTGTATTGATGAATATAGAATGGTGGCTGCGATTTTTCCTTCTCTGGAAAAAAATATCTTGAAATGATGTCATGAAATTTTTTTTTCTCTCTCTTCTCTTTATTTGGTTTGGCATGATGTCATGAAATGTCAAAATTGTAGTAGTGTGAAATAAATGAAGGAATACAATAGAGTTTGAAATAAAGAAAATACAGCAACGGAACTAAATTTAAAAACACAAAATAAACATAGAGCTAAAACAATTACAAGAATGTAAAGAAAGTGATAAAACCTAGCTCTTTTGTCTCTATTTGACTTGTTCAACCTTTTTCAAGGAGAGACAAGTGTTTACACTCTTCTTCTTTTGAATTTGAATGGAGTGTTTGATAGGGGTTGAACGGAGTTAGGGATGGTGTAGTGTCTCAAAAGTAAAAACAACTAAAAAAGATGAAGCTTGAGTCGAATTTCAGTGTTGTTGAAAGTGAGAGCTTGAGTTGCCTTTAATAGACCTTTAGAGTTAAGGTTAGCTGTCAAATTCAGTGTGAGAAGCCATATCTACCATAATCCTTTGATTTGAGGAGATATGCTGAAAAATGTTCGAAGACCTATCAATTCTGCATTTCTTGGGCATTTTCCAGCTTTTGTTCTTTAATCACTTTGTGGATGCATTTGGGACACATTTTTAGAGCTTTAGTCCTATTGTTAATTTTTTCCGGCTTTTGTTCTTTGATCACTTTGTGGATGCATTTGGGACACATTTTTAGAGCTTTAGTCCTCTTGTTAATTTGCAACTTTTGCACAAAACCATTAAAACTTAACAAATCCCTTACCAAAAAATAACTCTTTTTACACTTTTTTTATTAATATTTACAAAATCAAGGTTTCAAACGCCTACTAATCTTGCTTTTGCATAAATTCATTCAAAATGACATGAAATAGGACACTAAATACTTGTTTTTGCGTTATAAATTAACTTTTTTTTAATGCACCCATTAACATTTAAATAATTAATTGTTTTAAAAAATTGCACTTATTAAAAATCATTCATTATTAATAATTAATAAAAAATTTAAAAGTGCGGTGAACGTGGATCGAACACATGACCTTCAGATCTTCAGTCTGACGCTCTCCCAACTGAGCTATCCCCGCCAACTATGCCCATAGAATTATAATTTTTTAATATATTATAGATTATAATTTGTGTTCAAATATCACATTAGCATTAAAGTTTATTGAATAGTAAATATATATTCTTATTTGTCATTTTTCATTTTTCCTAACTACATTAACGTTTAACTAATTAATTGTTTTTTTAAAAAAATTTGCACTTATTAAAATTCAAAATGCAGTGAATGTGGACTAAACACATGACCCGCTAACTATATTTTTTTCAAATTGTAGCTTTTTAATATTTTTTTGACAACCTTTCAAACAGTAAATTGTAGTTTTTGAATATATTAAAGATTATCATACATGTTTAAAATATCACATTAATGTTAAAATTTATTAAATATTAAATAATATATCCCCAGTTTTTATTTTCTCTAATCGGTTAATGTTAAAATTATTAAATAGTAAATAATATATCTTATTTGATATAATTGGGCATTTGTTCAAGAGCTTTCACCAACAGAATGTTGATGTACTTGTTTTGTGTTATCTTATTGTCTCTAATTTAAGTTTGTTAGTGTGCTTTTAATGTTTAAATTGTCTATTTTGTAGATATTCAAGCGTAAGAGGTTCTGGGAGCCAATTATACAAATTGACATTAATTTGAGCGAATTAGGAAGTTTTTGAGCCTTTGTGGAGTCCATGGGATGAAGAAAAGTTGAAAGGATCATAATAAGGGCGCCTCAACTACCCCGGAGACAGTGTCTAAACGCTTCAAAAGTGGAAAATTTGGCAAAAAGACCTGAGAGCATAGCGTTGAGATGCTATCTCAGAACGTTTCAACACTAGCCAATGCCCAAAACATGCTCCAGCTCAAAGACACTTCAAAATAACGCTGATATTTTCGAAACGAGTCGTGGGTGCATCTCGAACACGCATTTCCACATCTTCTAACTATTCCACACTCAGCTAGATTTCTTCTTTTCCAGATGTGGGTGCAAATCTTCTTTTCATAGCTCTGCTAAACTTTCCTTTTCCAGATATGGGCGCATATCAAACCCAAATTCGGACTCCTGCACAAAACCATTAAATTTGATCAATTCTTACTAAAATACTCTCTTTTTGCAACAATTAAGCATAAATTCTATATTTTAAGATTTCTATCATGATCTGTAGACTTTTGAATATTTTGACTTCAAATGATAAGAAATTAAACACGAAGTCTTTGCCTTCCTAGCAATAATCCAAGTTTTTAAGGCTAAATAATGCACATAAATGAGCATTATCACACTTGTACCTGTTGCGACTACATTTGCAGCTACACTGGCTGCTGCATAAGTTGTGCAATCTTCAATTGTGGCTGTCCAATAAATCTTGGTGGCTCTCCTTGCTTCACAAAAGGGGTTGCATTGGAAGTGCTTGCATTCTGTCCTCCCATGAGAAGTTAGGGTGTTGCCTCCATCCTGGGTTATACGTATTGGAGTCAGGATTCTTCCTGTTTTGTGCACCTACAAAATAAACAGAAGTTGGATTTTGGGGACAATCTTCGAAGAGATGCTCTTCGCTACAAGTAGCACACATGGGGGCTGCAACTTGACTCACGACTGCGACTGGGCTTGATTTCATAGAGTAAAGTTTTTCAACATATCATTCTGTTGGGTTTTATGCTCTAAAACTCGTAGATAGTAAATGTAAAAAAAAATCTCATTTAATCAATAAAGTTGTTATTGAGGTTTATTCAATAAAGTGGTTATTGAAGTTTATTATAGAATTGCATTATTGACCCAAATCCAATAAACTAACGTCCAAGGTTATTTAATAAGGCTTGAATAGTATGTGGAGACATACATGGGATCATGTTCAAGTAATAACCTAAAGGGTCTATAGTATAAGGATAAGGTTGGGTACGTTATCCTGGTGACACTATGTATACGATCCACTTTGTATTTGATACAAACGAATTGATCCAAGTTGTTCATGTAGTAAACATGTGAGTGGGGGTATCAAATGCAATGAGTTTGCATAAGACGAGATCGCGAAATATTAGTCATTAGATGTAACGTCGTTAACTAATTAGATTATTATTTCATAGGATGACCATGTAACTTAATCTTATTCTCGAGTGTGTTATGAACTCCTGTCTGCAAGGGATTGTCCTTTGATTTGTATGAGTGAGAGTGGTCAGATTCGCCGACTCAATAAGCCTACCATTTTGCGGACAAGACCGAGTGGGGAGCTGAGAACATAACAATACAAGATGGAATTCACTTCTTACCGACTTTAGGGTAAGTAGTGTTGGGTTTTATGCCCTAAAACTCGTAGATAGTGAATGTTAACGAATTGTATGCTTGTGTCAATAAAATGTTATTGAGATTTCTACAATAAAGTGTTATTGTTGATTTAAGTTTAGAATTGCACAATATGACCCAAATCCAATAAACTAAGATCCAAGGTTGTTTGTATGTAACTTGAACTAGTATGTGGGGACATATGGGGATCAGTGTTCAAGTAACAACCTAAAAGGTCTATAGTATAGGGATAAGACTGGGTACCTTATCCTGGTAACACTATGTGATACGACCCGCATTGTATTTGATACAGACGTATTGATCCAAAGCGTCCATGTAGTAGACATGTGAGCAGAGGTATCCTATGCAATGAGTTTGCATAAGGCTGGACCACGAAATAGTAAACCACTAGTCGTAACACCGTTAACTAGTTAGGTTACTGTTTCAATAGGATGACCTAGGTAACTCAGTCTTAATCCTAAGTGTGTCATGAACTCCTTCTCACAATAGATTGTCCTTTGATAAGTATGGGTGAGAGTGGTCTGTACGTCGACTCAATAAGCCTACCTTGTTGGGGACAAGACCGAGTGGGGGGCTGGGGACACGACAACACAAGATGGAATTCATTCATTCCCGCTTCTAGGAGAAGTAGATGAGTGTTCCCTTAAGTGGTGACTACGGGTCTTGAACAAAGAGATTCCGCCTTCTCACTGGCCCGAGAGGGACTTTCTGTTTACTGGTTGAACCATAAACAAGCTATTCATTAGAGGAGCACTGGTACTTAAGGAGACAAAGGTAACATAGAGGTAAAACGGTAATTTGACCCAGCTGTAGTAACGAACTCGTGAAGGATTGACTTACCGGTATAGGTCTATATCCGTGGACACAGAAATGTTCTACAATGAGAAGAGTGCAGTTGTGGGTCTTTAGTGGAGTGACCCAGAGTTAATGAATATTGGTTAACTCGATTAATGAGTTTAGTCAGTTAACCTCATATCATTGGAGCTTCTAATCTGTAGGTCCATTAGGTCCCCGTGCTAGCTCGTAAAGAGTAATTAGGAACAATTTATCTTGAATAGAATTTGAACTATTCAAATTCATTATGGGAATTAAGTTAATTGTATGAGATACAATTAATATAATGTATAATGATACATTATAATATAATGTTTAATTTGAGATTAAACTTCATTGAGAGAATAATATATTTGAAACAGTTCAAATATATGTCTAATTAAATATTTGATATTTAATTAGTAAATTAATTAATTAATTATTCATTTTAGTTTAATTAAATGTGATTTAATTAAAACTATAGGCTATAAGAGAGATGCACATTTGAATATGATTTAAATGTTTGATTAATTAAATATGTGATATTTAATTGATAAGAAAATTAATTAATTATAAATTAATTAATTGTGTGGTTTAATTAAATTTGATTAAATGCAATTTAATTAATTTTAATTTAAAACTATAAATTATGTGATAGCATTGCATTTAAATATGATTTAAATGTGCATGAGGTTAATTAATTAATTAATTTTATATTAATTGATTAATTGATTTTGATCTAACTGTCAAGATCTTTCATACCCTCACATTAAGGCTCATGCACATATAAAAGGGAAAGGTTATGAGAAACCTAACCCCTAAGGTCTTATTGTAGCCTCCCTCTCAGTTTCTCTCTCAACGAAGAACACAAAGAACCTCTTCTCTAGTGTTTTCTCCCAAAAGATCAAAATCACGAGATCCCACAATCTCGTTCCTAATCTCAGAGGATAGCAGTGGAAGGCCATATGGTGGTGTCTGGTGCGTCATCAGCTGAATGGATGGATGTGAGATAAGATGATCAATAATAATAAAGATAAATTCAGTCAACCCTAGTGCAAGTATACACTGTCGCACGTAGTAATAAAAAAACCTTAGAAGTATTCCAAGGGTATCGATCCCACAAGGACTAAACTGGAAATTCAGATTTGAATAAGAAACTGCTCAACTTGATTGCTTAAAGATAGGTAACTAAAGAAATAAGACTGATGGTTAGTTTTTAGAAAAATAGAATAAAACATGTAAATAAACAAAAGAATAAGAATAAGAAATAAACGAGGTATTCAACATGGATTCATCCCAAAGGCAATAACCGTAATCATGGACTATTTAACCTAAGTCTGTTCAATGCATTGGGTCAGATTTAACTTCTATTTGGCCTTGCTCCCAAGAACCGTTAGAAGGCTAAGCGAGTACCATTATGCACATTTTTGTGACTCGACTCCGACATAGATAATTCACGAATGCAACCTATAACCCTATAGTCGATATAGGGTGCCTTAAGCAGCTTGCCCTATACCGCCGAACAATCTCTTTCGAGCTTTTTCTCCTATATCACCTTTATGAGAACTGATATCGTTTGTCCCTTTCGAGATCAAACTCACATAGCATGCAAAGTCTAAGTGATCAAGTTAAACTCAGCAAGATTAGAATGATATTCAATAAAGAATGACATGCATTGAACACAACTTAAGCAAATAAAACACTTTCAAGCTATTGAACCATAAGGGAATTCACCATATTGAACCCCTCAACGGAATTTAGCTACTCATGGTGAGATAAAGTGCAAATGAATACATTTTCATTGAAATAAGATGTAAAGAATACAGATAAATGAAAAGTATCAAAAGCTGGAAATATGGACAGTAGCCAAATACTATGGGTTTTCTATTTATCCAATCCTTCTAGAGTTCGCTTAGACACTCCACTCTCTCGCTTTTATAAAGTGGGAATGGGTGAAAATCCCTAGAAACCCTAAGGTTTGATGTCTAACTCAGGTTAGAATTTAGTCATCTAAAAAGGACTTCGGGCATCCCTACTCATAGGCGTCAACTAGGGTTCTGTCACCACCCTCTTCTCCCAAATGAGTTCTGCTTGAATTTGACTTCGAATCTCGAGCTTATACAGTGTGGGAAATGGTTGAGGAGCTGCGAAATAGGTGCTGGCAGGTAGCCCAGTCAGTTTCGGGGTCAAAGCAGCCGGTTACGTGCAAAGAAGACTCGTCAACAACGACCCGCGGACGACTCGGAACTATCTCTGTTTTTCAAGAAATGCAATCGCATTTCATTTTGCCTTCCCAGAAATGCGGTCGCATTTCTGGGCAGATTCCAACATTTCCTCTGTTTTTCTGCACATCAACAAACTTAGTCAAATTCCCTAAAAATTGAGTCCTTTTAAGCACAAATGAGCATAATTTGACAAAAGTGAATCTCAACACCCTAACTTATCAACTTTAACATATTTTGAGCTCGGGAACCTTAAAATTGATCTAAACATGCAATATTTGACAAGGAAATGAGCTAAATACAAGGGTAAAATAGGTATATTTTTTACCCTTATCAGTGTCCATAACGTTGCTGTGTTTTCAGTCCCTACGCAATCAAGACGGCGTTTTTTATTTTCTGAGTCGTCAGACGACGGTAAGATTTGTTTCTCTTCTCCATATTAGATTAGAACTATATTTTATGTATGCTTAGCCTAAATAGATTGTCGTAGAATTGTTCTTTGCATGTTCTTTGCTAATGTATTGGTATTTTAGATTAATAAAATTAACTACGAATTTGTTCCAATTCGCTTCTGCTAACGAAATTAGGGAATTCCAATCCTACAAGTAGATGAGTGTTTCCTTAAGTGGTGACTCCAGAACTTGAATCAGGGGCCCCATCCTCTCACTGGCCCGAGAGGGACTTCTGTTTATTGGTAGGACCATAAACAGGTTGTTCATTAAAGGATCACTGGTACTTAAGGAGGCAAAGGTAACCCAGAGATAAAACGGTAATTTGAACCAACTGGAGTTATGAACACTCGTGAAGGATTAACTTACTGTTAATGGTCAATATATGTGGACACAAAACATTCTACAGTAAGAAGAGTGCAGTTGTGGGTCTTTAGTGAAGTGACCCACAGTTAACAAATGTTGATTAATTTGGTTAATGAGTTTAATCAATTGATCTCGTTGATGGAGAGGTTGTCGAGGCCTCTCAACCAAATAAAATTTACAAACTCCGATGCCTAGCTACTCTACAAAAGTAGTGGTCGGATCGTCCATAGGGAAGGGAGTTTTCTAATAGAGTTTGAGTTTTTATGCTAGAATACAAGGAAAATGGGGGTTTGGAATGAATTTTGCCATGAAGTAAAGAAAAAGACAAGAATGAAAAAGATAAATGTCGGAAAGAAAATAAATATGCAATGACAAAAACTTGATCGAAAACAGATGAGAAGAATGATCGTCGGATTTGGCATTTCCTACTAAACCCTCTGTGTCTTGGCTTCCTAGTTTGAACTAAACATTAATTTTGTGAATTTAAATTCAAGCCCGGTATTGCTTCTTGGTTACTCGGAAGACGCTCCTAACTAACCTGTGTCTAGTTAATTATTTAATTTGTAACCCCGTAATTAAATTAATTAACTAATTAAGAATACGCCCCTACCCCTCATACATAACCCAATCACCATCTAAGTTATTTCTAACTAATTTAGCATAAACAATTTGAAACCTCGCAATTGGTTACCTAAATTAATTGCATGACGAACAAGGGTCTAAAATTACAACGATTAACTCAAATAAATATTCAAGGTAAAATCATAGCAATTTTCTCATGCTCTTAGGCCTATAAAAAATCTATGTTAGGAACTCTAAAGTAAAATAATGTTGTTCTTGCCTCAACATAGTGGCTATCACAAATAACAATTGGAATGTATTCAATATATTCCTATGAGGTGTCAATTCAAAGGAATGTCTAATACAACCAAGGAAACGAACTTAAACACTAATCTCGTGGCAAATAATTTGGAATTGGTCTTAATTGAGGAATGTCTTGAAGGGAACAGGGTCCCGACGCAACGGAAGCGGTTTTAGAAACAATTCGTAATTAATTTAGAATCATGAAATATCAATACACTAGCAACATACATACATTCATAATCTAATGAATATCTAGATTAAGCATGTTGAAAATCTATAAAATCTAATTATAATTTACATATAGTAACAACTTATTTACTCTCATTGACGACTCAGATTAAATTCACCAACTGCTTGAGAAATAATCACGAACAACTTGAAACACTAACACAGGGAAACACTGGTATTCTCTGGGGAATTTAAGGCCAAGGCAATGGGGGAGCTTTCTGAAGGGATAAGAACCCTTGCGCAGCGAAAAAATTTCAGAGATCATACATTGTGTTTTTAATTCAATCGAAATACTCATACGACAACAAAATTCACAGCATTTAAATCATATAAAATTACTGTAATTTTAGGTTATTAACATGTTGATTGCAGAATTTAAATATCATTTAAACTCATGCAAATTCTATAAGGGAGAAAATATCAAGATCAACTCACTGTCGTGGATGACTTGACCGTAAACACCAACTCCTTTGGATCTCCTTTTTGTGAATTTGCAACAGCACTTTTCGTTGAAATCCTACCAAAAACCCGAACACCACCACAAGATCCAGCCGGTATTCTCTAAGGGACTGTAAATGAGGTTGTTTGTGGGAGCAATTCTCTGAAGGGAAGGGAGGAGAATATCGATTCTGTGATTTTCCAGAATGAGAGCGTAGTCTTGACTGAGAGTGAGAGAGGGAAGTCAAATAACCAAAACTCTAACTTCCTATCTCTCAGGCGTGAGGGGAGAAAAATACGTGGAATGGTCCCACGACCAGGAAAAGGGACAACGTCGAGACGCTACCCTAAAGCATCGAGACGTTACCCTAAAGCATCGAGACGTTGTCGTAAGTCTAGGACGCAAAATTTCCAGCACACGCGCGTTTTGAAGCCCATTTCGTCTGGAGGGTCTCAACGCTCTCGACTAGCCTTTATATATTTCATTTTCTCATTTTAGAGTTAGTTTTTTTCCTTGTATTCTTGTTGTTTTTCATTGTAATTCTTAGTTTAGTTTAGTTTAAGATCGGTTAATCAAGCCTCGAGCTTGGATTTGACTTGTCCATGGTTGTCTAAGCTCGGATTGTTGTAATCAGGACCTCAGTTAGTAAGTATGAATTATTTTCCATGAGATTTCTGTTTTTCCTTGCATGATTTATTTTATTGAATATTATTTAGACTCAATATTTATAATTAGGATTGTTAGGCAGGATTGACGACCCTAATTGTGACTTTCTTAATTAATATGCTAACCAAAGTTGTAAATAGGTCTAAACATGTAGCGGTTTGGTGTGTTATCCCAAACTTGACAAATGGCATGGAAGATCTGGGGTCTAAATTTGTGCTTGAAATTAATTTAGGTTTTTCCCTAGTTAACCTAGAGCATTCTAATTATCCTTAAGGTTAATGCAATCATAGTGGTTAATGTGAACGATTAGCTTAGGCCCCGTTTGATAACCATTTCGTTTTTGGTTTTTGGTTTTTAAAAATTGTGCTTGTTTTCTCTTAATCTTCTTACAATGATTCTCATTTTTGTTGAGGAGACATTTGAGTTTCTAGCCAAATTCCAAAAACAAAAACTACTTTTTGAAAACTACTTTTTTTTGTTTTCAAAATTTGGCTTGGTTTTTGAAAACATGGGAAATGATATAGATAAAAGACAAAAAAGCTTGTGGGTAAAAATAGTGTTTATAGGCTTAATTTTCAAAAACCAAAAACGAAATGGTTATCAAACGAGGCCTTATTGATCTGTTAGGTCTAGTCTCGATGCGTTGGTCGGACTTAGGAATTCGGGGATATTATGGATTGTTGGCTTTTCCAATTTTGTCGGTTAGACTTTCAATTGATAAATTAATCTTTCGATAATCGATGAATGGAATCAATCATACTAAACTCGAGTGTCCCCGATTATAGTAATCCTTGTGGTAAGATTAACCTGTCTGACATTTAATTTCTGAATTTTTATTTGGTAAAAAATTATTTTTAACCCTAAACTTAGCATGTTGTATCAATTTCATCAAATTGAACCCCAAACTTAGCAAGTTGTATCAATTTTAACCTTGAACTTTTAATTTCATCAAATTGAACCTCAAACTTAGTAGTTTGTATCAATTTTAACCTCAAACTTGCGTAAGTGTTGCAATGTAAACCTTGAAGGATTGAATTTCCTAAATTCCCGACGGAATCGTATAGGACCGATTCATATTTTAATTAAGTTTTCTAAAATACCAGTACATTGGCAAATCATACAGAACAATTATATATTTAAACTAGGCTAAGCATGCATTAGATCTAAATGTAATCATTGAAAGAATTCCACGAAGAACAGTATGATCACAGTAGGGACACTACCACCGAGATCTTCCACTGCTATATCTTTGGGACTAGGAACCAAGTTGTGGGACTTGGTGTTCTTGAATTTTGGGAAAAGAATTTCACTAGAATGTTGTGAAAATTCTTAGAGAGAAATTTTTGCTTGAATGCAAAGTCTTGAGTTGTGTCAATTGAGAAGACATTTTGTGCTTTATATAGAATATCATATCCCTTTCCTAGTCATAATAGGATAGGAATTTAATTAATTAATAATTAATTACTTTTCCAATCGTAATAGGATGAGGATTTATTTAAATAAACATCTCCCACATAACCTATAGTTTTTAATTAAATCAAATTTAATTTAATTAAATAAGGAAAAAATACATTTTTAGTTCCTGAGGTTTGAGTTAGGTTTCATTTTGGTCCCTAAGTTTTCAAACTCAACAATTTAGTCCCTGAGGTTTGATTTTAGTTTCATTTTGGTCCCTCCATCCATTTTCCGTTAAAAACTAACAGACTGATGACGTGGCACTATTTTTTTTATTTTAAAAAATTATTTTTATAAATTTTTAATTGCAAATATTATTATTATTAATTATTTTTATTTCTTTTTATTCATTCTCTCTTCCTCCTTCTTCCTCCTCCTTCTTTTTCTACCACTACTTCTTCTTCAACACACCTTCATCCATGGCCGACGGCCGACGACCACCATTCGTCGGCGGCTGTCACTGCCGGCGACTTTTGTTTTTTTTTTTTTCTCTTTCTCTTCTCCTTCTCTTTTCCCTTCTTCTCATTTTCTTCACTTCTTCTTCGTCTTCTCCGAACAAGCCTTCAAAACCCACTTCGTCTCTTCTCCGAACAAGCCTTCAAAGACCCACTTCGTCTTTGTTCGCCGTGGGTGTCATCTGGACTGTTGCTGCACTACCGTGGGTCGGTGGGTTTGCGAGTTCTAGATCTTAAGTTCCAGATCGCGTGGGTTTGTGGGTTCGCGTGGGTTTGTGAGTTTCAGATCGTGTGGGTTTGTGAGTTCCAGATCGCGTGGGTTTGTGGGTTCGCGAGGGTTTGTGAGTTCCAGATCTGTGCAGGCTGGGTTGAAATCGCCGACGGTGAGAGAGTTCCAAATCTGTTGGCACCCACTTCTTCGCCGGCAGTTTAAATCGACGAGTTGGGTTGAAACCCGTGAGTGAGGGACGATGTAGGAGTTCCACTCCATGCATGGTGAGAGAGGGAGGGACGGTGAGGGAGCGAAAGAGAGGGACGACGGTGAGAAAAGAGAGGAACGGTGAGGGAAAGAAAGAGAGGCATGGTGAGCGAGGAGGAGATGGTGAGGGAGAGAGAGAAGAAGAAAGAAAGAGAAAAAAAAAAGTTGTCGGCGACCGGCTGCCGGTGAGCAGCGGTTGTCGGTCGTTGGGCGCCGCCGACCGGTGTGCTTCAAGAAGAAGAAGAGCTGGTGTGCTTGGAGAAGAAGAAAGAGAAAAAGAAGAGAGTGCTTGGAGAAGAAGAACGAGAAAAAGAAGAGAGAGGAAGGAAATAAAAATTTAAAAATAATAGTATTTTTTATTATTGTAATACATTTTTATTTTAAAAAATCAAAAAATATTTTTTTTAATAAAAAAATAGTACCACGTCAGCAAACCGTTAGTTTTTAACGGAAAAATGGATGGAGGGACTAAAATGAAACGAAATCCAAACCTCAGGGACTAAATTGTCGAGTTTGAAAACTCAGGGACCAAAATGAAACCTAACCCAAACCTCAGGGACTAAAAGTGTATTTTTCCCATTAATTAATTAATTAATTACTAAATTAAATATCTCCTATTTAATTTAGGCCTACAATTAAATCATATTTAATTGTATTTCTCTCAATTAATAAAGTTTAGTCTCAAATTAAATTTTATATTATGATGTATCACATACATTATATTAATTGTATCCCATACAATTAACTTGATTTTTCATAATGGATTTTGAACTATTCAAATTTCTTTCAAGAGTAATTGTTCCTAATTACCCTTTATGAGCTAGCAATGGGACCTAATGGACCTATAGATCAGAAGCTCCAATGATATGAGGTTAACTGACTAAACTCATTAATCAATTTAACCAATATTCATTAACTGTGGGTCACTCCACTAAAGACCCACAACTGCATTCTTCTCACTGCAGAATATTTCTGTGTCCACGGATATAGACCAATAACAACAAGTTCTTCACGAGTGCTCGTAACACCAACTAGGTTAAATTATCGTTTTAACCCTAGGTTACCTCTATTTCATTAAGTATCAGTGCTCCTCTAATGAACAACTTGTTTATGGTCCAACCATTAAATAGAAAACCTCTCTCAAGCCAGTGAGAGGGTAGGGCCCTTTGTTCAAGACCTGGAGACACCACTTAAGGGAAAACTCATCTACTTACCCTGAAGTCGGGAATGAGTGAATTCCATCTTGTATGATTATGTTTCCAGCCACCCACTCGGTCTTGTCCTCAAAATGGTAGGCTTATTGAGTTGGCGAACTGACCACTCTCACCCATACAAATCAAAGGACAATCCCTCGCGAACAGGAGTTCATAATACACTTAGGATTGAGACTAAGTTGCCTAGGTCATCATAGTGAAATAGAAACCTAACGAGTCAATGGTGTTACATCTAGCGGTTACTATTTCGCGGTCTGGTCTTATGAAAACTCATTGCATAGGATACCCCCACTCGTAAGTCCCCTACACGAACGCATTAGATCATTGTGTTTGTATCAAATACAAAGTAAGTCGTATCCATAGTGTTACCAGGATAAGTTACCCAGCCTTATCCCTATACTATAAACCCTTTAGGCTGTATCTTGAACACTAATCCCCGTATGTCTCCACATACAATTCAAGACTCATGCAACAACCTAGGATGTTGTTATTGGATTTAGGATTATTTAAGACAAAACTAATACAATAATTCGATAACTCTTTATAGAATATTAATCAATAACGCTTTATTGATAACAGTCAATAGTTTCCATTTACTATCTACGAGTTTTAGGGCATAAAACCCAACAAATCTTTAGTTACTTTCTTTTTTAACCACCGTTAAAACATGTAATTGAATATTTTCTCATTTTTCTTCTTTTAATTCACATTGCACTTGAGTTGATTTTTTGTAAGTGATAACTCTCCAAAAGGTAGTTATTTATAGTCCTTTAGTGATTGGTTTCTATGTCATTTGTGCCATTTGGATGTGTTTGTTAGATGAATTTATTGTGCTTTAGCCTAATTATGAGAATTGATGCTTTGGAGTTTCTTTGTAGAAAAATATAAATGCTGACAAGTTGAGAGAGCAAAGACTGATGATCCAACAAAATATTAGCAAACCGAGCCACGTGAGCTGCAGATGATTCATTAAATGAGGTGGCGTTTTAAGCAGAGATCTAGGAGAAATCAAGCTGGGAAAATATTGCACGTGCATAAGTTAACCTAATTAGGTTAAACCTCATCTTATAAAAGGAGGAGACGTATGAGATGAAGGCATCAACAATTTGGAGACTGAATCAATCGACTGAAGGCCAAATTGATTGCAAAACGGAGATCTAAGAAGACCAAGTGCAATTCCTCTCAAGGAGACGAAGTCCTTCCATGTTCTTGGAGGTTTGAAGTATCCGTTTCATCCCCAATTGCTAAAAGTATTAGTATTTTCTTGATTGTAATCGCATTATGGATGTGCTTATTGAGATTGTAATGTGTTTTGTGTTTTCTACTCAAACCATGAACTAATTGCTTTGTAGGCACGGGTTGAGAATTATGTGATTGTTATCTTTATAAATTCTGGAATTCTATTTGATTGTGAACATCTTGAGTTATCGTTGTTCTTCAATTTCATTATGTGCCTGCCTGACCAGTCGGGTTGTATATCTTTTCCTAGTTTCAGGGATGATTTAGGAGTTATGTGGCGATAATTCACACTAGATTGTAGATAGTTGGTAGATGCCAGTAGTTGAGTTAGGGATAACCAATTACCTAGTGCATGATCGATAGAGCTTCATTGGAGTTGAAACACATTCCAAAAAATCCAGAGTTTCGGAAGGATCCCGCTGATAAGACTGCATGAGATTAACTGATCAAGAGAATTGTTGGATCATCTTTATAAAAAATTACAGAAATCTTAACATGTGTCTGTTTCCATTATGGTTTCTCTACTCGTGATCATTTACTGCTTTCTTATTTCTTTTGTTTCCTCATTTTAAACTCAAACAATTTAAACCAATCTTTGAAATCACTAAAAGCAAATTAAATCAATAGAGGTAGATAATTCAAAACCTTGTGGATACGATAAATACTTATCACTTGTTGTTGAATTGTGTATACTTGCACAGTGTTCTGAGGTGTAATTGATCAATATTTTTAATCACTTCAGAATGCAACAATAAGACATTTATCGAAGAAATTTCCTCTCATTTTATTCTTATTGTGTTCGTGGGCTTTGTTGCCTTTTTTAACTACTTAGAAGAGTGTGCAATTGTGGAATGATAAATTTTGGAGTTTTTTTTTCTTTTCATTGAGATGAATTCTTGTTGTTGAGAACTTTGTGAGTTTTTTATTTTTTATTTTTTATTATTTTTTTGTCAATGCAAGGATTACAAAAGCAAAGCAATTTTGGAGTTTTTTTTTTCCCAAATGTTTGGTGTTTTTTTTTTCCTAAGAACCTAGTGAGGTTTTTTTCCTAGTTTTTTTCTTGCTAATTAGAACATGCAAGTGTAAAAGACCAAAGGAAAGCAATTTCTTTTTTTTTTCTCATATTTGCTGGATTTTTCTTGTTGCTAATAACTAGGGGTGATACTCGATTCGGTTTTTTCGGTTTTTGACCAAACTGCAAACCGAACCGATCCATTCGGTTTTTAAAAATTGTAAACCGATCCAATGTCCAATATGAGAAAATGTCCAATGGTTCGGTTTTCTTCGGTTCGGTTTGTCCAATGGATCGATTTTCCGTTTTGGGCCCAATGTGTTCTGTAACTTCTGTTCGACTGGAATCACTGCAGCAACAAGCAAGCGGAGACGAACTGCAAGGCTGGAATCGACTAAAGGCTGAAATCAAATTTGGAATCGACTACACGGCTGGAATCGACTACAACCGAGAAGGAGAATAGAAGAAGCACGGCTGGAATCGACTGAAACGAGCAAGACTACACGGCTGCAGCAACAAGCACGACTGAAACGAGCGAACTACACGGCTGGATTTGGAAGAGTGAGAGACGCGGCTGAAATTGAAGGGCGAAGGTGCGAGCGAACTACGATGTTGCGGCTGCCGGCGGAAATTGAAGGAACGAGATGTTGCAGGCTTGCGACTGCCGGCGGAAATTGAAGGAACGAAGATGTGCGGCTGCCGACGGAAATTGAAGGAACGAGATGTTGCGACTGTCGGCAGAAATTGAAGGAACGACGATGAAACGAAGGGAGAAGGTGCGGCTGGCTGGAACACGAAGGAAGAAGACGATAGGGTTTTTTGCGTGCGGCTGGAAAAAGAAACTAAGAAAGGATAGGTTAGGTTTTTAAGGGTATATATATATACACGGTTCGGTTCGGTTTTTTATTGGTTTTTTCCATTAAGAACCGAACCGAATCGAAAATTCTCGGTTTTTCCAAAAACAAAACCGAGGTGTCCAGTTTTTTTCAAAATAACCGAACCAAACCACTGGATCGGTTTGGTTCGGTTCGGTCTGTCGGTTTTTCGGTTTTCGCTTGCACTCCTACTAATAACTTTGTGGTGTTTTTTAGGCTAAATAACAATGAGAAGAATAAGTCTAGAGTGTTTAATTTTTTAAAATAAAAAGTTTCTCCAACAAATTTCTTACAAGAAACCAATGTATATGTGATTTTTTTTTTTTTTTAAATGAGGAAATTTTCAATCACATGTGTTTAATGATGATTCAAATGGAAAATTAATGGAATTTCTACATTGCAACACTTATGCAAGTTTGGGGTCAAAATTGATACAATCTGCTAAATTTAGGGTTCAATTTGATGAAACTGAAAGTTTAGGGTTAAAATTGATACAACCTACTAAGTTTAGGGTTAAAGATGCTTTTTTTTCATAAAATATTTTGCAATTGATTAAAATTATTTCCTGCAAATTTATAAGGACGTGTCAATACAATGTTATACTTTCTTTTCATTTCTCGTGAGCATCCAAACAAGAGATTTTATCATGATTTCAAATCAATTTAGTTCCAAAGAATTTGAAATCATTTCCATCATTTAAAATCTTTTTTTTTTGGAAAAATAATATACTTCATTAAACACTCAACCAACTATACAACCACTCCTCATAAATAAGGAAGAGTTTAAACAGAGGGCATTTCTGCCATACAAAAAAACCTTTCTTCCGATGTGGAAGAAGCCAAAAAATCGTTATCAGGCACACCCATCGAACGGTGAGAAGATGCCTGTTGCCAACACCGCAAGTGCACGGGCCACAAGTAATATAAAACGAAAATATTCCGAGTATCGAATCCACAGGGAGGCAAAGCGATATTTAAGCAAAGAAAAAATTCCTTGAACACTAAAAGTACTTGGGCAAAATAATATTTAGGGACCAAACCATGAAAAAAATGAATTAAACAATTAAAGCGATTAAGGAAATCAAATTGATCAATCAAGAAATAAAAAATATGGAGCAAGAGTTTTGAGTGAGAAGCGGGGTCTTGAAAATCAATTCATAGCTAAATAATTATTACAATTATCCTATCTCATTGCCCAACTAATTATAATCCTAGAATCTCCATTAGTCACATAGGATCTCCTGTCGGTTTCCCCTAATTCTAATTAATCCATTTTAACAACCTAAGTGTCCTTAGCGCCATTAAAATTCGTTAATTATTACGCTCTGATTCATTATTGGAATCTAAGTTTAATCAACTAATCTCGTTGTCACTACGGACAATTAAACCAGTTGCATGGATTATGATCTATCCTAATTTCTCTCCGTCGAGTTTCCATTAAGAATCGAATCAGTATACAATTGGCCAGATCACATACAACATTACGAGCATCCATACAAATAATTAGTAAAAGAGGGTAAGAGAAAGGCAATTATAATAACATTTAACCGTGTATTTTCATTTCAAGACCCCAAATTGAGGTTTAGCTATACATGGCTATAATATCCACAAGATATACAATGGAAAGCATAAATTTGAGCAAAATAAAAGGAAAGGAAATGACTGTCGAAGACCCCGTCGCTAGCGCTTGGAGTCCCTCCGAGCACGCCTTGAGCCTCCTAGAGTGCTCCCAAAAGCTCCCCAAAGTTTTCCCACTACTAACTCTCAAAAAGGCTAGAAAGCCTTGAGAGAATGCTCAAAAAGAGCCAAGGAAGGAAAGGAAGGAAATGAATGAGAATTGATTGATGATAAAAATGGGCACCAAGGGAGGCTATTTATAGGTCCGGAATAGTGACAGCGTCGCGACGCTGTGACGTCACCCAACTTGCTCGCCAAGAAATCGACGCTGTGCGGATTCCAGAACAGTCCACGCGGTTTGGGCTTGAAACTTGGGCCAACTTCAATTCTTTTTGGATCTTCTCTTCATGGATTGACTCTTGGGCTCCCCCTTTGACCCATGGATGGAAATTTGGCTTGGATTGCTCATATTTGGGCCTTTTTCCACCAAAAATCCATAAAATGCTCCTTAAAACAAAATAACAAATTAAATTAGAATTTCTCGATAAAAACACAATTAAAGCGCTCAAAAGCTTAATATTTTAGGACTAAAATAGCGACATTTTTGTCCGCTATCAATGCCAAGCGCGCTAAAAGGTGCGCTTCTTCGTTGGTCTCTTACCGGTTGAAGGAGAATGTCACGCTTCCAACCAGCCCTGCTAGAGTCTCAACTTCGTCCGCCAGCGTCCTTATCTCCGAGAAGTCTTCGGATTCATGATTGAGGATCGCGACAGCTTCTGTTGAATCCGATTCAATGATGATCTATGGTAAGTGATTTCCGATTTTGTCAAGTAAGCTTATAAGACTTTCCTCGATTGATTTCATTTCCAAGCACTTGATCGGCCAATTCTTCTTCACCTTCTTGAATCCAGCACAGATAAGAGATCCATTTGAGTCACGAGTAATCCAACCGATCCCCCCTACTCCTCTGTCCTCTGACCAAGAAGCATTTAGGGTCCGACTTGTCGAACGTCGTGTTGGTCAAATAAAATTTATAATCCACTGCACTACAACTATTTTGTAGAAATAGTGATCGGGGTCAAACACAGGGAAGGGGACCTAGTAAGTGTAGAATCTTGCGCTTATAAAACAGGGGAGATTTTTTAGAAAGAAGGACAAACGAGAATAAATAAATGCTGAATTTAAAAGAGGCAAAATAAAGCATGTAGAAGAGAAATAAGACGGAATTCAATAACATGAAAAGGATCTCTGGATTGTGATTTCTTATGCTTGATTCTATTTCGTTTGGCTTCCTAGTTTTCTCTAATAATTATTCTAGACTGATTTCATTAGTCTGGTTGGCTTCTGGGTTACTCAGAGGACCCCCCTACATTAACCTGTGCTAATTAACTTGCTAACCGTGAATTTTGCAATTAACAAGATTAATTAATATATTCTTTATCGCTCGCCACCCCTCATACATAAAATAGCAACCATCCGAGACCTTGCAACAGTCACTAAAGTATATCTAACTAGTTTTAGATTAAGTAATTTCACAATCACCTATTTTAACTAGTCGCTTTGGGATCGTGGGTCCGGAATTGTATTAACTAAATTCAAATGCAATTCGAATCTAATTCCTACAACCTTTAACATGCATCCTAGGCCTATCAAGGGTCATCTCGCGTAGAGAGTGACTTGCCTCAACCTAGTGGCTATCTAAAAATAACTGATTGAATACATAAGCGGTAATCACATAGGGTCGTCAATCCTAATAGACTAGCCTCATGTATTGGTTTAAACGGTAATCAAGAACAGTGCAATAAACTCCAGAGAACTCATCCAATCTAAATAGAAATCAAAGCACATAATCTCAATCCAACGATCTAAATGCGATTAGTTATTCATAAACGAAGTAAAAATACAAATAGACATGAAGGAATCCATGAAATATGACCTAAAAAGGTCTACAACAATACTGAAACGTAAAAGAGGTAAAAGAAATCGTAAAAGGACTAAATTTCTAACCTAACGACGGACTAAACCGAGACTAGGTATTTATAGAAAACTCGACGGCGTTGAGACGCCAAGGGCAGCGTCTCGATGCTGCGAACTTTATGCTCCGGTTGATTTTCGCGTCGGCGTCTAGACGCCAGGGGCAGCGTCTCGACGCCATCCATGATCCTTGACTTGTTGTTTTATTTATCGTTCTTGTCTCGTTTCTTCTCGGTACGGGGCTTCAATCTTCGACTTTTGGTGTCGTTCTTCAGGCCCGCTTCAGCACAATTGGGTCTTTTCACCTCCTCGCCGTCCAAGACACCGAGATGGCTCCATAACTCCGTAATTGGCCCGAATTAACACCAAATTAGCATGATCGGCTCCCGACATTGCCTAAACTCAAAGATCCTGTAAATAAGACAAGTAAAGCATGAACTAACTCTAACAAGCTTAGATTAGAGGTGATAAAATAGGACTATTTAGGTCCTATCAAGCATCCATGTTAATTTTCCAGCATTGTCGCGAAGGGGGAGTCCATCTCTGACTCAAAGGGCTCTCAAATCTTGGGGAATTTTTGCTAATTTCACTTAGGTACGATTTCCACCTTCTCTAGCTTTCACTGCTCTGCAAATTATGTTGGGATCTGGCTTCATTGCTTTTAATTTAATCAGATTTCTATGGTTCCATATGTTCCAAATGATGTTTATAGCCTTCTTTCGATCTTCTTCTTCGAAATTTTCCACAAATCTCTTCCATTTGTCAACCGACTCACAATCCTCCTTGAAAAAATACCAAGCTCAAGTAAGTCTGGGAAGAACCGAATCCAAATCTGCCTAGATACCTTGCAATCCCAAATAACGTGAGCTACAGATTCCTTTTTGGTCCTGGAAACAAAACAAAATGGGTCAGTATCAATTCTTCTTGCTGTAACATTGGACTAGGACGGTAAAATGTTTTGAATTGCTCTCCAAGCACAAATTTTTTCCTTAGGGATAACCTTGGTCTTCCATAGATCTTTCCACATCGCCTTTAGAATCGAAGGATTTGATAGAAAAGCATCCTCAGCTGTTGAGAGGTTTTGAGCTAAGAAGTAGGCACTTTTGACCGTGAAATTCCCTTTCAGATCCGACCCCCAAATTATTTCATCCTTTGAATTCCTACTTCCCAGTGGGATGTTGATGATAGCCTCCACATCTATAGGGATGAAATGCTTTCTTATCTCAGCTTCTTTCCACTTCCCTTCTTCATCAATAAGCTTAGCCACATAAACCTCTTCTTTATACTCCTCTGACACCACTACAGGCCCTTTGTTTCCAGTCGAGGGTCTTCTGCTATTATAATGTGCTTCCCATTCTCCACTCTCCATCTCATACCCAATTTGAAAAGCTCTCTCCCCCACACTATACTTCTCCATGTCATTGATGGGTTGGAACCTAGGTTTGCCTCAAGAAAATTGCTATGTTTGAAGTATTTTCCTCTTAAGACTCTAGCGAGCAATCTATTTGGGTTCTTTATTATTCGCCAGCTCTGTTTAGCAAGCATGGCTTGGTTAAATAAGTTTATGTCCCTAAAGGGCCCATGCCCTCCTCTCCTTACTGAGACACAATCTTTTCCAACTCATCCAATGTGCTTTATTCTTGTCCCCCATCCATCCCCACCAGAATCTAAAGCACATCATGTTTATCTCATTACAAATGGTCTTAGGGAGCATGAAACAACACATGGTGTTGGTGGGAATAGCTTGGGCCACTGTCTTAATAATGACTTCTTTACCTTCCATAGAGAAAAGTTTTCCTTTCCAACCTTGAAGCGTTTTTCAGACCCATTCCTTAACCTTCCAAAACACTTAATTTTTCCTGCGCCCCGTCTGAGAAGGCATGCCAAGATATTCTCCTAGAGAATCCATGAGACTGACCCCCAAGATGTTGCTTAACTCAAGCGTTCTGTTCCTATCGATGCTTTTGCTAATCATGCAGGAAGACTTTTCAAAGTTTATGGTTTGACTCGAGGCTGCTTCATATTCTTTCATAACCCTCTTGATCGTCTTTGAGAATATAAGACTATCATTCTGGAATTTAAATTTATTTCTGCCCAATTCCATACGCTAAACAAACCATTAATATATAAATGAGATTTAGGCCCAAATATATATATATTTTTTTGACAACATGTAGGGGTGGGGAAATCGAACCATAGACCTCTTGGTTGTTATACAAAAGTAGCTATTCTCATCTTGACTTTAGGCCCAAATATTAGTCCGAGCAGTCATCTACTCTTTCTCCGCCATTTGGTTCAGAACCTTGACACAGCCTCATTCCAGAAGGCGGAGGAAGAGAAGCCATGCTCGCTCCAACTCTCCGCACAGCTCGCAGGTTCTCCTCTTCCTCTTTCTCTAAATCCCTCAAAGATTATTTCCCACTTGCCTCCTCTCTTGCCGCTGCAATCAACACCAGAGCTAATGCCTCTGCCTTCTCTTCCTTTTCTGCATCTTGTTCCTCCTTAAAATCCACCACAAACGATCATTGTTGCAACAATGGCGAGAGTAATCCGAATGACGAAAACCCCTGTAATGGGAACGACCCTGTTCCGTGCTCTTCTCATAAGCCATTGCTGAGAAGTCGTTCGACCTCCAGGCGAGGCCTGCGTGCTTTACAGCCTCATTTGAACAGGACTAAGGCGAAGAGGAATACGGATGATACGTTTTCTGCGATTGAGCTGGCATTGGATTCCGTTGTCAAGATTTTCACTGTTTCCTGCAGTCCCAACTACTTTCTTCCATGGCAGAACAAGTCCCAGCGGGAAACTATGGGCTCCGGTTTGTGGCTTTGTGGATTTTATTTGTTGCTAGTTCGATTGATTGAGTTCTGTTAAATGGCTTGATACGTTTTGACTTTTGAAACTTGAGTGGTTGTCTTCACTATTCAGTTCTTATTGCTATTCTTTTTAGTTATTAAAACTTGAGAGCATATTCTTAATGTATTATTGTAAACGTGTTATTTGCAGTGTATTCCCGTCTGTAATCTTTGATTGTATGTGGGAAATATTCTACGGGCTTTTTCAACAATGATTTTGATTGTAGCGAGTTCACGAAAAATCTGTTCTACCATTTGCATTTGACTGTTGTTGTGACCATGATGTTCTTGGATTTCATTTGTTGGGGAAATACATAAATAGTTACAACCAAATGGAAAGATTTGAACTTTATTTATTAACAATGATTAGAGAGTTTGTCTTCTCAATATTTCCATGCTTTAGCTCTTAAAACTCCTTTGCTTGAATGGTTTTCCCGCGGTCCCCATAAATCATGCTGCGAATGCACATGTTAAGTAAGTTAAATAACATTCATATTAGAAGTTACTGAGCCATCCAAGTATATTTTTATTTTCATTTGTGCTTTGAAATTGACCCTAACGAAATCTGTTGCCCTACTCTGTGAGCTAAGTTCTTACTTTGTTTATATTTTTCTGCAACTATTTTGAAAAAAAAATGTAGGATTCATCATCTCTGGAAAAAGGATTCTTACAAACGCTCATGTTGTTGCTGATCATACCTTCGTTCTTGTAAGAAAGCATGGCTCACCAACAAAGTATAGGGCAGAAGTTCAAGCTGTTGGTCATGAATGTGACCTGGCTATTCTGGTCGTCAATAGTGAAGAATTCTGGGAAGACACCAACTGTTTGGAGTTGGGAGATATTCCTATCTTACAAGAAACTGTGGCTGTTGTTGGTTATCCTCAGGGTATAGACTTCTACCATTGTTCCAAGAAATTAAGTGTGGTAAAATGGTAATCAGTTTTATAAATTAGCATCTCCATCTTTCGAAAATGCTTCTTTTCCAATCTATGCCCATTTCTTTCTGCATGTTACATACTGATTTTGCTTCGTCTAAAAGTTTTTATTACGTAGAACATCTTAATGGAAATTCACTAAACATCTGCATTTGAAAGTTTTCTGCCTCAATTATTGTTACTTATTCTTATAATTTCATTTATTTGTTTTCACTGGTAGTTGAAGACGCCTAGATTTCCTATTATTAAATTGGTTATAATGTATCTTTTGGAACTAGGAATTATGATCGTCAATTTTTAACTACCTCTATCTGTGATTACTTGTAAATTATGAAAACAATTCAAGGCAATTAAGGCCTAATCATCTTTAATCTCTTGCATCCCTTTTGTGCTATGGACTTCCACGTGACTAAATTACAATGGTGGTCTTGACATCTAAAGACCTTGTTCCTCACAATTTTGGTTTTATTGCAGGTGGGGATAACATCTCTGTAACTAAAGGTGTTGTTTCTAGGATTGAACTTACACAATATGTACATGGTGCATCCCAGCTGATGGCTATTCAAATTGATGCCGCTATAAATCCAGGAAATAGTGGTGGGCCAGCAATCATGGGCAATAAAGTTGCTGGAGTAGCTTTCCAAAACCTTTCTGGTGCAGAAAATATTGGGTGAGTTATGAGTTGGAAATTTTACTGGAATTAACAAACTTAGTACGCTTCCATTGTTGAGTATGATTGCTGGTCGCAAATTGTATCTTTTCTTAAACAACTAACATTCACTTATACACACTTTAATAACTCCTAACCTTAAACTAGTTTTATGTGCTTAGTTCTTTTCATTGTATATGGATCCCGCAGGTACATAATTCCTGTCCCTGTGATAAGACATTTTATAGCTGGTGTAGAAGAGAGTGGAAAATATGTTGGATTCTGTTCTCTTGGTTTGTCCTGCCAGATTACTGAAAATGTTCAACTTCGAAACCACTTCAAGATGGGCCCTGAAATGACTGGAGTACTTGTGAACAAAATTAATCCCCTTTCAGATGCTTACAATATCCTGAAAAAAGATGATATAATCCTTGCATTTGATGGTGAACCTATTGCCAATGATGGAACAGGTATCCCATGTCCATTCTGTAATTCATCATCGTTATTATTATTTTTATTGTTTCCTAATCTAGATCTTCTTCCAGTTTCTCTTCAAGACAACCATGCGATGTTACTTTTTCCTTAAGAAATTTTTCATATAGACAACATAAGACATCTACTGTTTAGGGATTGACCTGACAAGAAAGCGTAGGGATGGCAACAGGGTGGTTTCATCTTACTTTCTGTCCATACTTCTTATCTTATCCCTTGTTAAATTATCACTAAACCCAAAAGCTTATATTAATAGGTTAAATATATATTTAATTTAGTTCAATATATTCTTGGTACTCCATTTCATGTATAGATTCAAATATTAATTTGACTCACTAAGCCAAAAACCTATACTATTGATATCAACTGGGAGGAAATAATATAACAGGAGCTTGAATTAATAATCTCTTACTTTAATACCACCATTTTATATCATTATTAAACCCAAAAGCTTAAGCAAAAAGATTTGAGTATATTTAATTTTTTCCAGTATATTAGAAGCACAATAGCATGAAAAGGAACCACACACTAATCTGACCCCAAACTAGCTGACAAATCTCTCAGAGTAGACCACTCTTTGACAGAAAGACACATGAAAACTTTGCCTAATAATCTAAATGACCCCATAAAACACCAACAGACAGCAGATTTAGACTCGTTGAAGTGGATTTGTTGAAGAGGCTAAAGGCATTTTTTTTAGAGAAGGGAAACAAATTTCATTGATAAATGAGAAGGTGATTACAAGAAAGATCTCCAATTAAGAATTAAAGAAGAAAGACTATAATCAGAAAATGGATGTTTACATTTGCACCAATATAAAGCATAAAAAATGATCAAATCCATAAAGTTATCAAAAGATGAGAAAGAATCCCTGAAAATTCGACCATTCCTTTCTTCCCAAAGAAACCAGAGGAAGACCCGGTTAAGAGCAAGCCAAAGGATCTTCTTCACACCATGGAAGGGATGTCCCACAAAAATGGAAGCAAGAACATCATAAATGTTGTTTGGTAAAGCCAAGGACCACTCAAAGGCATTGAAGATTGTAGACCAATAACGGGAAGCAAAGGCGCAATGCACGAATAGATGACAAGGATTTTCAGCATCAGAACAACACATAACACACCATGATGGAGAAAGGTGCAAATAAGGCATTCGTCTTTGAAGTTGATCAGACGTATTAATAGCTCCAAGACTAAGCTCCCAGATAAAAATTTTGATCTTCTTTGGATAAACGTCTTTCCACACCACATTATATAATTTGCTCGATGTAGGGTTAGAATCACCAACCATATCTCCCATAAGAGATTTAACTGTGAATGCATTAGACGAATCAATAGGCCAAGACCAAGTGTCATCAATAACTCGAATTCTGATGGAAGAAAGCAGATGAGAGAGACTAGCCCACTCATTTGTCTCCAAATCATTTAAATTTCGACGAAGACTCAAATCCCAAGCCGAATTCAATGAAACCCAAAAGTCAGCAACTGTACCTTCCGAACGATTAGATAATCTATAAAGACGAGGGAAAGCCTCAGACAAGACTCCACAACTTAGCCAAGAATCATGCCAAAAAAGGGTGGAACAACCATTTCCAAGCCGTCTCTGAATACGACTAGCAACAAGATCTATGGTAGAACAAATAAAGCTCCAAGGAGATTTAAAAGATCCTCTCTGAATATGTTTAGGCCAAATACAAGTTGATTCTGAGTAATAATATTTAGCAATAATAAGTTGGCGTCAAAGGGCATTACCTTCATGTATAAACCTCCAAATCCATTTTGATAAGAGAGCCACATTGCGGTGATGGAAATTTCCAATGCCTACTCCACCCATAAATTTTGGAAGCTGAGTTGTCTCCCAATAGCAAGGGTATCCTATGGGCTAAGTGTAGACACTCCAATGGAAGGACCAACCACAGTGGACAAAGGACTAAGAAAGGGAGGAGACCATAAATCAGAATATCATCATACATTCTAAGTCTATTGCCTCCGAATTTTATTTCCTTCATTTTGTTTTTTATTTGCTTAATCTACAATGTGTTTGGGATAATGATGAACTCAAAGTGAGGATTTCAATATTTCAAAAGAAAAATAATAATAAATAAATAATTTCAACTTGAGCACAACTCAATTGGTTAAGGCTTTCTATCATTGACCAAAAGGTTAGTGATTCCAATCTTCACCTTTACATGTTATTCAACTCAAAATATTTAAACCAAAAAAAAAAAAAGTCTGACGTTTCATTTTGCTAAACTGTTTGCATTTCTTATTTTAGTTGTTAAAGTAAGTTCTGGTTGTCTCATTTTGCTAAAGTTCTTGATTTTTATTTGCAATAATTCTTCCCATTGTAATTTACGTACTATACAGTTTCTTTTCGAAACAGGGAGCGGATAACATTTGACCATTTGGTGTCTATGAAGAAACCCAATGAAAAATCTGTGATCAAAATTCTAAGGAACGGTCAAGTGTGTGAGCTCAGTATCACCCTCCGACCTGTAATGCTATCTACAACTCTCATATTCATTCTAGTTAATGATTTTCCTGTGTTTTTCAACTAGTGCCCTTTCCTCATAATCTCTTCCCAATAACTCAAGCAATCTCATGTTATTATAAAGCTCTAGAATACTAGTAATTCCAGTCACATAAATTTTTATGTATTAGAGGTAAAGAGAAGATTCAGCATCGTTGGAGTCTAATGAACTCAATCCAAACCGAGCATCAAGGGTATATTGAACCCTACCATATACATGAAGAAAGACCTATTTTCAACTCTGCAACTGATATAATCCATGATTTTGAAGGCTTAATAACTGAAGAACTTCAGAAAAAAAAAACCTATGAAACTTAATCAGTACGAATCATAAAATCTGGAGAGGATGGAGGACATCACTACTTAGAAGCAAGTACTTAGTTTAATGGGTCTGTCTATAATCTGGTCGTGTCAGCTTTGAATTGTGTTCGAAGTTTCAAATATAAGGCTATGACAACATTTTGCTGTATGATTGACAAGCAGTTAAATGTCTAATAAGTAAACTCTTACCTTGGCTGTCTAGCATAATTGGATGTCTAGGGATAACTTGAAAGTCTTTTCCTCAATTTGACAAGAACAAAATGTTAGGAAAAAGACGCCATTTTAAGAAGCTAAAAGAAATTTGACTGTACTTGTTTATTTCATTCATTAAATATATCTTTCACTCTTCATCTGACATATTGAGTGGCTTTCTAGCAATTTTATTAACAAGTTCTATACTTTGCAGTTGCAACCCTTGGTCCCAGTTCATCAGTTTGATAAGCTTCCTAGTTACTACATTTTTGCTGGTCTTGTCTTCATTCCACTTATTCAGCCTTACCTTCATGAGTATGGAGAAGATTGGTATAATACTTCGCCTCGTCGCTTGTGTGAGAGGGCACTAAGGGAACTACCAAAAAAGCCTGGTGAACAACTTGTCATCCTTTCACAGGTTTGCTTACATTTCTCTGAGGCATGCATCAATTAGTTTACATGCTGGGTTTACATTGATTTTCATATAAAAATAAGATGTCGCTTGGCAATGAAACCTTGCAAATCATACCTTGGTCTCTAGGAGCATAATAGAACTTACATTTTCTTGTTTCCTATTTCAAAAAGGAAAAAAAAAAAAAAAGCATTACAGAACTGTTCTCATCTGGGTGATAAAGCTTGAAAATCATACCTGGTAGGGAGAGTTCTTTCATTATTTTAATAAAATTTTGTCTTTTTTTAAGCTATTTCTGGCCTTAAGATAAACAGGGGGAAGAGGTCCATCTTTGGTTTAAATTGTTGACTTTCCAAGTTAGGGTCTTGGGCGGCATTGGTGGGGTGTGAGGTTAGCCAATTTCCTTCCACTTACTTAGGCTCCCTTTGGGAGGAAACCCCAAAATCCATGAGTTCCGAGATCCGGTGGTGGAAAAGGTTCAAATAAGGTTGTCTACTTGGAAAAAGGATTTCTTCTCCAAAGGGGGAAGACTTACCCTTATCCAAGCAGTTTTAAATGGGATTCTCAGTTTCTTCGTATCCTTGTTTAGGATCCTAGTTTCTGTGAGTAAAAAGCTGGAGAGATTGATGAGGAACTTTTTGTGGGAAGGGGTCAAAGAGGGGGGAGGATCCCATTTGGTTAAGGGGGAATCTGTGTCTAAGCCTGTGGAACTCGAAGGTTTAGGTATTGGGAACCTGAGATTACTGTAACGAGGCTCTTTTGGCTAAATGGTTATTCTTTTTCGAAACTGACTCTCTGTGGTATAGAGTTATTGTGAGTAGGTATGACCCTCACCCTTTTGAGTGGGTCTCAGGTAGGGAGTCGAGGGGACTGACCACAAACCTCTGGAAAGCTATTTCTTCTTGCTTCCCTTCCTTCTCTCAGTTTGTTAGATGTGATGTGGGGGAAGGCTCGAATGTTTACTTTTGGGAAGATACTTGGGTGGGCGATAAACCTTTATGCATCTTATTCTCTTGTCTTTATTTCTTGTCAAAGAATAGGTTGCATTCGGTGGCCTCTGTGTTGCCCTCCTCTGACTCGGCTTCCTCGATTTCCCTTGGTTTTCGCCGTCCTCTTTCTGATAGGGAGGCGATCGATGTGGCAGACCTTCTTTGTATTCTTCAAGATCAGTTTATTTATTCTGGGAGGAGGGATATCAGAGTTTGGTCCCTTGATCTGTCTAGGGGTTTTTCTAATCATTTGTATTTTTAGTCTTTGTCTCTCTCTTCTGCTTCCCATGTTGCTCTTGAGACTTCTGTTTTTGCCCGTCTCAAGAAGATTAAAATTCCTAAGAAGTTCAAAGCTTGACAAGTCTTACTTGGGAAAGTTAACACTTTGGATCGTGTTCAAAGACATTCTTCTTTAGTTTTGTCCCTGCAATGGTGCACTCTTTGCAAAAGACATGAGGAGGATTTATATCATTTGTTGTGGGAGTATCAATTTGCTAACCACCTTTGGGATCGTTGGAGGAGCTCTTTCGGTGTTAGTGGTCCGTGTAAGTTCGTAACAGAGATGGGCGAGGGTTGTTGGTGGAGGTGCTCTTGCATCCTCCCTTTAGGGAGAAAGGAAATGTGTTGTGGCAAGCTTGTTCTTTTGCTGTTTTGTGGGGTGTTTGGCTTGAGAGAAATAATAGGATTTTTAGGGAGGAGAGATAGGGGGAGGAAGTTTGGGAGGTTGTTAGGTTTAATACTTCCTTGTGAGCGTCGGTCACGAGACCCTTTTTGTAATTATGATCTTGGCATGGTGCTTTTGGATTGGAGTCCCTTTTTGTAATATTGTTGGACTCTGTCTTCTTTAGGGCTTGTTTTCTTGTATGCCCTTGCATTCTTTCATTTGTTCAATGAAAGTTCGGTTTCTAACCAAAAAAAAAAAAAAAAGATTAACATTAAGAGTTTTGATTCAATTTGGTAACTGCTGCTTATTTTCTCAGGTGTTAATGGATGATATTAATGCAGGGTATGAACGTCTTGCAGAGTTGCAGGTAAGACACGCATGCTCATAGACATACGGGATATATTATTATTTTTACCTAAGCATTCATGTATATTACTGACACTGAAAACAAATAGAAATCAATTAGATTATCTGAATCATTTTTTATATATTTGAATATATATCAATATCTTTTTCATTTCTTTTAACTTTTAATGTGGTTTAAGGGTTATAATAGAGGTATGGGGTATTACCTTTCTGGTGTTATGGCGGAAGGCCTAGATTCTGGATTTTGAAATCATGGAAAATTGTTTTTACTCGTGAATTCAAGAAAACCACTTGGATTTTAGTCATACATGCAGCATAACTATATTACTATTGTGTCAATATTATTACACTGATTAAATTTGGTATATCTTAGACTCAAAAGCTTAAACCTATTATGTTAGGATAAATTTAGTATTTTTAACATATTCTTCAACACTAATCTTCACGTGTAGTCTCAAATACTATATGAAGTCGAACACATGGATGGTTTATTATATAAAATGGAGGAAAACATTACAAGAATCTGAACTTTGCACCTACGCTGACCTATTTTAATATCATGTTAAATCAACATCAGACCAAAAAATAGCTTAACCTAACTAGTTAGAATAAGTTTAATTTTTTTAATACACTCATTACCATATTGCCGTTGCTTCTACTTTGTCAATTTTATTGTATAGAGAACCTGTTTTGAATAAAGTGAAAACTTGGTAGAGTTCAGTTCAGCGTGAATAAATGGTTTAGATTCTTTCTCATTGACATATCGCCCGACTTGAATTTGCTTTGCAATGCTATCATGGATTGTTTTTTTTTTTTTTGAATAAATGCTATCATGGATTGTTAAACTAGATGCTTTACAAGCAAATATGAAATAGAAATCAGTGGCCCCTGTTGTTTGGTTAATAATAAAGAACTTTGGGATTTTTTTTTGTTCATTCAGTACATCCACTGCTTTATTTTTTCTTCTACAATTGGATCTTTACTAATCAACTACAAAATCACAGTAAGGCCAAAGCTTCAATCTGCTTAACGTTCTTTCTTTTGCTCGAGCAGGTTAAGAAAGTAAATGGATTTGAAGTTGAAAATCTGAAACACTTGTGCCAACTTGTGGACAATAGTGAAGATAGCGTAAGATTTGATTTGGATGATGAAAGGGTTATTGTGTTGAACTATGAGATGGCTAAAATTGCTACTTCTAGGATTCTGAAGCGCCACCGAATACCATCTGCAATGTCTCATGATCTTATGAAAGATGTAAGCATCACTGACTCTGAATTGGCCTCTTCATAATCAGTAGATTACTTTATAGGAACTCTCTTCAATAGATTTTCCAGTTGAGAATCAATCACCCCCTTAATTATTCACTGATTTTACTGAATGACCAACTTTTTTTAAGAAGCAGAGAGTTATGTTGGCAAAAGATTCCTAGGCAAGAAAGCAAATATGGGGGCAAATAGATAACTTTAGTTTTCTGTAGTTTGATTCTTTCTTTCATTTCCATTTTCCCCTACAGATTTCTGTAGTTTTGATTCTTGAGAATTATCGTTGTAGTTTTGAATTTTAATCAATTTATACTAGAGCGAGAGTACTTTGAGATCTTGAAATTTTGTTGTATACAATGAGGATATGTTCAATTGAGATTACATTAATTTCTTCATTTTCTTCGTACTGTTTTTTTTAGTTTACTTTTATTTTTAGTCATCTAGCTTGGTAGCCAATTTGAAGTGAGTTGAGACTCCATGAAAAAAGTCAGATCAGATGTGTTTGATCAAGAATAAAAATCTGGGTTTTAGAAATTAGGTTGCACATTTCTTTTTTGTTTCACCTTCCGAAAACTATTTCTGAGTTGATCTAGTTCTAAAAACAGCCAAAATTTTGAAAATTAACTTTACCAAACATTAGAACTTGGGTAAAGTTAACCCATAATTATCTTGACCTTAATGTTTTAGGAAAATATGGTTAAATTAAATTTGTTCTTTTAACTTTCAAGATTATGTTCTCATAGATTCTTATTTTATAGTTGAACTTTCAATTTTCTATCTAATAAGTTCTTTAATTTAAACATGTCTAATAAATTTATAAACTTTTAATTTTTGTTTCACAAGTCTGTAGGCCATTTTTAAACTTCACGTACTTATTATATATAAAATTGAAATTTGCATTTTAAGTCCAAGGTCTTTTAATTTTAAATCTACCAAGTTTGTTAATGTTGGCTTATTAGGTACAAAATTGAAAATTTAAAGATGCATTAAACATTTTGAGTTAAGAAATTAATTAAAAAAACTTATTTGACACATCATTGAAATTTAATCAACTAAACTTGTAGTTTTGCCAAAAATATATTAACCAAACCAAAGTTGCTTCTTTTGATCCTGGAAGAAATAGTTTTTACCCATCTAATTTTCTATATCATGACACAGAGTAACCGCTTGCCCTTTAGTAGGCATTTACCTAAGGATAAAAAACAAGTCTTGTAATAGAAGAGAAGGCTCACCAAGTACAACTAGAACCTTCTAGTATATTTTCAAGGTATCCTCAGATTGAATTTGACATGACCTTGGTCAAAACTAAATACATTTTTACAAAATTATCCTATGTTCACTTAAATACTCAAAAGCAATTTTTGAAGTTCTAAAAAAATTCATAGAAAAATGCCTCTCTTCAAAAGGCATCTCAAACTCAGTCTAAGAACAAATGCACAGGTGATATTATTGAGCAGAATGAATTTAAATAGTTGTATTTTGCATACCACAAGAGAGACTATACTTTACACTTATATAATAAGAAATACAAGCATACAAAGTATTGTATATTTTACTTTGACATGTGATGAAGACGATCAAGCTCTGTGGCTGCTCTATCTAAATGATGCATTATGAAAAATGAATCAGCATCGTTGTATATCAAGCAATAATAATGCCTGATGGGTAGAAAGAAAATTAAGCAGAAGAGTGCCAATTAAACAACTTGTACGTTTATTGGCTTACGACGATCTGGCTTCTCTGCTCCGAGGGAGACTGGCGCCGCAGCTTCATATACGATAAACTAATCATGAAGGCTAAATAATTGGCTGTACTTTCAAGTGAACATCCATCCTGTACAACAACCAATCAAGAAGATATAAGGTATCTTTGAAACCAAAAGATTAACAATCACTTCTATAAACTTGTAGAAAATAAAGGCAAATGAATCTACCCAGACATTTCCTGACCAAGAAACCTTATCCTCAAAAATCATCTTTGTTTCTTTCAAATCATCAGTCATAGTTACACGATTAACGCCCGAAAGAGTTTGCCTTTACTGGTTGAGTTAGGTTCAGAGATTCTTGCTATTATAATTTGCTTCAAAGAATGAAATAAATCCATAAGGTTTTTTTTTTTTAATTTTTTAAAACAAATAGGTATACTATAGTATGTACAATTACGAGGCCCGAAGTTTACATTGATGAATGAAAAGAAAAGAAAAATGTTCAGCAGACATTGTGAATCACAAATTCAGTTTAACCAACAGACATAAGTGCAAATGAGTCAAGATTTTCGTTAAAGACAAAATTATAAACTGGAAACAAACCTTTCATTTTTCAATTCCTTCTTTCGATGATTAAAAATTTTTATCAAGTGAGGATCATGATGTGGGCCTGGTCATGGTAGATAAGCCGCGTCCAGTGGGAACAACACCTTGAAAATCTTGATCTGGTCCTTCCTCTTCAAAAGGAACTGCAACCACAACATAAAAAATAAGACTTGAATAAAAATTTCAAAACCCACACTATGATTCGTATCTTAATTTATACACTGAAAAAAGCAAATCCACTAAGCAAATCTAAGGTTGGTACTATTGGAGGGCAGCCTAGTCTAACCTAAAGTAGAGTACAAACCACTCTACAAAATTAAATTTACGTCGATATAAGACAAACGATCGATTTGTAATCTACACAAATGTCCTATCAATTAATAATCAAGATGAAATACTGAAATACGAAAAATCCTCACCAACACTTTCTTCGCCAGCTTGAGCTCCAGCTATCCCAATGCACGTATACAAAGAATCTGCGTCCACTTTCAACTGATCATAAGCAATGTATACGTCATCAATGGTGGCAGCTTCATACAATGACGTAAGATCTTTGATGCACGATAGGTCCTGCCCCACAGTCAGAAGAGAAGACACATGTGAGACATCCAAAGATGAAGACAGTTGCAACACATTGTAAAATCATCATGTGTAATCTTCGCTCTGTTTCCAAGGCGAAAGCATAGGAGCCAATGAAGAGAAGTATAAGCACATTAGTTCTACCTTCCGTGGAACAGAAGACGCCTGCAGATGAGCCAATAGGCCAAGCCAATAAGCATTGGACTTTATTTCAGCTTCATGTCTCATAAGAAGAGTACGTTTTGCCTACAGTTGCAAAAACACTATTTAAAATTGTGTTTATGAATGAGAAGGTCTACAAACTCTAAGTACAGTACCACACGAGAAAGAATCTGTACCACTGTATGCCATAGTAGACATGTAAAAAGATGAGAAAGGTAAGAGCAACAAACCATTTTCAGTTTGAAATAGAAATCATTAAACACTAGTAAAGGCTTGCTACGGTTTTTATTAAAAGTACCAAATGGGAACTAATTAAGTTTTTAATAACCAGTGCTAGCACAGTTGTTCACTTAAACACTTTACCCTGTCCAACTCTCTTTGGGCAATTTTGTTGCTATGTAAACCTCTCAGAACGCTTTTGCATGCATCAACAGCTTTGTATACCTGACAAGAGAAGTCCTATTAGTGAAAGAAAAAAGAAACAAAATGAACTTTAACAAGGATCTTTATGAAAATTGAGTCCAAACCTTTGCTGGAGTTGATGTTACTGATATAACATACCATCCGAGCTTAAGCCTATCGAACAGGCTCAACTCAAAGGATACGTCATAAGTCAATCCAAGAGAATCCCGGACACTTGTGAAAAGCCTGGAATGATCACATGAATATTTTTTAAGATAACTAAAGATCATATAAAGACTTTAAACTTTTAATTTTTGTGCAGCGCCTAAAGAGTTAAATTAACTTGTGCTCTACAGCCTCTACTTTTGAATATTTGAAATGATCAGATAGCCACAAAGATTCTAACCAAAACAAATTGAAAGATCTAGCCAATTGGATTGTAGATTGTCAAAGCTGTAAAGTTGATCTTCAGATGACATATTACGATTTAAAAGTGCTTCTTCAGGTTAGTCTTCTATGAATGCATAAACATAGATTACCTACTTAAATGTGAATGAACAAGAAGTAATCTAATAACAGCAAGTTTGAATATGCTGGGGATCATTGCATGATGATAAAACAATTTTCTTCCTCAAAGACAAGAAATTTCAGTATAATTAGTTTGGTAAGTTCATTGGGGTCATTTTTTGAAGAAAAATAATTTTTCTGCAGTGGCTATTGACATTAGTACAATTTAAGAGAACTGATTGGACAGCTAATGGCCTGGTGTACGGAGGTTGATATCTAAAATATTTTAATCTCAGAAATGGAAACCCATAACGAGAAAATAAGATGGGAATGAAAAAGGGGTTATTCTTCACAAGGACTAGATTAATTTTGATTTACTTTGTTAGCAACTGAGGTAAGAGTAATGGAGAATTTTATTTGGGAAGAGTTGGGGAAAAACTAACCACTAAATCAGAAAATGGCTTCCAGCCTTCAACATTAGAATTAAGAGAAGGTTGGAAATTAGTTTTGGGATCATATTACATTTACACCAATACCGAACCTAATTTCTTTTTTTTTTTTAGAAGAGAAACAAATTTTATTGATGAATGAAATAACGGAGTAAGAATTCCTAACACCTATCGGTGAATTGCATGAAAACTCTCCAATTTAAAATCAAAGATAAACTATAATCATATTACATTTACACCAATACAAACCATGAAAAAGAATAAAATTCATAAAACTATCAAAGGTAAAGAAAGAGTCCCGGGAAATTCTTTCATTCCTCTCATTCCAAAGAAACCATGAAAGCTTTGTTTAAAGCAAGCCACAAATTCTTCTTCACGCCTTGGAAGGGATGTCCCACAAGTATGGATGTAAAGAAAATCATGAATGCTATCAGGCAAAGTCAAGGTCTACCCAAAAGCATCAAAGGTTGTTGCCCAATATCTAGAAGCAAAGGAGCAATGCACAAAGAGGTGAATCCAGGTGAAAATGAGGCATGCGTCTTTGGAGTCGATTTGCCTTATTAATCGCTCCAAGACTAAGCTCCCAAATAAAGATTTTAATATTCTTAGGATATACATATTTCCAAATTACCTCGTAAAGTCTATTTGAAATAGGATCGGAAGCACTCACAAGATCTCCCATAAGGAATTTAACCGAAAATGCATTGGATGGATAGACCAAGACCAAGAGTCATTGCAACTCCAAACACGGATCATGGAAAGAAGATGGGAAAGGTTGCCCATTCATCTGCATCTAAATCATTAAGGTCATGCCGAAGATTCAAATCCCAAGCTGCCTCAGAAGATTCAAAACCACAGCAAGGACCCCACAGTTGACCCAAGTATCATGCCAAAAAGAAGTAAAAGTTCCATTACCAAGACATCTTTGAGCATGACTAGCAACAAGACCAATGGTAGAGAAAGGGGGATTTGTATGAACCTCTCTGAATATTGCGGGGCCCTAGACAATCAACCTTTGAAAAATAATATTTGGGAAAAATGAATTTGCACCGAAGTGCATCTTCCTCATGTAAAAACCCCCAAACCCATTTAGCTAAAATGGTCAAATCGTGATGTTGAAAGTTGCCAATGCCAAGATCACCCAAAAGTTTAGGGAGCTGAGATGTCTCCCAATGAACATCGTGCATCTTCCTCATATAACGAGGCTCTTTAGGCTAAGTGGTTGTGACGGTTCTTTTTGAAAGCTCACTCTGTGTAGAGATTGTGAGTTTGTATGGCCCACACCCTTTTGAGTGGGTCTCAAGCACGGATTCGAGGGGTCTTAGCAAAAACCTCGAGAAAGCTATCTCTTCTTGTTTCCCTCTCTTTTCTTAGTTTGTTAGATTCCATGTGGGGGAAGGCTTTAATATTCATTTTTGGAAAGATATTGGGATGGGCGATAAACCTTTATGTATCTTATTCCCTGTCTCTATTTCTTGTCAGAGAAGAGGTTGCATTCGGTGGCCTTTGTGTTGCCTTCTCCTGACCCGGTTTCCTTGATTTCTCCTGGTTTTTGTTGCCCTCTTTCTGATTGGGAGGCGATTGATGTGGCATACCTCCTTTATATTCTTCGAGATCAGTTTATTCATTATGGGAGGAGGGATGTTAAAGTTTGGTCCCCTGACCCGTCTAGGGATTCTCCTATCATTCCTTGTCCCTCCCTTCTGCTTCCCATGCTACTTCTGAGACTTTTGTTTTTGCCTAGCTCTGGAAGGTTAAAATTCCTAAGGTAAATTTTTTTGTGTGGCAACACTTGCTTGAGAAGGTTTTTTTTAGAGAAGGGAAACAAATTTCATTGATAAATGAAATAAAAGGAGTAAAACTCCAATACCTAAGAAGGTGATTACAAGAAAGATCTCCAATTAAGAATTAAAGAAGAAAGACTATAATTAGAAAATGGATGTTTACATTTGCACCAATATAAAGCATAAAAAAGGATCAAATCCATAAAGTTCTCAAAAGATGAGAAAGAATCCCTGAAAATTCGACCATTCCTTTCGCCCCAAAGAAACCAGAGGAAGACCCGGTTAAGAGCAAGCCAAAGGATCTTCTTCACACCATGGAAGGGATGTCCCACAAAAATGGAAGCAAGAACATCATAAATGTTGTTTGGTAGAGCCAAGGACCACTCAAAGGCATTGAAGATTGTAGACCAATAACGGGAAGCAAAGGAGCAATGCACAAATAGATGACAAGTATTTTCAGCATCAGAACAACACATAACACACCAGGATGGAGAAAGGTGCAAATAAGGCATTCGTCTTTGAAGTCGATCAGACGTATTAATAGCTCCAAGACTAAGCTCCCAGATAAAAATTTTGATCTTCTTTGGATAAACGTCTTTCCACACCACATTATATAATTTTCTCGATGTGGGGTCAGAATCACCAACCATATCTCCCATAAGAGATTTAACTGTGAATGCATTAGACGAATCAATAGGCCAAGACCAAGTGTCATCAATAACTCGAATTCTGATGGAAGAAAGCAGATGAGAGAGACTAGCCCACTCATTTGTCTCCGAATCATTTAAATTTCGACGAAGACTCAAATCCCAAGCCGAATTCAATGAAACCCAAAAGTCAGCAACTGTACCTTCCGAGCGATTAGATAATCTATAAAGACGAGGGAAAGCCTCAGACAAGACTCCACAACTTAGCCAAGAATCATGCCAAAAAAGGGTGGAACAACCATTTCCAAGCCGTCTCTGAATACGACTAGCAACAAGATCTATGGTAGAACAAATAAAGCGCCAAGGAGATTTAAAAGATCCTCTCTGAATATGTTTAGGCCAAATATAAGTTGATTCTGAGAAATAATATTTAGCAATAATAAGTTGGCGCCAAAGGGCATTACCTTCATGTAAAAACCTCCAAATCCATTTTGATAAGAGAGCCAAATTACGGTGATGGAAATTTCCAATGCCTACTCCACCCATAAATTTTGGAAGCTGAGTTGTCTCCCAATTTACATTATGCATGCCGCCATCGCCTCTGGAGCCCTCCCAAAAAAAATCTCGAATAAGCTTATCCAGAGATTTTGCAACCTTAGAAGGTAATTTAAATAAGGATAAATAATATGTGGGCATACTTGAGAGAGTAGATTGGATGAGGGTGTGCCTACCACCTTTGGAGATAAAAGAGTATTTCCAGTTATGAAGCTTATGTTGGATTCTTTCAATAACAGGCTGCCAAAACTGAGAACCTTTCGAACTGCCTCCCAAAGGAAGCCCCAGATATGTGGAAGGCCATGAACCCTGCTTACAACCAAATTTTGCTGTCAAACATTCCATATCTGAGTCGGCAATGTGAATCCCCAAAAGCTCACTCTTAGCAAAATTGATGTTCAAACCAGAAGCCATCTCAAAGAGTTTGATAATCTCAAAAAGATTATCCAATGCTTTAGAATCATAGATGGAGAAAAGAAGAGTATCGTCCGCAAATTGCAAGTGTGTCAATGAGAGACGAGAGTTACCTATTGGATGAGAAATAATTCTACCCAATCTTGCACTGTGAGATAAAAGACGATTGAGGCAATCAGAAACCAATATGAACAGAAAAGGAGAAAGAGGATCACCTTGGCGAATACCACGAGAAGGAATAATTTTTCCCCTAGGTCTACCATTAATGATAATAGAGTAGTTAACACTTGAAATGCAACCATGAATCCATTTTCTCCAAATCAAACCAAAACCTTTGGCTTGAAGAACTGCATCCAAGAAGTCCCAATCAATCTTATCAAAAGCCTTCTCCAGATCGAGTTTAAGAACCACACCTTTCTTATTAGAAATAGTCCAATCATCAATCAACTCATTGGCCATTAAAGAAGCATCTAAAATTTGTCTGTTGGCTACAAAAGCCAATTGATTATCTGCGATAGTAGATGGCAAAACTAACTTTAATCTGTTGGACAGAACACGAGCAATGATCTTGTATGCACATGGAATCAGACTAATAGGCCGATAATCTGAGACAGATTTGGAGTCCAGTTTCTTTGGGATTAGACAAATATATGTTTCATTCAGACTCACATTATTCAGACTCACATTAATAATACCTGTGGTGAAAAAATCTCTGATCATTGTCATAACATCCGATTTAATAATATGCCATGAGTATTTAAAAAATTCAGCAGTAAAACCATCTGGACCTGGAGATTTATTTGTACCTAGCGATTTTACAGCCTGATAAACTTCTTCCTCCGAAAAAGCCAATTCCAAGCCTGCTGACTGATTTGCACTGATAGGGCTCCAATCAACGTTTATTGGGAGAAAACGGTGATTATAGTCTTTAGTAAATAAAGACTGGTAGAAGCTAATGAACTCCGTCTCAATATCACTAGCAGTGAGTAAACTGATTCCATTTCTAGAAAGAACCTCATGAATAGAGTTTTTCCGTTTACGGGCAGCCATGATACGATGAAAAAATCTAGTATTTTCATCACCTTCCTTGAGCCATTGTAACTTACATCTTTGTTGCCAAGCAATATGATCACGGGCTGTCTGGTCTTCAATTTGTTCCCTCAATAATCGTCTCTGTACTTTCTGATCTGTAGATAAAATGTGCTCATCCCCAATACTGTCCAAACTCTTCAATTGAGAAATAAGAGATGGTAGTTGGGAAACATCATTACGATTCATGATGTTCCATTTTCTTAGTTCCATTTTCAATCCCTTGAGTTTCATCATAAAACCATGCCCTGGCCAGCCTTGGAGAGGATTTTGGTTCCACCAGTTTTTCAGAACTTCACGAAAGGACTCAATATGTAACCAAGCATTGTCAAAACGGAAAGGACAAGGCCCCCAAGCTATGTCTCCAAAAGAAAGAGCTAAAGGGTAGTGATCTGATGTGACTCTATCAAGACGAAGGAGATTTGCTGACCCAAATTTGTGAAGGCAATCATTTGTTAATAAAAATCTATCCAGAAGTGAGAGATATTCAATGTCATCCCCAAAGCTAGACCAAGTGTAAGAGCCATTTTGTAGTGGAATGTCCAAGAGATGGTAATTGGCAATCCATTGATTGAAAGTGCGCATGCTCCTAGTAACATTTCGACCATGAGATTTCTCCCAAGACCAGCGAGTAACATTAAAATCCCCTCCAAGGATCCATCGATCACCACCTAAACCAGCCAAATCATGGAGTTCTTGCCAAAAATCTGCACGGTGCTCACGCCTAGAAGGACCATAAATAGCCGAAAGCCAAAAAGAAAAACCGTCAGCCATAAAAACATGAATTGAGATTGAAAAGTGACCTTGAATAACTTCTTTGATCGTGAAATCAGGATCACTCCAAAGAATAAGGATGCCTCCGGATGCTCCAATGGAATCAAGGGAAGCCCAACCAATGCAAGAAGAACTCCATATAGATTTAATAAATTTTCCATCAACCGATGTCTTTTTAGTTTCTTGAAGTAGCACGAAGCTCGGATTTTGTTGTTGGATGGTCTTCTTAATTAATGCTCTTTTTTTCCAAGAGCCCAAACCTCTAACATTCCATGAAATAAACTTCATTGATCAATTGATTCTCCTTCCAATAAAGCCAAAGTAGCCGATTTATCGAAATGAACTGTACTCTGTAAATTTTGTACCTCTCTCTTAAGTTTTGACTTTTTCCCTGTAGTAGCTTTAGTTTTCTTAGTTGGCGGTTTGGGTATTGAGCCAGTTGGAAGAGCCATGATGCATAAACCATGTTTACTAAGCATTGGAGCTAAATGACAGAGATATGTTGGGAGGGAAAGGGATGATGGTTCGGGTGGAGAGCTAGATGGTTGTTGTAGTGGGGTAACATCTTTTGTGGGAGAGGGAATAATATGGGGGGATGATGGAGTGTGGGAGGTCGGAGGTAAGCTTGCCAATGGAATTTGTTCCGACTCGGGTAAATGTAACTCATCAAAAATTGCAAGGTCAAAGTTTCGAGGCGATGTAGGGTCACAAACCGAAGTATGAGGGGATTTGTCATTGGCTGGACTTGATAAGTAAGCCTCAGTATCAGAAGCTATTATCTTGTTGCCTGTTGATTTCTTTTCTCCTAAACCAAGAGTGGTGGGTCCCACTGGAAGAAGATAATTTGTATGATTCTTTGCCTCAATGGGGGAGGCCACGTGGAGGGGAGATTTACCTTTGTTGGAGTGTGCTGTCTTTTTTTTAGGAGATATATTGGAGTGATCTGCCGCTTGCAAAATACTTCTTGGCTGTGATATAGTTTGGGGAGAAACCAGACAAGGAGATAAATCCTTTGGAGAAGCAGTTTCGGCCAAACTAGGAATGAATTCCTGATTTTTAGGAGGCGATTTGATTTCCTTTGGTAGTTTCAAATTTTTTCCATCCAATTTCTCACTCCTCTTAATTTCTAAATTATTTTGTTCCGAAAATGACGGGGATTCCTCAAATCTCGCTGATTTGAAAAAGCTGGCCGTCAACCCTTTGATTTCCACTGTAACGTCGCCGCCGGCAAGGGATGAAGGAAGCTTAATTCTGGCCGGGATGAAACCGATGGAATTTTGCCGGATTTTAATCTTTGCCGCTGTGAGATTTAGCTTCCTGCTGGTGTGGTTGGATATTTCGGTGAAGCCTCCACAAACATCACCAATATATCTGAAAATTTGTTCTGTCCATAAAGGTAAAGGAAGTTGCAGCACTTCAATCCATCCACCAAAAGAATTAGTCATAGTGTCTTGATAAAATGAGTCGGTAGTCAATCGGTAAAACTTCAATCGGTATTTGCCAATGGAGGACCAATCCTTGTTGTTGCAAAGTTTTGACACGATATGTTGATCATATACATGTAACAAAGCTTTATTATCTTGAAATGGATTGATGGAGCAACGGTGGGATATGCCGGCAAGAATGGTGTTCCGAATGGAAGGCCAATCATCCTTTTGATGGAATCGTTGAACAACAATAATCTCACTGTCGAGAGGCTGTGGTGAAGGGACAGATGATGAAGGGTGAGTGGTGACAACATGACTTTCCTTTTGTTGGAAGACATCTTTATATGATTTTGTTGATCGATGAGCCTCTCCTGGGTAATCAGAGATGAGGGAGAAAAAGGAGAACCAACCTTGCTTGTTGTCTTCAGATGGTATAAGGAGTCGACGTTGATCACCTGAATTCAACAGTTGATTAATTTCCACAAAGAAGCCATACTTATTGCTGAGTTTTTCCAACCAGAGAACATAGTCATCAGTTCTTATCTTGGAGGAGAATTTGTAGGAGCACGGTTCATGGGCAAGAGTTTTGAAGGAGGATGCTAGCCAATGGAGAGATTTCCAAGACAAAGTTAAGGAATGGGAGGAGGCTCTACTATGCTCTGTGATTTTTGCTCGGCTTCCCCTAGAAGGTTCATCAAATTCAATGGAGAAAGTTTTTCGATCAATGTAGATAGATCTGGTGGAGTGGTTCCAAGGTTGAGCTGTGGCAGAGATAGCAGTGGTCATGGCCGGAATTATATGGGGAGAGGGTAGAGGAGAGAGGAGAGAGCATTCTTTCACAATAAAGCATTCTTTATAGACACTTCAATGAATTCATTTACATTCTACTTCCCATTGAACTCACAGATAATTGTACCACATGGAGAACCTGTCACCCTTGACACATTTTTAGCTTGGAGAGAAAGATTCGAAGCAGAGATGGCATTAGAACGAGCCAAGTAATTTATTTATTTATCTTTTGCTGTGGTTTCTTTTCCCTATTTTTGCTATAGTTGTCCTTGCGAAGGATAGGGTACACTGAGGTGTAATTTTGCTATTACTATTAGTATCCAAAAACATGTGCTGTTTTTTTTTTGAGAAGAGAAACAAATTTCATTGATGAATGAAATGTGGAGAAAAAAAACTCCAAACACCTAAAGGTGGATTACAAAAAAACTTTCACTTGCTTGAGAAGGTTAACACTTTGAATTGTGTTCAAAGGCATTCTTTTTTAGTTTTGCTCCTGCAATGGTGCATTCTTTGCAAAAGGCATGAGGAGGATTTGTATCATTTGCTATGAGAGTGTTAGTTTGCTAACTATCTTTGGGATCGTTGGAGGAGTTTGTTTGGTGTTAGTGGGCCACGTAATAGAGATGAACGAGGGCTAGTGAAAGAGGTGCTCTTGCATCCTCCCTTCCAGGAGAGAGGCAATGTGTTGTGGTAGACTTTTTTTTTTTTGTTGTATTGTGGGGCGTTTGACCTAAGAGATAATAGGATCTTTAGGGAAAAGGATAGATCATGTGAGGAAGTTTGGGAGGTTGTTAGGTTTAATACTTCCTTATGGGTGTCGGTCACTAGATCATTTTATAATTATGATCTTGCCCTTGTATTCTTTCATTTGTTCAATGAAAGTTTGGTTTCACACACACAAAATCCTGGCGTTAAAGAAAAGCAAAACCACGCAAAATCGCGCCAAATCGCATGTACTGGGAAAACTGTGCCCACATGACTCTAAAACCTTTCCAAAAGAAATCGTGAAAATTTTATCTGGAATTTTGGCAACCTTGGTTGGTTGCTTAAATCCAAAACCGAACCTAATTTTTTAAAAGAAAAGCAAAACCGCGCCAAATCGCATGTACTGGGAAAACTGTGCCAATCCAAACCGCAAACGGAAGGTTTGGTTGGTTTGGTTTGGCTGGAGATTTGGGTATTTTTAATTAAAAAGTCAGAACTTTGCTTGAAGATCATAATTCCTAAGCAACGGTTTGGGTATTTTCTTGCTTTTGAGTTAACCGAAATGGAAGGACACGGCTAGATTTTTGGAGAATTGGAGAAAAGAAACTGGGGAGGGAGAACGAGACAAAGTGAAGGGCCATTTTCAACATCTTTGGTTTGTTCTCGTTTGGTCAATTGGAATTCAGCCAACTTCTAAAGCTTTATGTTGCTGACTCACGTGTGTATCTTCAATCTTCAGGTGCTTTATGATCCACTATCCCTTGTACAACACAGATTTGGCCCGTTTTCAATCCATATTACAGAGAGGGGCCAACAAACGACTGGGTATGGGTGTGGGTGGGTTTGTGAGAGGTTGTGGTTGTGGCTGGGTGGTATCGCTCAACATGATGGTAATGGTAGCACCGACGACTGGATATGGGTGTGGGTGGGTGTTGTGGAACTTGGAGAACAAAGAACCAAAAATAAGAAACCCTAACATATTAACAAGTAAGAAAAAAGTAAATAAGAAGGCTAGAGTCATTGCTGGTTGTGCTTTTCGGGCGACAATGTGGCTCTTGTGGAAGGAAAGGAATGCAAGAACCTTCAAAGATAAGTCTAACTCTTTTGATATTTTTTGTGATATTGTACAAAATACGGTCTCTTGGTGGATGTCTTTACACAGAAAGTTCTTTCGTAATTACAGTCCGCTTATGATTATTAGCGATTGGTAGGCTTCTCTGAGATAGTTTTTTGGGAGGGGTAATCTCCACCCGGCCCTTAGGTTGTTTTTGTTCTCTTTTTTGTGGCAATATATCCATCTTTGATGTTTCTTATCAAACAAAATAAGAAAGAAGTAAATAAAACTAATTGTAAAAAAATAAATAAATAAGAAAAGAAAAAAGAAAAAGAAAAGGCCAGAAAACGTGAATCACACTCTAACATGAACCGAGGAGAAAGAAAACGAAAGATTACAATATACAGTTGGTAGAGAAGACTTGCCTAGAATTTATAATCTCCGCCAAAAGCCCCATCGTGATCCCAAAAAAGAGTGGATGACTATGAAGTTTTCTCCGCAAACCCTTCTCCACATCGTTCTCAGATTCTTCATTTTCTGGTGTTACAAAAACAAGGACCCGTCAGAAGCTATATCAGAAAATCAGGTGCCAATACACACTTCTTGGCAGAAAAACTCACCATCTGTTCTTGAAATCTGACTAACTGATTCTAACAACTCTAAACCGTCAACTGTTACACCCCAACGGTTGGGTGCAGGACCTGAAATATAAGCGCATGCTCTTTCATCTGTATCCTTTAAAAATACCTGTTTAAATATGATAATGAATAACTCGATATCAAAAACATAACAGAGATCATTATAATCTGAACACGATATCTTATTGATCTCAGAAAGCATGCAACTGCAAAAATAAAATGAAAAATCAACGAGATCTTTCCTTGTATCCTTTTACGGTAGATCTGATAACAACCTTTCTAAGAAACAAAGGAGTGTATTAATTGTTTACTTTAAAATAAATGTTGCTCATAGAGTAAGAATATTACTCAGATATAGAGTGAGGGAAAATATCTTCAAAAAATAACAGGACAATTTTAAGAAGTCAATCTTCCTTCTCACCTGCTGAAACTGTAACTCAGATGGAGATGGTCGAAACACAATAGGGACAGAAGCAGGTGCTGACTCAGAAGTTGTTGTTGCTGTGACTGTCCCAAGGTAATCTAGAATACAAGACTCAATTTCTTCCTCTGTAAAGTCTCCGACAAGACTTACCTAGAAAATGGGAAGATTTCGTGATGAAAATCAGGAGTTGTTCAACTTCAAACATACAACTTCTCAAAAAAGAACAGATCACCTTTTTGTGGGTCTAAGAAGGTGAAACGTTCATATTTTGGGATTATTTTTGCTTCTTCATACTCTATATGGTTATATTTCTTCTAATTTCCCTCTATTTGTATTACGACATCTCATTCTCTTTAGCCGGTAATAATACCTATTAATATCATTTTTATTTTCTATCAGAAGGAAAAAGAGCAGACCTCCATGTTATTGCCTACAAATTGATTCATCACTGCATCCTTCACGATTTGCAATGTTAAATTCTGCAGTGATCTTGGGGAAGGCTCAACAAACCGCTCATCTCCTTTCAGCATAGCTAACATGAGTTTGTGAGCAGTAGATCGTTCCAGGCTTTTAGGAATAGACCGGTAGTATGACATATATAACTGCTTTGCTCTATCAAATGCATCCTCCAGCCAGACGCTATGCTGCAAATAAGAAATCGCCATGAATTTAACAAGTAAAATGCACAAATATTGTTCGGAAAAACAATTTGAATTAAACCTTGAATTGTAGGGAAATATTGTCTTCAGGCTTCTGAGTAAAATAGTCTCAAGATGATCCTTCATCCTTGTTAGTTAATTTATAGAGATGCAGGACTTGCTTTTAAAAAAAGGTTAATTTACAAAGGATTTCTTGTCTATCCTTTAAGGTTGAGATGAAATACTTGAATAAAAAATTTAAAAAAATAGATAAAAAGATACTGGTAAAAATTAAAAGTTTTAGAGCCATTCGCTCCAAAAAATATTAAATTGATACTAAAAATTTGTGTTCTAGCAATATTCAAGCTCAAACTAATAAGCAAACAGAGTTGGGTTTACATATATCATGACCATAGGCATGGATAACTGTGCTTTGTAGGGAAAAATAAAGTAGAAAATTTTATAACAAAATCAACCATTTGCACATACCTCAAGAACCATGTGAAGTAGTTGGAAAGCTGCACGCATGCCATTGTCTCTCAAGGTGAAACGAAATTCCATAGCAATGAACTCTTCGGTTGACTCCAGAGAACAGTTTATTAAGTGATTAACGCAAAAAAGTTCCACCTACAATATAATGCACATACCACATCGATTAACTTGAATAAAGGGTTATATGGACAGCAATGAACTGTTCATTAAGTCATTCATATGCAAAGGTTCTACATCAATCAATTTTAAGAGTGATAAGAGTCATACTCATACATATGGTAACATCATAAAAAAAAATATAGGAATAAAGGCAACTTACGAAAGGTTAAATTATAAGTAAACAATAAATTGCATGCACAATTTTTCAAACTACGGACATAAACTTGGGTCATAATGAATAGGTGGATGTGATCATTAGAGACTAGGGATGCCAAAGCAAGTTCTTGGAATAACAGCAATAGGAATTACCTTAAGGACAATCCTGCTGTTAACTTAAAATGGCAGTTACCACGGTAATATCATTAACTAAACAATTAACAAATACGTCCATTACATTTTACACTAAATCAGAAATTACTTCAGGATAGACTTGGGCTTGTAGTTATCTCGTTAAGTCTATATAACTCCACAAACATCTAGCTATAATCCACCTGGAGACAATTTTTGATTGTTTCAATAGTAAGTTCATTGCTTCATTGAATTTTTCCCGAGTTTGAAGTCCAAAGAATTAGTTGAATGGGAGAGTGAGAGGAATGTGAGGATTCAAATGCAATACCTGCTCCCTTGAAAAGCTTCCTACACGACCTCCCTCACTGAGAGTTCGAACACCAACCACAACAGCTCCTTGTGCATCAGGGCTTTCAGCTGCTCGTCCCCCACCAACTATAAGCCGCATCACACCTGCCTTGTTTTCACTTTTTGAAATCTGCATGTACAATGGTATAAATGGTTAAAGAAGTTGACAAATAACAACTACCCACGCATATATTTTTTTCATAGCTACCCACACTCGTTTGAGAAATCATCCCTTGAATAACCGGTATTCTTTGCCATGGAGTTTGACTAATACGAAATTTAACTACAGCATCGTTAATGTCAGATATCCATTTAAATTATACTTCTCACAACCACTCATGGCAGTTATCTACAAACATCTTTTGAGCATATATACTAGTAAAAAGAATTCATAAAAACTGTACTACCAGATACCCAGAAAAAGCGAAGATAGAACTACAAAGCACAAGAAACTTTCCAATCTAGCATTGAAAAAATAATAGAAATTTTTTAAACACGTTTGTCAAATGGACTAGGGAGAAACCAAAGAGTGAAGTTTCACCCACATTGTGTGCATGTCTTCTTCACTTCAACAATAATATTGTTCCTCTCCATTCAAATGCACCAAATGAAAGACAAATACGAAGTTACCTTCTCTAGAAAATGATCAATACAATGAGATTTGTTTTAATTGGCATACTTTTATTTTTCCTCTGTAATCTTTGTTATTTTTTTAGTTCTCTTTAGTTTCGCTTTCTATTCACTCATTTGGGAGTTTGTATTTTGAGCAATAGTCTCTTTTCATTTCATCAATGAAAAGTTTCGTATCTCGTTCAAAAAAAATCAATACAACGAGATTTTCGCCCAAATCATGACAACTATTCCTTAAAACATCAGAGAAAAACGTGATGCTAGAACAAATGCTAATCATGCTTCTCATTTGATTTCACAAAAAACACATTTGTGAACAAAAACCCAAGAACCTCCTTGGTGGCATGTCCTCTATTGTAACTTTTCTACAGCCACAGGCCGATCAAAACTTCCTTAGCAAGCTTGTAATATCCTTGGAAGAGAGTTATCTAACCAGCCAACCAGGTAGTTACCATCAATAACACAGGTGCAAAGGATCAAATGGTTGACCCATGATACAGCTCAGTTAAGCTGGCAATAAAATTCAGTCTAAACATTTTGTTTTCTTGGGATAAGAAATAAAAAGATAGAACGGATACAGCAACATTTATGAAATCTACGAGCAATTTACACCCCATCATGCATAAAGTGAAGTCTAACCTAACCTCAGTATGTAAATGATCCTATAAGTTATACCTTATAATTCACAGGAATTCCATTTGACAGACGGCATTGAGTGATCCCTGTTTCTTTATCATGAAATTTGGTGACATTAGTCTCTGGGTTTAAAGGAATAAATGATGGCTTTTGTTGCATCCTTAACTCAGCTATCTGCGATGATGATATCAACTCTTTTGGTACCTCAAGCTGCAGAAGTATACCGAAATTTAGTTCCAACAATAGAATGATAAAACAAACATACAGGTATATTTATATTGAAAGTGGAAAAGAAAGAAAGAAGATATGAGAACAAGATACTTCAGGCTCAGCTTCAATAGGTTCCTCCAATCCTGCCTCAATAGCAGTAATTATCTCACTTGCAGTTATCTTAAACTCTGTTTCCCCCAACCCGTCAATATGTGCTTTCTTTGGAACACATGCAACAATAGCTGCAGGAAGGGGTGCAGTAGGCTTTCCATAATCAGAGATGAACTCTAACACTTCAGCACCAATGGAATTCACCTAGGGTAAAAAATTTGAAAACCAATTAATGCATCATACAGTTTGTAAGAAACTGCTAATAAGGGGGCATAGCAAAACCAGACGATCATGATATAGCATGCCAATAACAGCTTCAGTGCATGGAGAGAACTAGTGAAATTTTTTTTCTTCTTTTGATGGAAGACTAAATAAACGATGTTATAAAACTTCAGTCAACCCTTAAGATCCATAATTTTTAATGCACTCATACAGCTAATTGTCAAAGTGTCAGAAATATGGGCATGTACGTGTGCATTGTTATTTGCTTCATCCATCAAATTTACAAACAGTACACTTATAATGTATATCAATATTTAAAAAAAAAAAGAATAAAAAGAAGGGTTCAGGATAAGGCAGCCACCACTTGAAAGGATAGGAGGATGATTCATAGAGTAACATCCTTTAAATGAATACAAATTGCAAAGCCTTTTTGTCATCTCTTTTGGTCTTTGGTTAGAACCAAATCTCTCTTTTGCACTATTTTCACATCAATAAAAATTCCTTCATGTTCTTTTAAGTTTTGAGAAAAAAATATTTCAAAAATAATAAAAGAGAAAGAGAATTCTCTAACTACCAACATATCCATACAGAAAGTATCATTTTTTTTTAGACAAGAGACAACATAGGATATAATATTAATCACAAAAAGGAAGAACAGCCTAAGGGCCATGGGTGGAGATAACCCATTCCCGAAAACTATTTTAACAAGGCTTTCCAATCGCTAATAATCATTAGCAGGCTGTAATTACAAAAAAAAAATCTTGTATAAAGATATCCACCAAGAGGCCGTATTTTGTACAATATCACAAAACGAATCGAAGCTATTACTCTTGTCTTCAAAGGTTCTAGCATTTCTTTCTTTCCAAAGGGTCCAAAGAGTAGTCCTGAAAGCACAACTAGCCAAAACCCTCGCCTTGCTCTTAAGGTTCCACGCATTCAGACCTTCCAAGAGCCAATCATCAATTTTCCTAGGCAGACAAAAGGATATTCCCAGCAACCTGCCAATAAAGCTCCAGGCTGACCTCGCAAAATCACAGTGCAGGAAGAGGTGGTCTAGATTTTCATCAACTTTAAGGCACAATCTACAAGCAGAGGGGGAGAGCGACCACTTACTAAACTTCTTTTGCAATTTCTCGTCCGTGTTTAAGCTTCTATAGGCTAGGGACCATAAGAAAACTTTAACTTTTTTAGGGCATTTATGGTTCCATATAAGAGTCCTCATGGGCTGCTTCAATTTAGGGGAGTCATTGACCAGCTTATAGAACATGGATTTGGTCGAGTACTTACCAGAGGCTTCCAGCTTCCATCTAATCAAATCATGGTCATTCACCAAATTTACCTCTTTAATTTTGTCCACCAGTGCAATCCAACTGCAAATTTCCCTATCAAAAAGGCCTCTTCTAAAGGCCAAATCCCACGTTTGAGAATCATAGCTCCAACAATCTGCTATGGACGCCTCCTTGTTTGAAATCAGGAACAACTCTGAGAAAAGGGATTTTAGGAGAGCTCATCACACCAACAATCTTCCCAAAACTTGATACTTCTACCACTTTTGACAATGAAGTCAGTAAACTGATCAAATTGGTGGTAATTCGCAGAAATAGTAGGCCATATTCTATTCCCTTTTTTTCCATGCAGATGGTCGGATTTCCACCCCCAATGAGAGGATCCATATATACTGACTATCACCTTTCTCCATAGGGAATTTTTCTCCTGGGAAAACCTCCAAAGCCACTTAGACAAAAGGGCCAAATTTCTTTGCCTTAGAGAGCCTACACCCAAACCACCCTGTTGAATAGGCAAAGCCGTCCACTCCCATTTAACAAGATTAGCCCCCGGTTTATAAGTTCCCCCATTCCACACAAAGTTTCTAATAATTTTTTCCATAGATCTAATAATGGCTTTGGGAGCTCTAAGAAGGGAGAAATTATAGATAGGAAGACTATTAAGCACCGATTGGGCAAGAGTAACTCTCCCACCTTTGGATATTGGGAATCTCTTCCAATGGTATCTTCCTCTGAAATTTTTCTAAGATTGGGTCCCAAAAAGACTTTCTATGATAGTTACCTCCAAGCTGAAAGCCTAGATAATTACAAGGCAAAGTGTTAACTTGACAGCCAAAAATCTCAGCCCAGTTCCTTGCTGTCTCCCCATCAACATTAATGCCAATCAAAGAAGATTTCAACATATTTATCCTCAAGCCCGATCCAGCCATAATCAGCATAATTATGTCCCTCCAATTGGTCAACTGAAGCTCACTGTTCGGACAGAAGATAAGTGTATCATCTGCATATTGAAGCAAGGAAATCATTTCATAGTTCTTCCTATCTCCCAGCCCTTGAGGATATTTTTCTCAAGACAAAATTGCACAGATATACAAATAGCATCCCCAATTAACGTAAAGAGGAACGGTGATAACGGATCCCCTTGTCTAAGGCCTCTAGAAGCAAAGATCTTCCCTCTCGGTCTCCCATTAATCATAATCGAGAAGTTTGTATTTTTAAGACAGCCCCTGATCCATGTCCTCCATTTCATCCCAAAGCCCTTCAAGGCTAGAATCTCATCTAAAAAATCCCAATTTACCATATCATAAGCCTTTTCAAGGTCGAGCTTAAGCAAGGCACCTTGTTTTTTCCTGATTCTGTAGTCTTCCACCGCTTCAGTGGCCACTAAGATAGCATCAAGAATCTGCCTACCTTGGACAAAAGCCGCCAATCACTAATGGTAAGGGGAAGAACTTTCTTCAGTCTCTCGGCTAGCACTTTAGCAATCAGCTTGTAGGGGGAAGTAATTAGGCTTATCGGTCTGTAGTCACTCACCTTGGCAACTTTCTTCTTTTTAGGAATTAAGAAAATATAGGTCTCATTAGTTCTCTTGTTGATAATACCCTTTTGAAAAAATTCTTGGAACACCTCTACTATACCGGGCTTCAAGATGTTCCAGAAATTTTTCCAAAATTCACCAGTCATCCCATCTGGACCTGGAGATTTCAAATTACCCAAATCACTGATAGCTTTGCGGATTTCCTCTTCACTGAAACTGTCTTCCAGCTTATTACTCCATATACTGTCAATTGGAGACCAATCCACCCCATCGAGCACAAATCTCTAATTGTTATCTGACTCATATAATTTTTTGTACCACTCTAGAATTTCCTCTTCAATTTCCTTTTCTTTGACCAGCACTCTCCCATCCTCAGTTTCTAAGATAGCAATAGACGTTTTATTTTTCATGGTCGAGGCCCATCTGTGAAAGAAGGTTGAGTTTTCATCCCCCTCCTTCAACCATTTGATCTTACATTTTTGGCGTAAGCTCCTCTGCTCATCAGTAATACGCTCCATGAGTTGGCCCTTGAGACTTTTCCTCTCCTCAATATGATTTTGCTGGATATTGTTGCTATCTTCTAACCGGTCTATATCCTCTATCTTACTCAAAAGATCCCTCTTATTGCTGGTAGCCTTGGAATGATTTTCCTTGCTCCAGTCCTTTATTTTATACTTCAGGGCTTTCAACTTTTCCATAAGTTTAAAACCGGCCCAGCCAATAGGATTCAGCTCTTTCCACCAAGAATCTACTTTGCCTCTGAAATCTGGGTTATCAAGCCAAGTATTCTCGAATCTAAATGGGGTTGGTCCCCATTTCAGCGTACCAATAGCCATCATAATAGGGAAGTGGTCTGAGGTTGGGCGATGAAGTCTCTCCACTCTACCTTCCCCAAAAATATCCATCCATTTTCTCGAAACGAGAAACCTATTGATTCTGGAAGCCGCCACTCTTTCTCCCATTCTAGACCAAGTAAACTCACCATTGAACATGGGGGGATCAATGAGATCAGACAAATCAATGAATCTATTGAATTTAGCCATACTTCTAGAGGAATTGCTAGCGTTGAGTCTCTCCTTGGACCATCTTGTCATATTAACGTCGCCTGTCAAACACCACATGCCCTGACAAAGCCCCTGGAGATCATATAGTTCTTGCAAAAACTTACCTCTTTCCGTGTAGGAACAAGGCCCATACACACCCGTAATCCAGCCCTCGTTATGACCTTGAAAATGGCAGTGAATCGAGATGGAGAAAGCTCCAATGACCGAGTCAACCACATCAATCCTATTTTCCTTCCACATCACGAGAATTCCCCCTGCCGAGTTAATGGCATCCAAAGCAAGCCAAGCTATGTGCCTAGAGCTCCAAATGGATTTCACGAGCCTACTGTCTACATGATTCAATCTAGATTCCTGCAAAATCACAATATCCGGACAATGACTACAAATGAGGTCTTTTATAAGGGCTCTTTTCGACCTCGCTCCCAACCCTCGCACGTTTCAAGAGATGATCTTCATTCAGAAACCATCATTGCCCTTTCTACTCTATTTTCAGAAAAAAGATCTTCCTCTACTTCCTCTATCAAGTCTATCGGCGATTCTGCTTCCTTCTCCCACGATCTTAAAAGGCTTGTCACCTCTCTGTTTCTTCTCTTCTGCGAAGTACTTCCTTTTCTGTTACTAGTTCCCGTAATCGGTCTAATGCATAAGTTATTTTTCCTAAGGGTTAGCACCATCTCTTTACTAATCGCAAACCCCTCAATGTGACAACTAACTTTACTTTTACACTTCTCCTTCTCAGGCGGCATGACAGCAAGGGCCTCTGGAGTCTCCTCAATCGTCTCCTCATAGCCAATTTTTTCATGAGAATTCTTGTTTGGGATTTCAGTATTATTCATCACCAGGCCCTGTATTTTGCTATCTCTGATATTCCCCTCTTGCGTGGAACTTTTGCTCTCATACACATTATCAAGGGCAAAGCATTCATGGTATCCTTCTGGGAATTCTTCCTGATTTTTCTCGATGGAGTTTAACCTCTCTTCCTCCATATCTACGGTGGTTCTACTAGCTGGGCTTGACATGGATAAGTCCGATTCCAAACACACGTCCCCATTCCAATCGTCCATCGTGGTTTCAGATGTCGAGGGATTGTTTGTCTTTTCCGTGCGATGAATAGAGCCCCTTTTAAATTCGGTGACTTGTGTCTTTTTCGCAAATGACACACCTTTCCTTTTCTTGATTCTGAGCGACGGGCTTCTCTCATGGACTATTTCATCAATTTGGGCTTGCCTTGTACTCTCGGGTTGGGTTCTAAATTCATAAATGTAGGATGGCCCATCTTCTAAAGGCCCAGCTTCCCCACCACTTCCTTCTTTATCTTTCTGGCGGGATAATTCAAAATGGTCTTTAATGTTGTCCAGCTGTCTTCCATTTAGGTTCATCATATCTAATATCTCCAGTGTATTAACCACCGGGTATTCGAGGCCATCTTCTATCCTCCAGATATCTGCTAGACAAAAGCAAGGATCTTGTGGGCCTCGATGGAACGCATGGGTTGCCGCCGGAGAAAAACTTCCATGGATTCCGGCGACCCTTTCTATCAGCAGATTTCCTTCATGAAATGTAACAACCTAGATGTCAAAATGGTCCGCTCCGTCTATGACTTTTATCACAGCAGGGATAAATCCACAATAATTGTCTCTTATCTTCATCTTTATTTCCACGCAATCAATGAGGAGGGAGTTGGTTTCTTCGTATTCAATGAAGCCCCCAAGAGAATCTCCAATCGCCTTAAAGACACTAAGACACCATAAATGCAATGGGAGGTTTCGAATCTTGACCCAGCCTCCATAGCTCGGCACACATGCTGTTTTGGAGTGCTTTTTTTTGTCCCATTTTTCTACCTTTAAAATCATTGGACCAAAGCTGACCCAACCTCTGTTCTTTGACAGCAACTCTGCCAAGTCTGTTGTGGGGCATTTGAGCATGGCCTTGTCGGGAAGGAAAGGATTAATGACTAAGGGAACTTCCAATTGTTGTTGCATAATGTCGAGAATACGTCCCCAATCATCATGAAGGTCTCTTTTCGTAATAACAAGGACTTCATTCCAGTTAATATTCCTGACTTCCACTTGGCAGCCTTTGAAATCTCTCATATTCCTTCGCTCAAAGCCAAGATCCTCATTTTGTCTGCTATGGTGACCTTCTCTCTTTGGGGTTCTGTTGCCAGGTATGGTTTTAACTACTTCTGCGAAGGATCTCCCTTTCTCGCTTCTTCTAGATTGATTATCTACGTATTCCGGCTTGTTCTGTTCTTCTTTGCCATTGAGGAATTCTTTCAAAAGGTCTGAGATTCCACCCCTGAAATTCACCTCCTGCAGGAACAACCAAGTTATGCTTGCCCCCTGAGTTAATGACTTTCGTAATTTCAAGGAAGTTTCCTCTTTTGTTCATAATGTTTTGAATCCATATGAATCCATTACAACAGTCGGTCTTTCGAAAAAAAATTTGTGTGGCCAAAGCCAGCAAAAGGTCGTCTATCGAGTCGGAAATCCATACTATAACCACTCCTTCAACGGACAACGCAAACCTCTTACGCAGATGCTCTTCTTGAATTCTAACCACTCTTCCTTTGAAATTTCTATCAAAGCTACAAGATAACCTTTTGTTCTCGATTTTCACTTTGTAGACCCTAGCGATCGAATTCGAGCTTATGGACTATCCATGAACCTCCACTTGAAGCAAACCCAACCCACCCCTCTGGAAAGATCTCCAGATCCCGATACACCCAGCACTCCCTCACCAGACACTCATACCCTGGTTGGAAAAGTCATCGGATGATACCGGAGGTCATGGGAGCTCGAGAGAAATATTGAACATTCAGAATAATAAAACACAAAAGGTTAAGAGTCATACAGAAAGTATCATTGAGTAAATTATTTATTGACGATTAAGGTACTCTAAATACCCTAACTTATTTCTAAAAAGAAACAATTTCAAGAGAAAGTACAGCCATACTACGAGAAATAATCAGTGCCAACTACCAACAATTGAACAAGAGGCCTATATTAAAGACACAAACATAATCTACCTCCCATATATATCACTTCTTTTTCCTCAGACAACCATTCTTCAAACAATTCCAAAATTTCCTTCAGAACATAATTACAAAAAAAAAGGTACCTCTTCAAGAGTAACTGTTCCAGCAACAGCAACCAAACTTTCGTGACCTTGTCTTTGGTCCATAACCGTATGCCCCAGTGCATCACTTTCCATTATAAAATCCAAATTATCAACAGATGACACGTTATCAATCATTGCTGCTAGGTGTTCACTGTCTTTTAGAAGTGCATCCATATAGCGAGTCAGTTCACCTTTGGTGACACCAAACTCTTTAAGCCTCCGAACCTGCAGCACATGGAATACGGATTATATTACATGTCCAGCAGTTAAAGTGCAGCCGGAGCTTCTGTTTCCGGAAATCCAACATGAGAGGCAAAAAAGACAACGAAACAATCTCAAAATCACATTACAATTCAGTAATTGATCGTGTCTCACATCATTTGAGAACAGAATAACAAGAAAATAAGGGTCCATTTGATATACAATCTGGATTTTATTTTATGTTTCCAGATTCAGAATTTGATAGATGTGTTTTTGAACTATCTTCAAATTTGTGATCCAAATGAGAGATTCTAAAAACAACATAATTTTGTGATCCAAATGAGAAAGATTCTAAAAACAACATTTTTATGTTTTAAGTGTATCCAAATTTTGAATTTGAAATTTTAAAATGCATGATTATATTTTAAAAAAAAAAAAGATTAAAACTTTAATAAATATAGTATTTCATGTTTAAAACTCAATTCATTTTTGTTGAATTAAAATATGTATAATATAATATATTATAAATTATATGATATTGTAAAATAATATTTATACAAAATCTATAACATAAAACATGTTCATACAATAATTAATAGTAGTTTATATTCATCCTAATATTTAGTTGGTAATTGGAACTAGTTTTAACTAGTTTTATGGTTTATAAATATATTATCAAATACATTTTGAACAATAGTTTAAATTGGGATCCAATTTCTAAATCTACTTCCAAACACATATCTGGAAACATGAAATACAACTATGTTTTCATCGAATCCTTGGTTTTCAAATGTTTGTTTTTGAATCATCAACCAAAGAAACTTTGGTCCTAATTTCATGGCATCCCTTGGGATTAGCTTAGGTGTGCATAGGGTAGCCAGCACAATCGTGAATATATATATAAACCCTCTATTTAAATATAAAATAATTGACCTATTTAATGTTTAAAATATATATATATATATCTTTTTTTCCAATTGAAATTTCACCCTTTTTTCATTGTTTTAAATAATACTAAGCTCATTAAAAGAACAATGAAAAACTAATTAAATCGAGCCATTACCAGGATTAACAAACCAGTCAGTAGCAGGGATCTAGTTTATCACTTTTTCCAATTTTGGATCCAAATTGATGAAATTTAAACTATAAGGGTGGGAAAAATCTTCAGAAATTTTATTTTAAGATTTTTTTTTTTTTGGGATGTTATGCGTTGTAAACGCTAAAGATTTGAGAGAATCAGAATAATCTATTCCATTCACATAAGAGATATATATACAAGTGTACAAGGTTAACCAAAGTAGGAGAATGTAAAAAGACAATAAAGGAAAACTCTATATAATTACACTTGTACTAATAATAATAACTCTAACATGGGTAAAATAAGAGATACAAACCTCTTGAACAGCAACTTTAATTGCGCTTTGCCAATTCTTCGGTTCAGCTGTTACTGTTAGTGTGGTGACAGTGCACCCTTCCCTTCCAGAATCACTATGGTCCAACTCAATGGAAGTGAATGGTGGATTTGAACTCTGAAAATTACAATAAATTAGAAAATTTTGGAATGATAAAAAGTTTTTCACTGTACAATGAGAAAAATGGGCAGCAAATAACAAATACATCATTAAAACCAAATTTGGATGCCCACTCACATGAAATAAATATTGCGTAATCAAATAAAAAATAAAATAAAATTATGATAGAGTACCAATAAGAAAAACAATTGTGACAAAATCAGACAATTATATAACATATAAAACTTGAAATCTTTTACGTATTCATAACAAAGGCAGAATTGAGAGGATATAGTTTCGAACGCACCTTGTATCTTGTATTTATACGGAAATGCAATGCAGAAAGAAATATCCTCTTCATAAGAACATTCCTCAGGTCACTAAATGTCTGAACCTTATTTACTGGAATCTGTAACGAATTTCAGTAGCAGGTATTTGGTAAACTTGTTATTCCCTAATCCAAACCAGAACTTCAAAAGGAGAAAATACTCGACAAACAAGAGGATGAATCAACCTCAAAAATAAAGAATAACTCCTAATACAATTTGCATCTCTTTCACCAACTAGGAAAGGAAGAAACAAAAGTATACTATCATTGAATAGCAAGTGGCTCACTCCTCTCCTCTCTCTCTCTCTCCTCGCTTTTCCCACATCCTAGCCCAACCTGCTTGTCATTTAACCCAATCTGTCTTTCTAACCTCTTATGGAAGTGCATTAAAGCCAGCTTTTAAGTTTCTCATTTCATGAGTTATCAATGGCATCTTCTTACCGGTCATATTCATGTCATATTGGAAAGAAGTGATCAAGTTATCACAGGATGATTGCTTTAGATGTCAGTGAAGCCTCATCTTCAAAGATTGGAGGGAGAGAGGAGGGAGGACAAGTGAGGGGGTGAGAGAGAGAAAAGAGAAGAGAACTCACATTTCTGGGCATTGAAAAACAAAAGAGTTTTATGAAGCATGCCGGAGTATTAATCAGGAAAGAGTGTGAAGTGTTGGTCGTTGGCTTGGTGTTTGGTGTTTGATGTTTAATACACTGATCCTAACCAATGCTTGAATACTATATGTTTCAAAAACGTCTTTAGCAAGCTAGTAATAGAGCATAGTCATTCATTGGCTGAAGGGGGAGTGTCAGATTATGAGGCAATTCAAGCTGGATATTATTTCTATAAAGTTGTAATATTGTATACTGACTTGGATCATATTAAAAGGAAACAAGAAGTCTTATTTTTGGTCTTGTAATTAAATCACTGATTTGTAGGGTTTACTGTTTGGAGCAAGTAGGCTGTACTGTTTGAATTTTTTTATTTTTCCTAAACTATCTAGTTGGCTCTGTTTCTTTATCTATATATATATATATATATAGATTTCATTTATGAGGAAAAAAAAAAAACAGTATAGTGTCAAAAAAGGGTCAAATTGAAGCTACATATCTTTGGCCATCCTCTGAATCTTTTCTTGCCAAGTGAGCCAGAAAAACACCCTAACGAAGTGCATCCAAAAAAGCTTCATTTTCTTTTTAAAAGGATGACCTAAAAGAATGTGTGAGGAGGTATGTTGTATCATTAGCTGGTAAAATTTCTGAAATCGGTGAATTTTCTCAAAGTTTGTAAATATTAATTTATCTAGAGAGTTAGTTGGAATATCCTTTCCATAACTTCATAATTACATCTCTAATAGGGTTCACTGTGTGTGTGTGTACATGCTTAAATATTAATGATTATAAAAGCTCTAAGAAAATAAGAATCATGGTAGATAAATTCAAAAGGGAAAATATTAAAAAAATATATTTAACACCACATACCTTGCAAAACATGTTAATTGAGAAATTTTGAAGTAACTCATGCTGAAATATTTGGGGGGGATTTGCATCTACATTGCTCCCAGGAAGCGACCAATTGTGCTTCACAGGAGGACGAATTGCATGCCTTTCTTTCTTAATGATCTTTGATTGATCTACTGAATTTGATCTCTCGTTGGATAAACTGCTACCTAATCCTACTGAGATCTTAGGAACGAGAAAACTAGCCATTGCACCAAATGCACTGGGATTAGGCGTAGAAACAGCCTCATTTTCTAGGCCAGTTTCACCAAAGACAGCCTGGAAGAGATAATATCGGTATAATGATGAACCGAGTCCTTAAATGAACATTATAGTTTCTAATCTCAGCAAAAAGAAATTATTAGAACCAAAAAAAAAAAGAAAAAAAAAAAAAAAAAAAAAAAACTTGTTCAAACCTCAATTTGGTTAACTGTCTTTGAGATGTTATCAATATCTCCAACAATATATAAGGTTGCATTTGCAGGGAAATACCATCGTTCATGGAACTTCCTTATTTTATCAGCATCCCACTTCTTAATCTGTTCCTCCAATCCAATTGGGAACCTTCTGCTCAGCTTGTTTTCAGAATGCAGATGTTGTAACAGCTGTACGCAAGAAATGTTTCCAAATAAATGAAATTAGAGAAAAGGGCACCAATTAGCCAAAATATAAATCTCATTGGAACACCACCAATCTGCAATTATTTTTTATGAACAAAAGCAACCGCAATGTGTATCTCACCTGACAATCAACACGATATTCTATTGTATTCATCATCTGTAGTTCAGAAAGGATGGCACGCCTCTCTTTTTCAACTCGTGAAGCAAGGAACTTTGGGTGAAAAGCTATCTATTTATATAATCACAAACAAAGGGTGCATATAAAGTACGTGAGACACCAATTATCAACATTTTTATTCTAAAATTGTTTGCTCATCAAACCATATACTGAAATCAGACAATTCCTTTGCTGAAAACAAAAACAATACATCAAGTAACAAAATCATATCAGAACCCAAAGCCACACTAGGGTGCACTTTAATGTATATAAATCCATCTTTTGTTCATACCTCATTTAAGGCATCGAGAACAGATGGAAGTAGATCTCCATCAGAATCCTACAGCCAAAGATAATGTGGTCAATATTCAAACAAATTGCTATTAACAAACCTAGACACAAAAGCGAAGCAAAGAGCAATGGTAGTATGGTGCCGTATTCTTGCCCCATCTATTATATGAGTGAACTCCACAAGATCCACCATGATACTTTTGATTGTTCACCATGTGCGCATTAATATATCCAATTTCAGAATTCTAATCAGCCAAAAGCATCTCAGAAGAATGCAAGAAAATACTTAGAGAAACTAGAGCACGAGCAGATAATAATTCATGCCTCAGTAATGATTCCAAAGCACTGGAAAGATTCATGCTTCTAAACATTAAGCGAACTTCCCAGTGTGTTGACTAGATAAATATGAAGTTGCTAAAACATTCGAGCAGCTGTGCTTTTCCTAAAAATTTTAAAAATAATAATGATAATAATGTAGCCTTGTCATGCTGAGAACAAAAGATAAGGTGAAATGAAGCTAACAAAGAAACTGAATTACACAAAAGAAATCTAATTATACAAAGTTGGAACTCATACATGAGTGGCAAAATAACATATTACTTAAGATCAGCGAGAAAGAAAATAATGCTGGAAATAAAACCAGTTCACTGAGAGATAATATGTTTAACCCCGTTCTCATAGAAACTTGAAAGACAAAAGATTGAGATATATTGGTGCATGCGCATAAAAATAGAAAAACCAACAAGAACAACCTTTGTGCTAGTTGGTGAATGGATATGAAACACAGTATGGTGGAAATCAGTGTAGGCATTAGACCGTGCGCCTGTACCCAAAAGTTTTTCACGTTTCTTACTTCCAAGGAAGGCTACATGCTCAATCATGTGTGCAATTCCTTGCTCGTCATCTTCTTCATCAATTGACCCCACATGGACTTCCATGTGTGCTTCAAACCTAAATTCAGAAAGTTGTCAGGGGAGAGTTCTTCCTGATCTCCATCAACAAAGCTTCATTTGTTTAATGAGAATTCAAGAAGAATGTTCCAATTTTTTTAAATAGAGAGAGAGAGAATCCTTAGGGAGGGTAAGAAAGAAGAAGAGAAAGAAGAACCCACAAAACCTACCTAACAAGATAAATATTAAAATTTATCCCCGTCCTTATACTAAGGTCCCATAACTTGAATTACCTAAATTGATAGAGTAATTAGAAAAAGGGCTCGACAAAGATATAGCATTTATCAATCAATTATTTCCTCCAAATGTAAACTACCATGTAAAACACAAAATCCATCTTATCCTCTATTTCATGAAATACTGAAAATAGATTTCATATTTATTTTATAGGAAACAAGAAAATTTTCAGCAAACATATGGAAGTTGTAATGTTTCTTTTCAACCAAACATTCCCACAAAACGTATCTTTACTGTATTAGTCCACATACATTTCACTTTTTTTTTTAATCTTGGGCATCAAGAGTTGAATCAGTCTGCCAATCTAAGCTGGTTTTTCCGGTCTAGTAGTTATGATTGGACTCTGAAAATAATTTATACACATAAAGCTTTTATTCATGAATACTTCAAAATCTCCATAAATGTCCAACCGAATTCATCAGAGATCCACTACTCAACTGAAATGCATTTAGTAGTTAAATTATTTCTCCAATAACCACATGGGTCAATACCTGTTGGGGGGAACTTTATTCGGTAAAATAAGATATTTCAATCCATTTTTCAACTGCCCTCTATACAACTTTGGATGAGACGGGAGTTCAGAATTAAGAAATGCCTCTAACTCTGCTCTTCCAAACTCAGGATATGAAATATCCAAATCTTGTTTCTCCAGAATACCATCAGGCCAGGCTGTAGTTGCTGCATGAGGCTCATCTGGACCTACAGTTCCACAAACAATGCGGGCATGCTTCACCTGGATGTTGCATAAAAGTACAGAGAGAGAAATATAAGAATATATGGACTATCAAGTAAATAGTAAATACTGTAGAATGCCATTTCTATTCCTCTTTAAAAATCTAACATCAGTTGGATTAGAAGATAAACTAAAACTCTTTTTAACTTTGCATTTATTATTCAAGTTTAAAAAATAATAACCACCGGACAAGATTTGATATTTTAATTTAGGTTAAATATATAATCGTCCCTAGTATTTTCATTTTTCAGTTCCGTCCCTAATCTTTCAAAAATTTCAATTGCACCCTGGTTGTGACATTTTCCCTATGGAGCATGATGCCTTGTAGCATAGGGTTATACTTTATAGCAAGCAAATGTGGTCTCCACCCAACTGGGTGATTTATGGGGGCTTAAGGCACTTTCAAGAATCTTAGGAAGATTTTTTCACCCAATTCCCTTTCTTTCTTCATAGTGAATTTCATGCAAGAGATTTAGGATTATTGAAATACTTCTTAGGTAAAGAGGTGGCAAGGAGAAAGAAAGAGAAACTTATACTTATTCCACAACGGAAATATGTGTTTGAATTATTATCAAAGATGAAAAGGTTGGGGTCTCAGTACTCCAATGACGCCTAATTTGCAACTACAAAAGATAAAGAATTATTTAAATATCCTAAGAAGTACAAGGATTAGTTAGAAAGCTAGATTGTCTTCTAGTGACTCAAACAACATAGCTTATAAGTCAACATAGCTTATCCAAAGAGTATAGTGAGTTGGTAATACTATAATTGAAATTTTGTTAGATGTTGACTAAAATGGGATCTCTAAGGTAGAAGACCAGCATCTAATCTAGCATCTGAACCATAAAAAAGATATCAATTAAACCAATTACAATACTATTTACAGTACCTATTGTCCAAAGAGGAATATATTCTCGTTGGGGGTAATTTAACTTGTGGAGGAGTAAGAAACAAAATGTAATCTCATGTTTGAGTGTTGAATCATAATATAGAGCAATGGCATAGTCCCTGTGTGAAAAAATATGCATGTATCAACTCCTAATTGAGTAGGCTTTGGTATCACAATTCTAAATAAATTATGGGTGACAATCAAAATGCACTCTCTATTTGCCTCTAACCGAATATTTTATGAATGAACTAAACATATTGAAGTCCACTATCATTTTATTAGTGAAAAGTTACAACAAAGTTTGGTGTCGCCATGAGATATGAAAACTATAAAGTAACTAGAACATATCTCCAAGACGGCCTTAGATGAAGCATGCATAGCCCATCTTTATAACAAGCTAGACGAGACTAACATATATGCTCCAACTTGAGGTGGAGTATTATCACATATACATTAGTGCATTGTGTTGTTTGTAAACAGCTTAGTTATTCAAGTTCATTACTTATTTGTCCTTCGATGTAATTTTACATTTTTTTTTTTAATTTGGGATAGCCTTGTCCACCAACATATACGCCTTTAGTTGATGAACAATATTATTGAGTTTTTCTCTCAAATCTCGTAGACTAAGCTAGCAAGAGTGTTCTCCATAAGCTCCTAAGGTTGTATGGAAGTATTCCTTACCTTTCCCTTTCATACGTTCTCTAAAAATGATTTTAAAAAAAAAAACATTAACAAGATTATGAGATTTGTACGATTAAGGTGAAAGATAACAAAGACATTGATTTACAGAAGAATTTCATACAAAATATATTAAGTAGATGGATCCCACAGTGCAAAAAAAAATTAAAAGTAATAAGCATAATGATGAAAAATGGAGAAATTATGGGAACTACATATAAAATGCAGATCTGCAAATCAAGTAGCCACTTACAACTTTATCATCACGCTCATTCTTGGATAACCGAAAAGCAGACTTGTCAAAAATGAATCTAGGAGTGAATCTTTTAATACTGGGGCATCTTCTTTTTTGGTTAAGAAAGCAAGAGATGCAATTAGTAGTCCCCAAAGTTTCATTCCCACGTTCCCCAATTTTATAAGCACATGGCCTTCGAGCATTATCCTTGTTTCTTCTAAACTTGTATCTACCATTACCATCATCATGAGAGGACCTTCCAAACCAAAGAGGAAATAATCAACAAAGCTATGCACTGATATAAATACAAACACAGAATAAAACCATGCCTTGATCAAGGAAAAGGGAAATAGGGAGGAATTAGGAACAAAAGTATAGTATTGACTAGATTATACTACCTTTGTTAGAGGGGGAAACGAAAGAAAGAAACAACAAATAAAACTAAAAAAACCACACACACACACACACATTAAAATACAATGTGTTAGAATCTTGTCTTTCAAAAGGAATATTTTTGAAAAGTTACATTACAATATAAAAAAAAATAAAATAAAATAAATCCAAGACATAAACAAACGTCTTCTTCCCTTTACAACAACTAACTAAAATGCCATCGAAGGCAAATGTTTTAACAACTTATGAGAAGGCCTTATTCTTTTGGATTTGAGCCATATTTTGTTTTGTTAGGTCAAGTTCCAACTTAGCTCCTTCTTTGAGGTTGTTGTTTTATAGACCTTTTTTATTGGTCCTTTTGTATTCTTTCATTTTCCTCGACGAAAACTTGGTTTCTTGATTAAAGAAACAATAAAAAAAAAATTACAAGAAGGCCTCCCAAGTACGATTAATCAATTCGAGTTGGGACTAAATCAACTATGAAACCAATTGAATTCGCTTCATCAAATGCTTCTTTTTGTCACCAACCTTTATGATTTCCTCGGGAGTTAACTTACCAGCCCCATTTCAATGACTTTTTAGGAGATATTAGTTTTCTCTCTTTCCTAACCCTATTAAGGCTGGCAACAACCTAAAGAAAATTAGGTATAAGAAGGTGCTAATAACAACAAAAGCTACCATCTTGTTAATTGAAAAATGACTCAGCTAACGTGCTGGTTGGAGGCCTTGGTAAAAACCACACTAAAGCTAGAAACCAAGCCCTGTTGTCTAAATGATATGGAGATACCTCACTAAGAAAGACGCCAATTGCCAATTGGAGGAGAATTATTGCAACCAAAATATCAGATTTTTATTCGAGAAATGAATAGCAAAAAACACTTGAGCTCATCATTTTCCCACACTCAATGCTTTTGCCACCAGCAAGTCAACTTTGGTCAAAGAAAACTGGTCCCTGATGAATCAATCTTAGGATATCAAATTCTGTACACTCTTCAACAATGTAGCGATCTTTGATCAAGTGGCTCTCTCCAACAGTTTCATCTATTCATCTTTTGAGCATGGATGATACTTGGCTCTAGCCTCTTGATCCAACCAAGCGATTTTCTATTAGCTCCATGTTCGAATTGCTGGCTTATAAGCATGGCCCTCAAGTCCATTTGCTCAACAATCAAATTTGGAAAGACATACTAAAAGAATATAAAACTTTTCTTATGGGAGCTAGCCATAGCAGCATGAACATCCAAGACGTTACACAAAAGATTGCTCCTACCCTTTCAAATTCGCTGAGTTGGTTCTTGATGTGCAAGAAAGAAGTGGAAACCAAGGGCTCTTATTCAGCATTTGTGAATTTGCTAACAGATTTTAGGTTAAGGTGCCATCCATATTAATTGGCATACGCCCTTTGCTAACAAATTGAAAATCTTCCTCCATTATATGATTGTGGGACATCCTTTCCTCAAAGACATGGAGATCCTTTTGTGACTAAGGATGAGAGCTTTTTTTGGACCAAATGGATTGAGACTTGAGAGAGACAATCAAACCTTCAATAACAAATCTCTTCATTTGATAGGTTTAAGGAGTTTTTCTTTTATCATATTTCAACTTGGTGTAAATATTCTTCTCTCCTTTTTCTACTCATAGTTCAAATGATCTTTTAACTAATTAGGAGGCATTTTTTATAACTTCCTAGCTCAAGGACATTTCTCCTCCTTCTCTTCTGTTTAATATGTTGTTACCTATCCAAAAAAAATAATATGGCATGTACTACAGTCTCCCAGCTATCAAAAATCCCCTTCAACGTCCATTTAGTGGTTGGTCGCTCTCTCCCTCTGCTTGCAAGCTGTGTATTAAGGCAGCAGAAAGCTTAGACCATTTATTCCTTCACTGTGAGTTTGCGGGGGCTGCCTGGAATTTTGTGGCTAACTTATTGGGTATATCGTTTTGTAAGCCAAAGAAGATTGAGGACTGGCTTCTTGAAGGGCTGAATGCTTGGAATTTCACAAGGAAAGCTAAGATATTGGCTACTTGTGTGTTTCGGGCCCCCATTTGGCTTTTGTGGAGAGAGAGAAATACTAGAACTTTTGAGGATAAGTGTGGTAGCTTTGCTTCTTTTTGTGACAATGTACAAAATACAGCTTCTTGGTGGATATCTTTACACAGGAATTCTTTTTGTAATTACAGCCTGCTAATGATTATTAGCGATTGGAAGGCTTTGTCAACTTAGTTGTCGGGCATGGGTTTCCTCCACCCATGGCCCTTAGGTTGTTTCCCCCCTTTTTTTGTGATTAATATATCTCTTTGATGTTTCTTGTAAAAAAAAAAACGTCCATTGAGCCCAGCGCAAGGGATTAATCATACAGCCTCAATGCTGCCTAACCGATAAACAATTGCAAATCTTTCGATTTCTTAAGATCAGCAACCCATCCTAGGAAGGAGCTAATCTAAACAATTAGAGACTTCTACTATTCCAACTTCAACACCACCTTTAAAGGAAGAGAGTCACAAAAATTGTCTTGTACATACACCCTTCAACACGATTATCTATATTAATTAACTTCCTTATGCAATGAATAAAGCTACTATTTGAGTCTCTAATTTAACTGAGATTCATTTCATACCAACACACTATTGGTAGATTTATTACTTTAAACCATCCTCCATATAAAGGGCTTCTACCACGTTTCTCATCATCCCATATTTTAACCTCCTTGAGAACTTACCCACCCTTTACCAACCTTCAATTCTACAAAATTTTCCGGCTCCTCCTCCATGCCACAATGAAGCAAGACTTTGTTGGGGCGGAAGAGATTCAAGGCACAAAAATTTCCCTCTTTCTCTCTTTCCCTAGGCCCTTCATTCTTTGATGAGAGTGGACTAACGCATTCAAGATTGCTAGCCTGAATCATGATGGCTGGTCACTACAATGCTAGAGAAACATGAATGGTGTGGAAGCAGAGGAGTGGTGTCCCTCTAAACCTGCTGGGGGACTTCAACACTTCAAAGGCCAAGTGGCTTACAGAAATGGCTCTCAATTGCATAAATGAAAAGAGCGTCATAATTGCATAACTCATTGGACAAAGTGCAGCAAGAGGAAGAAAGAGAATCCAAGTCTTCTCTTAACTCATCCAAATTAGAGATGGAATCCTGAAAAGTTCATTTAAGTCCTAAAGCTCATTCAAATTAGAGTAGGAATCCTGAAAGGTTCGAACCATACTCTCCAGTCTCCAAAAAAACCCCATGACAGCATTTATGATTTATCCAAAGAATTTTAGCTTTGCCTCTAAAAAAATGACCACGAAGAACAGCTGCATAAACGCCACCTCGCAACAGAGAAGGAAAGACCACCTAATACCAAACGAATTGAAAAGGAGCTCCCATCACTTGGCCGCAAAGTCACAATAAAACTTCTAAATATTTAATTTTTCCAATAACAGAATTCCTACAATTAGATTCCTCCATAGGTGAAACAAGGACCGAACCAGAGATTGAAGAGAGCAACCAGAGTACAGCTCAAAACACCAAAGTCGTACCCAGATAAATAATTAGCAGAAAACAATGATGCAAACACGACAAGGGAGGCCAGTAAGGTAACAAACAACACTGCTAGCTATCGAGAACACAATTCTTCATGGGAAACTAAAATCACCTCCTCAAAGGGACAACGAATCGAGAGTCGACATCGAATCGAGCGAGATGAGAGCAAATAGAGCGGGAAGGGAGCTGCACCGAGTTCGCCCGCCTATTGGGAGTACCTGGATCTCTTAGACTCAACAAGGGCCGCCGTTGCGTCAAATTAGAAACAGTAGAAGAGCTTGCAACGGCCATTGCAGGCAAAAATCCAAGAATAATGGAAGAAACAGAGCTTGCAGAGAGAAGATAAACACAACAGCTCGAGAAATAGCAACGAAAGTGAGACGACGAAGAGTATGGGGATAAACTTTTCCGGTTCAGTTGAACCGTTTTTATAGAACCGGAAAAGAGAGGAAGGCGATTGGTTGAGTTCTTTAGATCTTTTTTTCAAAGCCTAAGAGGAGAGCTCCAAATTTGCAAATCTCTCAATTTTTTTTATTGTGTTTTTGTCTTTCTTTATGAACCACAATTTAGGATTGGGGGAAGATTTTTGTTTCTATTCCCTTTTTAAATTAAAATGTGTTCTAGAATGGAAGCTTCAAACCTATCCTCGATAATAATATGAGAATTCAGTACCTAACAACGTGAGTTATATTTAGGTTCAATAATTACTTATTACTCTAATTTGATGTCATTTTTGCTTTTTATCATTTTGATTTGATATCTATGTTCTATATTTGATTAAAGAACAAATTTAGTTATTTTAATTTGTAACGACTGTGTCCTGCTTATTTAGTCAATAAACTTCAAATTTTCTAGTTCAACGGTAATTGACATGTACCATCAACGAAGAGGTCAAAGATTTGAATTCCTCCACCTCCAAATGTTGTTAAACTAAAAAAAAATTAATACTTTCTGTTATAGGTAACTCTGACCACTCCAAAATTTAAGAACTAAGCAAGACAGCACAGCACCGACCCGAAGATGCGACTAGAAGGCAAACCCGAAGGAGAGGCGAGCTAAAGGGGTTGGGTCGGGCTTGGCCCAACCCCGTGGGCCATGCTCGGCCCACTCGTGTGGGTCGAGTTTCTCCCCCTCTGCTTGGTCCCTAGTGTCCTTAGCCGCCCCGATTCAACCTAGTTTAGTCCGAATCGTCTCCAAATGCCTAGAAACCCTAAGGCAAGAACAGGTATATAAACTTTTCTTCGTCATTGAAGAAAAGATCTCGAACTCTATTCTCTAAACTCTCTTCTTACTCTTGCTCTCTGGCTTTCCATATTTCTCCTTGCTGACTTAAGCATTGGAGGCAGTGTGGCAAGCACCACACTGGTGTGCAGGTTTCCTTGTCTTGCAGACCACGTCTTCCCCCTCTCAAACAAATTCTCTGCTGATGTCACGTGAAGGTCAGGTGAGTTCTACCGGTCCAGATTTTGGCATCAACACTTTCTATCGACCTTTTTTTATTTTTCTTTGGATTATGATTCTACATGGTATCTATTCATAGATATTGGCTTATGTGACACGATGGGATGGATAAATTATATAAGAAAAGTGGACAGAAAGTGACGTATGCAACATGCCCTCTTTTTCAAATAACTTATCAAACTTATTTTATAGATTATAGTTTGTTTCGCTATGTGTTAGAAAAAAAAAAAAAAGTGATGAGACAAATTTGTTGGTTATTATAAATAAAATGTGAAAGAAAGTGATATTTAAATTCAATTCATCAAAAGTTTCAAAATGGATTGAAACATCAAATTCATTTTGATATTTCATTTACAAATATAACATTTGAAAGTTAAATTTGGTATTATAACTCAATTGAGTTATATTTTACATATATTTCAATTTTATTTATTTTTGTTATTTGGAGTTACTAAGTTGCTAGCCTATAAATAACAACTTGTTTCTTCATTTGAATGATTCCATTCCATTCCATTTGGAGCATTTTTCTTTATTTTTTATTTTTATTTTTTATTTCTTTTGATCTTGAGTCGAATTGAGAACAAGTATTCAAGAGTTCTGTCAGATCCGAGTAGTTCGAGCTTGTTGTTCTACCGAAATTAGTTGGTATATCCTGTTGAGACAATCGTTGTTGTCTGCTTGCAACCAGTGCAAAGCGAATAATTGTCTCCAGCAATTACTTATTGTCGATATTATTTTGCAACATTTGTTATATATACACAGTGTTTGTATTGTTATTTACACTTGTTTTTGTTAGTATCCAGTCAAGGTGTAATCAGTTTGCTAGGGTTACTCAGTTCTTATATTGAGCATATTTCCAACAAAATTTTGTCTTTTAGTTGTGTTGGAAGTTTTCAAATTTTAGAAAGAAATCAAAACAACTAACTACAGGTCTTTTTATGAGCATAAAACTCTCAGTATCGATGGTGAGACTTGATAATCAAGCATAGTGATGTATCAGAACATGGTAAAATCAAGAGAAAAATACATTTTTGGTCCCTGAGGTTTGGGTTAGGTTTCATTTTGATCTCTGAGTTTTCAAACTCGACAATTTAGCTCCTGAGGTTTGGATTTCATTTCATTTTAGTCCCTTCATCCATTTTTCCGTTAAAAACTAACGGATTGCTAACATGACACTTATTTATTTTTTTATTTTAAAAATATTATTTTTAATATTTAAAATAAAAAATAATATTAAATTAATAAAAAAAAGTTATATATTTTTTATTCTTTCTTCTTCTCCTCCTTTTTTCTTCTTCTTTTTCTTTTTCTTCCTCAACTCCAGCCACCACCCACAGCCACCGGTGACCACATTCCGCCAACCACCGCCGCTACCATCGGCGGTCGGTCGCCGCCGCCGTCGATTTTTTTTTTCTTTTTTTTTTTTTCTCTCTTCCTTTCTTCTTCTTTTCTTTCTTCTACTTTACCTTCCTTTCTTTCACTTAAAAAACATAGAAAAAAAAAAGAAGAAGAAGAAGTAAGGAACCCATGTCGCCCTCCTTTCCATTTTTAAAAGCGAAACGCACGTCGCCCACGTCGACCTCACACTGTCGCCTCTCCATTCATCTTGCTCGTGTTCCGCCAGTAGCAAGGTAGCCCACATCACCCTCATTTCCGTTTTTCTTCTTCTCCGGTCGAAATCCCAACCCACGACAGTCTGAAATCTGCGTGACAGCAACCTTTCCTTCTTCTCCGACTGAAGTCCCAACCCACTCCTTTCCGTTTTTCTCTTCTCCTTTGCGCGACAGCAACCCTCACCCACGAGACCCACGACCATTTCTCTTCTCCTCTGCGCGACACCACGTGATTCCGGTGGAAAGCCCCTTCGAACTAGTTTGAAACAAAGGGAGACCCCCTTTGTTTCAGATCTGAAACAAAGACCCAGATCTGGGTTTCGTTCCATATATGAAACTCGTTTTAGACCAAAACGAAGAGAAACGAATGCGTGGGTGGGTGTTCGGGTCGGAGTTGGGAAGAACTACGACGTCTGAGCTCGTTCTTTGCTGGTTCGAGTTTGTAGGCGTCGGAGTCGGGAAGAACTACGACGACACAAATTTGGGCTAGGTTTGGGTTAGGTTTGGAAAAAAAAAAGAGAAAAGTTGGAGAAGAAGGAGAAAAGAGAGGAAGAAGAAGAAGAAAAGGAAAAAAAAAAGTTGTCGGCGCAAGTGGTGGACCAGTAGAAGAAGAAGATTTTTATTTTTTATTTTTTTAATATATTTATATTTTAAAAAATTCAAAAATAATTTTTTTAATAAAAAAATAGTGTCACGTCAGCAAACCGTTAATTATTAACGGAAAATGGATGGAGGGACTAAAATGAAACTAAAATCAAATCTCATGGACTAAATTGTTGAGTTTGAAAACTCAGGAACCAAAATAAAACATAACCCAAACCTCAAGAACTCCCTAGAACCAAGGTAGATGAGTTAACTTCAATATTTTACTTAGCAGTTGAAGAACCGTTGATAGTATGGAGGAATAATTGAAGATTAAGTATTCGTGCAAGGCATATGATATTGGGAGGGTTGATAATGGTTTGGACAAATTTGATTTGTTGGATAAGTAAAAGATTCTTGTGGAAAAAAAAATGTCCAAGGATGTTGTTGTGAAAATAATAATGTTGTCGATTTTTTCTAAAATAATAATAACAATAATAATAATGTTGTCGATTTCAAGTCTAATACTCTGTTTGGCATCCAGAATTTAAAAGAAATGATTTTAAATTCTAGGATTTTAAAAAATGGAAATGATTTTAAACTCCTAACCTTGTTTGGAACCTAATGAATTTTAATGGATTTCATATGATTAGAAATATACTTTTCTTTTTAAAAGAAATAAAAAGAAATTAACAATTTTACGACTATACCCTTGTATATTAAAAAAAGCATTTTTTATGCCCTAATTCTACTCCCCTCTTTCCACCCACTTTCTTTGGGCAATTAGAACTTATAGGCCCATTTGATTGTTGATTTGTAAAAATTGGCCCATTTTTAAAATCTCTTATTTGGGGACCCCTGCGACCTTGCAATTACCAAAATAGCCTTGCCCTTAAAACTTCCCTCTCCCTCTCGATTTCGACCATTGTTGCTCCCTTCTTCTTCCTCACGCTCGACAGCAACCGGCCAATAAGTTTCAATTCTTCAAGAGGCGGTTTTAAAAAGATGAAAAAAACTTGTATCATTTTAAAAAGATGAAAAATAAAAGAAAAAAAAAAACTCGAAAAGAGAGAAAAGGGAATGTTGATACAGAATTTAGTAAATCCCGATCGAAAATGGTCGGGATTCATGCATTTCCGGTCGAATTTTGGCCGGAAATCATGCAAATCCGGTCAAAATTAATGAATCCCGGCCGAAAATAATGAATCTCGGCCGGGATTCATGCATTCCCGGCCAAAATTCGGCCGGGAATGCATGGAGCGTTGCCTGGCCACTTTCGGCCAGGCTTCAACTTAACCTCTTTTTTTTTTTTTTAATTAAGCGGCAGTTTGTAGATCTTGCTTTCTTGTTTTTTTTTTTTTTTTTTTTTTTTTTTTTTTTTTATGTTTTGAATAATTAAAAGATTCTTTATTATACTTAAAATTTAGTTTTTTTTTAACAAATTTGAAAAAAAAATAAATTAAGAATATTTTGTATATGGATGTAGATTTTGATAGTTAAAAAAAATTAATTAGTTGTTTTTTAAAAAAGAAAGTGGGTAAACTTGAGTAGAATTTGTTGAAAATTTAAATTTTTGTTGGTTTAAAATTAATGGGTATAAAAGTTTCCATATAGGGTTAGAATGGACATTTTGCATGGTTGATGACATCATAAAAATCAGCAAGGAGCCCCCAAATAAGAGATTTTCAAAATGGGTCCATTTTTACAAATCAACAATCAAATGGGCCTATAAGTTCCAATTGCCCACTTTCTTTCTTCTCCGTTTCATTGTCGCAGAACGCAGCTACAGAGGTTTATTTTCCACTTTTTCTTCTTATCCACATCTCCTCCCTCTAGAACCCACGGCGGCATACCTTCTTTGCCGCAGTTGCACGCCGACACGCCTTCATCGAAATCGCCCATTTCTTTCTTCATTCACTTATCTCCCTTTTTCTGCAACTACATCAACACACATGGCTGTTCGCCCTTCTTCTGCTCGTCATTCAGTGTCCAAAACATTTTTCCAGTCATTTTCAAAGTCCATTCTCTTTTTTCTCAACCACAACCTCTCTCAGTTTTTGTGTATATAAGGATCAATTTTTCTTTCCTTTTTTCTTGTTTATTTTGATTTGATTTCTCCGATTTAACACATTAATAAACAGGGTAATATTGGAATCAGTTAAAAGTTAATCTAAAATCCTGACAAATCCGACCTATTTTGTACAGAAAATTTTTTTGAGACAAAACAAGATTTCAAATCAGTTTGGATTTCAAATTCTATTTTTTTTTTTTTCAAACCAAACACGAGGAATGATTTCAAATCTGTTTTGATTTGAAATCCTTCAAAATCTTGAGGTTCCAAACAAGGGATAAGTTCATATGGACTTTGCATTTGGTATCATATACAAAAAAAAAAAATTCTAACAACAATGAGATGTTAACTTTTACTTATAAGTCATTAATCTTGGACTTACACTCTCATCTCACTAAAAACTTGATCGAAAATTATGCTTTTCAACTAACATAGCTTTTCAATTCTCATTTCATTAAAATAAAATGTCAAATCACATAATTTATTTATCACATCCACATTTTATCATTGGGAATTTATGTTGTCTCATTGATGATAGAGATGTCTAATTAAAACATAAAAGAAAATATAAAAACTTTAAGAAATATGTGGACTTGATTGAAATTAAGTTAATGTACAAAGGCTAAAACTTCATATATCATTAATATTGTATGATATAACAACATTATTATTATTATTATATTTTGTTTGAAGAGATACATAGTGAAATTCTATTGGTGCTAAATTTAGTTGATGATGATAGAGATGGGAAGGAGTATAACTCTTAGAAATAAGATTTATTAGCAAGTTTTCCAAGCTTAAGATATATTGTTTTTGAGTAATTGTGGCAATTTGATGCATAATATGTCGGAAATACTCCGAGAGAGAGAGCTTGTCAAAGTTCCATGAATGTTTTTTTAATGCTAATTGAACTCATTTTATGGATTTAAGTGCTCATTAATTCTTGGAATATTATTCTCGCAAAGTAGTGCAAGAGACCGTCATAGCTGAAAGAGTGAGATGAAGAAATTAGGCTAAAGGCTAAAGCAGTGGAAGGAGCAATTTTCCACGTGGGTCTTCACACGTGAGTAGACAGCTCATTAATTGAGTTGGTCTTTTTAGAGCTAAATCATTAGATTTTGTTGTTTGCGGAATTATCAAATTCACAAAACAAGTAATTGAGAAATCAGAAAGCAAGATAAAGCAGGGAAGGAGAAGATGACACAGGTGAGTTAGAGTGGTTCGACAACAAAGGTCTACATCCACTATGAGATCAGAGAGAGTTTTATTATGAGAGTCTTTGTGTACAAGAGAAGCTTTTAGCTAAATTAGTTGATACAGAACTAAGCAGAGTGTTTAATTTATAAGAAGCTGGTTAACTAACACTCATGCTCCAAGCACGTGCTTTTCCTTATTCTTCAGGTCCACGAAGGAAAAGGCCCAATAGTAGAGATAAGACTCCAGCGTGAATCTTGGAAGTTCTGAATATGAGTATCAATTTATAACAATCACCCTCTTGATACTTGTATGCAACACAAAGAAATATAACACCCTCTCAACTGATATTTGGAATAATGCAACAGGCTAACCATTCTCAAGCTTCAACAGTTTGCAGAGATATTCAAGTCTACTCCCTGGAAGTGATTTTGTCAACATATCAGCAGGATTATGATCAGTACTTATCTTCTCAAGTTGTATTTTTCCTTCTTGAACAGCCTCTCTGACAAAGTGAAAACGGACGTCAATGTGCTTTGTCCGGTCATGGTAAGTGGGATTTTTTGATAGAGATAGGGCGCTTTGACTGTCACAAAGTATTTTTACTTCAAAACTCTTGGAATAGATTTCTTCAATGCTTCCTTTGAGCCAAATGGCTTCCTTTACGGATTCGGCTAGAGCTATGTATTCGGTTTCAGTAGATGAAAGGGCTACAACCGATTGCAAGGAGGACTTCCAACTGATTACGTTGCCAAAGAGTGTGAAGATATAGCCAGTTAGGGAGCGTCGTTTGTCCAAGTCTGCTGCATAGTCTGAGTCAACATAGCCTACAATACAGTCTTTATACACATCAGTTTTGGTATATAATAAGCCTTTAGTTTGAGTCCCTTTAAGGTATCTTAGGATCCATTTAGCAACATCCCAATGAGGTCTTCCTGGATTGCCCATGTACCTGCTCACCATACTTAGCGAATGTGCTAGACAGGTTGATTACAAATCATTGTGTACATAAGGTTGCCGACCAAGTTTGCATAAGGAACTAAGTGAAAGATTGGAATTCCATAATTCCATAAAGCGGAAGCGTGATTGGGACCGATTCGTAATTAATTTTGTTTAATCTAAAATACCAATACATTGGCAATAATATTAGAACTATTCTAAATATATATTAAGGCTAAGCATACAAAAATATTAGATCTAAATCTAATTTATAAAGTAACAAATTACTTACTCTCGTTGACGACTCAGATTAAATTCACCAACTGCTTGCGAATTAATCACGAACTAGTGCGAACACCACCACTATGGCTACACCGGTATGACTCTGAGACTTCTAGAGGCTGGAGACTTGTGGGAGCCTTTGGGAGAATTCTCTGAGAGTAGGAGAATGAATGGGATGCCTTTCACCCCACCCCAGGGGTCCTATATATAGTAAAGGCCAAGACCTTTTTCCTAATAGGAAAAGGGAGACCTTTTCCTAATAGGAAAAAGTCTCTAATTTTAATAAATAATTAATTAATTCCATAATTAATTAATTTCCCAATTAAATATCATATATTTAATCTTAGGGATTTTATTAAAATTAAAATTAATATGAATCCAATTCATATTAAATTTATTTGAACTCTTTCAAATATTTTCTTTCCTAATAAGAAAAGGTCTCTAATTTTAATAAATAATTAATTAATTCCATAATTAATTAATTTACCCAATTAAATATCATATATTTAATCTTAGGGATTTTATTAAAATTAAAATTAATATGAATCCAATTCATATTAAATTTATTTGAACTCTTTCAAATACTTTCTCTCAAGATTTTTTTTTTTTAAATTAATTCAAAAATTATATTATAAAGTTTCATAAACTTTATATTATAATGCATCAATATACATTATACGATTCCCCAAATAAATTGAACACTTTCAATTTACAATTTATACTTAATTGTCTCAAGTCTCTTTACGAGCTACTAGTGGGACCTAATGGACCTACAGATCAGAAGCTCCAACGATACGAGACTAATTGGCCAAACTCATTGACCAAGTTTAGTCAATCATTCGTTAACTGTGGGTCACTCCACTAAAGACCCACAGCTGCACTCTTCTCACTATAGAATATTTCTGTGTCCACGGATATCGACCAAGCAGTAAGTCAATCCTTCACGTGTGTTCGTAACACCAGCTGGGTCAAATTACCGTTTTACCCCTGGGTTACCTCTGGTTCCTTAAGTACCACTGATTCCTCTAATGAACAAGTTGTTTAGGGTCCAACCACTAGACAGGAGTTCCTCTCAGGCTAGGAGAGGACGGCGCGCCTTTGTTCAAGCCCTAGAATCAGCCCTTAAGGGAACACACATCTACTTACCCCAATAGGGGAAGGAGTGAATTCCATCTTGTACTGTTATGTTCCCAGCCCCCATTCGGTCTTGCCCCTGAAATGGTAGGCTTATTGAGTCGGCGAACTGGCCACTCTCACCCATACAAATCTAAGGACAGTCCCTCCTGAAAGGGGTTCATAACAGACTCAGGATTGAGATTGAGTTACCTAGGTCATCCTATTGAAATAGAAACCTAAACTAGTTAACGGCGTTACATCTAGTGGTTACTATTTCGCGGTCCGGTCTTATGCAAACTCATTGCATAGGATACCCCCACCCGCATGTCTCCTACATGGATGCTTTGGATCATTGCATTTGTATCGAATACAAGGTGGGCCGTATCACATAGTGTCACCAGGATAAGGTACCCAACCTTATCCCTATACTATAGACCATTTAGGTTGTTACTTGGATACTGATCCCCGTATGTCCCCACATACTAGTCCAAGTTTCATTTAAACAACCTTGGATCTTAGTTTATTGGATTTAGGGTTTATTAATGCAAACTCGATTATTCAATAACCAAATTACTGAATTACTCAAATAACACTTTATTGAGATCGATTAATTTGTTTCATTTACTATCTACGAGTTTTAGGGCATAAAACCCAACACTAAGTTCATATCATTTATTTCATCTTGAGTGATAGGAGATTGAGCAGAGGAAAGCTTAATGTGTTGAGCAAGAGGTGTTTTTACCGGTTTGGAATCTTCCATATGAAACTTCCTTAACACTTTGAGACAGTAATCTGGTTGTGAAATCAGGAGGCTGTTTCTGCATCTGTTCCTCAAGAGATCCATGCCGAGAATCCTCTTTGCTGACCCTAAGTCTTTCATGTCAAATTCCTTACTAAGTGCAGCCTTTAGCATTGTGATTTGTGATTTATCACTAGAGGCAATTAGAATGTCATCTACATAAAGCAATACTAGGACAAACACTTTATTAGAGACATCTTTTCTGTAAACACAGCAGTCATAAGATCCTTTTTTAAACCCTTGAGAAATAATGAAGGCATCAAACCTCTTGTTCCATTGTCTTGGTGACTGTTTAAGACCATATATTGATCTTTGAAGGTGGCAAACCAAGTTTTCTTTTCCGGTTTCTACAAAGCCAGGAGGCTGCTTCATGAATATACTTTCTTCAAGGTTTCCATAAAAGGAAAGCGGTTGTAACGTCCATTTGTTCTAGTTCTAGGTTGTATTGAACAACTATTGATAGTAATATCCGAATGGACGTGTGTCTAACAACCGGTGAGAAAACTTCGGTGTAATCTACCCCTTCTATTTGACTAAAACCCTTTGCCACCAATCTTGCCTTGTACCTAGGCTTATCATTCTGTTTTATACTTGGTTTTAGCTTGAAAACCCACTTACAATCTATAATTTTCTTATTCTCAGGCTTTTGGACTAATTTCCAGGTATGGTTCGAGTATAGGGACTGAAGTTCTTGCCTCATAGCTGTTAGCCAAGAATCACTCTCTTTAGACCTTATGGCTTCATTGAAGGTGGAAGGTTCTGAGCTGAAGTTCTCGGTGTAGCAATTAAAAGCATATCCTACAAAGTCAGAATCTTCAAATCTAGCAGGTCTTCTTATTGTTCTTCTAGATCTGCCTCTTGTTAGTTGATAGTCAGTAGGCTCAGTTTGAGTATCAGGGACAATGTCAGCTGCTATAGTGTTGTCTTCAGGCTGTTCTAAGGTATTTTCAGGCTCTTGCAAAACATAAACATCAATAATGTTTGGTGCAAAATCAGTATAAACAGGTTGTAATTCGATTTCAAAAGTTTCTGTTTCTTGCTGTTTATTTTCAGAGTGTTTCCAAGGCATTTCATCTTCGTTAAAAGTCACATCACGGCTAATAATGCACTTATTTTCTCCTTTTTCTAGTGACCATAAACGATAAGCCTTAACCCCTCTTGGATAACCTAAGAAAATACACTTTATAGCCCTTGGTTCTAGTTTGTCTTGCCTAATGTGTGCATATGCAGCACAACCAAAGGTTTTTAAATGTTCTAGGTTTGGGGGATAGCCAGTCCACAATTCTTGGGGTGTTTTGAAGTTTAAGGCTGATGAGGGACTCCAATTAATAAGGTATACAGTAGTATTTACAACCTCACCCCAAAAATTTCTAGGTAAGTTTGCATTAGACAACATACATCTTACTCTTTCTAGTATGGTTCTATTAAAACGTTCGGCTAAACCATTTTGTTGGGGTGTTCTAGGGGTAGCAAGATGTCTAGTAATTCCTGAATTTTTACAAAGTTCTATGAATTTTTCATTCAAATACTCAAGACCATTATCGGTTCTAAGATATTTTATCTTACTTCCAGTTTGATTTTCAATCAAGGTTTCCATTCAACAAAGGAATTGTAAACTTCATCTTTAGTTTTTAACAAGAACACCCAAATTTTCCTTGAGTAGTCATCAATTATTTACAAAAAATACCTAGCTCCTCCATGAGTTTTAATTCTAGCCGGTCCCCACAAGTCAGAATGTATGTAGTCTAATCTATTTTTAGTAGTATGAACAACTTTATTAAAACTATGTCTGGATGCCTTTCCTAAAGCACAATATTCACAAAAAGTTAATTCTGGGAGACCTTTATCACCCAACAAGCCCTGTTTATACAAGTGTTTCAAACCATTTTCACTTATATGTGCTAAACGTTTATGCCAAAGTTGAGTAGTTTTAGAGGCTTTATCAACAGCTACGTTATTTTCACCAATAACAGTACCACCTTGCAAAATATATAACCCACTTAAAAGCTTACCAGTGAGCTTTAAGTTACTATCTTTATAGACCTTTAAAAGACCATTTTCAGAGTTATATGTGAAACCAGATTTATCTAATGTTCCTAAGGATATTAAATTCCTTTTTAAACCTGGAACATATCTAACAGAAGACAAAATTTTACAAGACCCATCAGCAAGTTTAAGCATGATTGACTCTATTCCTTTTACAATACATTGATGATTATCACCCATGACAACTGTTCCACCTTCAAATTCATCAAGTTCATAAAAGAAATTTTTACAGGGAGTCATATGAAAAGTGCAGCCAGAATCTAAAATCCATTCATTCAAGCATTCTTTATCAGTCACCATTAAGACTTCAGCAGATTCATACCCCTCATGTAAATTTACTGATGTCTTATTTTCAGATTTGGCTTGTCTATTTGCCTTTCTTTTAAGTTGTGGACAATCTCATTTTGAATGCCTTTCTTTATGGCAATAGTTACATCTTTCTTGAGTTTTTTCTCCTGATGTATTAGATTGATTCGAAGACTGATGGTTTCTATGATTATTTCTATTATTCTTTTGATAAGAATTCTGGTTTCTATTGTGGTTATTTTGATTGTTTTGCCTCTGATTATAATGCCCATTACTGTTTTGGTTATACTGACCATTATTACCTCTATTATTAGAGTTCTTCCCTTTGAATTGTTTCTATTTGTCTTTGACAAATAAAGCCTCAGTTTCTTTCTTTTCAAATTTAATTTCAAGATCTCTAAGTCTAAGGGCATCTAGAATTTGATCTAAAGTCATCTTTTCCCTTCCATATTTAATGGCAGATTTAACTTCCTTAAAGGATTCAGGTAGTGAGTTGAGGAGAATCACAGCTTGATCTTTAACATCTACATCTTCACCAAAATTAGCTAGTTCCGTACAGATTAGGTTAAAATAATCAAGATTATCTTCTAAATTTTTAGAAGGATCCATTTTATATGTGAAAAGTCTTTCTTTCAAGAAGATTTGATTTGTTAATGTTTTAGGCATATAAAGTTGTTCAAGTTTAGCCCAGAGTTCTTTAACATTATCTATCTTACTAACTCGTCGCAAGACATTATCAGACAGATGAAGTATTATCGAGATATAGGCTATTTCATACATCTCTTCTTTATCTTCTTTAGACAGGGTTGAAGGCAACTTACCTGGGTCGAGGAGTGCCTTTGCAACCTTTTGTTGAACGAGGAGGGCTTTCATTTTCGTCCTCCAGAGATTGAAGTCGCCCTTCCCATCGAATCTCTCCAGTTCGATCTTTGCCGCCATCTCCTAAGCAAGAACAGAGAAAAATCTCTTTGAGACTTCAAGCGGAGATGTTTTGTTGTACCCAACGGCTGTAATTGGCGATCTTCAATTCTTTAATCAATCAAGATGGATCAATTGGTTTCTTCACAGAAAGATCAAGTTCGGCCAATTTCAAGAATTCTCCTTTTCTAGGCTCTGATACCCATTGTTGTTTGCGGAATTATCAAATTCACAGAACAAGTAATTGAGAAATCAGAAAGCAAGATAAAGCAGGGAAGGAGAAGATGACACAGGTGATTTAGAGTGGTTCGACAACAAAGGTCTACATCCACTATGAGATCAGAGAGAGAGTTTTATTATGAGAGTCTTTGTGTACAAGAGAAGCTTTTAGCTAAATGAGTTGATACAGAACTAAGCAGAGTGTTTAATTTATAAGAAGCTGGTTAACTAACACTCATGCTCCAAGCACGTGCTTTTCCTTATTCTTCAGGTCCACGAAGGAAAAGGCCCAATAGTAGAGATAAGACTCCAGCGTGAATCTTGGAAGTTCTGAATATGAGTATCAATTTATAACAGATTTCAACCAATAGAAATTACTCCATGTGTGCAAAAGTGTCCAATCAGCCGTGATTTGAAAGAAAAAGGAAGGTACAAAAGGAGCAACAACCATATTTGAAAAAATGAGGGGAAAGAAAGAAAAAAAAATGGAGATTTCGACATAGAGGAAGGAAAGAAGCTGAGGAAGCTGCCAACGGAGGGAATTCAAGTTGGGGAAGCAAGGATTAACTTTGGAATTCCAATCTCTTGTTGCTATATTAATTGTTTTACTACCTTATTCATGAGTAGATGAGGATTAGGGGATTTTGTGCTTAGACAGATTGATGAACTGAGCTAAGTCTTGTGTATTTCATCTTAAATTAGAGTAATCTTGTTTAAAGCTAGAATTTCGTCTAACCAACCATTTTCTAGCATTGTTTTTATTATTTTGTAAAAACAATAGTAATCGATTGCTCCAATTTACATTAGCTTAATTAAAAGTGGTTTCAATAGCTAGTAGGGAGATTATAGACGATCACCCACCTAATTCACATAACAGTAGCTAAAATAAAAGTGATTTAATGGGAGTTAAATCACTAATGGTAGGAGAACTGGGGAGTTTTCGTGGTAAAATGCTGAGTGAGTTGAATTAGCATGTATTTTGCTCCAGCAAAGTCATTTGGTGAGAGTATATTTGTTATTTCGAGCAAAGTCCCTAATTCAAATTTGTTTTCTTCTCTCTATTAAAGCCAATTTTAGTTGTCTTTTCTAGCATATTTGTTATTTTTAATTTTTGCAATTCTTTTATTTTAATTGTATTTAGATTAATGAGAAAAATTATATTGGTTACAATTTAATTTTATTAAAATTGAGCATAGTGAAGTTCTTGCATCAATCCTTCTAGAAAAACGATATAAAAACATGCTTATCACTTTTTGCTGACTGTGTATACTTGCATGTGTGTTTTGTGAACTTATTATTGCATAATTTGGCATCATTTTTACAAGGCAACAAGGAGAAGAATGGACATTCTTCTCAAAAAAAAAAAAAAAAAGGAAAAATTACCTTTTGGTCCCTGAGTTTTGAGAAATATGTGCGTTTGGTCCCTAAGTTTTCAAAATAGACCTTTTTAGCCCCTGAGTTTTGAGAAATAGGGTTTAAAAGGTCCCTAAGTTTTCAAAATGGACCTTTTTAGTCCTTGAGTTTTGAGAAATATGTTTACAAGGTCATTTTCAACTTTTTTAAATTAATATTTTTGTATTGTTTTTTAATATTGAATGGTTTTTTAAGTTATTTTTTTAAAAGTAAAAAGTATTAATTTAAAATTTTGAAAAAATAATATTAGGGACCTTTTAAATCTATTTCTCAAAACTCGAGGATTAAAAAGATCTATTTTGAAAACTCAGGGACCAAATGCATCTATTGCTTAAAACAGAGGGACCAAAAAGGTATTTACTTGTCGTGGTTGTCATCAATAGTAGGAAAGTTTGCAAAAATCACTTATGAACCACGAGAGCAGGTACAATCACACTACCCAATCAACCACCTAAATTTATGAAATTATTATAATTGGGATTCAAACCTCTGACCTCTTAGTCGAGGGTATATGCCAATTACTGCTGAGCTATGCTCGCTTTGGCGACACGATTGAATAGTTGTTGCTTCAAGAAAGGAGCTATTCAAATAATAAAGAAGGAAGAATTACGGGTTTCAAAAAAGTAGTCAAGTCAAGAATAGAGTTATTTGAAGAAATTGGCTAACCATATTGGACAGTTGGCTCTAGTGACTTGGCCTTTGTCCACCCCTTGGTTGTCGCCGGTTGGTCTCGAGAAGAAGAAGGGGAGAAGATTTGAATTCAAATTTGATTGTCTCGTAGGGGAGGAAAAAGATTTGGGTTTGATTTTTTTTTTTTGTTTGAAACTAGAATAACATGCATTAATCAGGGAAAGTTTGGTACAACAAAATCTTCCTCAATGAATGAGGACAAACAAGTGGGGAAAAAATCATCCCTCCAAAACAGATCCTCTTCCAACGTGGAAGAGTTACAAAAAACAACAAGGCATCGCCAACAACGGACGACACAAACGACGCTGGCAACAAACCTGTCGCCGCTCGTGCGAGAAAATGTGCGAAATTGTTCCCGCTCCTAAGGCATTTCGAGAACACGATTACTCCAACGATAGAGGTCAGAGCTTCGACTTCGTGCATCACGACCTTTGTGTTCGAAAATAGTTCACACTCATAGTTCAGAGCTTTGATCACTTCAACGACATCCGCTTCCACAATTATCGACGACTTCCTCTCCCTTCCCGAAGACAGGTACGTCTTCAAGCCTTCTCTTATTGCGAGCATTTTTAGGGATTTTATCGACCAATGCCTGTTGATCTTCTTGCAGCCAACATGAGCTGGAGACCCTGAAGAATCACGAATAACCCAACCCACACCGTCTCTCGACAAATCAGGGTTCCAAGACGCATCAGAATTCAATTTGAGGCAATTGGGCGGGGGAGGGGTCCATTTCTCATGATTTTGAAGACTCTTCGAGCTGTAAAATCTCAGCTTAGAATCCAAGTGCTTCCTTTGCTCCGCCAAGTTCTTCTTTATTAGTCTAATTAATTGGATGGGATCTGTCTTTGCGTTGTCATTTGTTGCTCTGTTTCTAAAATTCCAAATCATCCATAGCATTATTGCGGCCTCCTCTATTTCATCTTTGTTTAGCTTGTCAGACATCATATCCCATATTGAAGCCATATCGACATCCTCCCTGCACAGATTAAGATCCTCTGTAAGATTAGGGAAAAAATCGCTCCATATATTCCTCACCTTCTTGCAGCTTCAGAATGCGTGGACCGTGGACTCCATAGCCACCCTGCACAACGCACAACACGGGTTAACATCCATGCCTCTAAAAATTAGGTTCATTTTAGTAGGGATAAGATTATTTAAGATTTTCCAAAGGCATATTTTAGCCCTAGGAATTATGTTGAGCTTCCAAATCTTCCCCCATCTGGAATGACTCTCCTCAATTGACCCCGAAGTTTCACACTCCCTTTGGGTTTTGGTTGCCAGGTGATAAACACTTTTGACGCTAAGCCTCCCTTTTGAGTCTAAGTTCCAGATGATTTCGTCTTTCTCCTCTGAGTGACCTAAAGGAATGGCTAGAATGTTTTCAACATCCATGGAAAGAAAATTCCTTCTTATTAGATCTTCATCCCATCCACCACTCCTTTTGATGAGATCACTAACCCTTCTCCCCTTAAAATTCTCATTCACAGCCAACGGGAGCCTACATCCTTTCCTAATGATCCAAGGATCTTCATCAATATATATGTGATTGTCATTCCCTACCATCCACCTATATCCTTCTGATAACTCTCCAAAAGGGAGTTATTTATACCTTATTATATGATGATTTATATGTTAATTGTGTCATGTTGGTGTGTTATTAGATGAATATATTATGTTTTAGTCTAATTATGAGAATTGATGCTTTGGAGTTCTTTTGTAGAAAAATAAATGTTGATTAGATTGAGAGAGCAAAGTCCATTGATCCAGCAAAGCTGCTAGAAAAACCGGCCACGTGATTCATTAAATAAGGTGGCGTTTCCAGCTCAGATCTCGGATTTAGAAGACTTGGAAAGTGCTCCATGTGTCATGTTTGATCTAATTAGGTTAAGTCTCACCTTATAAATAAGAGTAGCCGTTTAGAATCAATTCATTCCATCTTTGGAGGCTGAATAGAGACAAAAACCGATTGGAGACTCAAGGAGACCATTCTACGGATTCCCTCAAGGAGGATAGTACTTTCTTGTAGAATTTGTAGCATGGATGTGCTTATTCAGATTTTAATGCGTGTGATGTTTATGTCTATGAACTAATTTACTTTAGGCACGGGTTAAGAATAATGTAATTTTCATTTCTTATTAATCTAGTGATTCTTGTTGATCTTGTGCATCTCGATTACTTGTTGAACTTAATTCTATTGTGTGCTCGCCTGGCCAGTCGGTATGTATAGCTTTTCTTAGTTTCAGGGATGATTTAAGAGTTGTGTGACTTGTAATCACGTTAGACTGTTGATAGTTGGTGGACGCCAGTAGTTGAGCTAGGGATAGCCAACTGCCTAACGCTTGATCGGTAGAACTTTATTGGAGTTGAAACACATTCCAAAAAATCCAGGGTTCCGGAAGGATCCTGCTAATAAGACTACAAGAGATTGCCTGATCAGAAGAATTGCTAGATCATCTTTACAATAATTACAGAAGTCTTAATCAGTGCTTGTTTCCAATCTATTTCCTTTATTCATGACATTTCTGCTTTATCATTTCTTTTGTTTTAGCATTTAAAAACCCAATCAATTTAACCAACTTTGAAATCACTAAAGAACTAATCAAAATGGATAGAGTGAGACTATTCAAGTCCTCGTGGATACGATAAATACTTATCACTTGCTGCAGATTATGTATGCTTGCACAATATTCTGGAGTTAATTTGTTCTATATTTTTAACCACTCCTGCAATAACAAAACCCAACAAATTAGTATAGGTTTCACATTTTTTTTACATTAAATACCTTATTGCGGCATGATCCGTCAGCATCGTGACTGTAGATCCCACTAAATACGGGCATAATTTGTCAAAAGAAAACACGATCGCTAACAACTCCTTCTCAGTAGTTGTATAGTTGATATGTGCCTCATTTAGAATTATGCTTGCATAATAGATAGGATGGATAACTTTGCCTTGCTTTTGCCCCAGCATTGCACCTACTGCCTCATCACTAGTGTCACACATCACCTCGAACAACAAACTCCAGTTTGGTGCACAAAGAATGGGTGCTGAAGTCAAAGCAGCCCTTAAAGTCTCAAAAGTCTTCCTACAATCTGCATCGAAATAAAAAACACTATCAGCTTGCAACAATTTACAAAGAGGTTTACTAATTTTAGAAAAATCTTTTATGAACCTCCTATAAAACCCAACATGACCTAAAAAGCTACGAATCCCTTTGACTGAATTCGGTGGCTCTAATCTCTCAATAACCTCTATTTTTGCTCGATCAACTTCTAAACCTTTCTTTGAAATTTTATGACCTAATACTATGCCCTCCTTCACCATGAAGTGACATTTCTCCTAATTAAAAACTAGATGGGTATCCTCACACCTTTTTAGCACCTTTCCTAAATTCTTCAAACACTCTTGAAAAGAACCTCCAAAAACTGAGAAATCGTCCATAAATACCTCTACGGTGGACTCAATCATATCAGAAAAAATAGCTAACATACACCGCTGAAATGTTGTTGGAGCATTGCAAAGACCGAAAGGCATTCGCCTAAAAACAAATGTCTCATAAGGGTAGGTGATGCGTGTCGAGTTGAAATGTGGAATGTAAGAAAAGATGGTAAATAATGATTAAGATAAATTTAGCCAACCTAGTGCAAGTATACACTATCGCATGCAGTAATAAAAACCTTAGAAGTATTCCAAGGGTATCGATCCCACGAGGACTAAATTGGAAACACAGATTTGAAGAAGAAACTGTTCAAAGATTGCTTGGATAAGGTAACCAAAAGACTGCTTCAATTCACAACCATTCCCTTAAAATTGTGATGATATATTTTTGATCCAACCAAAAGACTGCGAAATCAAACTGATCGGCAAAGAATTTCTTCTAGAAGAATCTTTTATACGGAAAAATTCAAATTAAAATTTAAACCGCCAAAAATATCAAATCAAACCAAATCTTTTTATGTCGAATAAATCAGGAAATATATTATTAAGAACCTAATCTAATACAAAAATTAAAATAAAAAATATAATTAAATCAAAATAAAATAATCCGATTAAATTAAAAATCAAATCGACCAAATTTAAAATAAATAAACCGAAAATAAAATCTAATCGAAAATTAAAAATACCAACAAATTAAAAATAACTCAGATAAGATAAAAATAAACCAAACCTTTCACCTTCAAAACAGTAGCAAAATATTAACTATTCTCTCAAAGATGTTTCAGACCAAAGCATGAGATTTATAGAGGAAAAACACCAAAATATGCTAGCCAATTACTCACATATTAAAGAATCCAAGCTAAAAGATAAGATAAATAACTCTTATACTAAGAGTTATCAAGTATCCGCAGTAAGTTTCCCTTGAGGTCGTGCCTTCAGCTCATTAGCTAGATGACCCATTTGCAATTCTAGGGCTCTCATTGAAGCTTGATTACTTTGAATTGCGGCATTTGTATGAGCCATATATTCTTTCATCATTGCCTCAAGAGAACTCTCTGAATTTTGCTGGGGCAAAGCCTGCTTATTTTGCTGGGGCAATGCCTGCGATTTAGCAAATCCTGTCTGGTTCACCACCCTTTGCTGTGCTTGGGGGACTTGTGAATTACTTCCTTGCCCTCCCCATGCAAAGTTGGGATGGTTACGCCAACCTGGATTATAAAAATTAGAATAAGAGTTATTCCTTTTATTACCTACAAAAAACACAGAAGCTGGATTGCTGGGGCAAAACTCATAATTGTGCTCTTCACCACAGTAGACACAAGATTCTTCTGTAACTTGATTCATAACTGCAGCAGGCTCCACCACTGGCGATTGCTGAACATGACTAACCACTATTACATTTTTTAAGAGCATTAGCTAACATCGCAAAATCAACCCTAATGGTAGACACACCATCAACTTCTAACACACTCTTAGCTTTTTTACTAGAGCCTCTAACATTCGACCACTAACAACTATTGGTTGATATTCTTTCTAAAATCTCATGGGCTTCATTAAAGGTTTTTTCCAAAAGGGCCCCTCCCGCAGAAGCATCAACCATACTTTGGGTTGCTACGTTTAGCCCATTGTAAAATGTTTCCATTTGGATACAATGAGGTAAACCATGGTGGGGACACTTTCGCAAAAGCTCCTTAAATCTCTCCCAAGCCTCACTAAAAGTTTCATCTTCGAGTTGCCTAAATTCCACTATCTCACTCCTCAACTTGGCATTCCTAGTTGGTGGAAAATACTTACTAATAAATTTTTCCGCTAACTCATTCCATGTCCTAATTGATCTTGGAGCAAAAGAATTTAATCACGCATTTGCTCCATCTCTAAGAGAATACGGGAACAAAGTTAATCTAAGGGCATCTCTAGACATTCCCTGAATTACAAACGAATCACTAACTCCTAGAAAAGACTTAAGATGTAAATGGGGGTCTTCAAATGATAAACCATGGAACTGACCCACGGTTTGTAACATCTGAAACATTACAGATTTCATTTCAAAATTTGCTGCCTCAATTTGAGGTCGCTTGCTGGATTTAACTCATCAAACATCGGAAAAGCATACGCTCGAATGGCTCTGGCCTTATCATTTGCTACCAAAATAGGGTTATCAGCCTGGTTATTTTGCTGTCCATTTTGCTCCAGCGGTGGGTTTGGCTGCAACACACAATTCTGCTGGGGATCAACTTGATATTTTGGAATATTCGAAAGACGCGACACATTATCCATTGGATTGTTGTTCCTTCGCTGGTCTCTTCTTCTTCTGAATGTCTTTTCAATTTCTGGATCAAGGTCGAATCTCACCCCAGGAGGATCGCTCATGCACCAATCTCACACCTGCAAAAACAAAAAGAAACACTCAAAAATTTCTCGCACCAAACCACTAAAACACATACACAAAGTAGATCAGATAAAAACTTATTCAAGTCCTCGGCAACGGCGCCAAAAGCTTGTTGCCTTCTAGAGTGGGTTAAAAATATGATAAAAATAATCTCTAGAATACTATGCAAGTGCACATAGTCTGCAGCAAGTGATAAGTAATTTATCTTATCCATGAGGTTTTGAATAACTTTCACTCTACCTATTTTATGTAACTTTTTAATGGTTTCAAGGTTGTTAAAATGATTGATTTAGGAATAATGCTGAAGCAAAAGAAATAACAGAGCAGAATGTAAACGGATAAAGCAGACAGATTGGAAACAGACGTTGGTTAAGATTTCTGTAATTGTTTAAAATGATGCTCCAGCAATAATATTGATTAGGCAATTCTCTTGCAGTCTTATTAGCAGGATCCTCCCGGAACTCTGGATTTTTTGGAATGTGTTTCAACTCCAATGATGCTCTACCGATCAAGCACTAGGCGGCTGGTTATCCCTAACTCAGTCACTGACGTCCACCAACACATAATGGTCTAGTGTGATTAAATGCCACACACCTCTCAAATCATCCCTGAAACTAAGAGGTGGTATTCATATTGGCTGGCCAGGCGGGCACAAAATAGTAATACGCACAACAAATAATTAAGATGCTCAAATCAATATCAATTGCATAGAGTATAAAGCACGTCAATTACATAGATCCTAACCAACACCTAAGTAAATTTAGTTCATGGAGTACAAGGCAACACACACTACAATCTGAGTATGTGCATCCATAACTACAAGACTTTTACAAGAAAAGATTAATTCCCTTGAAGAAATCCGTAGTTGATGGTCTTCTTGAAGTCTCCAATCGTTCCTCCTTTAAACGACTTTCAAAGATGGAAAGTGAGTTTCCAACTTGGAAATTGAACTTTCCTCCCTCCGAATTCTGAATGAATTGACTTGAGACGGCTACTTCCTTTTATAGAGTGGAGTGAACCCTAATTAGGTCAATCTTTACACGTGGAGGGCTCTCCAAGCTTCCTAGATCCGAGATTGATTCAGAAAACGCCACCTCATTAATGAATCATGTGCAGCTCACGTGGCCAATTTTGCTCCTAGCTTTGCTGGATCATGGAATTTGCTTCTTCAAGTCGCTCAACATTATTTTCTCTGCAAAATTACTTCCAAAGCATCTATTCTTCTAAATAGGTTAAAACATATAATATTCATCTAAAAGCACACCTATTTGGCACCAATGACACAAAAATTACTGTAGGAATAAGGCCTAAATAACTCCCTTTTGGAGAGTTATCAGTAGGATCTAAATTTGTCAAAACCAAATACTACAACAAGTAATTCCTTCTCCGGGACAGTATAGTTCAACTGAGCCTCGTTGAGCATTTTGCTTGCAAAGTAAATAGGTTGCACTATTTTTCCTCTTTCTGACATAGTATTGCTCCAACTGCAAAATCGCTAGCATCGCACATCAACTCAAATGGTTGGGTCCAATTAGGTTCAATTATGATCGGCAATGTGCTGAGTGGATTCTTTAAAGTCTCAAAAGCTTGCTTACAATTTTCATTGAATTCGAACGGTCTATCTACTTCAAGTAACCTGCACAATGGTTTGGAAATTTTAGAGAAATCTTTAATGAATCTTCTGTAAAAACCTGCGTGACCTAGAAAGCTCCTGATATCTCGAACTGTTTTTGGGAAGGGCAACTTGGATATGATCTCAATCTTCACCTTGTCTACCTCGTTGAGCATTTTGCTTGCAAAGTAAATAGGTTGCACTATTTTTCCTCTTTTCTGACATAGTATTGCTCCAACTACAAAATCGCTAGCATCGCACATCAACTCGAATGGTTGGGTCCAATTAGGTTCAATTATGATCGGCAACGTGCTGAGTGCATTCTTTAAAGTCTCGAAAGCTTGCTTACAATCTTCATTAAATTCGAACGGTCTATCTACTTCAAGTAACCTGCACAATGGTTTGGAAATTTTAGAGAAATCTTTAATGAATCTTCTGTAAAAACCTGTGTGACCTAGAAAGCTCCTGATATCTCGAACTGTTTTTGGGAAGGGCAACTTGGATATGATCTCAATCTTCGCCTTGTCTACCTCAATTCCATTTCTGAAAAATGCGGTGTCCAAGGACTATGCCTTCGTGTACCATGAAATGACACTTTTCCCAGTTCAATACCAGGTTTGTTTCTTCACATCTTTCCAGCACTTGGTCTAAATTCTATAAACACACTGCAAACCTTTCACCGAAGACAGAGAAGTCATCCATAAACACTTCTAAGGTTCGTTCTACCATATTGGAGAATATAGCCATCATACACGTTTGAAAGGTGGCTGGTTCATTGCATAATCCGAATGACATTCTTCGAAAGGCAAATGTCCCGTAGGACATGTGAACGTAGTCTTCTCCTGGTCTTCTGGGGCTATTGTTATCTGATTGTAACCTGAGTAACCATCTAAAAAGCAGTAATAATCTTTCCCTGCAAGTCTGTCCAGCATTTGATCTATAAATGGTAGCTGGAAGTGGTCTTTCCTGGTTACTTTATTGAGGCGGCGATAGTCTATGCAGACTCGCCATCCTGTGACTATCCTTGTCGGAATCAATTCGTTTTTCTCATTCTCCACTACAGTTATCCCACCCTTCTTGGGGACGCATTGTACTGGACTGACCCAGCTACTGTCTGAAATTGGATAGATGACTCCTGCGTCCAGCCACTTTAAAATCTCTTTCCTGACAACTTCTTTCATAATGGGATTTAGTCTCCGCTGACTTTCAATGGAATTCTTGGCTCCTTCTTCAAGGTTGATCCTATGCATGCAGAATGATGGGCTGATTCCTTGAATGTCTGCAATTGTCCATCCTATTGCCTTTTTATGACTAGAGAGGATCTGCAGCAAAGAGATTTCATCCTTGTCAATAAGATAGGCTGATATAATAACTGGTAGTGTTTTGTTTTCTCCAAGAAAACTATATTTAAGATGTTCCGATAGAGTTTTGAGTTCTAGATCCGGAGGGTTGATCATAGATGGCTGCAGCGGCCTGATTTCTTCCTGGTTTGATTCCGAGGAATCTCTCAACGCTTCTATCCTTGCTACTGCAGAACCATATGTTGCCGATTCTTCTACTCCTTCAATCGTTTTCCCACCTTTTTCCTCTTGTTCTTCCTCCTCAAGCATGTTTTCCAGCGTCTCTCCCTTTAAGATTTCTTGCAAGGCAGATAAAGAAAGTTTGTCAATCTCATCTATCACAAACATTCTTCAAGATCTCCTGGATACTTCAGTGCGTTCATGACGTTAAAGGTGACTTACTGGTCATTGACCCTCATAGTCAACTCTCCTTTTTGAACGTCGATCAAGGTCCTACCAGTTGCTAAGAACGGTCGACCTAAAATAATTGGCACCTCTTTATCAGCATCACAGTCTAATATGATGAAGTCTGCTGGGAATACAAATTTATCAACCTTGACTAACACATCCTCAATCTTGCCCATGGGTTGTGTTAGTTACATGTCGGCTAACTGTAAAGTTACAGTTGTTGGTCTAGCTTCTCCTATGCCTAGCTGCTTGAAAACTGAGTATGGCATCAGATTTATGCTCGCTCCTAGATCGCATAATGCCCTGCCAACATTCCGTCCTCCAATGGAGCATGGAATGGTGAAACTTCCTGGATCCTTTAGCTTTGGAGGGATCTTGTTCTTGACCAGTGCACTAGAGCATTCAGTAAGTGCAACTGTTTCATACTCTCCTAATCTTCTTTTCTTGGACAGAATGTCCTTCAGGAATTTCACGTAAGTTGGCATCTGTTCAAGTGCTTCCACCAATGGAATGTTGATGTGAAGTTGCTTGAGGATATCTAGAAACTTTTTAAATTGTGCGTCTTGTGAGGCATACTTGAATCTTTGAGGATATGGAGGTGGTGGTTTGTATTCTGGATCTATAATAAACTTTTTAGGCTTTGCGGTCGCATTTTCCTGCTTTTTCTCTGAACTTGAACTTTCACTTTTTTCTTCCAAGGTTTCTGATTCCTTGGTCTTTTCTTTATTTTCTTTATTCTGTATAACTTCTGAGGTAACTTTTGACTTCTTTTCTGGAACTTTTTCTAGAGCTTTTTCTGGGATTTTCCTTACTTCTTGATTCACGGGGTATTCTGGTCCATCGTATTCTAATCCACTTCTCAAGGTGACGACCTTGCACTGCTCCTTACCTTCTCGGTGAGGGTTTTCAGTCTTGTTGGGCAATGTCCCTTGTGGTCTATTTTTGATTTCTTGAGCGATCTGTCCAATCTGTACTTCCAAATTCCTGACAGCGACATCATTTCTTGCCATGTACTCCTTCATCAGAGCCTCTAGATTTGATTCTTGATTCTAAACTTGGACCGGTTGGAAGTTCTTCTGCGGCTGTTGCTGTGTAGGCTGGGAGTTGAATCCTGTTGAAGATTTCCCAAATTGATTTGTATTGGAATTGCTTGTGCCGGCTTGACCTCCCCACGAGAAGTTTAGATGCTGTCTCCAACCTGGGTTGTATGTAGCTGAGTATGGATTCCATCGGTTCTGGTTCTGGTTCCCTTGTTGTCCTACATAAAAAACAGATGCAGGATTTAGTGGACAGTTATCAGTCACATGCTCCTCATTACAAATATCGCAGCGGGGAGAAGAGATAACATTAGTGGGGGCTATGTTAGCTTGGTTGGCCATAGTCATGCCCATCATCATTTTGTGGATGGCACTGATCTGGGCTTGCATGGTTGAATTTGCCTCCGTCTCTACTGTTTTAACTGGATTCTTTATGATTGTTGTCTCTGTCTCTCCCCAATGTCTGTTATTTGTGGCAATTGTGTCTAATATGACATGTGCTTCATTTGCAGATTTCTTTAAGAAGGATCCATTGGCATATGCATTGACTAGAGCTTTTGAAGCTTGATCCAATCCACTGTAAAAATGCTCCATGATGAGGACACTTCCTGACCAGCCTCTGGAATCTCTCCCAAGCTGCATCTAAAGGTTCATTATAAGAATGTCTAAAAGAAATAATTTCAGCTTCATACTTAGCATTTTTATTAGAAGGAAAAAACTTCTCTAAAAACTTTTCAGCCAAGTCATTCCAGGATGTGATAGAGTTTGGAGGGAATGTGTCCAGCCAAGCTTCAGCAACTCCCTGCAATGAAAAAGGAAAAAACTTTAGTTTCAACGTATCTTCAGGCACTCTTGTAACTTTAAAAGAACTACAAATTCTCAAGAACTGCTTAATATGTTTGTGTGGATCTTCACTCGGAAGTCCGGAAAACTGGCCCATGGTATTGAGCATTCGAAACATCACTGGTTTCAGCTCAAATTGTGGAGCTTCTATTGGTGGCTCTAGAATTCCTGGATTTAGAGTTTGAAAAACGAGTAAGCATAGTCCCTTATTGCTCTATTGCGGTCTTCAGCAATATAAATTGGATTTTCATGTGGTGGCACCTGTGGAACTGGAGGTGCTGGAGGGATTCTCCCACCATTTTGCTCCCTTCCACGATTCTGTTGGTCAACTTGAGGATCGACTCCAGGTTGGTCCATCAGAAACTCTTGTATATAAGAAGCTTCTTCAAGAGGTTCCTGTGCGCTCAACTCTTGTTGTTCCCTTCTCTTTCGTCTTTGCTCTCTCCGACGACGAAGAAAGGTTCTTTCTATCTCAGGATCGATATCAAGGAGTGGACACCCCTTGTTCATGCACCAACCTTAACCTGCAAGAGAAAAATTGCAAATCAAAGTCAAATCCTTTTTGAGATAGAAATGTGGTCGCAATCGAATCGCAATCTCAATAAACAAAACTTGTTTCACTTTTGGTCCCCGACAACGACGCCTAAAACTTGATGCGTGTCGGGCTGAAATGTGGAATGTAAGAAAAAATGGTAAATAATGATTAAGATAAATTCAGCCAACCTAGTGCAAGTATACACTATCGCATGCAGTAATAAAAACCTTAGAAGTATTCCAAGGGTATCGATCCCACGAGGACTAAATTGGAAACAAATATTTGAAGAAGAAACTGTTCAAAGATTGCTTGGATAAGGTAACCAGAAAAAAATATAGTTGATGATGATTTTTGGGAAATAAACAAAATAAACAGTAAAGAAAACAATGATAAATAAACGAGGTATTCAATATAGTTTCAACCCTAAGGTAAAATAACTCTAATCCTTGCTTATTAAACCTAAGTCTATTCATGCATTGGGTCAGATTTAACTTCTATTTGGCCTTGCTCCCAAGAACCGTTAGAAGGCTAAGCGAGTACCGTTATGCACATGTCTGTGACTCGACTCCGAACATAGATAAATCAAGCATGCAATCTATAACCCTACAGTTGTTATAGGGTGCCTTAGGCAGCCTTACCCTATAACACCGAATACACTCTTTCGAGCCATTTCTCCTATATCACCTTTATGAGAACCGATACCGTTTGTCTCTTTCGAGTATCAAACTCACATAGCATGCAAAGTCTAAGTGATCAATTTAAACTTTAGCAAGATTCAGAATGAAATTCAATAAAGAATGACATGCAATGAATAGAACTTAAGTAAATAAACACTTTCAAGCTATTTTAACCATAAGGGAATTCACTATATTGAACCCCTCAATGGGATTTAGCTACGCATGATGGGATAAAATGCAAATAAACAACTTTTCATTAAAATAAATGAATAAAAAATACAAAGAAACGAAAAGTAGTAAATGCTGGAAATAAGGTGCAGTAGCTAAAACTAGGGTTTTTTCTTTTATCCAATCCTTCTAGAGTTTGCTCGACACTCTACTCTCCTTTACAACTGGGAATAGGGTGAAAATCTCTACAAACACTCAGGTTTGATGTCTAACTTAAGGTTAGAATTCAGTCATCTAAGAAGTGTTGGGTTTTATGCCCTAAAACTCGTAGATAGTAAATGTAACATTTTACCGAACATTAATAAAATAGTTTATTTTGTTTGTATTTAGTAGATCTTGTCTTATTAACCCTAATCCAATAAACTAAACATCCTAGGCTGATAGTATGAGGCTTGAACTAATATGTAGGGATATACGAGGATCAATGTTCAAGATTCAGCCTAAAGGGTCTATAGTATAGGGATAAGGCTGAGTACCTTATCCTGGTGACACTATGGATACGGCCCACTTTGTATTATGATACAAACGCTATGATCCAACGCGTCCATGTAGTTGACATGCGAGTGGGGGTATCCTATGCAATGAGTTTGCATAAGACCGGACCGCGAAATAGTTAACCACTAACTGTAACACCGTTAGTTGGCTTGGTTTCTATTTCACTAGGATGACCTAGACAACTCAGTCTCAATCCTGAGTGGATTATGGACTCCTGTTCACGAGGAATTGTCCTTTGATTTGTATGGGTGAGAGTGGCCAGCACGCCGACTCAATAAGCCTACCATTTTGGGGACAATACCGAGTGGGGAGCTGGGAACATAATCACACAAGATGGAATTCACTCCTTCTCGACTCTAGGGTAAGTAGAGGTGTGTTCCCTTAAGTGGTGTCTCCGGGACTTGAACAATGGGCCCAACCCTCTCTATGGCACGAGAGGGACTTCTGTTTGTTGGTTGGACCTCAAACAGGTTGTTCATTAGAGGAGCACTGGGGACTTAAGGACAAAGATGTAAACCAGGGGTAAAACGGTAATTTGACCCAGCTGGGATACGAACACACGTGAAGGACTGACTTGTAGTATTGGTCGATATCCGTGGACACAGAAATATTCTGCAGTGAGAAGAGTGCAGCTGAGGGTCTTTAGTGGAATGACCCACAGTTAACGAATGGAGACTAACTTGGTTAATGAGTTTAAGCCGATTAGTCTCGTATCGTTGGAGCTTCTGATCTGTAGGTTCATTAGGTCCCACTGGTAGCTCGTAAAAAGACTTGAAGCAAACAAATATAAATTGTAAATTGAAAGTGTTCAATTTATTTGGGGAATCGTATAATGTATATTGATGCATTATAATATAAAGTTTATGAAACTTTATAATATAATTTTTGAATTAATTTCAAAAATTAATTCTTGAGAGAAAATATTTGAAAGAGTTCAAATAAATTTAATATGAATTGGATTCATATTAATTTTAATAAAATCCCTAAGATTAAATATATGATATTTAATTGGGTAATTAATTAATCATGGAATTAATTAATTATTTATTAAAATTAGAGATCTTTTCCTATTAAGAAAGAAAATATTTGAAAGAGTTCAAATAAATTTAATATGAATTGGATTCATATTAATTTTAATTTTAATAAAATCCCTAAGATTAAATATGTGATATTTAATTGGGTAATTAATTAATTATGGAATTAATTAATTATTAAAATTAGATATTGTTCAGATAATAGATTTGAACTTATTCCTAGACCTTTTCCTATTAGGAAAAGGTCTTGGCCTTTACCTATATATAGGACCCCTGGGGTGGGGTGAAAGGTATCCCATTGTCTCTCCTTCTCTCAGAGATTTCTCCCAAAAGACTCCCACAAGTCTGCTGCTTCAAGAAGTCTTAGAGATATACCGGTGTAGCCGATTGGTGGTGTTCGCACAAGAGGGTTGCTGCGTCTTCAATCTTATTGGCAAGAAAAGGCGAATTGATCAAGGCTTTCTACAAAAGTAAGTTTTCTATGAAATGCTTGATCACTAGGATCAATCTAGTTGATCTTTTAGCATGTTTATAGCCTATGTACAGCCCATTAAATATATATTTATTGCTGTAATATTTTGCAAATTGTATTGGTATTTCAATTAGAATCTAAGACTCTGAGTGAGTTCGGTAATACTTTCCGCTGCGTGGGGCTTTTATCCCTTCAATTGGTATCAAGCAAGACTCAATTCTAATCCTATTAGGATTAACGAGATCTTAGGTCTAATTAATTTTAAACATTTTAAAATTAATACATTTACCTATGATCCTATGTTTGCATGCAATCTTTATTATAGGTTGACGGTTTACGGAACACCTCCTACCTGGGAACTGACCCGTAATACCGGAGTTGAATTAATCATGGTTAAATGTTAGCATGCAATGTCACTAGGTTTATTAAAAGAGTTTAATACACCTAGATCTTTAGAGTAAAGACTTTACATTACTATGGTTAAAAGGGAACTCTTCCGGTTACGTTCTGTCTAAGGCTGGAGGTATTTAAGCTGACGGTTTACGGAACACCTGCTACCTGGGAACAAACCCGGAACCTGAGTTGAAATGACCATAGTCATGTTAGCATACGATGTTGCTAGGTTTGTTAAAAGAGTTTAATTCACCTAGAACATTACAATTCTCATTATAATAGTTATAATAGGATTAGACTTAGATAAATTGAATTAGCCGGATTTATCTAGGTTAATAAACCCTAAAATATACGGTAGGTCACTTTAGTGGGAGGTAAAATCAAAACTTGATTTAAATCGAGTTTTTACTCCTACGTCCCTATATTCCCAACGTGAGATCCATGCTCGGCTTCGTGACGTTTTAGCGCGACCTCCCTTCGGAAAGTGTTTGCATGAGTCAATAACAAGGTGAATGGGGAAAGTGCCCATAGTAAGTGGGAGCGGGACACGTGTCAACGTATCCCTCGGTCTCCACCCATAGGTCACACCGTGAGAGTCTTATGATCCGCCTGCGTGTTGTCCTGGAGCAACCATCCCTTCGGAGGGCCTGATCATAGGATTCGTAACATCGTGAACTCCTGGAAAGGATAGGGTCACCTAGGCTAATTACCAACAGTTGTCTTTCCCTTCGGTAGCCTGTTGGTGCGTGCCTCTGGAATCTGAAAGTGGGAGGGTTACACTTACGAGGATAAGTTAATTTGTTAACGAATCCTTGACCGAACGACGGTGGTCAATGTCTATAGGAATACGAGTTATTCTGGTGATAGAATTGACTGAGAAGTGTCTCACTTTAGAGGAGGAGTAGCTGATCACCCTTCGGTGGCTGTTTCTCTAAACTTCTAAAGCATCGTTGCTAAACACAATCGATAGTTTGTTAGGGTTCTTTGATTGATTGTTTGCAAAATTGATTGGATTTATGCAATTGTTTGTTTGTCTGTTTGATGGGTTAAGACAAAGATAACTAATACGGTAAAAGTTTATTTTTTTCCAGCAATGTCTTCCTCTATCATCGCTTTATTGAAAAATGAAAAATTAACCGGCGAGAACTTTCCTACGTGGAAATCCAACCTTAATACGATTCTGGTTGTTGAAGATCTCCGGTTCGTCTTAACGGAGGATTGTCCTCCAGTTCCCCCTCGCTATGCATCCCAAGCGATAAAGGATGCGCACGACCGCTGGACTAAGGCCAATGAAAAGGCCCGTGTCTATATCTTGGCTAGCTTAATTGAAGTTTTGGCCAAGAAATATGAGAACGTGGAAAGTGCAAGGGAAATTATGAATTCCCTTCAGGAGATGTTTGGATTACCATCCTACCAACTCCACCACGAGGCTCTACAAAAAATCCATAACTCCCGCATGGAAGAGGGACAATCTGTTCGAGAACATGTTCTTGACATGATAAACCAATTCAATATTGCGGAAGCTAATGGTGGGGTCGTTTGCGAAAGAAGTCAGGTTGCGTTTATATTGCATTCACTTCCACAAAGTTTTATGCAATTTCGAACAAACGCTAGCTTGAATAAGATTCAATTCAACCTGACTGCCTTTCTAAATGAGCTACAGGTTTATGAGTCCATGCTGAAAAGCAAGGGCAAAAATGTGGTTAAAGGAGAGGCCAATGTGGCCCATTCCAAAAAGTTCCTGAAGGGTTCATCCTCAGGAACTAAACCTGTACCTCAAGCTTCTTCTTCTTCAAAGAAGATACAGAAGAAGAAGGGTAATAAGGGGAAGGCTCCTACTAAAGCTGCTCGAGGCAAGGGAAAAGCCAAGGTTGTGGCTGATAAGGGCAAGTGCTTCCACTGCAATGTGGATGGTCACTGGAAAAGAAACTGCCCTCGATATCTTGCAGAGAAAAAGAAGGACAAGGAAGGTAAATTTGATTTACTTGTTTTAGAAATGTGCCTTGTTGAACATGATGAGTATGCCTGGATTTTAGATTCCGGAGCAACTAATCATGTCTGTTCTTCTTTTCAGGGAAATGATTTCCAGCAGCTTCAAGATGGTGAGATGACACTCAAGGTTGGAACGGGAGATGTCATTTCAACAAGTGCAGTGGGAGCTGCGAAGTTGTTTTTCAGAAATAAGTTTTTGTTTTTAGAAAACTTGTATGTTGTTCCTCGCATTAAGAGGAACCTTATTTCTGTTTCTGGATTGTTAGAACACAATTATTCTATTTCTTTTGAATTAAATGAAGCGTTCATTTGTCGAAATGGAGTATTTATATGTTCTGCTAAGCTAGAAAACAACTTATATGTGTTAAGACCAACCAACACAACAACGCTTTTAAATCATGAGATGTTTAAATCGGCTGAAACGCAAAATAAAAGGCAAAAGATTTCTCCAATAAGTAACAACACATATCTTTGGCACTTACGTCTTGGTCATATTAACATCGATCGGATCGGTCGTTTGGTAAAGAATGGACTTCTAACCGATTTAGAAGATGAATCTTTACCACCCTGTGAATCGTGTCTCGAGGGTAAAATGACCAAGAGGCCTTTTACCGGAAAAGGTTATCGTGCCAAAGAACCTCTAGAGTTGATACATTCGGATCTTTGTGGTCCAATGAATGTAAAAGCTCGAGGAGGTTATGAATATTTCATCTCTTTCATAGATGATTATTCTCGATATGGTTACTTATACCTAATGGGTCACAAGCCTGAAGCTTTTGAAAAGTTCAAAGAATTTAAGACTGAGGTTGAAAACCTATTAGGTAAGACAATTAAAACACTTCGATCAGATCGAGGTGGAGAGTACATGGATCAAAGATTCCAGGACTATATGATAGAACATGGAATCCAATCCCAACTCTCAGCACCTGGTACACCTCAGCAGAATGGTGTATCAGAAAGGAGAAATAGAACCCTGTTAGACATGGTTCGTTCTATGATGAGCTATCCTCAATTGCCTTGCTCGTTTTGGGGGTATGCAGTAGAGACTGCAGTTCATATTCTAAACAACGTTCCATCAAAAAGTGTTTCTGAAACACCTTTTGAGCTCTGGAGGGGGCGTAAACCTAGTTTGCGTTACTTCCGTATCTGGGGTTGTCCTGCACACGTGCTAGTAACAAATCCTAAGAAACTGGAACCCCGTTCTAGAATATGCCAATTTGTTGGTTATCCTAAAGAAACGAGAGGTGGTCTGTTCTACGACCCTCAAGAAAACAAAGTGTTCGTATCGACAAACGCTACTTTCTTGGAGGAAGACCACATTCGAGATCACAAACCACGTAGTAAACAAGTATTAGGAGAAGCTACAGAAGAGTCAACAAGGGTTGTTGATGAAGTTGGTCCTTCAACAAGAGTTGATGTAGGAGCCAGTTCTTCACGTCAATCTCATCCTCCTCCCATAGCAGGAGGGCCTCGACGCAGTGGGAGGGTTGTGATACAACCTGACCGTTACTTGGGTTTAACTGAAACACAAGTGGTCATTCCTGATGACAGTGTTGAGGATCCATTGTCTTATCGACATGCAATGAATGATGTAGATAAAGACGAATGGACCAAAGCCATGGACCTTTAGATGGAGTCTATATACTTCAATCAAGTTTGGGAACTTGTAGATCCACCTGAAGGGGTCAAACCCATAGGATGTAAATGGATCTATAAGAGGAAAAGAGATGCTGCTGGGAAAGTACAGACTTTCAAAGCAAGACTCTTAGCAAAGGGTTATACCCAAAGAGAAGGGGTGGACTATGAGGAAACTTTTTCTCCTGTTGCTATGTTAAAGTCAATAAGAATTCTCTTATCCATAGCCACGTTTTATGATTATGAAATATGGCAAATGGATGTCAAGACTGCCTTTCTGAATGGTAATCTTGAAGAGAATATCTTTATGTCTCAGCCCGAAGGGTTCATAACCCAAGGTCAGGAACAAAAAGTTTGTAAACTGAATCGATCCATTTATGGGTTGAAACAGGCTTCCAGATCTTGGAACATTAGATTTGATACTGCGATCAAATCTTTTGGCTTTGACCAAAATGTTGATGAGCCTTGTGTATACAAGAAAATCAACAAAAACAAAGTAGCTTTCATAGTACTTTATGTTGATGACATCTTACTCATTGGGAATGATGTAGGATATCTGTCTGACGTAAACGAATGGCTAGCGGCCCAATTCCAAATGAAAGATTTAGGAGAGGCCAAATATGTTCTTGGAATCCAGATCATTCGGGATCGAAAGAACAAAATGCTAGCCCTGTCTCAAGCAACGTATATCAACAAAATGTTGTCCCGATATTCGATGCAAAACTCCAAGAAGGGCTTATTGCCTTTCAGGCATGGGGTTCACTTGTCTAAGGAACAGTGTCCTAAGACACCTCAAGAAGTTGAGGATATGAGACGGATTCCCTACGCCTCAGCAGTGGGAAGCTTAATGTATGCGATGCTCTGCACGAGGCCTGACATTTGTTATGCTGTAGGGATAGTCAGCAAATATCAGTCAAATCCAGGGTTAGACCACTGGGTCGCCGTTAAAGGAATCCTCAAGCATCTTCGGAGAACGAGGAACTACATGCTGGTGTTTGGGGCTAAAGAGTTAGTTCTCACTGGATACACCGACTCTGACTTCCAGTCTGACAAGGATTCTAGGAAATCCACGTCGGGGTCAGTGTTTACCCTTAACGGGGGAGCTGTAGTTTGGAGAAGCATCAAGCAAGGATGCATAGCGGACTCAACCATGGAGGTTGAGTATGTAGCGGCTTGTGAAGCAGCCAAGGAAGCGGTTTGGCTAAGAAAGTTCCTGACAGATTTGGAAGTAGTTCCAAATATGGACTTGCCCATTACGTTATACTGTGACAACAGTGGGGCTGTAGCCAATTCTAGAGAACCTTGAAGCCACAAACGAGGAAAACACATAGAGAGGAAGTATCACCTGATACGAGAGATTGTGCAACGAGGAGATGTGATCGTCACTAAGATCGCTTCAGAGCACAACATTGCTGATCCTTTTACGAAGGCTCTCCCGGCTAAAGTGTTTGAGGGTCATCTAGAGTGTCTAAGTCTACGAGATATGTACATTATGTAATCTAGGGCAAGTGGGAGATGTGTAATAGGGTATGAGGATGCCCTAGTTTATTGTATTTACCATTTCCAACTTTAGATTACTTGTACATGTTCTTTCCCATTATCTTGAGTTTTAGTTCAAGTGGGAGTTTGTTGGGTTTTATGCCCTAAAACTCGTAGATAGTAAATGTAACATTTTACCGAACATTAATAAAATAGTTTATTTTGTTTGTATTTAGTAGATCTTGTCTTATTAACCCTAATCCAATAAACTAAACATCCTAGGCTGATAGTATGAGGCTTGAACTAATATGTAGGGACATACGAGGATCAATGTTCAAGATTCAGCCTAAAGGGTCTATAGTATAGGGATAAGGCTGGGTACCTTATCCTGGTGACACTATGGATACGACCCACTTTGTATTATGATACAAACGCTATGATCCAACGCGTCTATGTAGTTGACATGCGAGTGGGGGTATCCTATGCAATGAGTTTGCATAAGACCGGACCGCGAAATAGTTAACCACTAACTGTAACACCGTTAGTTGGCTTGGTTTCTATTTCACTAGGATGACCTAGACAACTCAGTCTCAATCCTGAGTGGATTATGGACTCCTGTTCACGAGGAGTTGTCCTTTGATTTGTATGGGTGAAAGTGGCCAGCACGTCGACTCAATAAGCCTACCATTTTGGGGACAATACCGAGTGGGGAGCTGGGAACATAATCACACAAGATGGAATTCACTCCTTCCCGACTCTAGGGTAAGTAGATGTGTGTTCCCTTAAGTGGTGTCTCCGGGACTTGAACAATGGGCCCAACCCTCTCTATGGCACGAGAGGGACTTCTGTTTGTTGGTTGGACCTCAAACAGGTTGTTCATTAGAGGAGCACTGGGGACTTAAGGACAAAGATGTAAACCAGGGGTAAAACGGTAATTTGACCCAGCTGGGATACGAACACACGTGAAGGACTGACTTGTAGTATTGGTCGATATCCGTGGACACAGAAATATTCTGCAGTGAGAAGAGTGCAGCTGAGGGTCTTTAGTGGAATGACCCACAGTTAACGAATGGAGACTAACTTGGTTAATGAGTTTAAGCTGATTAGTCTCGTATCGTTGGAGCTTCTGATCTGTAGGTCCATTAGGTCTCACTGGTAGCTCGTAAAAAGACTTGAAGCAAACAAATATAAATTGTAAATTGAAAGTGTTCAATTTATTTGGGGAATCGTATAATGTATATTGATGCATTATAATATAAAGTTTATGAAACTTTATAATATAATTTTTGAATTAATTTCAAAAATTAATTCTTGAGAGAAAATATTTGAAAGAGTTCAAATAAATTTAATATGAATTGTATTCATATTAATTTTAATAAAATCCCTAAGATTAAATATATGATATTTAATTGGGTAATTAATTAATCATGGAATTAATTAATTATTTATTAAAATTAGAGACCTTTTCCTATTAGGAAAGAAAATATTTGAAAGAGTTCAAATAAATTTAATATGAATTGGATTCATATTAATTTTAATTTTAATAAAATCCCTAAGATTAAATATGTGATATTTAATTGGGTAATTAATTAATTATGGAATTAATTAATTATTAAAATTAGATATTGTTCAGATAATAGATTTGAACTTATTCCTAGACCTTTTCCTATTAGGAAAAGGTCTTGGCCTTTACCTATATATAGGACCCTTGGGGTGGGGTGAAAGGTATCCCATTGTCTCTCCTTCTCTCAGAGATTTCTCCCAAAAGACTCCCACAAGTTTCTTGCTTCAAGAAGTCTTAGAGATATACCGGTGTAGCCTGTTGGTGGTGTTCGCACAAGAGGGTTGCTGCGTCTTCAATCTTATTGGCAAGAAAAGGCGAATTGATCAAGGCTTTCTACAAAAGTAAGTTTTCTATGAAATCCTTGATCACTAGGATCAATCTAGTTGATCTTTTAGCATGTTTATAGCCTATGTACAGCCCATTAAATATATATTTATTGCTGTAATATTTTGCAAATTGTATTGGTATTTCAATTAGAATCTAAGACTCTGAGTAGGTTCGGTAATACTTTCCGCTGCGTGGGGCTTTTATCCCTTCAAGAAGAACCACGGGCATCCCTACTCATGGGCGTGTACTAGGGTTCTGTCACCACCCTCTTCTTCCCAGTGAGTTCTGCTTGGATTTCTCTTCGAATCAAGGGCTTATATAGTGTGGGGAATAGTTGAGAAGCCACAAAATAGGTACTGGTAGGTAGCCCAGTCAGTTTCGGAGTCAAAACAGCCGGTTAGGTGCGTAAAACTCTCGTTCAAAACGACCCGCGACGGACTCGGAACTGCCTCTGTCTGCCCAGAAATGTGGTCGCATTTCAATTTTGCCTTCCCAAAAATGTGGTCGCATTTCTGGGTTTTTCCAGATTTCTTCTATTTGTCTGCACAACACCAAATTAAGTCAGATTCATATCAAATATATCTTTTTAAGCACTTTTAAGCATAATTTGACATAAGTGACTCTCAACTCCCTAATTTATCATGTGACTTTGACAAAGAAATGAGCTAAATATAAGGGTAAAATAGGTATATTTTTTTACCCTTATCGCAGGTGAAAGTTGATTTTTCTTGGTCCTCAGAAGCTATGGTAATCTGGTTATACCCAAAGTAACCATCCAAGAAACAGTAGTAAGCTTGACCAGCTAACCTATCCAACATCTGGTCAATAAACGGTAGAGGGAAATGGTCCTTACGGGTAGCTTTATTAAGCCTCCTGTAATCCATACAAACCCTCCAGCAAGTTATTGTCCTGGTGGGGATCAACTCACTATCCTTATTAGTTACTACTGTAACGCCTCCTTTCTTAGGAACACACTGGACAGGGCTTACCCAATTGCTATCCGCAATTGGATAAATAATCCTAGCATCCAACCATTTAATCACCTCCTTCTTAACAACCTCTTTCATTGCAGGGTTAAGTCTTCTCTACTGCTCAATACTCCTAAAGGATCCCTCGTCTAGAGTGATTTTATGTATACAGAAAGACGGGCTAATTCCTTGAATATCAGCTATTGTCTAACCTATTGCCTTGCGGTATTGCTGCAACAACTTAATTAAGGCCTCTTCATCCTCCGACACTAAATCAGATGCAACAATGATGGGCAACGTCTCACCCTCCCCAAGATATGCATACTTCAGATGATCCGACAAAGGTTTAAAATCTAAAATAGGTGCCTCAATCAGGATGGTTTAATAGGAGGAGCCTTCCTCTCATTCAAATCTAATGACTCAAAAACACTCTCAAATCTAGGCACTTCTTTTTCATTTTTCTTCTCTAAAGTACAAACTGCTAAATCCTCTATACTAATCTCTCCATAATCCTTAAAATGTTGATCCGTCAAATCCTCCATTGCTGTCTCAACAATTGTGTTCTCCAGAAGCTGGATGAAAGAACAATCTTCCACCTCATCTGGATACTTCATAGCTTTAAAGACATTAAACTTCACTTCTTCATTATGAACTCTCATCGTTAATTCCCCCTTCTGAACATCTATCAATGCCCTACCAGTAGCCAAAAATGGAAGACCAAGAATAATCGCACATCTTTATCTGCCTCATAATCTAAGATAATAAAATTAGTAGGAAAAATGAACTTATCTACCTGAACCAAAACACCCTCAATCTTACCCTCAGGATATGTGATGGATCTATCTGCTAATTGGAGTGTAACTGTGGTAGGCCCAGCTTCACCAATATCTAGCTTTCGATAGACCGAAAGAGGCATAAGGTTTATGCTTGCGCCTAAACCACAAAGTGCTCTCCTTAACTCATTTCCACCTATAGTGACAGGAATAGTGAATGAATCTGGATCCTTAGCCTTTATTGGTAGCCCATTCTTAAAAATAACACTACATTCCTCAGTAAGAGCCACATTTTCAAATTCTCCTAATCTCTTCTTTTTAGTTAAGATGTCCTTAAGAAATTTTGCATAATTTGACATCTGTTCTATAGCTTCTACTAAGGGTATATTTATATGCAACGGCTTAAGATTCTCTAAGAACTTTTTAAATTGAACATCTTGGTTCTGAGGTTTATGCCTCTGTGGAAAAGGTAGGGGTGGCCTAAACGGTGGGGTTACTACCTCTAGAACAGAACTAGATGCTCCAGCATCTTTACTGCTGCCTTCATCATTTTTACCAGACTCCAATTCTTTTTCAACAACATTATTTTTATCACTCTATTCTCTACTTCCTGGGGTTTACTAGGCTCTTTCTTCTCTTCTAGTGGCTTACCACTCCTTAAAGTCACCACCTGCACCTGCTCCTTACCTTCTCTTCTTGGGTGTTTAGTATCCGAAGGAAGTTTCCCCTGAGGTCGTGCCTTCAGCTCATTAGCTAGCTGACCCACATGCAATTCTAGGGCCCTCAATGAAGCCTGATGACTCTAGATTGCAGCATCATTATGAGCCATATATTCCTTCATCATCGTCTCCAGAGAACTTCCTGAATTTTGTTGGGTAGCCTGCTTATTTTGCTGGGGCAATCCTGGTGCGTGTGTGAACTGAATAGATGGATGTGAGACAAGATGGATAATAATAAGGAAGAAATATTCAGCCAACACTTAAGTGCAAGTATACACTGTCGCACGTAGTAATAAAAAACCCTCAGAAGTATTCCAAGGGTATCGATCCCATGAGGACTAAATTGGAAATTCAGATTTGATGAAGAAACTGCTCAAATGATTGCTTTTGAAAAAGGTAACCAAAGAAAATAAGTTGATTGATTGGGTTTTTGAAAAGATAAACGAAACATGCAAATAAAATAATAAAGAATAACAATAAGATAAAACGAGGTATTCAACATGGATTCATCCCTAAGGTAACAACCATACTTATGCAATATCTAACTTAAGTGTATTTAATGCATTAGGTCAGATTTAACTTCTATGTGGCCCTTGTTTCCAAAAACCGTTAGAAGGCTAAGCGAGTACCGTTATGCCCATTTCTGGGACTCGACTCCGACATAGATAATTCACGAATGCAACCTATAACCCTATAGTCGATATAGGGTGCCTTAGGCAGCTTGCCCTATACCGCCGAACAATCTCTTTCGAGCTTTTTCTCCTATATCACCTTTATGAGAACCGCTATCGTTTGTCCCTTTCGAGATCAAACTCACATAGCATGCAAAGTCTAAGTGATCAAATTAAACTCAGCAAGATTAGAGTGATAATCAATAAAGAATGACATGCATTTAACACAACTTAAGCAAATAAGACACTTTCAAGCCATTAAACCCTAAGGGAATTCACCACATTGAACCCCTCAACGGGATTTAGCTACTCATGATGGGATAAAAAGCAATTGAACACATTTTCATTGAAATAATAATGAAAAGAATACAAAGTAATGAAAAGATTCAAGAGCTGGAAATAAAGGAGATAGCTAAATATTATGGGTTTTTTGTTTACTCAATCCTTCTAGAGTTCGCTAAGACAATCCACTCTCTCACTTTTACAAGGTGGGAATGGGTGAAACTCTCTACAAACCACAAGGTTTGATGTCTAACTCTCTCTCGAGTTAGAATTTGGTCATCTAAAAAGGACCTCGGGCATCCCTACTCATTGGCGACGAGCCAGGGTTACTCATTGGCGTCGAGCCAGGGTTCTGTCACCACCCTTTTCTTCCAAGTGAGTTCTGCTTGGATTTGACTTCGAATCTCGAGCTTATATAGTGTAGAAAGTGGTTGAGGAGCTGCGAAATAGGTGCTGGAAGGTTGCCCAGTCAGTTTCGGGGTCAAAACAGCCGGTTAGGTGCGAAGAAGACTCGTCAACAACGACCCGCGTGCAACTCGGAACGACCTCTGTTTTTCCAGAAATGCGGTCGCATTTCATTTTTGCCTTCCCAAAAATGCGGTCGCATTTCTTGGGAATTCCAGCTTTTCCTCTGTTTTTCTGCACAGTAGAAAACTAAGTCAAATTCTCTTAAAATCAAGTCTTTTTAAGCATAAATGAGTTAAATTTGACAAAAGTGATTCTGAACACCCTAACTTGTCAAACTAAGCATATTTTGAGCTCGGGAACAGTAAATTGATCACAACATACAACTTTTAACCAAGAAATGAGCTAAATATAAGGGTAAAATAGGTATTTTTTTACCCTTATCAAATCCCTACTGATTAGTAAATCCTGACTGGTTCTCTACCTTTTGTTGTGCTTGGGGGGCTTGCGAATTACTTCCTTGCCCTCCCCATGCAAAGTTGGGATGGTTGCGCCAACCTAGATTATAAAAATTTGAATAAGGGTTATTCCTTTGATTACCTATAAAAAACACAAAAGCTAGATTGTTGGGGCAAAACTCATAATTATGTTCTTCTCCACAATAAACACAAGATTCGGCTGCCACTTGGTTTACAACTGCAGCAGGCTCCACCACTGGCGGCTGTTGAACAATGTTCACCACTTTTATACCTTTAAGAGCATTAGCCAACGCTGTAATATCAGCCCTAATTGTTGACACACCATCAACTTCTATCACACTCTTCACTTTCTTACTAGA